>OX415253.1:13541598-14166598 GCA_948329865.1 Linaria vulgaris
AGCTTTAAGTGAAATTTGTGTCGGTTTATGAAAAGGTTGTGACCGTTACAATGAGGTTGCGGAATCAGATGATTCGATCAGCTGTGACCTTTGAGTTTGGGGAGGGAGTAGAATCAATGGATTAATGGAAGTTGGAACCGTTACAATGAGAAATAAGTGGTTGTTCATTTTAGCAAGGATGGTTAAAATCTGTTTCATGCAATAAGCAAATAAAAGCAATAACTATGACGTTTGTCACACAGAACTCCAACCATTACATTTCAACCTTAAACCTTACAACATCCCACTACAACAATACCATATTTCTTCATTACATGAATAACATCATCTACCCTAAACATATACTCTTTAACCTTAAACCTTAAGCTTACAATATTACAACCTTAAACACCATCAACCTCAAACCTTATTCACTTCAAAAACTGATACCGGTAAATTGGACAAGTGAGGAGGAAACACAAGAGAACACTCAAAAACACTCTTTACTCAATGGAAATCCACCAAAGAGCGTAGAGCCACTCGTTGCCTTAAGGAATCCACCAAAAGGAAAAAGAGTTTAACAAAAGTCTTAGACTTTATAAAGGAAGTTATATTATTATTTCAATCTGAGTTCTTCCAAACATTACAAGACCATCTATATTTATAGGAGAGAAAACCTAGTTCTAGAATGATCTCTTGATCCTTCAACTTCCTATGCATGAACCAACATAAATTAAGTCTTGGAAATATGATTTCTGACTCTAAATCAAGATAAGACCGGACTCAACTTAAATAATAATGGAAATAAAAGTTGAAATAACTAAGGAAGACAAAAAGACTCAAACTAGACAGATTTCAAAGCAATCTGCCAAGTCTTAGTAAAACTGCCATAACTCTTTGTAGAAAATTCCAAATGACCTCTAGTTTAATTCATTGAATAGAAGACTCGTAGATCTTTCCAACCATAGGTCACACGACTTCTGGAACCTTCCCAATCAGAGCAGTTTTACATAACAAGTTGGGCCTTCTGCTGGACCGAATGCTGAAATTTCGATTTTAGTCCACTAATTTTATGAAGCCCTTTTCCCATGATTTCTTCCCGCATCATTCGCTTCCGCTACGTTGCTCTCAAATACTCCAATCATAGGATAATAAGGTGGGCACAAGACCTTTACATGTATATTCCAATGTGCACAAAGTTTATTGCCATATAATTCTAACGGTGTTGTTCTTTTGTAGGAAAGAACACGTCCACGAATCTTGACCAACTTTAAAATTAGCTCAACTAATGGTGCAATTGAAAAATCAAAACACCAATTTGATATATCTGCTAAAAGTTTCAGATACTCCATCATCTTGAAATAACAACTTTGACGATCGACATGGTTATCGGCAAGATAAGATGTTCCAATGACAAAATCAATGTCATCACCATTATTTTTCATTGTAAGAAGGTCATCATAAACTCCTTGTACCATCATATTTTGAGATCCACATATCAAAAGTTGAACTTGGTCATTGAAAACATATTTTGAATCAAATAGCTCAATGACTTTTGAAGCACCATCGTCAACATAGGATGTTTTCATGACATAATCTACCTTCAAAAGATTATCGTGGTCTCCGAAGTCACTTACATCCTCCTCCTCTTCCAATTCATCATAAATTGGAGGACAATCATAAACTTTTTCTCCACTATTATATTCTTCCTCAATTTCCAAAACATTATTTTTGATATTCATCAAACATTGTTGAAATTCATCGTCTTGTTGATCAGAGAAATTTGAGCAATAATCATCACATGATGTTTGGTTATGATCAATAGAATCAATATCCTCATCTTAGAATGTCTCATTGTTCGAGTCATGAAAAATTACCTCAGGTTTGAAAGACTCGCCGCATGCTACACGCCTGAGGAGTTGTTTCTCAACCTTCAGTGAAAGCTTGGTTACATCGTTGTAGGTCCAATATGGCTTTAACTGAACGATGTTAGCAATTTCAGCGCGCAAACCACCAAGGTAACGAGCTATTTTCTGCTCTTCCGGCTCTACAATTTCACATCTCATAGAGAGTTGATCAAATTCAATTGTATATTCTTCAACTGACTTTTTTCTTTGCTTGAAATTGTAAAGCTTAAGAAAAATATCTTGTCGATAGTGATCCGACAAGAATTTTATCTTGAGCATCTTTTTCATCTTTTCCCAAGTAACAATTCGCTCTTTTCCCTCACGAAGTCGTTGTTTCTTAAGATTTTCCCACCATATTGAAGCGTGTTTCGTAAGCTTCATGCCTACCAATTTTACTCTTCGATCTTTCGGCACTTCATGATACTCAAAAATCCTCTCTACCGAGTGTAGCCAATCAATGAAAGTTTCTGGTTGCATTCTTCCTTCGAACTCTGAAACATCAACTTTCATATTGAAGTGATTCTCAAACCTTCGCCCACGTGCAGCACTTTGTCTCCCGCGTGAACTATTGCTCGAACCACGACGATGATGAAAGGGGATGTCCACCTCTTCATCAGTTTGATTATCACCCTCTGAATCATGATGCGACTCATCATATTTCAAAGGTTCGCGCTCAACTTGGAGCTGCTGGAGTTGTTGCACTTGTCTCCTCAAATCTTCCAACTCGATATCACGAAGATCACGTTCCCCTCTTGGAGCTTCGCCTGGAAAAATCCTACGACGAGGGGCCATCAAACCTCGGCTCTGATACCACTTTGATACCGGTAAATTGGACAAGTGAGGAGGAAACACAAGAGAACACTCAAAAATACTCTTTACTTAATGGAAATCCACCAAAGAGCGTAGAGCCACTCGTTGCCTTAAGAAATCCACCAAAAGGAAAAAGAGTTTAACAAAAGTCTTAGACTTTATAAAGGAAGTTATATTATTATTTCAATCTGAGTTCTTCCAAACATTACAAGACCATCTATATTTATAGGAGAGAAAACCTAGTTCTAGAATGATCTCTTGATCCTTCAACTTCCTATGCATGAACCAACATAAATTAAGTCTTGGAAATATGATTTCTGACTCTAAATCAAGATAAGACCGGACTCAACTTAAATAATAATGGAAATAAAAGCTGAAATAACTAAGGAAGACAAAAAGACTCAAACTAGACAGATTTCAAAGCAATCTGCCAAGTCTTAGTAAACCTGCCATAACTCTTTGTAGAAAATTCCAAATGACCTCTAGTTTAATTCACTGAATAGAAGACTCGTAGATCTTTCCAACCATAGGTCACACGACTTCTGGAACCTTCCCAATCAGAGCAGTTTTACATAACAAGTTGGGCCTTCTGCTGGACCGAATGCTGAAATTTCGATTTTAGTCCACTAATTTTATGAAGCCCTTTTCCCATGATTTCTTCCCGCATCAAAAACACACCATTACATTTCCTTTTACAATTTTAAAACAGTTTCACAACAACAACCCAAAATACCAATATAATCATTAGACAAAACCTAAGCTTACCACCCAATTTCTTGTTCTCGATTTGCAAATTCTTGACCTTCTCTTCCAGCTCCATGTTCGTTTTCAAAAACATAAGTTGAATTTTCTCCAAATTATGGTTCTTCTTCAACTCATGTTCTTCTTCGAGTTTTTTCACTTTTGCCTCGCTTCTTTGGAGTCGCCTTCGCAATGTAAGTACAATCCTAGCTCTTGCGCATATCGACAGATCTTCCCGACGAATAACCCACACCCGAATGTACCCTTCTAACATCCATGAAACCTTTCACCCGGGTTTGCATCGGTGGTAGTCATTTTCACCGCTAGCCGTGCCATGAACTGCGTTCAAAGTCGATTCTGTAACAGGAAAAATGTTAACCGCTACTGCTCTACGCCTTACTAATAGCTATACCACACTAACTTCGTCTATTGCTCTTATAGGTTCTGTAGAATCGAAACTCCTTTTAGATAGAGAAGACTAAGAAAAAGTAGACTTTATGTCGCTCGTCCCTTCTAGCCAAGTCAAGCTTTCCCGCAGTGAAGCCAGATGCGGATTTAATAGTTGCGCTTACTCCTAAAACCCCGAAAAGATCAGATTTGCGCTAATGCAGATTCGCAAAGAACAGATTCGATATCTCTGTCTTCTTCCTTCACACAAGGCCATGCGCGTTGGTGCTCACCCGCACAACAGCGGGTCTTCTGCATTTGCACATTACGTGCGAGCTCGTGGATGATTTTGATATTTTTGCACGTTGAATCCGGTTGGGAAGAATTGAAATTGGGATTTAGGGTTAATCTAGGGTATAAAATCGAAAATCGATTTGGAGGAAAACGATTTGGGGCTAAAAAAACTGTGTATTATAAGAGCTGTAATAAAACATTTTTTGGGGCGAAATTAATATATGTGGCGGGGCGCTTTGTTAACTAGACCTGGCATTTTATTGACTAGACAACCATGTTAGCATTTTAGCTCGAACAAGAGATTCTGGCCATTTTTAGTAGAAAAAATGAAAGTTATGGGGCATTTTTAGTCGGCCCGAACCAAATTGGGCATTTAAGAATTGTAGGCAAAGTTACAGGGTTCTAGATGGTGTGGCAGTTGGACAACATCACGATGTCTAAGTCAAAATAGAATTCGGCGACGAGCAGGAGATTATGAAGGACAATATATTGAGATCAACGAGTTAATGACCATCAATACCAATGAATGAGTAAAAGAGAACCTATTTGTTAACGACATTCACAAATTTCTCTTTTTTCGTCGTGCTCCAGTCTTTTATACAAGCAATTCGCATAAGAAAGCAAACATCTAAATGTCATCACATGCACTGGTCTGGATAGAAAGCTCATACAATTATGACGATGTATTACATTCATGACTTAATTCATTTATAGGTTCCTAACTATAAATAAGCATCGTTGACTATTTGTTATAATCTAGTGAACTCAAATTCATTGTTCCTGCATACAACGACTTATATGCTAAGTCTTGAGCTTCATGATTTAGTGATCATTGATTTTCAAATCCTTTTTCAAACGATAATATCAAATATTATTATTAATGCAAACAATTGTACATTTATTGAAACACTTCAATGTATCATAAGGAGTTTATCACAAACGATTCAAATGAAACACATTTCATTGTAGTCCTTTTTATTTCAACAAATGCTACCCGAGTCCATACTCAATTATTATTTGCACCACGGGCACAAATTCCAACAGTTTATTCATTGTGGAACTTTAGAGTGCTGGTGACTAGATCGATATGTGCTAACGCAAGTTGGGATTGAAATTGTTGGCTTCAAATATTTTTAGAGGTTTATACGACCCAACCAACAAGAAATTCTCAAGGGCTAGTTGCTTTGGTAGAAATCTTCCCACTAAAAGAGTTATTGGGGAGTATTTTGGTGTTGATGTGCTTAATGGTTAGTGAATGAGGCCCTTCACTAATCCTATGTGACACCTTTAGTGGGGTATTGTAACTTAGACTCCACCTCCAACAACTAGTAGGGATACTTTTTTTTTGGAATTGCATCCATGTCCTTGTGCTTTTTCAAAAAAACCTCACATGCTTTTATGTAATCATTATACATACACACTTCCATTTCTTCATGGGCGAAAATCGAGACAACTTTTCAAGCGAATATCAAGACATTTAAGGGTGTTTTATCTTTGCCACATAAACTGTATTGAAATTATGGTAAGCAAATCATACAGTTAAAATGGGGATAAAATTAACAAGACTTATTGGGGTATTTTGTGTGGTAACTAATAGTAAAGCCACTAATGATCGCCCAAGCCAAACAAGCCCTAAACAAATGTATATTTATTGAAACACTTCAATTTATCATAAAGAGTTTAACACAAATGATTCGATTGAAACACTTTTCATTTTAGTTCTTTTATTTCAACAAATTTTACTCGAGTCCATACTTAATTATTATTTCCATTGAGGGCATAAATTCCAACACTTCATTCATTGTGGAACCTCAGAATGCTAGTGATTAGATCGAGATATGCTAATGTAAATTTTGTTGAAATTTTAGGCTTGATGGGGCGTTTATTATGTGTAATCGAATAGGATAGATTTCAGCACATAGTTATTATACCTAAGTCCCACGATATCGCAAGTGCACGAATCAAGTAATAATAAAATAGAAAGTAAGATTACTGCCCAAGTATCGAATCCCAAGAGAGTAGATATTTGTAATTTAACGATTATATTTTTGAACACTCAATGAATCAATTTTATTTTCTTTTTAATTTTATCGTTGAAAAATTAAACTAAGACTAGGAACTATTGCTTAACTAACTAACTAACTAACTAATAATTAGATGTCTAAACTAGAATGCTTAAATGTAATTAACTAACTAGAGATTGCAGTTGGATATATTTCTAAAGAACTAAAACTAAGCTATCTAACTAACTAGAACATAATTTAATTGATTGATTGGTTGATTGATTGTTATCTAAAGTTGTGAATTAGATTTAGTAAAAGGTATCTAAGAGATGAATTTCATTGATCTTGGACGCATATACTTCATAGACAAAATACCAATGACTCATATGCAAGATGTTATTTATTGATGGTTGTTTTGTTTACGTGTTGATGCAACAAATTAGCCACCTTTCGATGTACTAAAAGGAATCCTCTAATCCCTAATGATGCCAGGCCGTCAAGCACTTTTCCCTCACCAGAAGTTCACGATGTCATAAGATCCATACAATGTTTTAGATGTAAATTAAAGTTACCAACTACGATCTAGATTCCATGAACACGTTAATGAGCGAAGGTCTAAAGATTTATCTGTCTGATCTACTATGCTAGTGTTGTGTTAACAATCTCCTATGCATAATTCAACATAATACAAGGTTATTCAATATCACTACTTTGCTGTCAGAGAAACATGTGCATCATAAACCAAGTAGCACAAACAACGAATAATATCCAACAAAACAATGTCATCAATAAACATAATCAAAACATAGGTTTAAGGTACTTCCATGTGAGATCAGCTACATCCTCCCTCATATACTGAGAGGATTAGCTACTCCTAGTCATAATCAAATCACAACAATTCATCATAGATTATTCAAGTAAGGAAAAGAAAAAATTCAACTCTCGATCTCCTTGTTGCTTTCTTCTACTCTGATCCTTGACTTCTTTAGTTCACCTTTCTCCTTCAACTATGATTGTGGTGCTACGAACGATAGACATCTTCAAGCTTTCCTTGGTGGTTGAATTGGAACGCCCTCGTACTTGTAGCTAACTTCTCTGATGCAAACTCCTCGGTTATCTTATAGTAGGCGCTCCACATCTCCATGGATTCTTTCTTCATGTTGTAATGGTTGTTTATTCGTTGTGCAGCGAAATAGACTTCATGAAGTCGGATGATAGTTGATGGCTCCCTACGATCCTAGTGAGCGTATAACTCACGTACTAGGTTGTCATTGATGATCCTCGACTCTAATGCAACTTGCTCCAAGTTGATCTTCTTCATGCTAATCCCTGGGACTGCAAAAGCTTGCTCGTCTACAAATTCACTGTGCAACAACAGGATGCACTTCTCATAGCACTTTCTTGATGTGAATTTTGTCAGGTCGTAGCTCGGTTGTGCTATGCTAAGTTTATCCAAAATTGTTGATCTTCATGTCTTTGGGCCAATCGTATATTAGCATCCAATTGCCATGTTCTTCTACAAAGAACAATTAGAAAAATAAATTTTCTTTCAAGAAATTTATATTGATAGGAAAAGTAGAGAAGAAATGACCTTATGAATTCTGAGAGATAGAAGACTTGTAAGAGTAATTAAAGTTATAAATAGGAGAATTCTTAATTAGATTTTAGGAATTTTCATTAAGTTGTATAACTCTCCTAGAATAAGTAAAATTACAATGGAAACAACTCATGTATCAATGAAATTTAATCACACGGAATATATAAGTATGGTAAGAGATGTAAAATTAAGATTGCTCAGCCAAATTTTGTAGTTTCTGGTTTTGCATGTCTCTTATTGCCCTTCAAACTGAGAGAATTGTACTGCAACAAAAAGCTAGCGCGCGATTGGAATGATTGTGCGGCTCGACCGTGCGTGGGGGCACACGATCTACCTTGCGACGCGCTCTTTGGAATTATGTGCGACAAAAATTAGAACGCACTTCTAATCTCGCGTAGGGTGCGCGATAGAGCCTGGTCGCGTGTAATCGCGTTTCCCTCTGGAAATCCTGCTATGTGTGCTCTCTGGTTCGTACTATTCTTGTTGTTATCCAATATCGGCTTGCTTCTATCCTGTTTGTCTCTTCACTTATGGTTTTTTTTCACTTTCTTCGTTTTTCCTATCTCAATTGTTAGCTCAACAAGAAATTGAAATAAAATGTTATATATGACTCTAAACATAATTAAACTAAAGACTCGATAATTAAAACTTACTATTGTGGATTACCTCCCACACATCAATGAGTTTATTGTTGGTTAGCTTGACAATTATTGTTAACACTAGAAAATAAATATAAGATTAAGTGAAGCATTAACCCTAAATCTAGGGATTAAATACATGGACGATACTATCGTCACATGCACTTCCGATGAGGAGGCCCATCGGGTGTTACCACGCCGAAGCGGTACGAAGTATCACCTGAAGAGGCACTTAAGCGTCCCTTGAAAAGTCACGATGAATAAAGAGAAGATATCAACGTGGCATCGGAAAAAAAAAATGAATCCCGATGGATCCGCGCGACTCCGATATCCATCAATGCACCAAGAGTGACCACAACGGACCCCGAGTCTCAGAATATATGAGAACATCCCCTCGCTGAACACTCCAAAATCTAAAAAGCCATCGGAACACTTATCCCGAAGAACAGAGTACGAAAACAATGCCCGAGTAAAATCCAAAAGCCCTCGGAGCACACATCACGAAGATGAAAGCACCAGAATGTCACTCCTCTAAAATAAAGACACCATCGGAGTCCACCCCGCATGCGAGAAAGAGCATATTTACTTATCGGGGCATATAACAAGAAGGAACAACATAAAAACATATTGCTATCCAAGCCACAATCATATCAGACGAGTACCCCGTCCCTCTCCTCAAGCCTTTCTAAGAAGCCTGGCTCATCGGAAAGAAGAAGCTAAAAGAGCTAACTCATCAGAAGCCCCTGAAGCCATCGGAGGAGATAAAAATCCATCTCAGTCAGCGCCTAGTCAACAAATATAAAATTCATCATGTTCATTTACGCACATTGCAACACCTGTAATTTATTTAAACATGTATAACGATACATGCCCCTAAAAACCTTTATAAAAAGAGGGACATAGTGAGAAGAAAAGGCATATCCAAGTTCACCCACACAAATACACTCCAATGTACTAGAAAATTCAGAGTGAAATTCACTGAATACAAAGAGGGATATTTTCATAATTTTATAAGATTCTGAACCACGGAGACAGGGCGTTGCAGCCCTAAACAAATCCGTTAATTAGGTAATAATATCAAACCTGTTAACAATTATGGTGAAGAACCACAGGTCCTTTGGTGCACCAATTACAACGTCCCTTAACATGCTAAAAGTGGCATTGCGTGCTCTTAGAATGCCATATTATTTTGTGGCACTTACTATCGTACATCAATTGGAATGCTGCATCGGATAGTAATCGTTGAAATCCTACTCCATGATATAGTTCTCCACTCAGCTTATCTAAGACGTGGTGGCTAACTTTACTTAACCCCCAGTAGTAGATGTCATTCAAGGAAGTGATGGTTGTACGTATGAATCACTTAAAGACACTAATTACTATCACTTTTCTTTTTTCTCGTGTTTGCCAAATATGATGAATGCTTATGAATGATTTCTAAACTAAGAATGCTATGAATGTTTTTTATACTAAGAATGCTTAATCTAAAATGCAAGAATGATCAAATATATGTTTGGGGTTTTTGGTTTTTAAATGCAAGAAAATAATTAAACTACCTAATCTAATCCAAGTTAATAAAATAATGATGTAAGGAAAATGAGAGATTAACTAATGTTAACTAAACTAGAATGATTGATTGATTGCTTTTGGGTTGTGAACAATGGCTGGAAAGATTATTTAGAGGTCGAGTTTCACAATGACTTAACTTAGTAGTCCATAGGCAAACCACATATATTTCCTTACAACAATTGATAGTTATTTGATGTTTGCATGTCTAACGGATGCGTGACATGAGACAAGAGCTATCCCAACCACATCTCTATGAGTCTCTAATAACCTACCGTGTTAACGGAATTGGCTTGTTGTCAATTGTTTTAGAAGAGATATCAAATCTGCAATCCAATTAACTCAACCATGAGGTTGCGTAATAGTTGCTTTCGCAAATCCAAAGTTACAAATAGCATATATATAACTTACTTATCATTCTACACTCCAGGGGGCCCCGCTCGGGTGCTTTCGTTTTATCCTAGCGAGAGTAAGGATAGTTACACATCATAAGTAACTATTCAATTTAGACATTCAATGTCATCGAACACACATCAAGTAAGACAAATAAATATATTCATTATATCAGAGTTACGCCCCTACTCTAAACAACGAGTAGGTTAGCTCCTCATAGTCATGGGTTCAACAATCAACAAAGAGTTAAATAGCATATGTTAACCCTAAAAAATAAATAAGGGATTATACAAGTTAAGCAAAAGATTAACCCTTAAATTAGGGATTAATCCCAAGGGCGATAATATCGTCACTCTCGTATGTCACATACCCTACTATGGTATGACGTGGCACCCGAAGAGATAATAGAGTCCCTCGGAACTCACATATCCTACTAGGGTACGACGTGACATCCGAGTGGACACTCAAGCGTCCCTTGGAAAGTTAAGATGAATAAAAATAAGATATTAACGTGGCATCGGAAAAAGAGTAAACCCGATGGATCCACGCAATTCTGATATCCATCACTGCGCCAAGAGGGACCACTATACGAGAATACTTCCTTGCTGAACACTCCCAAAGCCCTCGGAGTTATCATCCCGAGGGCTAAATCCACAAAGCAACGTCCTACTCAAAGCACCACTCACTAAAGTCATTTACCCCGAAGGCCCAAGCCAAGAAGGTTACTCAGCCGGAGACAGGAAGCCCTCGGAGAATGATTCCCGAAGGAGCCACTACTCTTACGACGACAAGAAACGCTCGGAACCCATACTACGGGGATCCATATACAAGAATACAGCCTTACATGCATACTGATGCTCTCGGAGCCCCTCTCACGAGCATGAAGAAACAAATCTGCCTCTCGGAGAACCTTACCAAAGGAGCCGATGAGAAAATAACTATCCCCGGAACAGAAACCTCCTCGGACACCCACTTCACTTCAACCAGTGAACCTCCTCATGAAATCCAGTCCCTCGGAGAAAAGAAAACAGAAGACTCAGTCCCTCAAAGAAAAGAAAACAGAAGAAACAACCCCTCGGAACTCCCCGCAGCCCTCGGACAAGATAAGGATCAGCCTAGTCAGCGCCTTGTCAACAAGATATACCTTATCTTATAGAAGGACACTTGTAATACATGCAACATTACACTTGTAACACATGCAGCGCATGCATAGTGACACAAACACCCTCCCATACCTATATAAGGGAAAATTAGGAAAGATGAGGGGGGGACAACAAGAAAAAGAACGGAAGATACACATAAACTCACTCGGAAAAAATCATAAGATCATATTTATGACCCTCGGGAGTAAGAAGTCCAGTGAATAAAGGAAGGATATTTTCGTAATTTTCCCTAATAGTCATTTACTTTCTTTGAACCACGGATAACGGCGTTCCGAACTCATAAATAAATCGGTTAATCGGGTATTATTCCAAACCTGTTAACAAAATGACGCCGTCTGTGGGAACGCCATAGAAGTTGTCCTCGAGCGTGCTCAAGAAAGCAAACCAACTATGGAAAATTTGTTTCACAGTGAGATCCACCCGCCCCATTTGGACAATTCGGAGGAAACCGTGGCGAATCGCCGTTCCGACAAAAGGGATTTCATCAATGTTCCCCGATCCGTTTTTGAAAGACTAGTGGAAGCCACCACTCGAGTTAATCACCGAGAATTCGAGGGTCCCTTGGAAACAGTCCCAGGATCTCCGCACCGAGGAGATTACCCCTCGGAAGAAGGCGAAGTTTATGCAAGAGGGGCACAATGCCCTACCCCAATCTCGTGGTACCAGGAAATTCCTCGGAGGACGCCAAGGCGTTATGATCATCTGGAGACTCCGATGATACTCCAAATGGAAGAAAGGTCTCTTCCCGTATATCACCCCCCCCCCCCCCCATTATCACTCCCAACGGAGAGCCAACCTTATGGGGAATCCTTGAAGATCTACGAAAGGAAGTAGGAGATCTCAAGAGGACTGTAGGGCCCAAGGAAGATCCGACGTTTAAGACATCTCCTTTCATTCCCGAAATAGCTTCTACTCCGATTTCTTCAGGAATGCGGCCTATTAATGTGCCATTATATACAGGAGAAGCCGATGGGAGAGATCGGCAAGATCATATACACCAATATTTGGCAGGAATGGATCTATCGTCTGCCCCCGACTATGTTCTATGTCGAGTGTTCCCCGTTACTCTCGGAGGACGAGCCCAATCCTGGTTTACCCATCTCCCTCCCAATTCAGTGGTCAACTTTGACCGATTGGCTCACCTGTTTATACGCCACTTCGCCTGTAATCGTAGATATCCCAAATCGGCCACTCATCTTTTTACCATCAAACAACGAAAGGATGAATCCCTTCGGGAATATATAAAACGCTTCACGGACGAAGCGCTAGATGTTCCGAACGTCAGCCCAACCATTATGGCCGATATTCTGACACAGGGACTCCGAGCGGGAGAGTTCTTCCGATACCTGATGGGGAATCATGTCACAGACATGAATGAACTCATGCAACAAGCTGAGACTCATATTCTGATGGAAGAGGCTGATCATACAAAGAGAGGGTTAGAGCAGGATGACAATGAGCGTCACGAGCAGAAGGAAAAGGAAACTAAGACCAAAGAAAAGGGCAAGGAAGGAAAACCACTCCCTCGGAAGGACAACGGGGAGACGGTCAAGAAATTCCTTAAACCCGTGCCCCTTCCTCCGATGACCCTAGCTCATGTGGAAGTACTCAACGTAATGCGGGGCAATGAAGAAGTGCGTTGGCCCCGGCCTGCCAAATTTTCCAACAAAGATAAGGATACGGGTAAGTACTGTAAATTCCATAAAACTTATTGTTAACAGGATAGAAAATCACCTGCTTAAAATAAGCGATTATTCAATTACAGAAATTACTGGGTATATTATCATATGATTTATATTTATAAATAACACCGCATTATAACACAGTTTAAATACCGGTTTACTTCGTTAAAAAATTATACTATTCGTATATCGTAAATTACGGCACACAGTTATCGGCCGGATTTATAACTAAAATACTACCCGGATTATGTTCAACTCAATATATTATTACGCGTACGATTTTATATTCGTCCTGGTAACATGACTCATATTCACAAAGAACACAACACGTGTCTGTTGACACATCTTAAATAGATAAGTTAATTACTGTGCTGCTTGAACAGATAAATAACAGTACAGATAATAACATAAAAATAACTAATATTAAACTAATATAGATTCCAAACTTAGGGAGCAAGACTAAACTCCTATAAAAGGGAGCAAGACCAATAGAGGACGGCTTTTCTCCACCAAAAGGAATTTCTCTACGGGAGAATAACTCCTCCCCTCGGAGAACTCCCTCTCCCCATCGGACTCTGCACGAGGACAACCCCTCAATAAATACAAAACCAATACATCCGATAAAATCGACAAACACCAAATATCCAACACCAAAAACAAGAACTACGAGTGGCTTGATTCCCAATCGGGGGATACGTAGGCATCTCGGAAAATATCTGAGTCCAGCCGCAAATCAATAAAAACCAACAATCTTCTCGGGTCGGGATCGGCGTTCCAACCCAAATAAATATCTTCCGTTAAATAGGGAATAATTCCAAACCCGTTAACAAAATGGCGCCGTCTGTGGGACACGTCGTTGAATCCTTGAGAAAGCCCGAGGGGATCGCCGCCAAGATCAAAACGGAGAACAGTTACTACTGCTACGAGGCGATACGCTCCGAAGTTAAGTTTTCCTTTCTCCAAACTTCCGTGATTCGATTCCAATTTTGGAAATCTCCTTGAAAATCATACGATTTTCTAATTGCTATATAAGTATATAAGTGTATATATGCGAAGTTGGTAAAAGACTTGGGAAGGAGTTGAAAGAAATTCTTAGATATGTGAATTCTTTTGCCTACTGCTTGAAAGTTGCAGAGAAATATATAAATAAAAATTAAAATAAAAGAAGAAAACTTGAGAAGAAGAAAAGAAACAGCGAAAATTGAGAAAAAAGAGAAGAGAAAGAAGAAACAGAGAAGAATGAAAGAAAAAGAATGAACGGAGAAGAAGGAAAGAAAACTTGAGAAGAAGAAAAGAAACAGCGAAAATTGAGAAAAAAGAGAAGAGAAAGAAGAAACAGAGAAGAATGAAAGAAAAAGAATGAACGGAGAAGAAGGAAAGAAATAAAAGAAAGGAAAGAATTTGAGTTGTGAAAGGGACACGTATCCAACAATATTGCTTTTGTTGAAAACGTGTCACACTGTGGTTGTAGTGAGTTGGATTATAAAAAATATATATATATTAAATTATTAATCAACTCACTAATGGCTAATCTGCACAATTAAAAAGGCGTTGTATAATATAAATAGAAAATAAACGAATTCATAACCAAGAGGGAGATGTAGCTCAGCGGTCCTCGGAGAGTATCTCCGAGAACCTCTCTCCGAGGACCCGGGTTCGAGTCCTGCCACTGAGGCCTTTTTTTATTTTATTAAGGAGAGCCATAATATCATAATAAAATGCAAAAAGTCTCTTGTTATAAACAAGAACGTGAGGTAGCCCAGTGGCTTCGGAGCGGCTCTCCGAGGGGCTCTACCTGAAGCACCCGGGTTCGAGTCCCACATCCGATTGCATTTTTTTTTGTTATTATGAAGAGCCAATATAATAAAAACTAAAAATGCTCTTGTTATAAACAAAAAAGGGACTTGGTCTAGTGGTCGGAGGAACTCTCCGAGGGGCCTCTACCAGAGGAGCCAGAGTTCGAATCCCACCTCCAATTGCTTTTTTTTGGTTATTAGGACTACTACATATATGTAGCAAAAACTTCTTGTTATTAACAACAAAAAGAGATAGCCCAATGGTCCTCGGAGCAGCTCTCCGAGGGCCTTTACCTGAAGGTCTCGGGATCGAATTCCAAGTCCGATAGTTTTTTTTTTTTATTAAAACCTTGTTACGTGGTATGTAACATACATAATCACCTTATTAACAAAAGCAGCCATAGCCCAGTGGCCTCGGAGAAGCTCTCCGAGGGCCTTTACTGGACGAACCCGGGATCGAATCCCATTTATGATGGAGTTTATTTTTGCTGCCATCATATAATTAATAAATAAAAAAATCTCTTATTGTTAAACATTGAAGAAGTGCTGGTCCAGTGGTCCTCGGAGAAGCTATCCGAGGGCGTTTTTCTGAGTAACCCGGGATCAATTCCCACCTCCGATAGCATTTTTTTTTTAAAACGCAGCCATAATATAATAAAAATAATAAAAAGTCTTTCGTAAACAAAAAATGGGGCTGGTCCAGCGGTCCTCTCCGAAGGCATCTACTGGGAGTACCCGGGTTCGATCCCATCTCCGAGCATGTATTTTTTTTTAAAAAGGTGCTGCCATAATACAATAATAAAGAAAAAAGCTCTCCTTATCCAGAAAAGGGAAGTGGTCCAGTGGTAAGGAAACAGCTTCCGAGGGCATCTAACTGAAAGGACCCTGGATCGAATCCCTCCATGAGCCTTTTTGTTATTATTAATTCTTTGCTATATGATATGTAGCGAATGTAATATCTTTGTAAACAAAAACGAGAATGGCCCAATGGTAGGAGTAGCTCTCCGAGTTCCGTGTAACCCGGGATCGAGTCCAACATGTGATAACATTTTTTTTATTATTAAGATTCTGCTATGATAGATAGAAAAATAATCTCTTTATAAACAAAATTGGTCATGGCCCAGTGGTTTACTCCGATGGCTTCCCTCTCCAATTGCCCGAGTTCGAATCCTTGGTGCAGCGATAGGAAATTTTCCTTTTAGTTTTTGCTATTTTCAACAAAAAAAAAATAATAATAAAATAGGAGAAGTTTCTCTGAGAGGAGTTCGAACACGGGACCTCTCTAATAAAATTTCCTGCTCATACCAGTGGGACAAGCTTCCATTGCTTTATAACAATACTAAAGCCTAGATTTAGGAGTAAAGTTTATTAACCTCTTATGATACTCGCAAGTATCCGTGGATGAAATCGAACTTTTCTAAGTGTGGTAGCTTGGAGCATCGGAACAAGGACTAAGCACTCTAAGGGCATGGCACTTACGAACACTCAAAACTGGAGCACGCGACAACCCCTACCCACGAGGTAAACGGGAAGCTCGCAACGACCCCGACCACGAGGTTCGCAGGTGACCCCCCCCCCCCCCCCCCAAAGGAGTCAATATATATATATATATATATATATATATATATATATATATATATATATAAAATACGATGACTACGGCTACCCACGCGGGAAATCGAGAGCGATTCACGGGTATTTACACGAGGAATCAAAAACTCTCTAAATATGGCGGAAAAAGTGTGAATTATTGCCAATATGTATTTCTTCCCAAACCAAATACAACGGGTCTTACTCTCGGACTTTACGAGGAATACGTACCCATTCACCAAGATTGTTGTATAATTTTATCATGTGATAAATAGTTCTTCCATCGGAAACACGAAGAAAGTATAAATATACCCAAAATCTATAATCCATGAGGTCTTCGTGCTTAAATATGGACTATGCTCTACATATTTTTGAACACTAACTCCGCCGAAGGAAACTTCGAAAGTTGGCTATTTTTGCTTAAGTTATATGCAGATATTATAGTCGGAACCCCCGAAGAGTTCCCTCCGATAGCCAACAACCCCTCGGATGAAGCCTAACGAACGCCATTCCGAGCGGAGTTCCGAGGAAAATTGCTTGACGATAACGAATTGGCATGCACGGAACGACCTGGACTCCAGATAAGTGCTACGAACCTCTTATGCAATTTTGATTTCGATAAACTTATACTCTAAGTATAAAATTCAACAGAGAGACATAACTTTACCTTTCCAAACAAGCAAATTCCAAAAGTGAAAGCTTGCAACGGAAACTATTAGGATTAGGTGAAAACATTCACTAATCCGAATATATATACTAAGGAAATATCCACAAAAAGATTTATAAGCAAATAAAGCCGTAAAGTAGAGCTATCCTCCTCCATCAGATTATGATCCTAATCCTTGGATGCATCGGTCTCATCTTCGAGAACATCATCCCCCTCGGACGGTTGGTCCTCTTCAAAAATCTCATCCTCCTTGGGAGCATATGAACTCCCACGAGGAGGGCGAGGCAGAATCGCAGCCAACGTCCTAGACCGCCCTCTCCCCCTCCGGGTAGGAGGACCCTACTCCGAGAACCGCGCGGCCGTGAACAAATAAACTGTAAAATATTTTCCAAGGCATTGCCTGCGCAAAATAACGGGAATGTAAAACTCCCCGAAGAAAGAAATGAGTAAACAACTCAGCGGAAAAGATTTTTTGAAAGTAAGTGAGAATATTCAATAAACTTTAAGCACCTATATGTATAGTTAGGAACCTTTTCTTGGATAACCGAGTTAAGCTTGAGCTGTCCAAGCTCTATTATAGCCGCGATTACGTGTCGGGTGATACCTCTATTCAGAGAAAAATCTCCAAAGTTTGCACATCAAACAAACACATCATGCTAAATAATTTGCTTGGCCAGTGAGAATGGGATTCTATCTCATCTCTTTAAACTCAATCTTAAATCCTACAATTAAAGGAGAGGGTCCAAGTATTTATAAGTGCTGAAAAGTTATGATGAATATTAGCACGGAAAAGGCAAAGTAGAACGAAAGACCCAAAGCCAAGGACTCCTCGAAAAAATGCCTACAAAGCATGAAAGTAATTACAAATGCTAAATGCGAAGTAAAAAGTTCAAAATTCTAAAAATAAAGGGATTAACTAAAATGTTAACCCTAAAAATAGGGATTATCCCCTTGGACGATACTATCGTCACATGCATTTCCGATGAGAAATGCACACTCCCGATGAGGAGGCCCACCGAGTGTCACATACCCGATGCGGTATGATGTGATACCCGAAGAGGCATGACGATACTATCGTCCCACTCCCAATGAGGAGGCCCACCGAGTGTCATATACCCGATGCGGTACGACGTGATACCCGAAGAGGCATGACGATACTATCGTCCCACTCCCGATGAGGAGGCCTACCGAGTGTCACATACCCGATGCGGTACGACGTGATACCCGAAGAGGCATGACGATACTTTCGTCACACTCCCGATGATGAGGCCCACCGAGTGTCACATACCCGATGCGGTACGACATGATACCCGAAGAGGCATGACGATACTTTCGTCACACTCCCGATGAGGAGGCCCACCGAGTGTCACATACCCGATGCGGTACGACGTGATACCCGAAGAGGCATGGCGATACTATCGTCCCACTCCCGATGAGGAACATATGCTCCCGATGAAAAGACCCAACGAAGACACGCCTCAACGAAGGCATCGGAAATAGAAAACCTCTCGCCTTGAAGAAGGCAACCACGATATACCCCTCACCTCTTCAAAGGCAAGCAAAAAACTGGGGGGGCTTGTATTAAACATATATAAACATCGAACGAAGAAAGTCTACGATACCCCAAAATAGTTCCCCAATACCTTACCGAGGCTTTCCAAGTCCTATATGAGACTCGGATGCCTTTCGAAGATCTACAAATGCCTTTTAAGGATCTACGGGACATTCACAATAACCGACAAGGACCTACAAGGTTCTAAATAATTCTACGATACCTCTCTAAAAAATCCGAGATACTCGTAACTCTCGACTTTTTGAGTTTCTAGTGCAGTCATAATAACCGACTGCACTAAAAACTGGGGGGCTTTGTTAACAGAATATAAAATCACCTGCTTAAAATAAGCGATTATTCAATTACAGAAATTACTGGGTATATTATCATATGATTTATATTTATAAATAACACCGCATTATAACACAGTTTAAATACCGGTTTACTTCGTTAAAAAATTATACTATTCGTATATCGTAAATCACGGCACACAGTTATCGGCCGGATTTATAACTAAAATACTACCCGGATTATGTTCAACTCAATATATTATTACGCGTACGATTTTATATTCGTCCTGGTAACATGACTCATATTCACAAAGAACACAACACGTGTCTGTTGACACATCTTAAATAGATAAGTTAATTACTGTGCTGCTTGAACAGATAAATAACAGTACAGATAATAACATAAAAATAACTAATATTAAACTAATACAGATTCTAAACTTAGGGAGCAAGATTAAACTCCTATAAAAGGGAGCAAGACCAATAGAGGACGGCTTTTCTCCACCAAAAGGAATTTCTCTACGGGAGAATAACTCCTCCCCTCGGAGAACTCCCTCTCCCCCTCGGACTCTTCACGAGGACAACCCCTCAATAAATACAAAACCAATACATCCGATAAAATCGACAAACACCAAATATCCAACACCAAAAACAAGAACTACGAGTGGCTTGATTCCCAATCGGGGGATACGTAGGCATCTCGGAAAATATCTGAGTCCAGCCGCAAATCAATAAAAACCAACAATCTTCTCGGGTCGGGATCGGCGTTCCAACCCAAATAAATATCTTACGTTAAATAGGGAATAATTCCAAACCCGTTAACACTTATGGACACACTACCGAGGAGTGTACTACCCTGCGAAAAGAGATACTTCGCCTCTTGGAGGCAGTATATCTGCATAACTACCTGAAAAGAAATAATCCCGGAGAGCCCAAAGCGCATGTATGGAAGAGGCCCCGAGAAGGACCTGACGGGGAAGAAGATACTCTCCACCGACAGTCACGAGAACAAACCTCGGAACATCGGCGGAGGTCCCAAGAAAGGACCAGAAAGCGTCAAAGATCCCCTCGAGAAAGAACTGCCGCGTCTCCGCGGCGATCACGGGAAAGGACCGCAGGGTATCGGAACTTACCTCCTCCTCCCGACACGTACGAGGTCAACCCTTCCTCGGGACGGACGATCAACATGATAGAGGGAGGAGATATTTCCAGAATACCCCAGGGTAAGAAGACAAAATATCTCAAAGAAGCCAGACGAGCGGGACAAGGGCTCCCGGTATGCTCCGCCCAAGGGGCCAGATTACCAAATATTACTTTCGGACCCGAAGACCTGAAAGGTATAGTCTACCCCCACGAAGATCCTTTGGTAATTGAAGCTACTATCTACGGATTTGGGATTCAGCGTATCCTCATAGATACGGACAGCTCTGTGGACGTCTTGTTTTTTCCCACTTATCTAGCCATGGGATTGAAGAAGGAGCAACTGGAGGTGGCTAAAGTCCCTCTAGTAGGCTTCTCTGGCGAAGCCTGTAACACCCTCGGAACCGTGACCCTGCCAATGTCGTGGGGAGAAGGAGCCCTACGAAGAACGGAACCCACCAAATTTTGGGTGGTGGAGGCTTCGTCAAGGACATACAACGCCATATGCGGAAGACCCTCCATTCGGTCATTCGAAGCGATTCCCTCTACCCTCCACCTCAAGGTAAAATTTCCTACCTTGGCAGGCATCGGAGAAGTCCGAGGAAATCAATCTAGAGCCAAAGAATGCCGAATGAATGCCCTACTCCCCGAAGAGGACGAAAACCCCTCGGATAGTAGCAAAAAACGGAAAGTAGAAGAAGCCCGAGTCCAACCCATTGAAGAGCTCAAGATGATAGAACTCGTGGAAGGAAATCCCGCTAGGGCGATCAAAATGGGCACTAATATGGAACCTGAGTTGGAGGCCCAACTAACATCCGTTCTAAAGGAATTTTGTCACCTTTTCGCATGGGAAAGAGGTCCCCCCGGACGGATCAACAATAAGGTATGCCAACACTTCCTTAATGTAAAGCCGGGGGCCAAACCCATTCAACAAAAGAAGAGAAAAATGGGGCCCGAACGCAACAAGATTATCCGATCAGAAATTCAACGTCTTCTCAGCTTACGACAAATCCGAGAGGTCGTGTATCCCGAATGGCTAGCCAACGTGGTCTTGGTCCCTAAGTCGGGAGGAAGATGGAGGATGTGCGTTGACTTTACCAATCTCAATGATGCTTGCCCAAAAGACTGCTATCCCTTACCAAGCATAGACCAATTGGTCGACTCTACCGCTGGTTGTGCACTTCTGTCGACTCTGGATGGGGACCAAGGATACAATCAAATCCCGATGGCATTCCCGGACCAGGACAAAACCAGTTTCATTACGGATGCAGGTACCTTTTGTTATCTAGTCATGCCCTTCGGACTTAAGAACGCAGGAGCTACATACCAACGATTGGTGAACCTCATGTTTGCGGGGCTCATCGGAAAAAATGTGGAAGTATATGTAGACGACACGGTCGTCAAAAGTCGTTCCGCGAAAGATCATCCTGAAGACTTGCGAAAAACACTGGCTATCATGGATCGCTTTGGAATGAAGGTAAACCCTAGGAAATGCTCCTTCGGTATCCGAGGAGGCAAATTTTTGGGATTCATGGTTACCGAGAAGGGAATAGAAGTTAACCCCGAGAAGGCCGAAGCCATTATTGGGTTACCAACTCCGAAATCCATAAAGGACGTGCAAAAACTGACCGGGCGAATGGCCTCCCTCAGTCGATTTGTCTCCAAGTCAGCAGAGAAAGGACTCCCGTTCTTTAAAATCCTTCGAAATATCAAAGAATTCCAGTGGACCTCACGGTGTGAAGAAGCTCTCCAGGAATTAAAAAGCTATATGGTAAAACCACCCTTGCTGGTCAAACCTTCACCCCAGGAAGAACTTTTCGTGTACCTGTTCGTAGGAGAGGAGGCTATCGGAGCGGTATTGGTCAAAGAGCACGATGGGGAGCATCATCCGGTCTACTACGTTAGCAAAACTCTCCTCGGAACGGAAACCAGGTATACTCTGATAGAAAAACTTGTACTCACTTTGGTTACCACGGCGCGTAGATTACGCCCGTATTTTCTCTCCCACCCAATCACTGTCCTGACTAAGCACCCTCTACAGGCAATTCTCAACAAACCCGAGACCTCGGGGAGACTGATAAAATGGGTCGTCGAGCTAACGGAGTATGATATCTCCTATGCCCCGAGACCTTCCATCAAGGCCCAGGTGCTAGCAGACTTTGTAGTAGAACTTACAGGAATCGGAGTTGAAAGGAAAGAACCTCTGTGGCATGTCTACGTGGACGGTTCCTCCGTAAATACACATGGCGGAGCCGGAGTAATCTTGATTAACATGGAAGCCGAGGAGGAGGCGCTACATTTCGCGGTTAGAATTGATTACCCCGTATCCAACAACGAAGCCGAATATGAAGCCCTCCTTATCGGAATGAGGCTCGCTCGGGAAGGCGAAATACGAAAAGTCCGCCTGCATAGCGACTCTCAGTTAATTGTCCAGCAAGTTCAGGGCACCTATGAAGCCAAAGAAGAGAGGATGCAGAGTTATCTTCGAGTAGTCCATCGGGCCAAAGCGTGGTTTGATGAGTATCAATTAGTGCAGATTCCCCGAGGGGATAACCAGGAAGCCGATGCCTTGTCCAAAATGGCTGCACAATTGACCACCATTCGTACTCGGAAAATCACTCTGTTACATATGAGCGAATCAGAGAGGACTGAACCTGAAGAGGTGAGCGTCACCACGACAAATCCTCCGATAAGCTGGATAACGCCCATTAAAGCATACTTGCAAGATCCTGAAGGATACTCCGAGGACAAATCTGTCCGACGGATGATGTCTAAAAAGACCATCCGGTATTTCCTTAAAGACAGAATACTATTCCGAATGACGTACTCTTACCCTCATGCCCGATGTTTAAATGAAGAGGAGGCTCAACTTGTCCTGGCGGAAACTCACGAAGGGGTGTGTGGCAGCCATACCAGTGGCGGAAGCATGGTCGGACGGATAATCCGGCAGGGTTATTATTGGCCCACGATGGCCAAAGATTGCAAAAACCACGCGGAAAAGTGCAAGTCATGCCAAGCTTATGCCCATCGGGTTTACCAGCCAGCGGCTCCATGGGAACCCCATCTGACCGCATGTCCTTTCGCCAAATGGGGAATAGACATAGTAGGTCCACTTATTCCCGATGCTGGTCAAAAGAAGTTCCTACTCGTGGCAGTAGACTACTTCACCAAATGGGTGGAGGCGGAGCCCTTAGCCCGAATAACTGCAGGGGCGGTCATTAACTTCTTATGGAGGAACATTATGTGCCGTTTTGGGGTCCCTCGGAGCCTGGTAAGTGACAACGGCCTGCAATTTACTGACCAAGGGTTAGAAAAGTGGTGTGATCATTGGGAGATTAAGCACCGTTTTGCTTCGGTAGGATACCCTCAAGCCAACGGACAAGTTGAGAGAACTAATCGCACTCTCCTGAAAAATATGAAGGCCCGACTCGACTGGCACAAAGCCAAATGGGTTGAAGAAATACCCGGTATATTATGGGCCTATCGGACCACACAAAATACCGCCACAGGCGAAACCCCTTTCAGCCTATCTTATGGTTGTGAAGCAGTGGTACCCTCCGAAGTCTCGATCGAGAGTTGGCGAGTCAAAGAATACGAAGAAGTGGCCAATAGTGCTAACTTAGCCCTGGCCCTTGATCTCCTGGAAGAGAGAAGAATCCGAGCCGCCGTTCGGGCTGAGGAATACAAAACTCGGATGGCACGATACTATAACGCCAAGATAAAGCTTAGGACTTTTCAAGTGGGTGATTTAGTGTTAAAACGGGTCGGAGCCTCCAAAAACGTAGGTAAGCTTGAACCCCGATGGGAAGGACCCTACAAGATAGCGGGAATTATCGGACCCGCAACCTATCTACTTGCCAACTCCGAAGGCGCCACTCTTCGCAATACGTGGAATTCCTTCAATCTTAGAAGATACTATGCTTGATGTAACATCATCATTGTTGCATAAATAAAACTGTTTGTTCATAAATAGATGGTTACAATACATTCGAATCCGATAGGGTACATAGGTTTGCAAAACAAAAATGGTAGCCTTACACAGGAAATCATTACAAGCAACCTAACCCCGAGGAGCCATCTACTATAGATAAACAATCATCGGACCCCAAAAGACCACCTACTACAAGTTAAATACTATCTACTACAAACTACTCCTCTCGCAAAGGACGCTTCCCTTCTCGGATAAGGCGACGACGCTGCTCCTCGGATAGGGTTATTGGATCCGCCAATAACATGCCCTCGGATGCTACGGGACTATCTTCAGGAAAGATGGGATGAAGATTAAGCTCGGGAATGACCAAGTCCCCGGGGCACTCTGGCAATGTTTGAACCGCATCCGTACCAAGTCGATACCCGATGCGGACTAGATCACGCATCTCCTTTTGTAAAGACTCCCTCAAAGCTGAAGGACCCGCGATATCCAAAACAGCCCGGACCCGGGCCATCACCAAAGCAACGTCGTGGGCACGAGTAATCTCCAGCACCCGATGAGTTACCGCATCCCGTTCCCGAATCGTCTGCAGTAATTGCTCATCGGAGTAGCGAAGCTGACCCTTCAACTCCTCCAAACTCGCCTGAAAACTCGTCACCCGGGTCCTCTCTAGCATTAACTGGCGCTCCACCTCCCAAGACTTATCCCTCTCAATCCGAAGGACCATCTCGTGAATCGCTTTAGCAGCTTCATGCTCTTCCTGCAAGCGGGAAATCTCCGTTTGAGCCTCCAACAAACCATGCTCTAACTCGTCCCGACGGCGATATACCAGGCCAGGATCTGAAGAGGAACATCCCCGAGATCCGATGGCATCTAGCACCATATAAATCTGAATGGAGACGAAGGAATCACTACCGAAGAAATAAAAGGTAAGTAGCCAAAATTTGCAAATAAAATGAGCATTTACCTCACACAGGTTTTTGCAAACTAAATCCTGAAGACGAGAGGAAGGAAGGGTCCTCATGAGCTCACAATCCGTAACATTCAGTAGACCGCTAAGAAAATTTCGGCAAAACCCTGATACCTCTCCGAGGGGAGAAAACCCTGGGTCAGCATCTGGAGGAGAGGATCCCACGGGAGGAAGATTCCCTCCGGACAGCGACACGGGTACACTCTCGGGACCTCCTTCCACAACATTCACGATATCGGAAATCCGAGGAAATGGTTGCGACACCAAAGGAGGCACTGGGTAATCTATCGGAGAAAGAGTCGTAACTGAATTTTCTACCTTAGGAGGAATCACAAAGCTCACTGGGGGGGCTGCCACGGGCGAACCCTCCGATTCCTGCCTCTCCGAGGAAGAGTCAGCCCTCGTAACCGCCACGAAGGTATCGGAGGTGCCCTCCGACACCCGCCTCATACCGTGCAGAGCTCGCCCCAGAAAAACACCATTAAATGGATCTATGGAAAAGCCGCCATCTCAGCACCTATAGACAAGTATAGAATATATGATGATTTCGAGGGCACACAGGTTGATAAAAGAGAAGTCGACAAGTCTACAGACTTACGGAAATAGAAGTTGCCATGAAGAGGACGAATTGGCGAGTTCTCTCTCCTCATTCCCTCTTGAAGACCTGCCAGAATAAGAGCTTCAGGACACGCAAGCAGGCTGGTAATATCATACGAGCCAGAAAATAACCCAGAATGGCTCAGTTCCTCCCACTCCCGCCCTAACGTCTCGGATATGGGCGAAACATATCCCAAGCCCCATCGGATGGGCACTCCCCACGATCGTGCTGAGTGACCTTTCGAACGGATGAAGAAAAACCTCCGCCTCCAGTCCCCCCTACGAGTGCGAGGACTGGACGTACCAGTGAAGGCTTTCTCGACGTCCCGATAGGCCAGGCTGAAAAGGGGGACTCCATCCGAACAAGGCCGAAGGATGAAAATTGCCCCTACCCGATACGGGGACAGGGGAAGGTTAAGGAGCTCGCAGCATAAAACGTATCCCACTAAGAGGCGATACGAGTTGGGTGTTAACTGGCTCGGACAGATTTGCCAGTACTGGAAGAGCGATCGAAGAAAAGGGTGGAAAAACACCCGTAGTCCACAGTGCATTTGGTCACAATAGACAGTTAAGAATCCAGGAGGAGGATCATATGCTCTCTGATCTGGAGAGGGCACAATCACGTCAAAATCATCGAAATTCAGATTGAATTCCGTAAAAAGAGTTACTAGAGACTCTCCATACACAGTACTAACGGCGGAACCAATCCGTCCCCGACCTATCAGCCTTGAGGGGCTCAAAGGTATTAAGTTAAATACCGAACGCTCATCGGCAAGAGAATACGGTTCTCTACCCAAGAACACATCCCTTATATTGTCCATCCTTCGAGAATCCGTGTACGATGACCTATTCCCCACCCTTGAAGATGAGCTTGTCCCAATGGTCACTTGATTCTCAACCAGCCTATTCCGCTGCCCCGGGGAAGAACTTTTCGAGGACGCACTATAAACCTGGGATCCATGGACAACTCGGGCACGACTCCGAGAAGAACTATCTGATGATGTGGACCCCCCATGCCTGTGATGTGGTGGCATCATCTTTAATAGTAAGTTTTCCGTTTATTCTTATACAAAAGTCTAAGAAAAAGTATTGAATACAACTACGAAAGCAAACACTAAGTTCTGCGAGAATAGATTTCTAAAGGAAGAAATCAAAATGATTTATCTGCTAAAGTAAGATAGATTTTATTGATGAGTATAAATATTACTGTTAGCATATTATATGCGATAAGCTAATCCCATTGAAAGAAGCTGGAGCTGTCCCACCCACTCCTAGGGGCATGACACGTACTAATGAGTGTCCTTAATTAGGATAAATAACTCTTAAGCATGCATATAATTCGACACGTCCTGCTAAGCTATGTACTTAGTCAGCAAATAAAGGATTTTGTCTTTAGCTTACCTTTTTGAAGAAGATTAAAGGGAATAAGTTTTATATATAAGCATGTTAATAGTTTATTACTATCTCAAGCTAGTGGACAAATAAGACAAAATAGAAAGAAAAGAATAGGACAAATTGTTCATTCATAAGTCCGAGAAGTTCTCGGAAAAGTTTACAAAAGCATAAAAAAAAAGAGAAAGGAGAAAGAAGGAATCCTATTCTAAATCCCTGTACTCGGAGGGGGCGGGGGCGGATTAATAGCAGACCCCCCGGGGAGATTAACAGAGGAACTCGGAGGCAAAACTCCACTCGAGCCAGTAGCACCAAGATTGGACGCAGTCGGAGGAGGAGCAGGGGAGCCCCTGGGCGTCATCACCGCATCATACATTTCAAGAAGGCTCTGAACCTGCTCGGGAGACGGCTTGGCAAGCTTCTTGACATCAAAAATGCCGCCAAAATTCGCCCCCGAGGGCATCACTCCACGGGCTACAGTGGCACACTCTAGCCATCCCCATAGCATATGCCCAAGGGACTCTCGGGCGGACAAGGAAGCATATTGGCGCTCCGCCTCCGCTGCTGCATACCGAACGACCTCGTCAATCCGGGCTTGCACCTCCTCCTGGGGCACTACCTTGGCTATCTTCAAATCCACCAACTCCTTGACCCGAGATTGAAGCTCCTGTTCTCGCTCCAACCACTCCGATTTCTCCTTCTCCAAAACTTCCACCCGAGCACGAAGAATCTCCTCGGACTCCACCTTCTCCTTCTCCAGAAGAGTCAACTGAGCCCGGACAGTCCCCTCGGACGCCTCCAGTTTGTCGTAAGCCGACTGCATCCTCTGCAAAGTGAGCCGCATCACTTCCTTGGCTCTCTGATCTTCCCTCCAAGCGAAGTCACTGGCTTCCAACTTCGTCCGAAAAACATCCCTCATTGATTCGGCCTCATAGAGTTGGGCCCGGAGAGAAGTCACCTGCCCTCGGAGAGATCCTATTTCAGCCACCTCCTTCGAATGGCGCTGCTCTACTGCAGTAATAACCTCCCGAGTCTTCCTGGACTGCATGACAAGACAAGAAATATAAGGAAAAATGCGGGAAAAATTACCTAAAAATAAAACAACCGGAGGACAAGCACTTACGATGGCTTCCATCCATACCATACTGGCCCGCAAAAACTGATACCCCTCCGCGGGCGCAGTAAGAGAAGATCCGAAGAAGTGGAGGATCTCGTGGTATGCCTCCCCTACAGTCGAAGGCTCCTTCTCGGGTACTTGAGATGAAAAATCTCCCTCGGAAGCTGACCTCCGCAGAGGAACCCTCTTCGGGAGATCTCCTATCGGAGAAGGAATAGCGGTAGCGGGAGTCACGGCCACCGCCTCTGTCATAACCGCTTCAGGAACTTCTGTAGTGGCTGAGGGACCCTCTCCCCGGAGCAAAGTATCCCACACCTCCCTCTTCGCCTCCAAATCCTTCAATAAATCTGCAAGACCTTGGCCGATTCCCTCGGATGGCTCCTCCGAGTCCTGATGGAGTAATTGAGCAAACAAATTCGCGCCCGGGAACATAGGGGCCTTTCCCTTATTTACATCTACGAGAACAGAATATGCAGTCAGATAATAATAACGGAATTCGAAGGGGCTAACACAGATAAAGTACTAGAGCAGAAAAAAGAAAGAAGCTTACGAGGACGAATGGGGGAAGGATCAGGAATGGCGGGCGAAGGATCCCGAGAAGAGATCAAAACAACATCTGGCCCCGGAGATGAAAACTCTTCTTCCTCTGCCCTCGGAGATTGCACCCCCTGCGAGCTCCTCGGAAGACTGCCAGTGTTGGACTCGGAAGCAGATCTCCAAGTCAAAACAGACGAGGGAGCCACCTGCCGCAACGGAACAGCCTCCAGGGGCGCTCCCCCAACATCCTCGGAGGGAGACGGGATACTTTCATAAACTTTCTCGGCCTCCGTATCCATCCCATCCTTCTCCGGAGACTGTACTTCTACTCCCTCGTGGTCCCCCCTCGGAAGCTTCGCTACGGGCACTAGGGGCTACCTCCTCAACCCCTGGTGCTAGATAATACCTCGCCATCACCTCCTCTGCACCACGCAAAAGCATCAGTACGAGCAGCAAAAGAGTATGAAAAACTACTCGGAAAAAATAAGTATGGATTAAAGAAACTTGCGAGTAATAGAAGGAAAACTTACTGAAAGCTGTCATGTACAAACTCGGAACAGAAAGCGGCTTCTTCACATTGTCGTTAATACCTACTACAAAGTGAAGACCAGCCCTGTCGAACAACCACGAAAAATCCGATGACTCCATCAACAGCTGTTGAGCCACCACCGGAGAAAGCACCGTATCTTCAGCCAGAGTGTGAATTGGAGTCACGCCCTCCCCCCATTTGAAGGGCACATTCCACATCCCCCGGACGGGCTTCACGTAGAAAAATTTATCATTCCATACGCTGTGCGAACTAGCCGTCGCACCCAAAATTCTCTTCGTGGAGTTACCCGAGTGGTCTCGGTGGTGAACGTGATAAAAAGGGTATCCCCCAGGCGACACCCCCACTTCGAAGATAGAGAGGAAGTGGTCCACATTGCACTCGTACCCCTTGACAATGCACCAAAACACATAAATGCAGAGGGCGGCATAGCCATTGGGCGTTAACTGACTCGGACAGATTCCGCAGGTCATGAAAACTTCGCAGAAAAAGGGTGGCATAAATGAGCGCCACCCGTAATTTACCTGCGCGAAATACACAGTGAGCATACCCGTGGGAGGATAGCACGCCCTCTGATTCTCCGAAGGAATGTGAACGGTCACATTCGCCATTGTGGTCCCCGTGGCCTTGAATAAATCCATGACCTATTCATAAGTGACCACGGATTGAACATTCTCAATTTTAGAGAAGTCACGGACATGGGGTTTCTTCGACTTTGAAACCCTAGCCTTTTTCGCGGAGACGGCGCCACTCCCTTCGGCGACAACAGCTCTTTTCTTGCGAGTGGCAGTAGCAGGTCCCACGAGGGGAGCCGTAGTCGCAGCAGAAACGGGAACATCAACAGGAGCAGTGGCGGCAGAAGACGTATTTGCAGAGGAAGCCATCTTCTTTTGGAGCAAGAGAAGAAATTCTGTAAAATTGATAAAAGGGAAAAGAAGCGAAAAGAAGAAACTTTAAGAGAAGCAAAAATCCCTCTTTTCTGCTTAAGAGAATTAGAAGAGTAGAGAGAATTGGGAGCTTGAAGATTTCATGAAGAGAATGGGGAAGAAAGAGTACGGACGGAGGTATTTATAAGCGAACCGCCATTAAAGACGTGCCTCGTCCCCCGCACACCACGTCTCCACTCAGGAAGCGACGTGTCGCTCCACGCGCTAGCCGTTGCTGCAGATTAACGGACGGATGAATAAATATCATTTAAGACATCCAACGGCTAGAAAGAGCCGTTATAAAAGTAACTCTTCATCTGAACCGCTGCTTCCCAAGAATATAAAGGTAATTTTACTTTACGGTATTTTAAGCATATATTCATATACATATAATACCCCCGTAAATCAGAAAAAAAATGGAGAAACTCCAATCCCCTCGGAAAAATCACCAAAAAATAAAGGAAAAGCCCCTTTTGCCCTATTAAGGCCACGAAATAAAATTTCACTCGTCTCTACGAGAACGATCGAAATTTGGGGGGGCTAGTGTTAACCCTAAAAAATAAATAAGGGATTATACAAGTTAAGCAAAAGATTAACCCTTAAATTAGGGATTAATCCCAAGGGCGATAATATCGTCACTCTCGTATGTCACATACCCTACTATGGTATGACGTGGCACCCGAAGAGATAATAGAGTCCCTCGGAACTCACATATCCTACTAGGGTACGACGTGACATCCGAGTGGACACTCAAGCGTCCCTTGGAAAGTTAAGATGAATAAAAATAAGATATTAACGTGGCATCGGAAAAAGAGTAAATCCGATGGATCCACGCAACTCTGATATCCATCACTGCGCCAAGAGGGACCACTATACGAGAATACTTCCTTGTTGAACACTCCCAAAGCCCTCGGAGTTATCATCCCGAGGGCTAAATCCACAAAGCAACGTCCTACTCAAAGCACCACTCACTAAAGTCATTTACCCCGAAGGCCAAAGCCAAGAAGGTTACTCAGCCAGAGACAGGAAGCCCTCGGAGAATGATTCCCGAAGGAGCCACTACTCTTACGACGACAAGAAACGCTCGGAACCCATACTACGGGGATCCATATACAAGAATACAGCCTTACATGCATACTGATGCTCTCGGAGCCCCTCTCACGAGCATGAAGAAACAAATCTGCCTCTCGGAGAACCTTACCAAAGGAGCCGATGAGAAAATAACTATCCCCGGAACAGAAACCTCCTCGGACACCCACTTCACTTCAACCAGTGAACCTCCTCATGAAATCCAGTCCCTCGGAGAAAAGAAAACAGAAGACTCAGTCCCTCAAAGAAAAGAAAACAGAAGAAACAACCCCTCGGAACTCCCCGCAGCCCTCGGACAAGATAAGGATCAGCCTAGTCAGCGCCTTGTCAACAAGATATACCTTATCTTATAGAAGGACACTTGTAATACATGCAACATTACACTTGTAACACATGCAACGCATGCATAGTGACACAAACACCCTCCCATACCTATATAAGGGAAAATTAGGAAAGATGAGGGGGGGACAACAAGAAAAAGAACGGAAGATACACATAAACTCACTCGGAAAAAATCATAAGATCATATTTATGACCCTCGGGAGTAAGAAGTCCAGTGAATAAAGGAAGGATATTTTCGTAATTTTCCCTAATAGTCATTTAGTTTCTTTGAACCACGGATAACGGCATTCCGAACTCATAAATAAATCGGTTAATCGGGTATTATTCCAAACCTGTTAACAGCATAGACGGTTAAGAAAAGCTTCTCGAATATGATGGAACATTATTGCTTGACTCTCTTCGTAATCCCTTTTGATATCTTCTTCTTCGCTAATAATCTTCCCTCAAACAATGACTCGACTAATCTAGAATAAGACTTTGATGGTGTTTTTCTCTTCTGACAAACTCTCAGGGTTTCTTCTCTTTGATAATTATCGCGGCTGTAATATATCGGGTAATGTCTATATCGAAGGTGGTTAAGATATCGAATGAAGATCTTCAATAGTTGGGCATGAACATCGTAATGTATTAATTGAGCTTGCCTTAGTTTGCGGAACGAGAGTATTTATAAGCCTTGTAGGCGGGGACGGCTCCCGATTTCGAGGTGCCTTGTACCATATAGAATGTGAGTGGAGATCTCGAGTACAAAGACCCAATATATGAAAAGTCCACGAACCAGCTAGGCTGGGCCCGATCATTCTATTGGGCTGGTCCACTAGGCGGGAAATACCCCCATATCACGGGTGGAGGGAGCAGGCAAATGAAAAGCTTTGACACCAAAGTCCTTGTGGGACCAAATGGAACACGTAATGAGATTGGTAACGTGTCGCAGTTTGACCCGTTGGTATTATTTATTATGGTTTAGAAAAATATAAAGAAGGATCACCATTTTTTTCTTTTCCTCTCGTTCGTTGTCTCTTTCTGAACTTGAAATCTTCTTTCATCAGCCGCCGGCCAGCCTTGCTCGCACCGCACCTTCTTCTTTTTCTTTAAAAAGCAAAGAAAAGAGACACATACATACATACATACATATATATCTTCTTTTTAATTGAGTTTGTGGGTCTTTATGGATTCCAGACGCCGTTCTGCTTCCGTTTACTTTTCCTCTTCCGCCGTCGTAACGCTTTCTCGCCGATCTTCTTCCGATCATATATTAACGATTCATCGGATACGCCACTTACGCCTTCCCGCTCCTTAGGTATTTATTATTATTATTATTATTTATTTTGACCTAATCTTATTTTAATTTTCATATCCCCTCCTTAATTTTTTATGTTCAATTTTCATATTGCGTGCATCTTCTGCAGGTCAGGTCCTTCTTTGTATTATACAGTCAGTAAGTAGTATTGAAAAAAGGCGGCTGCTTTTTAGTTTCCGAATTGAACAGTGTATTTTTAGGTTGTTTTGTTGAGAGAGAGTGAGATAGAGAGAGGATGAGTGCGTCGGCTAGTAAAGCCGCTGTTGTTTATGGAAATAACAAGACTGAAACTAAAGGCTCTTCTGGTTGGGCGGTCTTTGACCGTAAGCAAAGACAGAACCAGCACGGCCCGGAAGTTGATACCGAGCCTTATCCCTTATTGTCGGGCTCTAAACAGACTCAAGTCCCCGTCCCACCATTACACAAGCAGCCTTTTGCATCTGTTGTACTCACTCCTAGACTTAGAGACTTGCAAATCAACGAGAATCAGACTGAGGTTTATCAAAAGCTTAGCCATCTTTACCCTTTCGCGGATACAAGTTTGATTCAGGATGTCTTGGCTGCTGTAAACAACAATATTCAGGAGGCTTTATCTCTATTGGAAGCAATGCTCGTCGCCTCTGATGATACGGATGCCATGAACAACAACACCACCACCTACTCTAGTTATGGGAATCACAATGATACAACATCTCTTAATTTTACTGATGATGGATGTGTAGAATCCAATCATGACACATCTACAAGGATGTTGATAGACTGGGCTCCCAAGTCTTTGCCCATTGAACCTGAGTTTCACTGGGAAGAGGATGATGATATTTACCTAATTCATCGTAAAGATGCAATCAAAATGATCAGGTGTGTTTTTTGTTCTTGACTTTTGCTAGTCTTAATTCATTTACCAGTTCAAATAGGGACAAAGTTGTTCTTGATACCTAAAAAGCTTAGGATACCCCAATTACTTCACATCATGTTGAAGTCAAAATAGAACTTATATCGTGGGACAGCTCAACCACTAATGTAATTAATTTTTCTTTTGTTTGTTTGATCGGTAAGAGTGGGAGGTCTGCTTGAGTGAATCTGGTTGTGTGATATGGAAAAGCCGGTATCTTTTGGCAACATTGTTTTTGTTATTTGACTTTCCTACTGTGCTATTGATTAATGATATTTCTGAAGTGGTCTATATCTTGTATTTGTTGATACTATCCTCTGGTTACCTAAATTTAGATATTATGGATTCTTATGCAATCTTTTATATGTAATAGTCTAATAGAGATCTAATTTATTTCATAATCATGTTCCAGCAACCCATCTTTTCAGTTATTAACGAAGTATCTATTACTTACCAGTGATTAGTTCAAGAATGTTATCTTACTATGATTTACCTGAATAAGGATATGACAGTTTGAGTTGTTGTTCTGCTGGAGACATGCTAAAGTCAAAGGCCTTTCCTTGGGTTTTGAGTTCAATGTTCATGAATTTCTTTCATTTAAATAATCAAGCAAACATTAATTACCTTATCCCATATTCTTGTCCCTTCAAATTTCATCTACTAGGATATTTATTTCCAAGACTTGCTGCTGTGCTGAATAGTTGACGATTCATTTGAAGTACGTGCAAGTTAAGTTTCTAATTGATAATTCTTTAGAAGTACGTGCAAGTTGAGTTTCTAATTTCCGTAATGTTTGGGATTTATCCAAGTAGTTGTAGGATAATGCGTTTCAGGAGCAGAAGCTTTTTTTTTGTTACCAGGCTTAAATTTGCGACATACCGTCTTTAGTTTAATGGTAACCCGGGCTAAATAACGGGTTTGCAAATTGAAATGCTTTGAATCTGAAAATGAGATGATCTTGGACAATTCCCTGGATAAGTTGGCATAAGAAAAATGATAACAACATTGAGTGAAATAAAACAAATTCGGCATATTTGAAGTCAAAGTCTGAATAAAATTTCAATGTTTAGACAACTTCACATTTCCGCTTAAAGTTTCTTTCTTTTTCTTATTTGATCAGATCAGCATCTCGTCATTCTAAGGCCTCAAATGATGCATATTTAAGAGGAGATCATTTATCCGCGCAATCTTTCTCACTTAAAGCGCAAGAAGAATGGACTGCTGCAGATAAGCTTAATGCCCTGGCAGCAAAAGACATATTGACTCTCAGGAACTGCAATAATGATATGTGGACACTGGATTTGCATGGTCTGCATGCTGCAGAAGCAGTTCAAGCATTGCAGGAGCGCTTGCAGAAGATTGAATCTCTAGTATCGTCAAATTACTTAGTCGCACAAAGTGAAGACTATAAGGAACCGAAAACTGTGGTTTCTGCATCCGTTCAATCTACAAGTCATGCCAAAGTCAAAACTTCTGGACAGCAACCATTGTCTACACGGCGTCCAAGATTACTACAGGCCATCACAGGTATTGTATTATTCTCTAGGAAATGAATCACATGGAACAAGACTATCGAAACTTTCATTGCTTACACACATGGTAAATGTAATATAATTACTTGACAAATAAGTCAAGTTGAGACCAACAAAATTGATGCGGATAGTTACAAACTTACAATGCTTACAATACCCTCATTTACTGTTTGATAATTACCAGTGATGCCTTAATATTTCGAAACATTATGAATAGGTTCTCCTTGACTTGAACAATTACAGACACGCTTAAAGCTCAAAAATTGTTAGAAATGTCTCCTACTCCTAAAGCTTCATGGTGGTATTTATGTATGTTAGCACAAAACCCTCCTAAAAGCACATTGCTCTTCTGTAATTTTTTTCTATAAACTACAAATATGCAAATTAGCCCCTGTGTTATTCTAAATAGGGCACATTGTGCCTCTGTGAAAATAAAGAGGCAAATTACCCCTTGTGTCTTGTACCCTCGTGAAAATAAATAGGTATTTCACATAACATGGTGGCATTGCTCCGAAAACATCAATTTCAAAAGGTATAGATATTACCCCCAAAAACTATTAAACATTAGAAGACTTGACTGTTAGCTTTTCTTTATGCGGTTAATATTATGAAGCAAGTTCTCTCTCAGACATGATAAACATTTGGCAATTGGGCTAAAAGGTATTTTAGTGATAAGAGTGCTAAATATTACTGGGAGTAGAGTCAAACTGGATAAGATTAGCTGAGGTTCGAAATTCTAACTTATAAGAGGATTAGTTTTAGTTAATTCTTCTAGAAAATTGCTTAATAGCATTTTTTGATGGTAAGATTAGCTGGTTCCTTGGTCGTTAACAGAAGAGCAAGTGGGGATGATTCTCTCTGTTGAGATTTACATGAGGGTCATTTTTTTTTTTTTTCTGGCTTCCTCGTTTACCTAAATTTTTGGAGAAAATAATATATAGGGTATTTTTTGAATCGGGAAAATTTGAATCAAAGTAGGCACTTGTTTAATTAGTTGATTTTGTTTCAACAGGAAAGGGCATACATAGCCGGGGAGCAGCTGCACTCCCATCAGCTATCAGAAATTTTCTCAGTGAGAACGGGTGAACTTCTCTCTCTCTCTCTCTCTCTCTCTCTCTCTCTCTCTCTCTCTGTGTGTGTGTGTATATATATATATATATATATATATATATATGAAGTAAGTTCCCATAAGTTTCAGTGCACCTGTTTTCTTATTAGTGATTTGAGATATATGCTTCGCTTTGCTGTGCAGGTATCATTTTGATGAGACTAGGTCTGGCGTCATCGTGATTCGTCCCAAATTTCGTCAACAAATAGTAAGCTTGTGACGACAACTAGTAAATTTAACTTAGCCGCCTGGGCAGCGGATAGGCCGTGTGTTTGGCGGCCCTATCTCGCTGGAAACACTACTGCCATCCATCTTTTGTGATGGGGTGTACCGCTCTATTGAGATTGGCCTTTTGCAGGCACAGGCATCTTATTTATCTTTTAAAAAGAGCCTCATATCAAAAACTGCCCATTAGTGTGCAAATTATTTTCTGTCCTTAATAAATCTAATGACCCAACAATAGAAAATAAATGTGGCCGATTTACTTGCATTTTTTTGTGCTACAACTACAATTGTACATCTAATTCAGAAAAGAAGATAAAGAAGCGAAATTCTCTGTATCTGTTGGAAAGGTAAATAAAAGGAATAAAGCTTATATTAATTATATTGAAGGCGGAATGGTAAGGGGGCGATGTTGTTCTATCAAACAAAGAAAAATAAAGAAGTGATTTTTTTTTTCAATTTTGATTAATATATTGAAGGCAGAATTTTAAGGAAGAGATGCTGTAAATCGTGGGGACCGCTTCCAAATGAATTCTACCAATGGATACTTAACACCAGTTAGAACAGACAAATCCGATTAGACCATGGTACGATGTGGTTTTCTGTCAAATCAAAGCAGTCAAGGTTGATTGTAAAGCACACTCCATACTAGCAAATAATTTCTCTCTTCCACACCATTTTTGCTTAAAAAGTCAAAAAATCTAGAATCTACTTGTCACATATTTTCATCATATAACCTACCATTTTTGAAAGTTCTCTTGGGATATTTCAGGACTTGATGTATTTATTTAAAGAGTGTTATGCTTTGAATTGCATGAAACTAACAGATCTGCTACTCCTTGGTGCGATAGATGCTTCCGGAAAATGGAAAAAGCTTTCTCTCATACGGAAAGCAAAAAATTAGAAACCGAATTAAATTGGTTCTAACTTTTAAGTAGATACCGAATATTCTTAAGAGGAGTGATCGTCGCACGTGTCGATTCCTTGAGTTGTTTTTGACTGTTTTAGAGGAGTGTTCGTCGCGCGTGCCGATTCCTTGAGTTGTTTTTGGTTGTCTTAGGATAGAAAATCAATGAGGCGAAGAGCACTTTTGTTATTGGGAAACAGAAACACACATTATCCTCTAGATGATTGTGTGGGTGACGGGTTTCGATCAAACATACCTTCCAGACACATATTTGCATGATGGAAGAGTCTTGAACATTCACTTTGAAAAGATTATTGATAAAATCCGAGGCACTTGAATAGCTGGAACAATCATACTCTCGCTTGGTGGTAAGTTGACTCTTATCAAATTCACCCTTTTGACTATTTTTTATTATTTTTTTCAAGTGATGATGCCTCTTTGAGCATGCTAAATAACGTGTGCATGGTATACTTTCTCGAATTTTGTGGGAATCATATGAATCTCTGAAAAAACTCATAGGGAATAATGTAATAAAGTTTGTAGGCCGATTGATAGAAGCAAGAAAAAACACGATAGTTTACCCAGTTCGTTGCCTACATTTAAGGACGATACAAAGCCATGATTTTTACTATATGTTATGTTGTAGGGTTATAATTACAAGAAATACTATTTATATTAGGCAGACTCCTAATATAATTTTACATGGACTATTGTACGACAAGCACATAAAATTAGCCTTAATCTTCAGTACGGGCCTGAGTCAACTTAGGCTCTACAACCCAACATTAGAGACTTACATTAAGTTGTTGAGTCGATTTCTATTGAATTGTCGTGGCGACTTAGTCTTTTTGCAAGGGCGTTAACGGTGCATTATTGTAGACGAGCATCAGCGGTGATTGCAATGGCCATGCCTCATTGTCGACTTGTTCGACAATTTGGGAACGCCTTGTTCATATACCGAATATTCTTAAGAGGAGTGATCGTCGCACGTGTCGATTCCTTGAGTTGTTTTTGACTGTTTTAGAGGAGTGTTCGTCGCGCGTGCCGATTCCTTGAGTTGTTTTTGGTTGTCTTAGGATAGAAAATCAATGAGGCGAAGAGCACTTTTGTTATTGGGAAACAGAAACACACATCATCCTCTAGATGATTGTGTGGGTGACGGGTTTCGATCAAACATACCTTCCATACACATATTTGCATGATGGAAGAGTCTTGAACATTCACTTTGAAAAGATTATTGATAAAATCCGAGGCACTTGAATAGCTGGAACAATCATACTCTCGCTTGGTGATAAGTTGACTCTTATCAAATTCACCCTTTTGACTATTTTTTATTATTTTTTTCAAGTGATGATGCCTCTTTGAGCATGCTAAATAACGTGTGCATGGTATACTTTCTCGAATTTTGTGGGAATCATATGAATCTCTGAAAAAACTCATAGGGAATAATGTAATAAAGTTTGTAGGCCGATTGATAGAAGCAAGAAAAAACACGATAGTTTACCCAGTTCGTTGCCTACATTTAAGGACGATACAAAGCCATGATTTTTACTATATGTTATGTTGTAGGGTTATAATTACAAGAAATACTATTTATATTAGGCAGACTCCTAATATAATTTTACATGGACTATTGTACGACAAGCACATAAAATTAGCCTTAATCTTCAGTACGGGCCTGAGTCAACTTAGGCTCTACAACCCAACATTAGAGACTTACATTAAGTTGTTGAGTCGATTTCTATTGAATTGTCGTGGCGACTTAGTCTTTTTGCAAGGGCGTTAACGGTGCATTATTGTAGACGAGCATCAGCGGTGATTGCAATGGCCATGCCTCATTGTCGACTTGTTCGACAATTTGGGAACGCCTTGTTCATATTCCTGAGGTCGCTCAAGGATTAATTTTTTGGAGAATTTGTATATGAAATCTCTTTTTGGAATGATCATTGGTATGTGGATTTGGCTTTGGCAACTCTTTTGTCAGGTAAGGGGCATGTGAATGCGAGAATGATTGATTTTTAGAGGAATGGAAGTTGGGATTTTGAGTTGTTGGCAGAGAGGGGTCCCTACTAAAATTCTTCCAAGGGTTAACATAGGGGAAGACAAGGATAATCTGGTAATTTGGAAACCATCTTTTGATAGTAATTTTGCAATGAAGTGTGTTTGACATCTAAATATCAATGTTGTGAGGAGGCTGAATCGGTTGAACACATGTTTTGGAGAGGGAAGGAGGCGAAAGAGATGATGGGTTTTTTCTTCGATCTCTTCGGCTTATCTTTCTTTATGGGGATTTCTTTTGACGAGGCACTAGAGTTTTGGCTCACGGACGTTTGCTCGGGCCATACTTGAGCCATAGTTATAATGTTGATTGTCTAGTTTCATTGGACAATTAGGAATAACTCGAAGCATAGAGGAATCTGAATGCATACATGTAAACTACCTTTAAAGTTAGAAATACAGGATTCGAATCTCTTGGGCAAACAATTGGGAACATGGGAGATTATGGCAATTCAGAAGTTGGGGAATTGGAATTGACATTAAGGTTGTTACTTGGAGAAAAATCAGGATTACCTCGCGTGAAAGTTAACAAAGACGAAATGTTCGAGAGGAAACTGGTGGAGGCCACAACAGGGGGGTTCTTAGGGATTCCGAAGGGGCTATTATTTGGGCCGTTTATCTTTATCTTGGGAAAACAATGAACATGAATGCTCAATGTCGCGGTCAAGAACATGGGCTTCAACATGGTTGGGCTCTTGGCTATTGGGATGTGGATATGAAAAATGATGCACAGACTCTTGTCAAATTAATTGTGATAAATTAATTGCATCACAGAAATCGGGTGGCTTGAAATATGCACATGCTATCAGGGATATCTGGTGTCATGAATATTGAAATTTGCATATTTTTAGAGAAGGAAGCCAGTGGCGGATACATTGACCAATGCAATCTGTGATTTGAACAGTACAAGTTTTTTTAGTGCGGGTCATTATAGTCGAAAAGTGAGAGGTTTAGCTTTGTTAGATAGTAGAGAAATCCGCTATTTACGTTTTTCGCATTAGTTCGATTCTTTTTTTGCTTTGCTTGACACAGTTGGGCATGTATGAAATCGTTTCCTTTTGGTAATCAATAATGGTTGGTTGATTTAAAAAAAAAAACTGTAAACACAGTGGAGTAGATGTACGTTTAATATATAAATATAATGCATAAAGAAATAAAGCAACTTAAAACATAGTAATAGTGTGTTTTGATTTTCCTTTTTTTCTAAACTTTTAGTTTTCATAAATCACCTCTCATGTTTGAGAAATTACACAAATTATCCTTATGACCGATTTTTTGCATAATCTTTTTTACATTTTATTGAATGTAAATTTATGCTCTTCATTTATTTTAGAAAGAAAATAAAAACTAAACCAAAGTTGTTGCATTAAACCTAATTTTCTCGTTGAAAAATCAAAATAAAAATAAAAACAAATAATATTCTCAAAGAAAAAATAAAATATCTACGGATTTTAGTCTCTGCTACTGCTATGATTTAAATTTGAAAAATTGTCTTAATTATTTTAATTTTTTCGCTATAAGGGTAGTTTGTGTTTTTCTCAAACATGAGGGGTAGTTTGTGTAATTACCCCATAGTTGAGGCGTAGTTTGTGTAATTCTCCATTAAAAATATCTCACTGGATTTTGATGATTAAAGATAAAACATGATTTTTCTAATTAACTCTTAGACAAGTACATTATTATAACTAAGAGAAGCTACTATAATGTTATGAGCGAGTTATTAAAAAATGAGAGTAATTTGGGGTGTTTTCAAATAATGAGAAATTATTACGGTGTTTGGAGGTATTTCATGATAATTTGGGGTATTTGAGGGAGTTTGCTTGTCAATAACACTAAATAGTATTTGAATTTAAATTGGCCTCATTTTCTTGTTTCTGTAAATCTAACCCACTAATCTATTAAACTTCATATCCAAATAGAGTAAGACTTTATAAACGACATCTGAGTAGCTATATCTCAAGAATCTTTCCTGAAATTACTAAAAATTACAAGGGTTCAGGTACATATTGGAAAACTTACTACATTTACAAATAAGGAGTTGAAAGTTTTATTTTTGAGACATAAGAGCAAAAACAATCACCAATAGGCATTTGACTATGAAAAAACCTACCAACATTCTCCAAAAATAATAAGTTTTTTTTGCCCTGCCTCAAAGATCTGCACTTTCAACATCTAGTAAAGAATGTCTTTGTTATTTCGAAAGGAATATGCAAAACTATTAGAATCTAGTTTTTCATTTCAAATCAAGTACTATTATTTTGAAAAGAAAAACCCGTTACAAATGATGAAGAGTACAAAGTGAAATGAAAAAATAAATATTTAAGTTTTGAGTGGTCAAATTAAATAAATTCAATTTTTTCATTTTTTTCATGTGATGTATAGATGAGAGCCATAACTGTTGCATAAATTTTATTTTTTGACGCAAGTTGAAAGGTCAGCAAGTGCGATCTAGTTCAATTATTCAGAGATACGAATGGGCAACGGGACATGTGATAAATCTGGAGAAATTGATGGCGATAAATAGTATGAAGACGCCTGATAGAAATTGTTGAGATTTTGAGTGTGTTTGTTGTGGAGAAGCACAAAATATGTTTTGGGGCTTCCTTAGTGATACAAAAGACGAAAAGTGAGCTTTTTTCTTATCTACATGGTTTAAAGGAAAAAGAAAAACACTACCGAGCATTAGTACTACAATCTATCTCTACGTTTGCCATGAGTTGCTTCCGCTTCCCAAACTAACTTATTTAGGAGCTGGAATCGATACTGAGTAATTATTGGTGGAGGAGTGGATAGGTGTCATGGGAGAAACTTCGTTGTAGTAAGGAGGGAAGCATGGGATTTCGTAATTTGAAGGCCCTTAATTTGACTTTACTTGCCAAGCAGGCATGGCACATATTTCAGTGTCCAAACATCTTGGATGGATTGTGAGGCCCGTGACTTTTAGTGTCATTACTTCACGCGCTAAAACACCCATTTAGAATAGGTTAGAATTTTAATTGATTTGAACAAAGTGGTAAAGTTTTCAGTGCTACGACAATTTTTCTAGGATGAGAATGTGACTTTTTTTCTATTGAATCCACTAGCAACCATGAGAATAGTGATGCTCGAATATGGTACAACAAAAAGAATGGACAATTCTTTGTGCATAGTGCATATTACTTGATCATGAGTCTATGACTTGTTATCGACCCAAGCTAGCCTCTTCTTGCTTAAATCTATAACGAGGATGGACGTATTTCTGGTGTATGAGATTCTCAACAAAATCGAAAGAAAAATCATATAGTGGGCGTCTAAGGATAACCTTACAACACGATGTGATTTGGCCAAGAGTCCTAGAGGATACTGAAGCTATGCACTACAGTACAAGGTTGTAGCTCGAAGATAGTACATGCACATAGTTAACATGGGTGCATGGAATGATTATAGCAACTCTAGACCCCCTATATTGAAGAGCTGCCTATTCGTTATACACTTTACCTTACGGTTTGCAGGGGTTGGCTGGATGCTATCTTTTAGGGTAATTGCCTTGATATCATTTATGACATTATGCATTAGATAGTCGCTAAGGATGTGAAGTAAAATGAAGAAGTTCCTTGACTTACTATGAATCGCATATCTCAAGTTAGAAGGATTTACTGTTGGACATTGCCTTCCCTTACTTACTAATGGGCAATCAATTAGTCCACCTTTTCTGATGCACGTGGCAAAAAAGCTCATCTAAGGGCCTACTCATGTACAACCTCTTCTCAAGCAAACTACACGGATTTGATAAAGGACACACATAAGTTGGCTTTTGTGGGGGCTTTTGTTGTCAGATGGGTTCAAAGAGAAGCCAATGAGGACACACATAAGTTGGCTTGGAATGCTCATGTTAATACTAAGTGGTCGATTCGTTGAATTTATATCAAATTTTGTGATTGTTTGATGTAATTGGTTTGTGTTTAGACCTTTTTTCTTTGTGATTCTCATGTGGGGGTTTGAGCAATTTTAGACATTGATATATATATATATATATAATATATATATATATATATATATATATATATATATGTGACAAATTAATATTTATGCCTTGTAAGTTTGCCCTTTTAATGAATTTGCCCAATAACTACCGAATTTTTAGAAATACCATACGAATTGGCATTTTTTCAGTTTTTATGCCATGTTGCTGCCACATAGGAAAAAATGCGCTTACGTAGCTGCCACATGGAAAAAGCCACACGCCACATCAATATATTTAAAACGAAAATATATATTTTGTGCTATGTGGCTGCCAAATGTAATATATTTAAAAAATAAATATATTTATATCCATATTATATATAAATATATAAAAAATATATTTATGTATTAAAATATATCAAATATATATAAATATATAAAAAGAAAAAAAATTATAAATATTATTTTTTATTACTGAAATTTTTAAAAAATCATTTTTTATTACTAAATTAAAAAAACATTTTTTATTACTGAAAAAAAGCCAAAAAAATAGACCCACCCCCACCCTCGGCCAACCCCTCCCCCCCACACCGCTGCAACTCGCAGTTGCAGCGGTGGCGGTGTCGATCACCGCTGCAACTCGCCACCAGCAGTGGTGGCGGCGTCAATCAACGCCACCACCATTGCAACTCGCGGTTGCAGATTGACGCTGCCATCGCTGTAACTCGCGGTTGCAGCAGTGGTGGCGTCGATCCACTGCAGCAACTGGCGAGTTGCAGCTGTGTTGGTGGGGGGGGGGGAGGGTCTATTGTTTTTTGTTTTTTTAAAATTTCAGTAATAAAAATAATTTTTTAATTATTTATATATTTAAGTATATATTATGTTTTTAAGTATTTTTTTTATATATTTATATATATTATGGATAAAAATATATTTATGTTTTAAATATATTCCATGTGGCCGCCATGGTGTGTGTCTTTCTTTCCAAGTCGGCAGACACGTCACCGTTTTTTCCTATGTGGCACTGGCTGGGCATAAAAATTGAAAAAGGCCAATTCGTAGGTAATTTCTAAAAATTCGGTAGTTATTGGGCATATTCATTAAAAGGACAAACTTACAGGGTAGAAATATTAATTTGTCCATATATATATACTCTTTTTCAACTGTAGCCTTTAATATATAATATGCTACTTTTTTAGTCATTTATGTATACACACTGCTCAATTTTAGTCTTCCGGTCAAGTTGATTTAAATTTTGGCTTGAGGATGTCATATGCGATGCAAGTGACGCCTACCTCGAACGTGACGTTCTCAGGCCAAAATTGAAATCAATTTGGTCGGAGGACAAAAATTTAACTTTGTATAGTAGTACTATAGATAAGGGATTAAAACTGAACACAATTTATATAAATGACTAAAGTTAGAAAATATTATATATAAGGGATTCAAGTTGGGAAAAATGTCAATCATATATATTACATGATTTGGTTATGTAGAACTGATTCCATCGTTTAATAAAGTAAACTTCAATTAGTCTCTCTCATTGACATCTAACATCAAAATAGTCAAACTCCAGTCACGTTCGCGGAAAGTTTGTAATGTGATCTACATATATAATATGGCTTTTTATATTTTCTGCCCGTTAATTTCCACCAACTTCAAGTTTTGCCCTTTTTTGGACCGGGCTTTATTTTTGTCGGGTAATTGTTTTTTTTTAAATGCCCGACGGGCTCAACTCTGGGCTTCGACTAAGCCCACCGGTCCAAAAAAGGGCACAACTTGAAGTTGATGGAAATTAACGGGCATAAATTATAAAAAGCCCTTATATATATTTTAAAAAACAAAAAATACCAAAAAAATAAAAAAAAATACTCATCATCTTCATCACCCAACCGCTGCCTCCACCCCCATCCCACCCCCACCCCCCGTCGTCGTCACTACCACCACCATCTTCATTGGATTATCACCGATTACCACCACCATTATCTTCCCCACTACCACCCCCACCACCGAACACCACCACCATCTTAATCGGCGCCACCACCACTGCCCACCACCATCGCTACAATTGCAGCTCTCGTCGGCGCCAACTCCTCCCACCGCTGCCCAATCACCACCATCGCTGCAAATCGCCAACTCCTCCCATCGCTGCCCAATCACCACCAAAATCGCGCCACCACCACCATTGCTGCAAATAGCGGCTCTCATCGCGCCACCACCACCACAAAAAATTACATTCGGCATTTAGATCGAAGTATACATCAACAAACATTCAAATCATCAAAATTTACAATTCGCAAATTTAGGGTTTTTGAAATTACCTCGAATTAGACAAACTTGAACCACCCTAACACGTCGATAACCATGTTCGATCAAAACACAACAACAACAAAGAAAAAAAATTGAGTATAAATCAGCAATTACGTATAATCGGGGAAAAACAATGATAACCCCTTCACGAAATTAAGTTTCGGGTTCATCTAATTACCTTAATTAGAACTTGAGAAATCGTTTACCTTTCTTTGCGGAACTCATCTAATCGAGTATGATAGTTGGCGGGGGTAATTTGGTAATTACCCCTGGTCAACTATTATAATTTCTGCCCGTTAATATATATAAGGGCTTTTTATAATTTCTGCCCGTTAATTTCCACCAACTTCAAGTTTTGCCCTTTTTTGGACCGGTGGGTTTGGTCGAAGCCCAGAGTTGAGCCCGTCGGGCATTTAAAAAAAAAAACAATTATCGGGCAAAAATAAAGCCCGGTCCAAAAAAGGGCAAAACTTGAAGTTGGTGAAAAATTAACGGGCATAAATTATAAAATTCCCTAAATAATATAACAAGAAAATTATAAACTAAATTATTAAAATCGCTCCTCTGTCGAGAATATGATCTGCTTCGTAAAGCATCCCCCATTTTACTATATTAATAATTAAAGTCAATGGAATAGAATCGTTCGACCAATAAGTACAAGGATTCGACAGATAATTTATGTGTAAAAGGATTCAAGAAACTAAATGTGAATTGGATTCGTAATTATTCCAGTTGTAATCAGAAAACATATAGCACGTTCGTACAAGCTAAAGCAAAAGTCAATTTAAAAAACCTAACCACGTTCTGAGCATTCTCTATTATTTTAATTTATGGAATATTTGATAAAAATGTGTATACTACTGTTATGTTGTATTGGGAAAAAAATTTATACAACTGTTAAACTGTTATGCTGTATTCATGCATGTCATGGTTCACGTAGAAACTCCTCATAATAATTTTTAAAAATGGTAAAAATAATCACCAAATAACCACCCTCAATTTCATTACCTATCAACTTATCTTAGTCTAGATGGGATATATCCCGCATTGTATTTATAAAAATGACCGATTTGTTGTGTCGCTTCATTATATATATGCACAAATTGCACGAAATAATTTCTCGTTGATATTTGACCTGAAGTGAAAGCGTCCATGCATGCAAACAAAGAGATTAAATGGTATGAAGTTCAAAAGAAATGGAGGAGAGAATTAATTTGTCCGAAAAGTAAATAAAAACAATATCACTTTTGAACTGAGAGCCTCAATTATTGCAAATATGAGTTTCTTTTTCTTTTTAATGAAATTGTAATATTTTAGTTTGTTATGCATGTCTTTTCATGGAAAAGAAAAAAATCATCAGTAGCGATTCTTAAAACGTACGTTACTAACTCTCTTTTATTCCCATTTTGTGATTTTTATTACCTAGAGATGGCACATATAATTTGATATTATCGTCAAGATATATTTTTCTTTTTTAATGAAAGTTCTCTTACTTTTTTTTTTTTTGACGATAATGAAAATTCTCTTACTACTTGTGCTGGCAAGTACTGCTCGCGTATTAAGTGTTACATCTCAAAATCTATATCTATCTATATTATTATAGGGGGTTATTATTTCTGCCCTTTATCTTTGTCTAAAATTATTTTGTGCCCTTTTTGTTTCGGGCAGACTATTTCTGCCTCGTTAGTTTTCATTTTTTCTATAAAAAATATCCAGTTTCTCTTATTCGAGCTTTTTTGCTGATGTGGTGACCCAGTCAATAAGTTGTCACGTACGCCTCGTCAATAAGTTATCGCGCCACATCATAATTTTCCCTAAAAAATGTTTTTACCCAAACCCTTATAATTTCACCCCATAACTTCTATTCTTATCTTTCCCATATTTTTTCAAATTATACTTCCACCCCCCATAATTTTTAAAACAACAAATAATATATATATATATATATATATATATATATATATATTCTTCATCTTCTTCTCCGTAAGCCGGAGAAGTTACTCCATTTCGTGTGAGTGTGTGTGAGAGAGAGGTGGTGGAAGAAGATAAGTTATTAATTTTTGTCTTTAATGAATGTATTTATTTTATTTATTTTTTTGAGTATTTTTAAAAAAAATGTTTTTTTGGGCTAGAAAATAAAGTGGCTTTTTTTGACGAGGCAAACGTTTTATTGACTGGACCGCCACATAAGCAATTTAGCCCGAATAAGATGATTTGGTATTTTTAGTTGAAATTTTGAAAGTTGCTGGGTAGAAATAGTCGGCCCGAAACAAAAAGGCCATAAAATAATTTTAGGTAAAGATAAAGGGCAGAAATAATAACTTCCCCATTATTATATAAAGAAAGACAAATTGTGACACCTAACTTTTAATTTTTGATTTTAGCCTTATAATTATAGTGCTAACAGAAATTTTTATTATTAAGTTCCTAGTCTAGCCTTAGATTTCAGAAAAATCATTAACTACAATAATTATGGTGATTGTTGATTTTAGTTTCCCATCTTTGAAATTTTCTATCCTTATGTAATTAATTTTTACTCATTTAAGTTATTTATTCGCAATACAAATTAAAATAAAACTCTCATCACCAGAGGACCGCGTGCCAGCGTTTCTACTCTCATAAAAATGAAGATATCAACTTAAGATCTCGAGTAGTTATGAAAATCTGAGTGAAATCTTCATTATATTGTTAAGATATTTTATTTTTTCTTGTGGTTTAATCTTTTATTAAATGATGCACACTACACGACTGAGGGGGCTTTTACAACTGCCTGGTGGTCACCAGGCTTTAGCGACTACCTCGCGACCGCAAGCAGTCGCCTCGCATTCTGCAACTGTCTGACGGTCGTGCATACTGACAGAGGGATACGCGACCGCTTGGCAGTCGCAACATACTTGTTTTAACTGCCGAGCGGTCAGCAGTCGTGGAGGCACCAAAATTAGGGCAAATCGTCCTAATATCAGCCGCCATTTTTGCGACCGCTGAATGGTCGCGGCGTGGCTTATCCAAGTCATATGCTTTGCAGTGCCTATGGTATAATACAACCTCTAAGGACGAGGGCCTAGAGGGAAGTAACACAATTTCTTTTTCACGACCTTTGACCTCCTACCAGACTCATATCTATCTTCTCCGCATACTGGGTATTTTTGGAAGTCCCCACTCGTCGCCTACCCGTAGAACATGAAACACTGATTTGGACAAACATCAATCTTCTTGTACCATAACACCAAGGTTTGCAGCATCTTATGCATCCATTTCGTGTCTTTAGGTAACAACTTCTCAATCTCTGGGTGCATACCATTTTTAGACAACTTCAAAAACTTATCAGAACCGGCACTACTCATAGTGTGCATGGTTTTGTCCTTCAACCACTCTCCAACCCATTGTAGGATGGTTTTATCCTTCTTAGGATGAATCTTCACATGTCCTAGATGCATCTGGTTGTAGAAAGCTCTCGCATTGGGATTTAGATCCTCGTTACGCACCTCATCCTCATCAAGTCGGCCTCAATATGCATCCACGACCATTTGTCTAACCGAATCATCAGCAAGAACATGGATGTCGAGAATATTGTAGTGGGATGGGCGGGGGAATTGGGAAAATACAATATAGTAGTCCTGGTTTACTTTTTCCCATGCAAAACCCAATTGAAATATCCAAACGTAAATCCCGACTTATAAAGATGATCAAGGACTACATATTTATTAAAAAACTTGGAATTATTTGCATTTCCTGCACGGGCATCTAATATGTTTTCCTAGATCTAAGTAGTCATCTTGTTGTGAAGCGAATTCTATGAACCCCGTGCGAACTCCAACCACAAAACTATCTTACACATAATCATTGCTATCGAATCTATCGTACATCCAAAATCTATCGGCTTGATAATCTATTATTTATCTAAGTTGTAAAATATAAAGAAACTTGATGATGCATGATCTGCCCCACCCGCGGAGAGGGGCGAAAAAATAGGTACCCTACAAAAACTATTCACCATCTTGCAGAGAGATACGTCTAAGCCACGACCACCCTTTCCCAAACAGGGGCCGAAGGTCTGGGCTTTGGAGAAGTTACCCTTGAGTCACGACTAGTAAACACCCCCAGAGGGTACTCGGTTTGAACACTCAGAGAAGGTACCCCCGAATCTCGACCAATGCCTCTTAAAGAGACCTCAAATGCTTGAACACACCTCACCCCGCGACCTGATGCCTACCCGAACTCGGGTACCTACGAGGAACAACCTTGGAACCCCCCCCCCCCAAGTCCGAGAAAATAATACTCCCCGGAGCATTCAGTATCTCTCAAACTCCCGAGAAACCATCACCAACACTTAGCCAAAATTGAGGAAACAATAGCACATAATAAACAATAAGGACATGAGTGAATACAAAGAGAAGTCAAGACCTACCATAATCCCAACTAAAGGAAGCAGCTCACACCCACATCAAAGAACGACCTCTGGGGTCTCATCCAAGGCGGACGATCCTTAAGAGCTACCCGATCATTCAAGCCGACCATGGCCCACGACCCTACTCGAAAGGTGCGCCATTCATCATCACTCACCCTACGTCCCAACCACTCTAATAATGAGGAAAGACCACACCCTATTGGTCCAAATCATTCACTGGGGGCATAAAGCAGCAAACCTTATTGATGCAGATCGATCCCCATGCATTGGCTCAGTACAACCACCGAAGACCATTGGAGCAGATATCATCATTGCTCGCTCAAACGAACTGTCTGCTATTGGCCACCCCCTGACAGACGACCCCCATTGACGCAGAAGAGCTTCACGCCATTGGTTACCAGCACCCACGGAGTAAAGACGACAAGACCGACCCTCATTGGCCAAAGACCCGTGGGAGTAACACTATAAATAGTCCTCCATTTTTAGCAAGAAAACAACTTCAAGCGCAACCTCAATCAAAAAGCACATCATTCACTACAATAGCAGCACAAGAACACTCTCCACAATATAACACTTCATTGTACTTAGAATATATCGCATTCTTCTAGCTTTCACTCGTGTTTTCACACGACCCCCTTGTACTTCACTCAAAGTCCTTAATAAAATCATTGTGCCTCATTTCTTCAATTTCGAGATTGGCGTTCCGAACCAAAATACTTGAGCAACAATATCCCCAAATATCCCGACCACACGGGCCCGAACGATATTGCCTCACCACAAATAATTATAATTAATACTTTATCAATTTAAAATGTAACATTATCATGCACGATAAAGTTGTAGCATGATAGAATGATCAACTTACTTCTTGAAGTGTGAAAGAACGATCCTCAAGAATGTTGTCTTCACTACGAGTAGCCTTAATGTGTTTACGACAATATCTATCAACAAATAAACAAACAAGTTAGCAACGAATAACAAAATATAGTATTGAAATAGATATTTGAGCTAGTAAGGGACAAAACGTGGATACCTTAAGAATTGATGAAGATTGGAGTGAATTATGAAAGTGAGGGAATGTATATTTATAGGGGAAAAACTGGCAGCTCGCGACCGCCCGAAAGTTGCAAAAGCCACCAGTTGTTGGCCTTTGCGACCGCCTGACAGTCGTGAATGCTACTAGCCGTTGGGTAGTAGCGATAGGCGGTTGCTACTCTAGCTTTGCAACCGCCCGGCGGTCATGAAAGAGGGTTGTAAATAATATTCATGACTTAAACGTGTGCATTTCGGATGGTTATTAAATGCGCGTTATTTGTTAAATTGATAAAATAATTAAAATGAAGCAAATTATAAGGTTTTATTGCACAATCAAGCATCTTTTATAAAAGACGATCCAAAATGAATCTAATAACTACTTTTAACGTCAACGAACGTGATGCCTAGATACATATATATACATATAGCTTTGGATGATCTACTAATTCAGCATCATAATGACATCTATAGTTTAATTTGTAACGTAAATCACAATCACATATGACAATTATAACTACTAGGTATGAATATGATGAATAGTTGTATAACATAAAATAGGTTCATCGTTGATAACTCGCTCAATCTCATATAATCTACTATTTTGATAACTCAATTACTAGCGTTGTAATCATTTTATTACTACAATTTACATGTAATAATGAGTTTTGTTGTTAAAAATCACAAACACTTCGAGATCGTTATATAAAATCACATCTTTTGAACGTGAATATTATTCGCAACCGCCAGACGGTCACAAAAGATAGCATTCGAAGGCCAGGCGGTTGCCATTGTCTAGCGATGGTCAAGCGGTCGCCGGTATTTCCCAATAGCAATTTAATTACTTCTTACATGTATATATGCTGCTTTAATATAGTCGCACGAATTAATTACTTCTTACATGAATATATGCTGCTTTAATTAAGTAAGAATATTTTTTCAAGATCACTGAATTTCCTAGGCTTTATCAGATATGCATGTAACAATTTGATCATAAAGTCCATATAAAACTCATTTTATTATTAAAAATCAAGAAGTTTTCTTGCATGATTATATCGCTGATCAGAATTGAGACAGTGATTAATTTGAAGGACTAGTTAACTATAGTTAAGAACTCATTAATACAAGTCTTCATTGCTTATCAATTTTATGTTAATTACATCAACACATTTTCAGAAGTTATGAATAATTACAAATTAAGGCGCCACGAGGAGTTTTAAAATCTTGCGCATAGAACCTCTTAAGATTTACATAATTAAGAAATACGGAAAACATCATCATAAAATCTCGATCGAGACTATTAAGTATTAACGTAAAAGTAAAAAACATAAGAAAAGCTACCGATTTTTTTTTTTTTCAAATCTGAAATGCATGAGCCATGATGTCTTTATAATTAATTATCTGAGTCTAGTAACAAAAAGTATTTTCTAATTAGACAAGATATCAATAAGGTACAGGTGTAATATTTTTAACTTTGGGATATGTATCCTGGAACGTGACAAAAGCTTGCATTCATACGTAACTAATATATATAATATTATGAAATGGTGCTTCTATATATAATAAGGCTGTTATTTCCTAGCATTTAAACTGCCCAGAAACATAAACACATTGAGAAGCTTATATTTCAGTTGATTTGTTGATCGAACAATATGGCGGAAGTGATGCACCACCCTGCAAATGGAATGTTGGAGGAGCAGTCGAAATCAATAGTAATGGATTATAAGATTATTACAACTCAAACTAGCGCCGACAGTGGTGTTAGTGACATTACTGATGTATCATCCGAAAAGGCTGATGAAAAGATCAACGGCAATTCGGAAAACTCTGTTTACTTTGACAACAATCAAGGTAATAATTAATTAAGTACGTAACATACAAATTAATTTATTTAGACACGTACTATATTATTTTTGTGCTGTGTCTACTTATTAATTATCCGTATATATATACGTGTTGCCTGAGATTTAATTTTAAGCTATTTCTGTGCATGAAACTATATTTCAAGGATGTCTGTTAATCACGTGTTAATTAGTGGTCTTGTTCATAATTTTCAATCTTTAGCTAGAATTATGTTTAACTAAGGACTGGTAAAGAAGTGGGTTATTATATATATATATATATATATATATATATATATATATATATATTTGCCTCTCTTTTTTCCTTTCCTTTTTGTGGCTGTAGGAATGTGGAAATGCCGCCATTGCACTTGGACATACAAAAATGAAAGTCCTTTGGTTCATCATATTCACCAAGAATCCTTCGATCACCACAATAGAGGTCGTTAGATTAATAATAAAATTCACAAAGAAAAAAGAAATTCTCTTTATTGCAAATTATGTTTGTGAAATGGTAATAACTGCGAGATAAAATAGTTACGTTGCAACAATAATTTCTGATTTTTTGAGTGCAAAGAGTTGCAGTTTGTTTGCTGCATTTCATCATGTGTTTTCTGTGGCGGGGTTATTGTTTTAGGCCTAAAAGAGTCAAAATCCTAGTTCAGTATGCGGATTTTGTTCCACAGGTACTAGCGAATCGTCTGACTCTGACAAAAACCTCAATGTAGAAGATGTGATCATTGACGGTCAAAACGGAGGACCTTCTCCTGCTGAAATCGTGTCTGATCTTAGTATTCCAACATTGGAGAAAACGTCACATATAGCAATTAACGACGCTGCAAGGAGAACTGCAGATCTTGAGGAAGAAAGTGATGAGGAACTAATCGAGATGGAATTTGAGAGGGCAGTCGAGAAGATTCACACACACTCTGCACACTGTCCTAATTGTAATTCTCAAATTACAAAGGTTGTTCTCCGCAGGAAGATACGCGGAACGAGGCTTCGTTCTCATGTGCATAATCTTCACGATGAGAAGCCGGTTGGCCTATTTGGATGCTTGTCATGCTTCAGTATTTTCGTACCTTCAGGTACACAATTTGTTTCCCAACTCGTATATATATAATTCTCATGATCAACATAACATTTGATTTAAAACGATGATCTGTTATTTCTTTCAAGCAGGGAATTGTCTAAACTCCTTTAGCCTTTTCGGCAATAAAGGAAAAAATGTCAGCATTCCAAACGTTGCAGAGACAAATGCGTTTGATGCGAGTATTCCTGCCTCATCTGGTTCCATAAATGAGAATGTGAATAACATCAAGCAAGGTATTATTTTGGTTGAAAGAAAGCTCAAGAATATTGTTGGATCTCTAATTTTAATGAAATCTTCTAATAATTAATGGATTTTGCAAAGCAGGGAGTGCGTTCGACCTATTTTGGAATTTGGGAAAGGGCGAAGGAAAAGAAGATGCAGAGAATTCACAAGGTAATCTGTGATTCTATCTTGGCTTTTTCACTTTTGGAACGTCACAGAAAACTAATAGATTTAATGATTTGATATTTGTTGTAATATTTTTTTCGTAGTAGTACAATTCACATGTAACAAAAATGTGTAGAGAGATAAACACAGTTTGTAGAGCATCTCAGTTGTTAGATGGAATGTCCAGATCCGTGTTCTATTTCTTCATTGCATTCTTCATTCTTTCTTCGACCTCTTCAATATTATTGTTCTATTTTCACAGATAATGAAACAGGAAAAAGTGATGACCATGCGTCAAGTCACCATAATCACTTAGTAGGAACACATCATGGCTCGGAAGCTCGGGTTCCTCTGTCTCATGGAAAACCATATGAACGTGCTAGTAATGTGACTGATGGATCTAAGAACCCTGTACAAATCCCTGAAGTTTCTCCAATTTTTGAATCTCTACCCGCCAGTGTTGTGGTACTTGATATTGACGAGGGAATAGGTAATCTGAACCATTAATGTACAAATCATCTTTTTCACTTTTTCTCACAAAAACGTTGTCCAACGAATATGAGCACAAAAATCTTTTGACAATTATCATATTGTTCGGTAATTCTTCTCATTCGACATAAATCTAGCATCGTTAAGTAGCCTCTGAATAATGACTCTTCTTTGCCTAATTTTTTGATAAATTTGATATATATAGACAGCATCAGCAGAGGGCCAGCACCTCCACCAGGAAGAGAAATAGACGTGCAGCCAAGTGCTAAATTCAGGCAGCCTAGAGGTATATTCTTTGAGTTATGTACTTTAATATACACCATACTTGTTTCTTAAGTTTACATAGGTAATCATAAGATGAGTTCAAATTTTTGAAAAGAACACTTGAAGGGCAAAATATGACGAACTTACTGTATGTTTTTTTTGGCATATATATACAGTGGGCGAACGTGAGTTTACCAGACACGGTTCTAAATTCTGGGAGATTTTGAAATGCATCGTTTATGGAGGGTTAATCGAATTAATCACTAGCCTTGGTATCGTAACTTCAGCAGATTCTTCTGGTGCTACGAAATGTAAGTCTTCCCTTGCTCACTTTATCTAATATCGATTGACGCCTTGCGCCATAAAATCTGATTTGACATATATATCGTCCTAAATAGTTGTGTTATCTTAACATATTCACCTCTGTTTCAGTGAACATAATCGCCCTTGGTATAGCAAACGTGATCAGTGGCCTCTTCGTTCTAGGTCACAACGTGAGTTGTTACTAATTTAAATCAAAATTCTATGTAATTTCTTCTTTGTTTAAATTCTGATTTTGTTAAACTTGCAGCTTAAGGACTTGAAAAATGAAGAATCCAAATACCAAGAGATTCTCGGTAGGAGGGAGCATTTGCTACTGCATGCTATAGTCACCATCTTATCATACCTATTGTTCGGATTTATGCCCCCCATAGCTTATGGTTACACGAAGTTTTGGATTGTCGCAGCTGCTTCTTTTGTGTGCATTTTCGTTCTTGCAATTGCAAAAGCATATGTTAATAGCACACAAACGTTCCTTGGATACGTTAAGACCATATCGTACTACATTACAATGGCAGTCACGGTGTCGGGACTTGCATACGTTGTTGGAGATCAATTAAAGAAGCTGATGGAAGAAGGGGGCTGGTTTGATCCAAATGCAGCATTTCCACCTCCTTTTGCTCCTGATTTGAGTTCGACCACTCTGGCTTGGTCTTCTCTATGAAATTTGGAATGGGTTACATCTTGTTTTTTGGTCATTTGCGTATGTCATTATTTTATTTATTTGTTCTTTTGATATGATTGGGTTGTATAATTTTCTCCTGTTTTTTTTTTTTTTTAACATTTTGTCATGCGGCCTTTTTTGTGCAATTTTGAGAGTTGTTGGTAATAAATGATCGTTTCGTTTAAAAATATAATTTTATCAATGTCGTATAGATTTTTGATGCTTCATTTTGCAACGGATCTTTTTCCATGCAGACGGTGTCCTTTTCTTGATGAAAAATAGTATCCTACTGAAACTCTTAAGCAGAAATTGGGCATATGGTATTTACAACACTCTTTAGAGTATATTTAATGTTTCTCTTTTTTAAAACTAAGGTGGTGTTTGCAAACTCTAGTGAAAAAGTAGAAGTTCACAATTTTTAGTTAAGCCAAAAGCACCCCCCACACCAGCTTGAAGATTGTGAGCCTTTTTAGCTTAAAAAAAATTTTGTAACCGAAAAAGCTAGATTTGCAAACACCCCAAAATCACTTGTTCAAATAAAAGCTGATTATAGCTTTTTTTAAGAGTTTGCAAACACCACCTAAAAATTTCTTGTGGAAGCTGAAACATGCGTGTCGAAATTGCGGTTGCACTTAATTAGTCATGCATGTACTTTATATGAAATATTACATTCACTAATATCATTATTCAAGCGAGTGATCAAGGGGACAACACAATTTTTCTCAGACTTATTTGTTTTTTGATGAGCATCAAGTTAGAGAATTCATACAAAGATTATTTGTATGGTTGAGCTCGAGCAATTTAAGTCTAGAACAAAGTTGTACTACGTACTTAAACTCATAGCCGAGGATCAAAGATAATATACATATAGATAGAGGTGGTCATTAAGGCGAGAGCCAACCAAATCGTTCGATTACCTAATCGACGGTCTAGGTTTTTAATCAAAACACGTGACCAGGTTGGTACATGATTTGTTATCAAAATCGTAATCATGTATGGTTTGGTTTCAATTTATACCTCTAACCGTATTAAAATTTTCTTACCCTAAGTACTTAATAGTTATATATTAATTTTTTATTTGACATGACTTAAGTAAATAGCCAAAGTTATTAGAAAATTAAAAAAAAAGTCAAAACTTTAATAAACGCTAAACACTATATATCAATTAAAAACGAGTTATAAATTGTAAATATATACATATATATATATATATATATATATATATATATATATATATATATATATATATTACCATCCACAAAATTTCATTTAGCGCAAAACAAAAAGAGAGAAACACATTTCTTTTTACCGCATGATCACCTTTACATCGACAATGTCAGCCTTTCATAGGTTGGCAAAATGGTTCAAGTGAAATGACTAAAATGCCCTTTTGAGCTAGAATGCTGATATACCTTGTAAAGAGAGGTCTCCCAAACTCGTCCTCTGTAATGGTGTCGAGATGGAGTATTATAGCGGTAGGTCTGGTTTTGATGGGTCGTGAATGAGCCAAAATCATGGGTCTTGGGCCGTAATTTGGCACTTTAGGTCGACATTTGGCTTGTTGCGTCAACAAGTGGACCTCTTAGGTTGACATTTTCGTGTTAGATTGAAATTTAGGTCTCCCCCAAGGCCCCAACAAGTGCATTTTGGCCATAATGGACCTCTATGGGCCTACTTTATTGCAGTTTGACAATCTCAACAGATGATCCATGCCGGTGATTCTAGGTCAACAATTAGCATTTTCACAATTTTGGCCATAACTCCTCATAAAGTGTTTTTCTTGTTGAAAATCAAAACATCTTTGTCTTGCCAATGTTGTATAGATCATTTTCTAATTCACTCTAAAAATGCATAAATGAGCCTTAGGACTTTGTGCTTAGTTTTGACATATTGCCATTTCCGTTTTTTAGGTACATTACCCCAACTTAGATTGTCGTAGTTTCTTTAGATAACTTCGCGCAGTTTCTTTATATGTCGTGTGGTGTGGAAGGTTTGGGATAAAGTTCTATCGTGGATTGGTGTTGTTTTTGTGTTGCATTTCTCGTGAGAATGTCAACCTGAGTTGTAGGGTGAAATACTCTCTAAAAGTAAAGGAAAAAAGATTTATAAAAGTGTGCTTGGTTTTTCGCTGTTTGGATTATTTAGACTACATGGAACAAAATTTTGAAGGGAGGTGGAGAGTGTGATGTTGAAAAAATTGTTGAATTAATCAAAGTTAGATATTAGAATTGTATTAGAGTTAATAAGAAATATTTTTCTTTTTCATTTACAGATTGGTATTTGCACCCCTATGAATGTTTGGATGTTCTGCACATCTGGTGCGTTTTTTAAATTCATCTTATCGGAAAAAAAAAAACTAAATTATGGAACACCAATTATATAGAAATATATTTTTTGGAAAAGCGTATATACTAAGGTTGATTATTGAAAAATATTTTAAAAGAGATTATTATGGTAAATCTCTCGTAAAACGATTAATTATTCTAAAAATCATATTTTTTTACAAAACAATTCTATGCATAAGTTTTTACAATAAAAGTACGAATGTTGAAACTGTAGCATGGAGACGACTATCAATGTTACTTAAATCAGTTTTGTACGATGCACATTTAGTCTTTAAAAGTAGGGGTGGGTAATCGTAGATTCGGGTAGGGTACCCGTTTTTTCGGGTAGGGTACCCATTTTTTCGGGTAGGGTAAAACCCCTACCCGATACCCTATCATATTTGGGGGTACCCGGATGGAATCGGGTACCCCAAATTTTCGGGTACCCCAAACTTCGGGTTTGGGGTACCCGAATGGTGGCCAGTGGCCAAGAAAAGGCCACTGGAAATCGGGTTACCCGATCGGGTACCCCAAAATTCGGGTAGGGTACCCCAAACTTTAGGGTACCCGAATTCTGACCAGGTTAAAAAAAATTTTTTTTTTTTTTGTATAATCGGGTATTCGGGTATCCGAAATTTTTCGAAATCCCTACCCGAACCCGTACCCGAAATACCCTATTCGGTTAGGGTACCCGAATATTCGGGTACGGGTAGGGTATTAATACCCGACAATTCGGGTAAAACCCGATCGGGGCGGTTAGGGTACTCGAATTTCGGGTACTATTACTCACCCCTATTTAAAAGTATCAATAAAATCTCATAGTCTTTGTTTTCATTTAGATGTTAGTACGTATCTTTGACCAAATTTCTCACTAGTTGATTCCCATCCCTGACTTGAAAATGAAGTGGTTGTTATGAAGAGAATCTAGGGTTTAGAGGAAGGGGACCAGTGAAAGTCTAAAGTGGAATCGAAATGATGATTAAGGATTTGGGGCCACTTTGTTTTAATTAATTTACCGGTCCCAAAAGTACAACAACTTGGTGGAGGAACGACGCAGCTTTCTTATTGCTTTTAATTATTTTACTTTATTGTCTGTTTTTCTATTTTTAGCTAATATTTCTTGTACGCACTTTTATGAATTGTTGGCGCTTTTTGCTTGAATTAGTTATTTTAATTTACAACTCAGGCTAGTATTAAAAGAACACTGTAGAGAGTTGCAGAATTACTATGAAGTTAATTGAAGAAGTATTACATTTTGAATCTCATCTCTCAGCTCATACTCTCTATACTCTCACTACAAGATTTCAGCAGTTTTTCCGACCGGAAACTCCCGACCGGATTTCAGTCGGGAGCAATCCCGACCACAATGCGGTCGGGACAACTTTTCTCGACCGATATGCGGTCGGAAAGGTTTTTAAAACCATTCCCGACCGCATTGCGGTCGGTAAAAAATGTCGCGACCGCATTGCGGTCGGTAATGCTCTGGGCGGGAAATTCCCCGCCCAGAGTGTCGCCCTAATCTCGGCCCAGCTGGGCCGCGCAGCTGGGCCGGGACTTCCCGACCGCATTGCGGTCGGGAAAGAGGGAGGTATTTCTATAAATACCTCCCTCCACCTCTTCATTTTCACACTCACCATTTCTCTCTCCCCCCTATTATTGCCGACTGCCGATCAGTCTTTTGCGACCGCAGTTCCGTCGGCACTTCAAATTCGGTAAATATTTTTCTTGTTTTTTAGGTTATATTTAATGTTTTAATATTTATTTTTTTATGTTTAATTGTTAGATATTGTAGAAATTGTTAGGATTTAATTAGGAAATGCCTTTAGGAATTGTTAGACTTTGGAAAAATATTAGATTTTTATGCCTTTAGGAATCGTTAGGCTTTAGGAAATAGTATAGTTTTAATTAGGAAATGCCTTTAGGAATTGTTAGGCTTTGGGAAATGTTAGACTTTTATGCCTTTAGGAATTGTTAGATTTTAGGAAATGTTATAGTTTTATGATTTTAGTAATTATTTATGCCTTTAGGGAATGTTATAGCGTTATGATTTTAGTAATTATTTATACTTTTAGGAATTGTTAGGCTTTAGGAAATGTTATAGTTTAGTAATTATTTATGACTTTAGGAAAACTATATATAATTTTTATATGTGTTAATTTATTTATTTGGACATTAATTATGGAGTTATTTATGTTATATTTAATATTTTAATATTAATTATTAATGTTATATTTAATGTTTTAATATTAATTATTAGATATTGTAGAAATTGTTAGGATTTGGGAAATTGTTAGAAATTGTTGGGCTTTGGGAAATATTTATACCTTTAGGAATAACTTAGTATTGATTAAACTTAGGTCATCTCTACAATTAGAAAAATTCTAACTTAAATGCTTTTACTTAGTTCGTAGCACTCCTCTTCGACGACATGTCGTCCCGTGATAGCGATCGTGGCCAGCCCTCGAAGAGAAAGCGTAGTGGTCCATCGAGCACTCCATCGAGTACTCCACCTACGACTGGTCCACCGAGGATAGGTCCTCGTCTACGGATCATTCATTCTGGCGGTGCACCACCCGCTCCTGTCGATGCACCTGATACCGATCTTGGCGAGTCCCTACTTCTTCACATCCACATAGGCGTATCGGATCGAGCGGCGGTACTCCACCAGATCTAGTAGTACCATTTCGACTAGATGATGATCACGTAGCATCGACACCATCGTCTTCATCGAGGCCACCGTCATCATCGAGGCCTACGGCACCTAGGCCACGTTCTACAGAGTCTACACCGGCGGGTCCTAGTACTTCTTCCCCTGCAGACGTTGCTGGTACAGGACCATCTTCAGCGACGCAGCAGAGACCGGGCCGAGGTGTATCGAGAGGGCCGCAGGTTCCGGCTAACCGTACAGCCCGTTGTAGGATCCAGCTGGATGAGCACGAAGTATTTATGGATGGGAGAAAGATATCGACGACGATTACCTCGATCATTAGGGAGTTTATGAAGACGTGTGTTCCTTCATACACCGAGGTCGATCCGATAGTCCAGGGACATATGTGGGCTAAGTTTAAGGTGAGATTTAGAAAGTTTACTAAATATATATATAAATAGTAAGATTTTTATTTGACGAAACCTTAATTAAAAACCTTATTTAATTGTAGAGCATATACTACATTCATCCGGATGACATGCTTCGTGCACATTCCGCATACGATGTGAAGGCTAAGAAGTGTTACAAGGAAACCGTGCACAATGCAAAGAAGAACTATTACGACAGGCTCGATGATCCGAAGCGGGCGTCGCATCGCGTCCGAAGAACAGTTGGATGAGCGACAAGTTAGAGAGGATGTTCGTGACGCATTGGGAGTCGGAGGACCATGCGAAGAAATACGCGGCAAGCCTGAAGAACAGGCGATCGGGAAAGGCACCAGACCCTGATCGTCCTGCACGAGTTACTCATGCTAGTGGGTTCCAGAGCTACACGGAGATTCGACGTAGGATGGTATGTCTTATTCAATTGAGTTTCTGTACGAATAATATTATTGTCTTAAATTTAAATATCTAAAATAACAAATGTATATCAATATGCAGGCTGCTTCTAGACCTCCAGGGGCCCCTCCACCTCGGCACGATGAGGCATATCGTTATCAGCACACACATGTGCCCAGTGGTCTGCCAGAGGGAGCTCCACGTCGCCGCGATTGGGTTTACCCCAAGTATAGGGCTATCTACGTAAGTATTTAACTTGTATAGCATTCTTTGATTACTGTATTAATATATGTCTTCCTTAATTACGTACTAACAATTATGACAAAATTAACAGGAGGAGTACATGGGCCTTATGACCGAGAGGTACGAGGCGGATCGTTCTACGTGGCCACCACTAGATCAGGAGTTGTGGAGTCAGGCGATAGGAGGATTGAAGAAGGGGAAGGCTGCGGGTCTCCCTTCGGATGCACGTCACGATCGGTTTGGTTTCTCGACGAAGAAGCACCCAGACACGACACATGATTATGCGAGGGCGTTGGAGAGGGAGAACCGTCGTATTAGGACTGTTACTGATGCGAGGATTGACACGCTTGCTACTCAGGTAGATTTCTTGACCCAGCACATCACCCAGACTGGCGGTACTCCTCCATCTCGACACATGCCTACAGGGGGACTCATGCGTGAAGCTCGTCGAGCCGGCCAGTGTTCCTCGCCACCCCCTCCTGATCCTTTTGCGCATGGTGCTCCAGATTGCCCGCTGTATGATGATGAGTACGAGGATGACCCCGATGAGGACCCCGAGGATGACACTCTCGGTGGTGATGCAGCCAATCTTGCCGGTGATGGTGATGATGGTGCTGGACCCTCCACAGCTCCTGATACATTTGGATTTCATGACGGGGACTATGAGTAGTAGTAGTTTTATTTATTTTAGGGATATTTTAGTATTGAAAACTGTGTTAGTTGATTGTATTTATGTAATTTGTTTGATGCTTGGACCAATTATGTAATGTTAAACTAGTTTCGTATTTATTCTGTAATTATGTTGTGTATTATTTGTTCGTTTGATGCGGAGTAGTAGTATTATTTGTTCGTTTAATCTAAGTATTGAAAATTGTGTTAGTCATACATACTAGTCATACATACTATCCTCAGAATCTGTGTCACTCATTATCTCTTCCTCTTCCTCTTCCTCATTGCCCTCATCATCCTCGTAGCCCTCCTCTTCCTCGTTGCCCTCCGTTGCTGCCTCCTCGACAACCACATCAAATCCCTCGTTGGCCAATTGGATATTCATATTGAATGAGGAAAGGTCCACGCATAAGTTAAACCCTTCAGATGCATTCTCTTGTAGCACTTGGTTCGGCATCCCTGCGTCGACATCTTTTGATTCTGCAACTGATGACATATCGATTATGTGTCTGGCAGGAATAGTGGATACGGCCAACCATCCTCTCTGTCCCGGTCGCCATGTCGTCTTTTTTGGATAGGGCACATAGTACGCCTATTTTGCTTGGTTAGCGAATACAAACGGCTCATTGGTGTTGAGGGTACGCCTCGGGTTGATGTCAACCAACTTGTACGTTGAATGCTCATGCGTACCTGCGTTTATATCATACCAAACACATTTGAACAAGACAATGTATAGGGGCCGGATTCTGCCCCAATATTCCACATGTATAATGTCTTTCAACGTTCCATAGAAGTTGGTAGCATCGGATCCTCCCATGTCTCCCTTCACATAAACACCGCTATAATCACTCTTCTTCGGCCCCAAAACCATATCGGTGTGAAATCTGAACCCATTCACAATGTATCCCTCGTAGGTTGCCACTGAATAAGCCGGACCTGTGATTAGAGGATCTATTCGTACGTCGGTCTCGTATTTCCCACTTGAATATGTCTGCTTGAACCATGCTACGTACTCTTGGTTCCTCTTGGATTGTATCTCCATTGTACTTAGTCCACCGCACTCCTCTTCTACAAACAGTCTGCATAGTAAAATCATCATAAGTTAGTTGTCTTTAAAGCGCTTAATCATTTTGTTATTAAAAATAATTAACTACCACTTACTCCACCCATTCGTCAAGCTCTGGACAGTTTAGAAGCGTGTAAAGCTCTATTTGCTCCATCTCATCGGAAGTCAAGTATCTCCTATTGTTTAGTGGCCCTATTGGCGCCCCTTTCTTTTGAAATATTGTAAGCTCATCATCCCACTCCGTGCTATCTAGTGTCTCGTTCCTGTTGAGTTTTTTATATTTAGTCTGAAAAGAAACATCCAAATAATAACCGTTGTTATTCCCGATCGCCGTCCGGTCGGGAATATTAGGGTTTAGGGTTTAGGGTTTAGGCTTATTGGCGACCGATTTTCGGTAGGGAATAATATTCATATTCTTAATTTCACAATTTCGCTCTCAATTTTAGGTAAATCGTTCATTTAATGATCAAGTAAATCAGTATTAGTTATATATTACTAAAAATCTCAAAAAAAATTAAATTTAGTTGCACGTTGATGAATCGTTTGAAGAGTCGATTCATATTGTCACTTATAAATAGATTAGTATATGTAGTTGCTAATAATGTAACTACTTACGATTATGTTAAACACATGTTAATATGTAAGAAATAAATCAGTATACTAACGTTCGTAACAAATGTTAATCGCCAATTGTGAACTCCTATACACTACGTATGATTATTATATGTAAGACTCCAAACTAACTTAACTTATACTCCGATAAACTATACTAATTTAATAATTAAAAGTACATTAAACTAACTAAATAATAGTGCAATTCATGAATTTAATGAGATTCTATAGTTATACTTAACAAACACATCAAGATTTTTCAAAAATCGAAAAAATGTAAATTTTACTATTTTTCCCGACCGATATGCGGTAGGGAATAATATTCAATCCCATTCCCGACCGCTTTTCGGTCGGCATTAACCATTATTGCCGACCGATATGCGGTCGGGAATAATATTCAAAGTTATTCCCGACCGATATGCGGTCGGGAATAACATTCAAAAGTATTGCCGATCGAATTTCAGTCGCCAATTTTTGAAAATTTGGCGGTTTTTTGAAATTTTTGAAAAAAATAAACATTCCCGACCGATAATCGGTCGGGAATAATCGAAAAAGTTGGTGGGAAATTCAAATTTGACGAAAATTCAAAATTTTTTAATTTTTTCTATCAATACACTTCATTATTCTCCTCATTTTTTCATCTCCACACACTTTTTTCCTCTTCAAAAAAATTTTCAAACACTTTTTTCATATTCAAACACTTTTTCAAAACCTTCTTTCTTTCAACTTCAAAATTAAAATTTTTCACTTCTTTATTCAAATTTTCAATAATCAAAAACTTATTTAATTTTTTTGTGTTTTAGACTGAGCAATGAATCAAAAATTTAATTGCTCATCTAAAACACAAAAAAACTAAATAATATTTTTAAAATATTACAAAATATTAAAAAAATAATATTCCGGTAATTTATTACCGGAATATTAATTTTTTGTTCTGATAATTATTATTCCCGACCGAATATCGGTCGGGAATAAGATGAATATTTTCCCCGACCGCGAATCGGTCGGGATTAGATTGAATATTATTCCCGACCGGTCATCGGTCGGGAATAACATGAATCTTAATCCCGACCGATATGCGGTCGGGAAAAGTCCCGACCGGCGGTTGGTCGGGATTTCCCGTTAAAAGTCCCGACCGTAATTCGGTCGGGAAACAAATTGGGATTTTCCCGACCGAATTAAGGTCGGGAAAAAAATTCATATAATCCCGACCGAATAGCGGTCGGGAATAATATTCAAGCATTTCCCGACCGGACAACGGTCGGAATATATCCCGACCCGTTGTCTGGTCGGAATAACCGGTCGGTAAATTCCCGACCGTAATTCGGTCGGGAAATGCGGTCGGGAAAAGCCCGTGCCGACCGAAAGGCCAGATATTACAAAGCCTACAAGCTGGAAAAGGAAAAGAAACTGAGACTAGTGAGTCTTCAAAGCTAACAGGGAGCCCAACACACTCAAGACGAAACATAGATGGACCAAGTATCATACAGAACCCTGCATACAGAAATGATATGAACAATTTCAGGGGACCAAAGTTTGACTTCCCTAGATTTGATGGTGAGGACCCTAAGGGGTGGGCTGGGAGATGCCAGAGGTATTTCTTACTTAATCAAATGTCAGATTATGATAAAATAATAACAGTTGGTATTCACATGGAGGGGTTAGCAGATCATTGGTATTTAGACAATATAGAGGGAAGAGAGGCCATGGGGTGGTCAAGATTTATTGAGATGGTGGCTGAGAGATTCACTCATGCTAGAGGAGAGAATCTAATAGGGGAATTTAACAAGTTAAAACAGATGGGTTCAGTAGATGAATATATACAAAAGTATGAGGAGCTTAAGGCTTACATGAGTAACAGAAATAGGAATCTGGATGAAGATTATTTTGTGAAGAGCTTTATCATTGGGCTTAAGGAAGAGATTAAGGGTATGGTAGAAATGCTGATACTTAACACCCTGAATCAAGCCATCTTTATGGCTAGGAAGCAAGAAGCCCTGATGGAAACAATGAGAATACAAAGGACTACTCTCAGAAACACCAACTTACCTTACAAAGCTAAGCCCATAATAGTAGGAAGAAGTGAACCTACTAAGAGTGTAACTATGGCTGAAAAATACCCCCATTAAAAAGATTAACACCTCAAGAGATGGAGGTCAGGATGAGGAACAAATTATGCTTCAATTGTGATGAGCTCTACCATGTAGGCCAAAGGTGTAAGAGACTTTTTGTTATTATGGGAGTATAAGAAGAGGAGGATGGGGATGGTTCTGAAGAGGAAGAGTCGGGAGAGCATTTTCAAATATCAGTTCATGCTATGAGGGGACAGATGACTTCAAGTACAATCAGGCTATTAGGAGTAGTAAAGGGAGAAGTATCACTGTGTTGGTAGATACTCGGAGTACACATAGCTTCTTGGATTACTCCACTGCTAAACAATTGAAGTGTAAACTGGAATTCACCAGACCCCTGAAAGTGACTATAGCTGATGGGGGTACACTAGAGGGCAATTACAGGTGTACAAAGTTTACATGGGATTCCAATGGAAAGAAGTTCACAACTGTTGTAAGGATTATTAAGCTGGGAGGATGTAACATGGTGGTGGGGGTAGACTGGTTGAGGAGCTTAGGGCTCACAACATTTGATTTTGAGAACCACAGGTTGTGGTACCAAGTGGGTAAGGCACAAATGTTGCAGGGAATTAGAGACAGAGCAACTATGCACATGATAAATGATGAATGGGGAAAAGGCATCTAAGATGATCAAAAAAGAAGCTAAAACACTAGTGGGGTATCTGGTTATGATAACACCCATAACACAGGAAAGTAAGGGAAAGCAAACTCCTGAGTTGTCTGGGCTATTAAAGGAGTTTGAACGGGTATTTGATGAACCAAGGGAACTACCACCCGAAAGGGGACAAGGGCATGAAATTGAGTTGATATATGGGGCTCAAGCTTTTAAGTAACAACTTTATAGATATTCGTTCATACAGAGGGAGGAAATTGAGAAGTTAGTCAGGGAAATGCTGAGTACTGGGTGATCCAAGTCAGCAATAGTCCCTTTGCTTCACCGGTTCTACTTGTGAAGAAAAAAGACAATAGTTGGAGATTTTGTGTGGATTATAGGAAACTGAATTCTATCACCATTAAGAACAGTTTTCGTATACCACTAATTGAAGATTTGTTGGATGAATTGGCACATGACAGAGTATTCTCAAAGATAGATTTGAGGGCTGGATACCATCAAATCAGAATGAGGGAGAGAGACATTTCAAAAATTGCATTTGTTACAGTGACATGGCATTATGAGTTCAAGGTCATGCCCTTGGACTGACCAATGCTCCTGCCACTTTTCAAGTATTAATGAACATAATTTTTAAGGATCAATTAAGGAAGATAGTGCTTGTTTTCTTTGATGACATACTGGTATTCAGTAATAACATGGAAGAGCACAAAGAACATCTCAGGGTGGTGTTTGAAATATTGAGGAGCAATTGTTTGTATGCCAAGTTATCAAAATGCTCTTTTGGTCAAACAACCATAGAGAACTTGGGGCATATCATTAGAGAAGGCAAGGTAGGGGCTGACCCTGAGAAAATCCAATGCATGGTTGACTGGCCTAAGCCAAAAAATGTCAAGGCCATGAGGGGATTTTTTGATCTAATAGGATATTATAGAAAATTTATAAGGCACTATGGAGTGATTGCTAAACCACTGAATGAAATGACAAAAAAGGGGAGTTTCCATTGGTCTAAAAGGGCTGAAGAAGCATTTGACAAGTTGAAGCAAGCTATGGTTCAGGCTCCAGTATTGCAACTCCCTGACTTCAAGAAGTCATTTTGTGTGGAGACTGATGCACGTTATCAAGGGGTAGGAGCAATACTAAGTCAGGAGGGGCACCCTATAGCTTACACAAGCAAGGGATTTGGCCAAAGAACTTAGGACTTTCAGTATATGAAAAGGAATTTTTGGCTATCATCTTAGCCTTGGACAAATGGAGACCTTACTTGATACAAGGTCAAATTGTCATTAGAACAGACCAACATGGTCTAAAATTTCTCCTAAGTCAAAAGATATCTACCCCATTACAGCAGAGATATATGACTAAGTTAATGGGGTATGATTATAAAATTGAGTATGAAAGAGAAAGAGAGAATAGTGTTGTTGATGCACTTCCAGGAGGGAAGATAATAGTGGGAGTTGTAAGGCCGTCACTGTCATACAACCACAATGTCTACATGAGTTGGAGAAAAGTTATATAAGGGATGCGATAGCACAAAAGATGATTTCTGAGCAGGTTGTGACTCCTTATAACATGTCATATTATTCCTATGAGGATCAGGTCTTGAAATACAAAGGGAGGCTCTATGTTGAGAGTTCCAATGGGCTGAGGAAGCAGGTGGTTAAGGCTATGCATGACTGCATGAGAGTAGCATGGGAGGACACTCGAGAGAGTAAGAAACATACCAGAGGATGGAAGCCATTTTTTTATGGCCTGGTATGAGGCAGTATGTGAAGAATTTTGTAGCACAGTGCAATGTGTGCCAAGTGTGCAAGCATGACAATACTAAATACTCTGGTTTACTAGTGCCACTACCAGTACCTCAAGGAGCATGGCAAGACTTAGCTATGGACTTCATAGAAAAACTTCCTAAGTCTGAAGAAAAGGATACTATATGGGTGGTGGTTGACAGGCTTCACCAAGCTAGCTCATTTTATACCATTGTCTCATCCCTACAAGGCTGCTAGCTTGGCTACTATGTTCTTGGATCAGGTGTACAAGTTACATGGTTTACCTAAGAGTGTAACCTCAGACAGAGACAAAATCTTCACTAGTCAGTTCTGGGGTGAACTTCTAAGGGCTCCAGGGGTGCAACAACAGCTGAGCACACCATACCATCCACAAACCGATGGATAGACAGAGAGAATTAATCAATGTTTGGAGTCATACTTGAGATGTATGGTTGGAACCAATCCCAAGGGCTAGGCAAAGTGGATACCTATGGCAGAATGGTGGTACAACACCAATTTCCACACTGCCATAGGAACCACCCCATTTGAGGCACTATATGGTTATCCACCACCTCAAATGGGTATTTGTCCTTATAAGGAATTCAAAGTATTGGGAGTGGAGGAGCTAATTCAGCAAATAATGGAGGCTATATTACACATCCAGGAACATTTAAATACAACACATCAACGCATGAAAAAATATGCAGATAAAGGGAGGAGTGAAAGGCAATTTATTGTGGGGGAGTGGGTATACTTGAAATTAAAACCATATAGACAGCATACAATAAGAGATGACCACATATGGAAGTCAAGCCCCAAATTTGCAGGGCCGTTTCAAATTATTGAAAGAATTGGAGGTGTAGCTTACCGTTTGGAGTTGCCAGAGGGAACGCGCATACACCCCGTGTTCCACGTGTCAGTCTTGAAGCGACGAATTGGACCTACTGATGTAGCTACTCCGACGGTACCTGCAATCGGAGAAAGAGAGAGGAATTAGTTATTACCCGAGAAAATTCTAGCACGACGATTCATTATAAAGGATAATAGAGCCTAAATGCAGTGGTTGATCAAATGGAGCGGAATTGCTGAGGAAGAAGCCACGTGGGAGGATTGGGAGGAGGTGACACGTCGTTTTCCAGAATTTGAAGCTTGAGGACAAGCTAATCTAAGAGGGGAGCAATGTTATGAAGAGAATCTAGGGTTTAGAGGAAGGGGACCAGTGAAAGTTTGAAGTGGAATCGAAATGATGATTAAGGATTTGGGGCCACTTTGTTTTAATTAATTTAATGGTCCCACAAGTACAACAACTTGGTGGAGGAACGGCGCAGTTTTCTTATTGCTTTTAATTATTTTATTTTATTGTCTCCTTTTCTATTTTTAGCTAATATTCCTTGTACGTGCTTTTATGAGTTGTTGGCGCTTTTTGCTTGAATTAGTTATTTACAACTCATGCTAGTATTAAAAGAATACTTTAGAGAATTGCAGAATTATTATGAAGTTAATTGAAGAAGTATTACATTCTGAATCTCTTCTCTCATCTCATGCTCTCTATACTCTCTATACTTGAGCTGATTCTTCTGCAGCTTTCTTAATTCTAATCTCTATTTTTACCTGCAATCAACATAAAACAGTTGTGAGTGATTTCATTCATAACAGTGGTCTACCTTTTCTCAGATTCCAACCTTGAAATACAAGGAAAATAAGACAAAACCAAAACATATTAGATGAAAACAGAAACTCGTCGTCATTCTTGACTTGTGAATGAAGAGATTTACGGTTTCAATTCCTTTTAACTTTCCAAAATAAAAAGAAAAAAATTTAACAAATCTGAAAATTGGATGAAGATAGAAAGTAAAAAACTTCTTTGTTGGTGGGAGTTATAGCGAGTGCATTCTACTTATCCTCTAACCATTTGGCTATAGTTTTTGTTATTCATTGTATACTCGAAAATCAATGATTGTGTATGGAAACGAGAGTGTGAGCACTCATTGAGGAAATACCTAGAGCACTTTGTCATTAACACAACATCCAAGGGACGAGTCACGCTGGAGTTCATCTCTCTTGTCTCACTCCTCTCTTGAGAATCTGGAGACTACCCTAGAATTGTAAATAAGCCGGAATTTGAAGTGTTGATCTGTATTTGCGTATTCGCTTTACCCTACAATTGATATTCGTATTCAGAGATGTGCATCATTCCTCTATTGCTAAAGACTATGTTAATTGGATGGTTGAAGAGCAGACATTCTTATCCTGTCCGTGCACCAATGTTTGTATAGTGCTTTAATATGTGTTGCATAGGGTTGCATGTCAAATTTATGGTTTTCTGTTGCTGGTGAACTCTATTCAAATTGTTTACTATAATAAAATGACTTTTCAAACCAATTCAAGAAAAAACTCAAATGTATGCTTCGAAGGAAATTTAATATTATAATCTGTTTTTCAGTACTTGTGAGAACGCAGTTCAAACTAGTTACTGCAATTTCTCAATAGGCAAGAACACAGGTATATATTGTCTCAATTGTAGTGCAAATACATCTCCATGTTATGATCTCATCCTCGAGTTATCCATCTTCAACAACAATATGATTATCATTTCATCATACTCAGCAGAAGAAAAAATACTTCTCATTTATATCAAAAACCGGCCTTTTATTTCCTCGTCTTGTTGGGTAAACGAGAGAAAAAGAACAAGCATCTATATGAACTGTGATATCATATGTGATAGATATCAGGATTCTTCCTTGTTCAAATTATGGACACTCCTATAGATTTCTTGTTCCCGAGCACGTTTCGCAGCGACAGCTTCTTCGTCCAGTATCTGAATAGGTGACCAGTCCGGCAATTTGAGCCAACTTTCCTTATTCTCCATGATATTGATTGTTGCAGGTTTTAGCTTTAAGATAGCATAATCAGTTGCCGTCCCAACAACAGCAAAAAGAACAGAGTAACGAACAGCACCAAGTTGACCACCTATTCAAGAAAATTAAGTAAAAAAATGTTACACCTCTTAGAATCAATAAGATAGAAGAAGAAGCAAGAAAAGATGTGATCAATTTACACAATGAAAAAGAGCTTGGTAAATTGAGCTCAGGCCATCAAATCACAGTTTTTTTATGTGAACAAGGATTATAAAACAGGACCAGAACCATGCAAAATTGTGGTGTACTCATCTAACCATTGAAGCATGGTGGGGACACTTATCTTATCTTATCTTATATAAGCAACCAACCAAAATTTTCCAAAGCTAATCATGAAAGATCATTCATTACACTGACATGTACAAATAACTGTTACGATTTTGCAAGTAAATGCGCAAATACCTGAACTTGCACAAGGAAATACAACTGTAAGGATAAGACTGACTGAAAAGTAATACCACTTTCCTCTATTGTCCTTTCAAGACTTTGGTTGAAGCTGTATGATTAAGACAAATAGAAATGGACGTGTTTCACCGAGGATATATGTAGCTGGAGATAATTATAGCACAACTAGTTATATTGTTGCAGGTATACTCACAGGAGCATTGGAACATAATCAGCAAACATAAACGAGGGCGGTAATCTACAATCAGGGGAAATTCTGCATCATGGAAGAACATTTTCTGCAATAATGTCCTAATTAGTGCAAGCAAGCAAGCATGAATTGTACAGGAGATGTAGTCTGCAATGTTCAGCTACTTGATGATTGTAAAACTAGTGTTTGACTACATCAAAACAACCTAGCACTAGAATCTGTGTTGATACCTTAAAAGGGTTAAGGCAACAAGCATTTCTGCGAGTACCTAAAAAGATGTTACCCTTCAGAATACAAACCAGTCAGAAGAGCCAAGAACAAAACATGTGTTGAAGATAGTAAGGAGAGTGCGATCTCCATAAATTGGGTGGCAGGTCTCAAAGAAAGAATGTGGGTTTCCTCGAAATCAAGGCAATTGCCGAAACTCCACCACAACTTCAATTACGTAACTTCATTTCTCGCAACTCAATTTCAACAAACAACAACAAACGAATAATTCAAAGGAAGTATTTCTTAAGTTTGTAGTTGGAAAAGGGTAAAAAAGAAAGAAAAGCTGACCTTGAAGGCGTCCAAGAATAGCCCCGCTAGCAAAGCCTCCAATTAATGAGTTAAGCAAATCATCTGGCTTTCCATTTCTATTTATCCTCAAAAATTCACGTGCACCTGCAATTTGTGAGGGCGTAAGAAACATTCTTGTACTGGATATGTGTAATGTGTGAGTAAGGAAATGTGTTAAAGTAATTATCAAATATTATCCGATTTCCATACTCACAACAAATATAGATTGGGGATTAACACCCAAATTTCAAATCCCTAAATTGGTTACATTACCGCCAGATAGATAGATAGATATAAAAATAGTAAAAAAAAACAAAGCATAATAATCTAATGATGAATGAATTTTGTTAGGTAACGTACCGCAGTAGGAAGCGGTGACGATAGCAAAATTGGTTGCATAAGTTGCTGATATTTGTGAAGCACCGAGGGCTTTTCTATGTTTCGATATTAATCCGACACCTGCACCGCTAATCCCTAAACAAACATATATATAGAGAGAGAGAGAGACCGACAATCAAATCTCAGTGTTAGTATATAAAGGAACAAAAATAAAAAAGAAGGTGAAAACAAAATACCTGCGAATATAGTAGGAATCATAAAACGTTGTTTCCATTTGTCTGCGTTTACTTGATCGTCCATTCTGACGGTGGCGTTACGGCGGTCCGGAGCTGTCACAGACCAGGCGGGTTTCCTTTTTCTTTTTAAAAATTGAAATCGGCTGCTCGAGACTAGGCCTGTCAATGGGTAGGGTTTTACCCAGACCCTACCCAGACCCTGATTGGACCCTTTATTTTTTATTCTTGCAGACCCTACCCAGACCCAGACCCTATCTGGACCCTAAATCCAGACCCTATCCGGACCCAAAATCCAGACCCTATCCGGACCCAGAACAAGAACAACAACAAACATTTTATTGGATTTATAATACTAAATAAACTATATGTTAACTATAAGAATTAAAAAGATGAGGTCCCTGTCAATCATAATACAGCTGCTAATCATGATATTTAATTAATTTCATGATGATAATATATCCATGATCACTTCTCTCATTCTTTACAGTACTGTAAAAATTCTTTACAGTACTACTGAATCTCCATGTAAAACAGTAATAAGAGATATTATATATATATATATATATATATATATATATATATATATCTTGGATGGCGAGGCAAACAAAATGTAATAAAACACAGTGATGAAGTTTGACCGTGGCAAAATGTAATAATCAATTGAATAACGGTCAAAAACCATATAAGAGCAGGCTGGTGGTGGTAATCTAAAACACAACTGACCAACATTTTAAGCAAAACCCAAAATCCATGTGTCAAAAACGTGATGAAGTTTGAAGGTTTCCCTTTGATTGAAAAAGAAATTTCATCTCGTAAGCAATAAACAATAAATCAGCTCAACACACAATCAATCGCTCTAAATAAACTTCGATTTAGTAATAATTGCGCATAATTACATGTTTGTTAAGGATCCATACCTCAAATCGAAACCCTAGTTTGGCCGTTGGCGACTTGGCGGTTGGCGGTGCGGTGTGAGCGGCGGATTTCCGGCGAAGATGAGAGTGGACGACGCCACGACGGACGACGGTGGTGGAGGCGTGGGCCGTGGAGACTGGCGCGGCGAGAGAGGGAGAGAGAGAGAGGGGAGAGCGGATGAGAGAGAGAGAGAGGGGAGAGCGGATGAGAGAGAGTGGTAATTGAAAAATGAAAAAAATAAAAGATAAGTAATATTCATTTAAAAAAAAAAAAAAAAAAAATAAGACCCTATGAGACCCGGTTCGAGTATGGGTCTGGGTCCAGACCCAGACCCAGACCCTGATTGGACCCATTGAACAGGGCATGGGTCTGGACCCTTAATGGACCCTATGGGTAGGGTATGAAATTAGACCCTATCTCCAACTTAGGGTAGGGTCTGGGTAAGACCCTACCCATTGACAAGCCTACTCGAGACTTCGAATGTTATCTTGTTATCTCATTACAATTACAAATTTACTTTAAGGTTTTTGGCAAGCAGCACCCCTGTGTTCTGGGAAACAGACAAGAAACCCCTCCGTGTTTGGAAAAGATGCAAAAACAACCCCTGTGCTTTCAGAATCATAGCAAAATAGCCCCTCCTCTGCGAAAGTGTTATGCACATGCCAAAGAATGAGAGTGGGAATCCTTTTGAACCTGAATCATTCCAAAGCCATTTGATACTTTTGTCTTTAACTTTAGAAAATTACATTTCTGACCCAACAAGTTTTATTTTGTTCAAACCTTTGCGAAACTTGAAAATTGGTATCAGAGCCTAGGTTTATTTATTTCTTGTGGAAATTTATTTATTTAATTAACACCAAACTACTTCATGAGAGGAGTATTTTACAAGCATGAACAATCCAGTAATGGATGACATTTGGTACCCCTCTATTCAGTTCTTTTTTAAAGGACCGAAAACTACGAGCATAAAGTATTTTATTTATACTTTAACCAAACAACTTGGAAGGCTTGAAAAGTATATTAAGCATCACGAGGTTCTATGTTGCAACCTAGAACAACAAACATGTTCCATGAACAAGGCTAGACTCGAAGGAGTCAAGCGATTAAAAGATAGCCTTAAAAGGGCCAACAAGCAGAGCTCGATACTAAGCTTATAATGCCGGGTATCACTCTGGAACACGAGCTCGAACTTTTGATGCAAAAGCTTGAGGACCTGGCCAGACAAATACCGATTAACATCCACAGCGTCAGAGCTAAGTACGCGGCGGTTAATGGTCTTACAGCGGAGATTGGAAGGATTAAAAGATTGATCATCGAAAGAAACAATAGATGAGCAATCTGGCGCTGCCAAATTTCAACGAGCTCGAGACTAATAGCACCAAGGTATCCCAAGATCTCAGAGAAATCCAGAAGACAGTCCAGACATATGGTAACCGTCTATACCACATGCCCGAGCAACTTCAAGAACTCCAAGACAAGCTGGAAACCATGTCAAGGCGACAAAAGGAGGTCTTAGAAAGTTTGCTGGATGTCCAGCTGAGAATGAAGAATTTGGAATCACAATCCAATTTTTCAGGAAGAAAGCGAGGAGGATGGCTACCACCATCTTATGGAACAGAGCCACTTCTATACCAGAAAGGCCAAACGGTAGAAGTAAAACGAGAGTTGACGGAAGGAGAAAAGATGAGAGCCTTATTAAGAGGAGAATCAGTTCCTCGAAAGAAACCATGACGGCTCGTATCCATCTCGACGAGGTCAACTTTGGAAATTTGCAAGATTTAAACGACCCTGCAGAATCATTCAACGGATTAAATCTGGTGGATCTCAAGACTCATCAGATAACTCAACATGCAGAGTCTTCCAATCATGCTCCACCAGCAGTGCCGGAAAGTAGCGGAGTGAGCAATCCTCAACAAGATGAGCACATGCCACACCAAGGAGACTTTGTTCCCGGAGGAAATCTACATCCAGATTTCATAAGGCCCGGCATAACGAGATCTCGAAGGAGGCCAGACATAAGGGAAACACCATATGTCAAGTCCCAGCTCGACCAGATACACCCGTATGGGTTAATGCTCAATCTTGATACTCTTGATTTCAAAAACAGGGAGCTCTTGATTGACGATTGGGCCTCAGCAATGAGGATTGCAGCAGGAACCCTTGATCTCAACAAAGAAGCATTCATATTGCTGCTCAATATGAGTTTGGAAGGGTCAGTCAAGATCGCCTGGGAACAAACAGACCAGGGAACCAAAGAAGAAGTCGCGGCAGGAGAATCTATGAAGAATATCGTAGATGAAATGGCAAAAGTATTTAAAATACTTTTCATTGGAATTGGTTACTTCGAGAATTCAGAAGGAAACTTTGGAGGAGGCCGAGAGCAAGCCAGGAGATATGAAAGAGCATTGTATAGTCTTGAGTTACACGACATATGTAACATAGACTTATACATAAAACTCTTCACCGAGTACAAGTGGAAGTCGAAGGTGGGTGATGATACGGCCATCCCACTGTTCTTCTCCAAAATCCCAAGTCCATGGAGGGAAATGCTGATAAAAGAATACGAATTGCCCCAAGGTATCGATACCGTGGCAAGACGTATGTCTTTCCTCAAAAGCAAACTTGCTGAATGGTGCCAAAAGGCAGCTGAGCTAAAGAATTACAAGAGGCTGAGAAGAGTCAACAAAAATGTTACTCTTTGTTGCGAAAACAACGACATCCCAACAATTGTCAGAGGAACCAGAGAGCATAAGAAAAGAAAAAGATACCCTTATGCCAGAGAAGAAAGACGGGCAAAGAAAGATCTTCATGGAAACCCAGAAGATTTTGGTCCAAACAAAAGGCCCGAAGTTACAAATCCGGACATCGTTCAGGGCCAAGCCGAGGACGACCGGCCACGAGCCGGGATAAATCCAACAGGATATCTACCAAGAGAACTTTCAGAAGGGCACACACCAGAGCCAATGAAAGTTTTAAGGATTGCAATTGTTGGACATGTGGTGCACCAGGCCACATCTCTACCGATTGTGCAAAACCAAAACCGCGGAGTCAAACGGTTCGAAGCGACGCCAGAGATCGAGGAAGCCGTTTACTATCAAGATCTTATTCAGGTATATTGATTTGAGGACATCCCCTCAGACGAAAGCATCTACGAAGAAGAAGAATACAACGATGAGTCTTCTGAATCAGAATCAGACTGAAGAAGAGGAAATCTTCCATCAGGAGACGCAAGAGGATATCTCGGGGTTTTTCTCACGGACGAGTATATCACATAAAGCTCTGATGAGGATAATGAAAGGGGATCCAAAACTTCGCATTTATGACGGCTTCACAGTCGGCAAAATGGAGAGAGCCTTGACACAATTGAGTCTAAGGCAAAGGAAGCATCATATCATTTACAAAGTCACGGCGGGAGAGCTTGCAATCCCAATGGAGCTGACTAATAATGTGATGGAGATGCAGTTAGTTCCCATGATGGAAATCAAAGAGGAACTGAACCGATTCAACATGGAGGTTGCTCAGAAGATGTCGTGGATCCATATTGGAGCCATAAGAATCTTACTTAAAGTAACATTCAAAGAAGGAGTCAATTCCCCAATCGACATTGCAGTCTTCGATAGAAGAATTCAAAATCTGAAAGATGCATGTCTAGGTGGAATCTCCGGCAACCTATTCGCGGAAAAGGTGGCAATGTTTATCTACCCAAAGATTGCCTATAACCTGGCGGATCGAGACTTTAATAGAGCGTTAACCCTTCATCAGGATTTCAAAAATAAAGATCTGATGAAAGAAGGGAATAGACCGTACTCTATTACATATAGCATCTCATACGCACTCTCTAATACCCATCATTCTGAGGTATTTCAGAGAAAAGATTTCGTTGAGATTCCAGAAATATTCGAGAAGGTTTCCCAAGTGGTCAAACCAGAGATTTCTGATCTACCCCATATCCAAGAGATAGACATGATTATAAGAGATCAGCCAGTGCTAAACCAGATAGCTAGTCACATGTTTGAGCAAAGACGAGCTTCGTTCAGTGAAAACCGGATGATAAGCCAAAGGACAAGTCAAAGAATGGGAAAAAGACCTATTCTTGAAGCTATCACTGGACCAGGCCAGTTCATTACCGAAGGAGAGCTCCAGTGTCCAGCGGGATGGAGTATAATCGAAGTAATTTTCGATATTACTCAGAAAGATAATACCTTTACAAGCAATGCCTTGTATTATCTCCAACAGCCTTTACCATGAAGATATCAAGGACATCTAAAACTGGGAAGTATGGACTTCACAATACAAGGAGTGGCAGGAAGACTAACCGAGAATCTAATACTCGGATTAGAATTTCTCGAAGCACACAAACCTTGGGAAAAGATACAAGATGGAAAGGAATTTACAGTGGAAGGAAAAAGATACCGAATCCGATGACCACTAGTCCATTCTCCATATAAATCTCAATAGGGATGTTATATGAAAAATACAGGGCAGAATACTTTGCAGCATACATCGATTCCGGAGCGGGAATATGTACAGCAAAAAAGAACGTGTTTCCTCCCAACCTCGAAGAAGAATTACCAGCGGTTGCAGGAAGAGACTTCTCTAAAAGGATTATCACCTTTAAGAGAGGAATTAAGCAAGCAGAAATACTCATAGGAGGCGCAGGAGGTAGCCCTTGGTACAAGGTCAAAACGCCACCTATCTATTTCTATGACACAGGAGCAGATATTCTCCTAGGCAACAATTTCCTGCAAGCCTTTAAAAGGGTTACACAGGACAATGAGACCAGAAGACTTATTCTCACAATGCCTTGTGACCATAAGATTCTCATTCAACGATTAAGGGAAGCATTTTACCGCAAAATGCCTTTCAATCTTCGCAGCAAGCGTGGTGATGAAGGACAACTTCGACACCCAGAAATGAGGGATCAACGCAAGTATGGAGAAGTAATACTCCAGTTGAGAGCAGACCTAATAGGAGAAGATGATCCAGATACAGAAAGGATCAAAGAGACAACAATCAAGCTTCTCAAGGTCAGTATGGAAGGAGTATCGCAAACAGATATGACAAATGATGAGAAAATATCACTTGAAGATATCAAAAACAAGATTCAAAGGAATTTCAGCGAAGATCCTTTGGCATGGTGGAACAAGAATGAACTCCAAGCTTCCCTGAAGCTTCAGAAGGGAAAAGAGCATGAGTTTGTACGATACAAGCCAATCCTGATGAATCAAAGTGATCGTGAGGATATGCAAATGATTCTTAAGGAACACCTTGACCTTAAGTTGATATCACCAGGAGTCTCACCTTACAGCAGCCCGGGCTTTCTGGTAAGAAACCATGGCGAAATAAAAAGAGGAAAACCAAGACTTGTCATCAATTATCAAGGAATCAACAAGATCCTAGAATTTGATGGCTACTACATCCCGAGTCGAGAACACCTAATTAATTGTGTCAAAAACGCAAAGGTATTCTCTAAATTCGATTGTAAATCTAGTTTCTATCAGATTAAGATGCAGGAGGAAAGCAAGAAGTTCACCGCCTTCTCCACGCCACAAGGACACTATATCTGGAATGTGTTGCCAATGGGCCTGGACAACACACCCCAAATATACAAAAGAAAAATGGATAATCTTTTTAAAGATTACTTCAGTTTCATGTTTGTTTATGTGGATGATATCCTCATAGCATCGAGGACGGTCAAAGAACATCTCAAACATCTAGAGATTTTCTCGGACATATGTTTCAAGAATGGATTAGTGTTATCTCAAAAGAAAGCAGTAATCCTCACAAAGAAGATTGAATTCCTTGGCATTGAGATTGACGAATCAGGTATCATCCTCCAAACACATTTGGTCGAAAAGGTACGTGATTTCTCAGATAATCTCAAAACAGTTAAACAACTCCAAAGCTTTTTGGGTTTAGTTAATTTTGCAGAAATGTTTATCAACAATCTTGCAAGCTACAGGAAAATATTCAGTCCTTTACTTAAAAAGGATGTTGAGTTCAAATGGACTGATGAACATACATGAGCAGTTCATCAACTAAAGAAGTTGTGCCAAAACCTTTCTGAGCTTGCTATACCTAACGATGAAGACGATCTGGTATTATATACAGATGCTAGCGATCATTGGTAGGCAGCAGTTCTAACGAAGGTAGAACCAACAAGAGAAGTCCCATGCAGATATTGCAGCGGACTATTTGCAGACAATAATGCAGCCAGATGGCACATTAACGAGAAGGAGTTCTTTGCGGTTCGCAGTGCATTCAAAAAATGGCCTCTGTTTTTACTTGCAAAGAAATTTAACTTAAAAATTAACAATACAAGTGTTAAAGCTTTCTTGAAAAACAAAATAGAAAGTAAACCCGAGAAAGCCAGATTGTTAAGATGGCAAGCCGAGTGTCAATATTACGATTTTGACGTTGTCATTATTAAATCTCATGAAAATGTTCTTGCAGATTTCTTAACACGAGATGGAGCCCAGTGAAGCCGACAACATCCTTACAAGGTGGAGGCATCATAGCGACAGCCTCGAGGAACTAAACAAGGCCATAGACAGCCTAGCAGGCAATGCAAAGGCTTCTGGGCATGTACAAGAGAAGGACCTTACCAAGGTCCAAACTGAAATGAAGGCCGCAAGGCTTCATAGCACCATGTTATGGGATAGCCTTTATGGCCCCATTATGCGAGAGGCATCAGCGTCAAAACTGATCGCCGAAATACGAGTACAAGACGAGAAAGTATGGGAAAGTAGTTCAAGCACTATCATCCCAAACACAGGAAAGGACCCTTATGATGATGAAGAGGTTCCTGAAAACAAGAACGATTCTAAGATGGAAACATCTGAAGAATCCGATCAGTCTAAAAAATTGGAGACTGAAATCAACGAGCTCAATCTTAGACCAAGGATTGAAAAATCTACGGTCCAAGGTGAAAACTTAAAACCAGCCCCATTGATGGAGTACCAAAGGACATGGGAAAGGTTATACACGAGAATGGGACTAGTCCTTAGAAAATCTGTGGCAGACTGGTCGGGAAAATATCCAAGGATCTGGATATTACCCGGATCAAAACCCGAGCAGATACGAGAATGGTTTGATTTTGGCTGTATAGCCTCTATCTTTACCACATCACCAGGCTTTCTGGAAATCTCTAGATTACCAGGATGGATTCAAGAAAAGGTGTATGAAACGTTGAAGAACAATCATACCCTAGAAAGAGGCGATGTTCTGGAAATGAAATTTATTTCAGCAGCCCCAGAAATCGCAGGCAAGGGGTCTCTTCCGAGCTTCCATTTTATCAAGCTCCAGAGGCCAAACATGAAAGCAATGGACTACATCAAGCCTCCACCAGAAGGACCGATGCTAGTCACCCCGATCTCAGAAGATGACATCTCAACCAGAAGAGCTTGGGGGCTTTGGGTCTGTCTCACGGAGATGGACAAAGTCAAGTACTCATTCAAGATTTTCCAAAATAAGGAGAACGGGTCGTTCATGCTCAATAGCATGACCAACACCACAACAAGGTTTGCTGAAACGATGTTCGAAACCAAACGACGAGCATTGTGGAAGAATGAAATTCCGGCAACATCGGAAACCGGCCAGAAGTTCTGTAACACGGCACACGTCGGCAGATGGGAAGAAAGGATCTGTCCAAAGTATCAAGATCAAAAGGAGCCCCTCTTTGGAAAAAGATTCCCTGTAAAACGGGACAAATGGGAAAACTACAAGGAGGGCCATTCGAGACAAGGAAAGATGCCGCGTGGGGCAGGAAAATGGACTACCGCAACTGGCAAAGCTAAAGTAGCCATGTAAAAAGAATCTGGACTATCTCCACTATAATGATAGAAAGATAAGTGGAGGGCCAGACCACTATCATAGTGGAAAGAAAGGACAAATGAGCGGAGTTTGAAAAGATTCTACTAAAATGACAGAGAGGGCCAGACCACTATGATAGTGGAAGAAAAAGCATCAAGATGTAGCTGAAATTCGTGTTTCAAATCCAGAACTGGGGCTATAAATACACAAGCTGAAGAAAGCAGAAGGCATCAACCATTCCCCTCTGTTTTCTTACAAAAAAATAATAAAAGAGTCCTTCAAATAGTTTGTAATAGTTGAGTGTTTTATTTCTACTGTAAAATACGAGTGTGTAATAGTTGCATAATTCTGTTCTGAGTGTGTATGTACGAGGGAAACAAAGCTACCATGAGTAGCTAAACTAGTTGCTCCTCTCTAAAGGAGTTATTAGTGTTATGTAATAAACGAGTTTCCACATAAATAAATAAAAATTCTGGTTTTCGCCTAAGTGTGCTATTTCGTAGTGATCTAAACATTCGCTCAAAGTTGTACTTTCACGCCCGGAGTAGGAATCAAACCAGGGCTGTGCTGATTATCGTTGAAGGAGCCATTGCAGAACCATCGGTTGCGATCGAGTGGTTGAAGGCGAGGAGTCTTTGTAAAACCTGGTGGAATACCCGACGGTAGTACGGTCAAACAAGGTACCCTTTAAATGTTATGTTTAATCATCTATACGGAAGCATGCTGGGCCTGATATGGTCGTTATGGACTATTTCCAAAGTTTGAGTTTTGAAAAGGAATGACTCTAAAACTTTGGGGGTCAATTTCTAATTTTGTAAAAGTTAAAATCTGAAGAAGGGGGCAGTGTGCTATGATTTAGGAAACACAGGGGGGGGTTTTCGCCCCTTTTATTTTCACAAGGAGGTTTTTTGCTACTTTCATAGAACACAAGGGGGTTTTTTGCTATCTGCTCTTTACTTTATCACTCATTTATTTTGCCCACCAAACCCCAATTAGAATAATAGTCGTAGATATAAGTTGGAAAATAGTATATACTGAGCAAAATCCCTCGATACAGAGCAATTCCTTATTGTTCACTATTATACCTGGCGATACAATATCGTCTGAGACCTGTAAGGTCAGGATAATTCGGAGATATAATAACTGAATATCGTTCGGAACGCCTATCTCGAGTTTGAGAAAAAGAAAGTGATGATGCATAATCTACCCCGCTATCGGACGAGGGCGGAAAAAGAGTACCCTACAAAAATGACTAACCATCTAGTGGAGGGATACGTCAAAGTCACGGCCAACCTCTACCCGAACAGGGGCAAAAGGTCCGGGCTTTGGAAAAGGTACCCCTGAGTCTCGTCCAACCAATGCCCCTCGAATGGAATACGGTGTGGAGCCAAAGGCTTGGACACATACTTCCCGACGACCTAGTATCAGCCAGAACTCGGGTACCCACAAGGAAAGACCCTAGAAATCCCCCCCCCCCCCAAGACCGAGGAACAAACACTTCTCGGAACGTTAAGCACCTCTCGAACCCCCGAGGGGTGATTTCCAGCACTTAGCCAAATATTGAGGAAAAATGAGCGCGTAACAAACATTAAGGACATGAGTGAATTCAAGGAGAAGTCAAGACCAATCAATATTCTGACTAAAGGAGACAAATCACCCACATTACAACGGCGAGTAACAACCCCCTAGGTCTTACTCAGAGTAAGTGACCCAAAAATCTATTCGATCATCCAGGCAGACCCTAGTCCACGACCTAACTCGAAATACGTGCCAACTATCACCATTCAACTTAGCTCCCAACCATCCTAATTGTGATGAAAGACCATACCGCATTGGTCCGACTCACCCATTGTGGCAGAAAGCGACAACTCCTATCAGTGCAGATCAATGATTGGGGCAGACCGATTCCCACTCATTGGCCCAATACCACCTCTGAAGATCATTGGAGTAGATATCATCATTACTCGCTCAGAAGAACGACAGTCAACTCACGCCATTGGTCACCTTCTGACAGACGACCCTCATTGGCGCAGAAGACCACCCCGCCATTGGTCACCAACACCACTAGGAGTAAAGACGACAAGATCGGCCCCCATTGGCCAAAGACCCCTTGGACTAACACTATGCATAATCCTCTGTTTTAGCAGAAGAAGAAGACTTCAAGCACGAGTACTACCACAAAAATCACCTCAAGAACACTCTCCACAATTTTATACACTTTATTGTACTTAGAATATATCGCACTCTTCTAGCTCAAACTTGTGTTATCACACGACCCCTTGTAACTCACTTAAAGTCCTTAAAAAATCATTGTGCCTCTTTTCCATCAAATTTGAGATTGACGTTCCGAACAAAAATAATTGAGTAACAATATCCTCGAATATCCCGACCACACGGGCCCGGACTATATTGCCTCACTAGGAAGAAATATTATTTTATTATGGATTTCGAGTGAATTACAAGGGGGTCGTGTGGGGAGATAGCTTTTTCTTTTACAGAGGGTATTTTCAGTATTTTGATGAGTACAATAATGAGTATAGTGGTGATAATGCCCTTGTCCTTTTGATGCTGAATGAGGTGTTATGTATAGAGCAAGCCTTGAGGTCTTTCGCCCAATAAGAGTCGGTTTTCCTTCACAATTTTGGGTGGTGGTAATAGCCAATGCTGCAGGGGGCTTCTGCACTAATTTGGGTCGTTCAGTACATAATGATGCATAATCTGCCCCACCCTCGGAAGAGGACGGAAAAATGGGTACCCTACAAAATTAATTGGCCATCTAGCGGAGAGACACATCTAAGTCACGGCCAACACCAGGTCATGACCGACTAACACCCCTAGAGGGTACTCGGTCTGAACACTTGGAGAAGGTACCCCCGAATCTCGTTCGACCAACGACCCTCGAAGGGAGTACGGAGCGGACCCAAAGGATTGGTCACGCCCCACCCAACGAACTGGCACCGGCCTAAACTCGGGTACCCATGAGGAAAACCCGTGGAACCCACCCAGACCAAGGAGCTAACACTCTCTGGAGCGCTAAGCACCACTCAGACCCACGAGAAACCATCACCAACACTTAGCCAAATATTGAGGAAAAAGAGCACATAACAAGCGTTAAGGGCACGAGTGAATACAAGGAGAAGTCAAGACCCACCACAATTCCATCTAAAGGAGACAACTCACCAATATCAACAACAATGAACGCCACTCATGTCTCATTCAAAACAAACGACCTAGAAGGCTATCCGATCATTCAGGTCTACCGTGGCCCATTACCCGACTCGGAAGACGCGCCAGCCTTCATCATTCACCTTAGCTCCCAACCACCTTAATAATGAGGAAATACTACACCACATTGGTTTGACTCATTCATTGGAGCATAAAGAAACAAATCTTATCGGTGCAGATCAATGATTGGGGCAAACCGATTCCCATGCATTGGCTCAGTACCACCTCCAAAGACCATTGACCCAGATTATCATTACCCGCTCAGACAGACTATAGTCAACTCACACCATTGGTCACCGTCTGACGGACGACCCTCATTGGCGCAAAAGACCCTCACGCCATTGGCCACCACCACCCCACGAAGTAAAGATGGCAAGACCGGCCCCCATTGGCCAAAGACCCTTGGGACTAACACTATAAATAGTCCCCCATTTCAGCAGAAAGAGAGTTCAAGCACATTATTCTCCACAAACTCGAGAACATTCTCCACAATTTTACACTTTATTGTACTTAGAATCTACGCATTCTTCTAGCTCTAATTCGTGTGAAAACACGACCCCTTGTAACTCACTCAAAGTCCTTAATAAAATCATTGTGCCTCATTTCCCTCAAATTTGAGATTGGCATTCCGAACAATAATAATTGAGTAATGATATCCAAGAATATCCCGACGGGGCGGGCCTGGACGATATTGCCTCACAAAATGGTGCCGTTTGTGGGAACGCCTGAGAAAAGTTTGGGGAAAGTTTCATGGCCAGAAAAAGAGCGAGAAAAGTACCAGTACGTGTATCCTCACTATAGACACATTAATTTTGTGTCTAATTAAATTAAATGATGGTAACTCTTAAGATGCAAGAAATACAAAATATATTTTATTTAGTCTTAATATTTTGAGGGATTAAAATAAATATATTAACCAAATCTCAACACAAGGAAATAATTCCCCACCAAGTCTCAATCTTCAAGAGATGGAAAGAAGATTATCTTAGATCAAGTCTTCCATATCAAGGAATTGTAGACGCGATCACAACCGTTCATCTCATCAGGAGATTCTAATTGAGATTCACTCCACAACTATAAATAGAGGTGGTCTTGAAGAAGAAAAAAACACACACAAAATATTCACAAGTTGAAGAGGGAAAAGCTCTAAGTTTTTTGCTCCACCAAATTCATCCATCTTCAAGCGTTCTTCGCGGCATTCAAGACATTCTTCAACAATCTTCAAGGTGTTCTTCGTAAAGGACTCCTTTCAATCCGTCGTCAAGTCTTAATTCCATCCAAAAACCGTTTTGGAAGAGTGCACTTCTGCCGAGGAAGATCAAACTCTAAAAGGTTCAACAAATCCGAAACCAAGTCCATACCGTTCTTCATTCATCTTCAAGTCAAAAATCCGTTTAATCCGAGATCAAGTCCTAAGACCCTCGAAAAACCATTTTTGAAGATTGAAGTCCATTCAAGAAGATCAAAACCCAAAAAAAAAATCGAAGAACTGAAGACGAAGATCATACAAATCTTCATCAACCTTCGAATTCAAATTCCAAATCAGGTTTCCGTTTAATCCGAGATCAAGCTGTCAAGCCCTCGAATCAACGTTTGCCAAATATCCAAGTACTTTGAAGATCAAGATTCCTCAAAAGAAGATTGATATTCAACAAGTTCAAGACGAATATTAAATTGTTCGTCACCAAATCAAGTCAAGTAGATCATCAATTCAAGATCAAGCTCAAAGCCCTTGGATTAACGTTCAAATCCATTGTCAAGTCAACCAAATTTGAAGACTATTTGTTGTAGAAAAGAATCAAAGGATTAATAGAGATTGCACCACAATTGTACTTTCAAATTTATTTAAAATTACTTTGTAATCTTTTCTTGTCTTTTAATTACATAGATCAAGAATTTGTCGTTACAAATTTGGCACGCCTGGTGGGACCATCTCTACCTCTCATCTCTTTTCTAACAAGTCTCAAATTTGAAGTCACAAGAAGTAAGTGTTGCTCAACAATGGACAAGTCAATGGGGGCAACAAGAAGAGGCTCTTCGCAACCGATGATCAAAGATACACTCGCACCGGGGGCAAGACATGAAGCTAAAGAAGATAATCAAGCATCCTCACTAGAAGAGCAAGTTGCGGCGCTTGCAAGAGCCATTGCGAATCTCACAACTCAAGCTCAAAAACGTGAAGACCACTTGAATCGCCTTCTCCAAAAGCTAGAGCACAAAGAAGGAGTTGAAAATTCTAAAGAAGTCACCAACAACATTGGAGTTCAAGGATGCATCAAGACTACAATCGCCGAATTTGAAGTCTCTCCTCATCTTCGAAAGCAAGAGCTCGGGGAAAGCGGCGATCAAAGCATGGCACATGAAAATGCCACTCAAGGAGTTGAAGCTCAAGAGTTTGATGAAATTCTAAGTGAAAGAATCCAAGCCACTTCTCTTTTCCACAAGTCAAATTTCTCAAGGAAGGAAGAGCAAGGCGCCATGATGCACACAAAGTTTGCCGAGAAAAACATTCAAGATGTTGAAGTTGGAGAAAATTTTAAGTCTTCAAGCAAACAAATTCAAGTTTCCCCACAAGGCCTTGTCTCTGCCGATCAATTGAAGAAGCTCATTGAAGAAGTTGCAAATGATCATAGTGCTCAACACAAGACTTCCAAATCTTACACGAAGCCTTATACTCAAAGGATAGAGCAATTGCAAATGCCGAAAAGCTATCAACCTCCGAGTTTTCAAAGATTCGATGGGACTGGAGACCCAAGATAACATGTTGCTCACTTCATTGAGATGTGCAATAGTGCTGGCACTGATGGAGATCTTCTAGTCAAGCAGTTTGTTCGAACCTTAGAAGACTTTGCATTTGATTGGTACACCAATCTCGAGCCAAACTCCATTGACAATTGGCACGATCTACAAACCAAGTTCTTCAACCGCTTTTATAGCACTCGACGTACTGTGAGCATGATTGAACTTGCCAATTCTCATCAACAAGAAGACGAACCAGTGATTGAGTACATCAATAGGTGGAGAAGTCTATCCTTAAGTTGCAAAGAGAAGCTGTCTGAAACTTCAGCCATGGAGATTTGCATTCAAGGGATGAATTGGAGTCTCTCTTACATACTTCAAGGAATCAAACCAAGAAACTTTGAAGAATTGGCGACGCGAGCGCATGACATAGAGACAAGTGTAAACTCTATTAAAGAAGAAAACTCAACTCATGGCCTTGATGTTGAAAGTGATGTTACAGATGACGACGATGACAATGAAGAGGGCGCGCCGTCAAGTTTTGATCCAACCAATATGCTCCTTGATACGAGCCTAAACTATCTCAAATCCTCAAATTAAGTGCCAAAATATATGCTCCTTGATACGAGCTTAAACTATCTCAAATCCTCAAATTAAGTGCCAAAATATGTGCTCATTGATACGAGCCTAAACTATCTCAAATCCTCAAATTAAGTGTCAAAATATATACTTCTTGATAAGAGTATAAACTATCAACATACTCATTGATAATAGTATAAACTACGAACATTCTCCTTAACACGAGTATAAACTGTTTGCACATTCAAACTCAAAACAAATCCTTCAAGTCTTCAAAACAAATGCACAAGTCTCCTAGACCCGAGCCAAAAGGTCTATAAATCCTTCAAGTCCTCAAAGCAAATGTTCAAGTCTCCTAGACACGAGCCAAAAGGTCTACAAGTCCTTCAAGCCCTCAAAGCAAATGTTCAAGTCTCCTAGACACGAGCCAAAAGGTCTACAAATCCTTCAAGTCTTCAAATCAAATGTGCAAGCCCCCTAGACACGAGCCAAAAGGTCTACAAATCCTTCAAGTCTTCAAATCAAATGTGCAAGCCCCCTAGACACGAGCCAAATGGTCTACAAATCCTTGAAATCTTCAAATCTCCTAGACACGAGCCAAAAGGTCTACAAATTCTTCAGATTTCTAAGTCTCCTAGACACGAGCCAAAAGGTCTACAAATCCTTCAAGTCAAAGCCTCCTTGATATGAGATAAAACTATCTAGAAATGTCCAAGTCAATTGCTCCATGGCGCACGAGCTTAAACTGCACGTTACTCCTGGCCTGCATGAGTAGAAACTGTATACGGCACCCCCTTCAAATCAATCTTAATTTCTTTTGAACTACGTCATGACTTGATTCCTTCATTGGATACGTAGGCAGCTAGAAGTTCATTCTTAGCCTAGTCATATCATATCAAAAAAATGCTCATGCAACATTCAAGTTAATGGATCCAATGATGAAGCTCACAAATGTTCTAAACTCATGAAGTGGATTTATGGCGGTTGAATTGAAGCACGAGAACAAGAAAAAGAAAGATGTCGAGACTTATCCACTCACTGATGCGTTTCAACACAAATCGTGAACAAGTCTCGAGGGGGCAATTTGTAGACACATTAATTTTGTGTCTAATTAAATTAAATGATGGTAACTCTTAAGATGCAAGAAATACAAAATATATTTTATTTAGTCTTAATATTTTGAGGGATTAAAATAAATATATTAACCAAATCTCAACACAAGGAAATAATTCCCCACCAAGTCTCAATCTTCAAGAGATGGAAAGAAGATTATCTTAGATCAAGTCTTCCATATCAAGGAATTATAGACGCGATCACAACCGTTCATCTCATCAGGAGATTCTAATTGAGATTCACTCCACAACTATAAATAGAGGTGGTCTTGAAGAAGAAAAACACACACACAAAATATTCACAAGTTGAAGAGGGAAAAACTCTAAGTTTTTCGCTCCACCAAATTCACCCATCTTCAAGCGTTCTTCGCGGCATTCAAGACATTCTTCAACAATCTTCAAGGTGTTCTTCGTAAAGGACTCCTTTCAATCTGCCGTCAAGTCTTAATTCCATCCAAAAACCGTTTTGGAAGAGTGCACTTCTGCCGAGGAAGATCAAACTCCAAAAGGTTCAACAAATCCGAAACCAAGTCCATACTGTTCTTCATTCATCTTCAAGTCAAAAATCCGTTTAATTCGAGATCAAGTCCTAAGACCCTCGAAAAACCATTTTTGAAGATTGAAGTCCATTCAAGAAGATCAAAACCAAAAAAAAAAAATCGAAGAACTGAAGACGAAGATCATACCAATCTTCATCAACCTTCGAATTCAAATTCCAAATCAGGTTTCCGTTTAATCCAAGATCAAGCTGTCAATCCCTCGAATCAACATTTGCCAAATATCCAAGTACTTTTAAGATCAAGATTCCTCAAAAGAAGATTGATATTCAACAAGTTCAAGACGAAGATTAAATTGTTCGTCACCAAATCAAGTCAAGTAGATCGTTAATTCAAGATCAAGCTCAAAGCCCTTGGATTAACGTTCAAATCCATTGTCAAGTCAACCAAATTTGAAGAATATTTGTTGTAGAAAAGAATCAGAGGATTAATAGAGATTGCACCACAATTGTACTTTCAAATTTATTTAAAATTACTTTGTAATCTTTTCTTGTCTTTTAATTACATAGATCAAGAATTTGTCGTTACATTCACGATCTAACACGGAACTCGAGTCGATGGAGAACTACAACAATGAAACGGAGGGGCAACATAGCCTTTCGCCCCCTCCTAAAGAAGTTCCAGAACTGGACGGTCATGTGCCTCGCTCTGACGCGCCAGCACCACCTGCTACTAGCGCCACGATACCACCAGCTGCTCAGAAGGCACCCCCGATGGCAGGACCCGCCATGGGCTATGTACAGGTGCCTTAGGACATGTATCGTAACATATTCGGATTCAATAGAAACCGAGCCACGACCTCTAAGGGGCATGATGGAACAAATGCAAAGAGAGTTACGAGAGCTCTACCATAACCTCAACCCAAGGGAGGAGGTAGCATACTGGGGATTGCCGTTCGCGAGCCCCATAGCTGACCCCCTCGTCCCTCTTACTATGAAGCGCGCGGGACTCTCGACCTACGCCGGAGAAAGTACTGATCACGACCCTCGTGATTATATCAACCAGTATTTAGTATGCATGGACCTTGCGTCGACTCCCGATCACGCCATCTGAACGACCCTTACGGGACGAGCCCAGTCTTGGTTTTCCCAACTGCCGCTGGAAACCATCCACAGCTTCAAACAGCTAACCCAGATGTGCATGAGGCAATTTGTCTGCAACAGGGTCTTCCCAAAGACTTGTGGGCACCTGTTTTTGACAGAATGTGGAGGAGCCCCTCAAGGACTACATGCGATGATTCTCTCACATCATGGGTGAAGTGACCTGTTTCGACCTCGAAATGCTCTCCGATATTATCGTCCGAGGATTGCTGCCTGGAGACTTGTCTACCTACCTTATGAGAAATCGAGCCATTAATATGGAGGACTTAATGCAGAAGGCAGAGTCTTTCATATAGCTAGAGGAAACACGTAAGATCCTGGAAGCTATGGAGGCATCACGAGACCCGGCTCCCTCCAAAGGGAAGGAGAAAAAAGACGATAAGGAAGGAGGAAAGAGGAACATAGTCAAAAAGAACTTGGATCCGGTACCCTTACCCTATATGACAGTAACTCCTACTGAGGTCTTGACTATCATGGGGGAAGAGTGTTTCTTCAAGTGGCTCCGGGATGCGAAAGATGCCCAAAGGCTCAAGCACACATGAAAGTTCTACAGTTATCACCGGGCACAAGGACACCTGACAAATGGATATTTTCTTTGCTTTGCAAGGTAGCCAGAGCCATTGCATCCACCTCCAACAGGAAATCTCCAGGATCCTCAAACTGGGTTACTTGGAAGAATATGTGGTACTCGACAGAGGTAACCCCGCGGGAAAGCGGGGGCGAGATGAGGCTCCTAAGAAGAAAAAGTAGCGCTTGGATACCCCTGAGGACGATGAGCAACACATTCTGGAGCAGGAATGACTACCCCCTCCTCCTCGTACCTTTCACGACAACGCCCCCACGGGCCGCACTGTCAACATGATTGAAGGAGGAGTGTTGTCTGTAACTAAGGAAGAGAAGCGAAATTACATTCGAAAAGCATGAAATGCTGATATCAAGCTAGAGGTCTTTGCGTCTCGAGTAGTTGACCAACCAGTCATCTCCTTCGGACCATAGGACATCTTGGGCGTCGTGTATGCCCACGAAGATCCCCTCATGGTCACAACCACCATATTGAGAACCGAAGTAAGTAGAATACTCGTGGACACCGGAAGCTTGGTTAAGGTCTTTTTCATGCCCACGTTTCTGGCCCTAGGCATCTTAGGAGAACAATGCAAACGTTGGGACTCATAACCCTTCCGATGTCGTGGGGAGAAGGTGCTACATGCCGTATCGAGCATACCAAATTCTGGATAGTAAACGCTCCCTCCCGGACGTACAATTCATCTGTGGACGACCAGCCCTTCGAACCTTTGAAGCTGTCGTGTCCACCCTCCATTTGAAGATTAAGTTCTCGACCATTTCTTGGGTGGGAGAGGTCAAAGGGGATCAGACTCTACCTCGTGAATGCCGCATGAATGCCTTTCCAATCGAGTATGACCAAAAGAGCCCGCTCGGAGATTTGAGTCCAGCCCACTGAAGAACTCAAAGTGGTAGAACTAGTGGATGGCGTCGAAGGCAAAACGATTAAGATCGGCACCAACATCAGGGAAGATATAGAAATGTCCATCACGACCACCCTTAAGTCATTCCACCACCTCTTCGCATGGAATGATGGTCCTTCAGGACAGATCAGCCAGGATATATGCATGCACGAGCTTAACGTGTACCCCACGGCCAAACCAGTCCAACGGTAAAAGAGGAACATAGAACCAAAACAAAACAAAGTAATCTGGGCAGAAGTTCAACGGCTAATAGACCTCAACCAAATTTTGGAAGTACGGTACCCAAAATGTTGGCTAACGTGGTCCTCGTTCCAAAAATAGGGGGCCTGTGACGCATGTGTGTGGATTTCACCAATCTCAATATTGCTTGTCCCAAGGACTATTACCCTCTTACTAGCATCAATGTGCTGGTCGACTCAACAGCATGTTGCGCCCTTCTATCCACAATGGATGGAGATCAGGGTTACAACCAGATCCCGATGGCAAGTCACGACCAAGAAAAGATCAGCTTCATCACGGATATCGGTACCTTCTGCTACTTAGTCATGCATTTTGGGCTCAAGAATGTCGGCGCCACGTATCAGAGGTTGGTCAACCTCATATTCGAAGGACTGATCGAAAAGACGACGTAGGTCTATGTTGATGACATGATCAGAAGAAAGAGGATCACGCTCGCAACCTCACCTGAGCATTCGAAATCATGGATAAATTCTAAATGAAAATCAACCCTCGAAAATGATCTTTCAGCATTCGAGGGGGGAGGTTCGTGGGGTATATGGTCACCCAAAAGGGAATCGAGGTCAATCCAAAAACGGTAGAGGCCATACTCAACATGGAATCTCCAAAGGCCGTACGGGATGTACAAAAGCTAACGGGCAGAATGGCCTCGCTAAGTAGGTTCATTTCTCGCTCCTCAGAGAAAGGCTTTCCTTTTGTTAAGATCCTCAAAAACATAAAAGACTTCTAGTGGACCGACCGATGTGAAAAAGCCTTCAAAGCGCTAAAGGAATACTTGCTCAGGCCACCGCTCTTGGTGAAACCCACCCCCAAGGAAATGCTCTTCCTATATCTAGCTGTGTGAAAAGAATCGGTGAGTGCCATCCTGGTCCAGGCCAAAGGAAGGGAGCACCTGGCCATCTACTACATTAGTAAGACCCTCCTGGATGCTGATACCCGATACTCTCGCATCGAAAAGGTTAGGCTAGCCCTCGTCTCCGTGTATAGAAGCTCCAGGGTTACTTCCTGGCCCATCCGATCATTGTGCTTATGGAGCACCCCCTCCGAATCATCCTCAGTAACCCAGAGGTATCGGGACGGATGATCAAATAGGTTATAGAGTTAGCAGAATTTGACATCACCTACTCCCCCCAGCCAGCCATCAAAGCCTAGGCCCTCGCAGACTTCATTACCGAGATGTACGAGGAACATGCAGAGGACGATCCTGAACTCCTATGGCACCTCTACATTGATGGGTCATCCACTAATACCCAAAGGGGGGGGGGGGGTAGGCATAATCTTCAGGAAAATAGCTTCGGATGAGACGGAGACCGTTGTAGAGTTCGCCGTACGATTAGAATACCCAGTATCCAACAATGAAGTAGAGTACGAAGCCCTCCTACTAGGAATCTGCCTAGCTAACAAGGCAAAAATACGAAGGAAACTGGTCCACTGTGACTCCCAACTCGTGGTTCAACAGATCCACGGGACCTATGAGGCACACAAAAAAAAATGAAGAAATGCTTGGAAGCGATCCTGGCAGGAATGACCTTGTTCCAATAATTCTCAATAAAATAGATCCCCAGGTTGGAAAACCAAGATGCTAACGCCTTGTCTATGCTCGCCAGTCAAACTAAAACCGTCAGCAGTCGAAGAATGATCTTCTTCGAAGCCCACAAATCAGAAAGACAGGGCCTTGACGGGGAAATCCAGATGGTTGCGGCCATTGAAGAAGATTGGATGACCGAGATCGTCGACTTCATTAGAAACCCCGAGAAGTACGCCCAATACCGAGCCAAATAGCGCGCTATGTATCGACGCACTACCCGTTTCTACATATAGAATGGGGTCCTATTTAGAAGATCATGGTCTTATTCGACCTCACGGTGCATTAACAAAGAAGAGGCACGACTAATCCTGAGGGAGATCCACGATGGATGATGCGGCAACCACTCGGGAGGAAGGAGCATGGCCAAAATTATTCGCCAAAGATACTACTGGCCGACCATGGCAGCTGACTGCGAAGACTATGCATGGGATTGTAGGAGCTACCAACTACATGCCCCCGTGAGACACCAGCCAGCTGCCCCTTGGGAGCCATACAACGTCCCTTGCCCATTCACTCGCTGAGGAATTGACATCGTGAGAGCCATTATCCCCGATAGAGGTAAGAAGAAAGTTTTGCTTGTCGCGGTGGATAACTTCACTAAGTGGGTCGAGACGAAACCCCTCTCCAAGATAACCAGCTTGGTTGTGATAAACTTCCTCTAGAGGAATATTCTGAGTCGATACGGGGTTCCACAATAACTGGTGAGCGACAACGACTTGCAGTTCTGTAATAACCTCGTGGAGAAATGGTGTGACAAATGGGGGATCAAGCACCGCTTCACAGGGGTCGGATACCTCCACAGAAACGCCAAGTGGAGGTGACTAACAAAACCCTCCTGAAAATGTTAAAAGCATTTCTAGATCAGTACAAGTCAAAATGGGTCAGAGAGGACCCGGAGTATTGTAGGCCTACCGCACTACCCCACGATCGACGACAGGGGAGACCCCATACGGCCTTGTATATGGCACTAAGTCGATAGTCCCTTCTGAGGTGGTAAAACAAAGTCTGTTGATCTAGGAGTACGAGGAAGCTCATAACAATGCAATCTAGCCCTAGCCCTACCTTATGGAGGAGAAACGAATCAGAGCTGCCACCCATAGGGAATTATACAGAACCCAAATGGCCAAATTCTACAATGCCCGGGTCCGACCCCGATCATTGCAAGTCGGAGATCTCGTCCTGAAAAGGGAGGAGGCCTCCGAGAATGTTGGCAAACTAGACCTAAAGCGGGATGGTCTCTATCAGATCGCTAAGATCCTCGGGCCCACTACCTACTTACTTAAAGACATGAACGGTCAAGAGCTCGAACGAGCTTGGAATAGCCTCAATCTCTGGAAATATTATCTTTGAACACTGTGTAGTCGACCTCTTAGGGCGACTCAATTTTGTTTGTGTAGTTATTGCGTTTGTATTTCGATTGAACGGTTATACCCGTGTAAAAGCAAACATACTATCGGCAATAAAATAACAGCGTTAAAAAAAATGGTCTCATGACTTATAGAACAAAAAGAGCTGAAAAGTAATATTCCATTAAAACGGGCCTAACACGGCCATCAAACAAAAACGAGAATTGAGGGGACTACGCCCATACAAAGCAGAACAAACAAAAAACAAGGGCTACACCTAGCTAAAACTACTTCTTTGCGGGGCACTTTCCGGCCTTAAACCAAGCTCGTCGTTCTTCCGCGGACAACTTGATAGGATGGGGCATCATTATAACACCGGAAGGTGCCCTACGCTGACTGAGGACGACCAGAAGAGGGGGAATAAAACTCCAGCCCCAGTAGCACCAGATCTCGGGGAACACCAGGGAAAAACGTGAAGGTGGAAATCGCCATGCCGTACCCCACCCAAAGGAGGTCTCTCGTCTCAGACGCCATCACATTGCTCTGGGGTGGCCCGGCCAAGTCAATTCGGGCACTAGCAACGCCCACCTGAAGCTATATCCATGCATCCTCGAGCTGACGGAGCAAGCGATCCCGCTCCTCTCTCAGAGAGGGGGGGCCTCCTCGACGGTACAGATGGCGTCTCTTGCCCTCACTTCCCACCCCTCGACCTTGGCATCGGATATGGCCATAGCCTCGTTTAGAAAACTATTTCAACTCCCCAAAGTCCCGATCCACGGATGCTCTTATCTCATCCACACACCCACGAGCCTCCTTCAAAGCTACATCCAGTTGAACAACTTCTTCAAAAGCGTGCCTAAGCGAGGCCCGGAGAGCATCGGTCATAGCTTTCACAACAGTTGGGCTAGCCCAATATGTGCCCAAGGCATCCCTCATCACAATAAGCTGCAACAAAAAAAAGTTACAAGGTCTGTGGCAAGCAGAAATCAAAATATACACCGAGGACTAGGGCGTCACCTCACAAATGCTCTTGCAGAATAACTCCCACAAGGCCGTATCACTAAAGCCTCCCAAGATCTCACGATCCCCAGGATTCACAATCCTACTAATAAAGGAAGTATAGTGGGCAGAAGCTTTATAGCCCTCAATAAAAATCGAAGGGACATCGGGAGTACGAAGAAACTATTCCTCCTCCGGAGTTAGCTTAAACTTGACTCTCTTGGGGGGAGACCTTGGTAGGCTATCATCCTTCACCGAAGGAAAATTGTCGATTATACCTTTTCCCTTGTCCTTTCATGGGGCCGAGGCGACTCCGTCCTGCTTCTCTAAAGGGCTTCCGACAGCATGGGCCCGATCTGTCAGGTTAAATGAAGAAATTGGCAATTGCCCAAAATCAAGAGTGGTGCCAAAAGGGGGCATAAAGTGATTAACAAAATGCTTAGCCATCACGGGATCAATAGGTTGAGGCATACTGTTAGAGTTTGCCTCGTCTTCCACCTCTGCCATCACTACATCCATGTCAACAGCAGACGGACTCCCATAAGGCTTGGGGCAGTATATGCTGACCAGCATGCCCTAGGACTTGAAGGTAGTAACCTTGGATGACCTCCAAAACTTCCAACGTTGTTCCATCTCAGCGCATTCAAAATTAGCAGATGAACCCCGGTCCTCCGAAACGAACAGGTTGGAGTTAATGTCCATCAGAGACAAGAGATCACCTCTGAAAGGGCGGCGGGCTTTAGATGCCATCTCTGCACCTAAAAACCAAGGCAAAAAGTAAAGAGAGAGAGAGAGAGAGAGAGAGAGAGAGAGAGAGAGAGAGAGAGAGAGAGAGAGGGGGGGGGGGGAGAGAGAGAGAGAGAGAGAGAGAGAGAGAGAGAGGGAGAGAGAGAGAGAGAGAGAGAGAGAGAGAGAGAGAGATAGAGAGAGAGAGAGAGAAGGGAGTATATTGTATATACTCGGATAAAGGTTTCGAAGCACATTCAGATTTTTTTTCAAAAAATTCATAGGCACTTACAAAATTCTGAGTGTTATCGAAGAAGGGCGTTCGCTCACCAATCCATCTTGCAAACCTGCGAGAAGCAAGACCATAGGGTTGTTCAACATCGAGGACACGTCATAGAGACTTCTGTCCTCCATGTAGGAAATGTTCTTCGCGCACACCATGGGGGAAGGATAAACATAACACATCCCCCACTCTCGGGTACGCCTTTTTTTCCATTATGTGGACGACTCTCTGAGGGGGACATGTAGAAGTACCTTCGACGCCAATCCCTATTGCTAGCAAGCCCATTAGAGTATAAATGCCCCGTTTACTGTTTACTGTTTTAAACCGACCGAAAAAGAATGGCAAGCCCATTGTAGTGGCCCGCAGTATGAACGCCCCCAGCAAAGTCTGTGGAGTACAGGGGATGTTCACCAAGTGACAGTAGAGTATATACCTCACCAGTTGGCGATAAGAGGCCGGACTCAATTGACTCGGGCATAATTTCCATAACACAAAAAGGTCTCTACGATCGGATGGAAAAAGTATCGGAGACCACAATGCAATTGCTCCGCGTATACGGTCATGTCGCCCTCGGGAGAGTCAAACGCCCTCTGCGTACTCGAGGTAATGATCACGTTCACATGCTCGGAAGAAATGTTTAAAGTCGCCAACAAGGCCCTGACTTCCGCCATGTTCATTACTGAGGCCGTCGATTTGACCCGGAGCCTACCAGTCAAGTCTTTGGGGTCCAAATATTCACACCGAAACACCGCACCCTCAGTTGAATTCCGGTAAGGAGCCTGACGGCCGAACAGAGCAAACACACGGTCTGCCACTGTCGTTGGCGGAACAACAGTGTCATCACCGACAAAAGAACCTCTCGCTCGCCTCCGTGAAGTAGGTGAATAGGGTATGAACGTGCACCCCTTCGGTGGCTCCGTCAGGACGTGGGAGTGCTACCTCGTTGAGGAGAAAACGGAGAGACAGAAGAATCACGTGAATCTTCATTGCTAGAAAAAACAATTGTGGCTTGAGAAACCATGATTGTGGAAAGAGAAGAGGTGTGTTTGCAAAAGGAATGTATATTTTTGCAAAGAAAGATGAAAGGGAAGTGGTGAAGAAGAATGGAGAAGATGGCCGCGCTTTTTATAGGTGAGAAAGATGGATCGTATCTCGAGTTGGTTCATTTCCACGCCCACGATTTAAACGGTGAGATCCTTCAGTTGTCCACTTACGACCCAGCTGAACCGCCACTTTTCTCGAATTATTGCAACTCTATCATGTCAGACATCACCATGGGGGAGCTAGACCGGTGCCTCAACTCCCCACGTCCCTTCGCATTAAATGGACACCTCTTCCCGAGACAGACGGCTGGGAGAACGAAAATGCGGGCTGATTCAAATTCACTACCGCCTCGAAAGCCATTCTCTTGACCATTCCTTCTGCAAGGAACCCCAATGACGTTCACGAGTGATCACGTATGGGATCCAAAAATTCTTCTAAGTATGGAAAGATCAACCATCGGAGTTAGCGCATGGCACTTCGCGCGATACCCCGAGGCCCTTGCGGGGAAATCTCATCGGACCCCCCTAAACGGGTTGCCCTCAGATAACCCGCATAAAGAAGGCCACAATGGCTACCAAATCCGATGGTCGTGATTACTTACGCTAGAAGGATATGAGGCCTCCAAAATCATTATACTCAGAAGCATCAAACGAGGATGGAAGGAACCCCTTCCGTAAAAAGAAACTAGCGTTCTCAGGAAGCTAATAGCAAAAATTCTTTAAGTATGGAATAATGACAACAAGTATGCAATCGAAGGAAAGATATCTAGATCCAAAAAAACTTCATTACGGGGGGGGGGGGGGGGTGGACGACCCGGTATAACCCCAAAAAAAAAACAAAGGAAAAGCTAAAACAAACTAAGGCCAATCTAGAAAAAAAATAGAAAAAACACCTCTAAAGTAATCTACGTCCTAGGGGTGCGAGAAGGGCCAGCTGTGGTTGAAGGAGCCGGAGAACCTCGAGCGCCCGGACCACCACCATGAAGCAATGTCAGGGTAGCATGGGGATATCAGGGCGGATCATTAGGGTCATAGACAACCTTTGGATGTTGACTTTAGAAAGGTAGAAGCCCCTTAAAGTGCCAAGTTGCTGACACGACCGAAATCCCCAAACAAGGTAAGCCTCAAAGCACCGGGCGAGTCGTTCCCTCACCTCTCTCTCACGAGCACCCAGCCGCTCTTTCTGTTGCATCACTGTCTTTGTCAGAGCTTCTCTAAGCGACTTCACCAGCTCCTCTGAGGTCTCAAGCTTTCGAACCCATTTAGCCTCTTTCCCGGCAATAGACTCATTCTCCTTCTCATAAGTAGCCAGGCGGTCCTTCAGCTACCGTTCTGACTCCTCAAGATCCTTCGCCTGAGCTATCTGACTCTCATCTTGAGCCTACCCCTTAGCCTCGATCACCTGCAACCTCGCCGTTAGAGCATCCCTTTCACGAGTTGTCTCCTCGTAAAGGTGGGACAGGCTCCTCAATCCAATTGGGCTCTGGTAAAATGGCAAACATCAGTAAGGGGGATGGAGAAGAAACAAAATAAAATGTACGTGTTCGCAACAAACCCTACTTACCAAGGTTGCACACAATTGCGCAATCAGACACAGTTCATGAGCACTAAGAGGAGGATGAGTTGAAGAGGAACCTAGGGCAGCTAGCCCACATGAAAGACCCAGAGACTGGGCTCCCAGGCCCACGACACCCTTCAAAAAAGACTACACTAGAGAAAGGGTGACCTAACCCCAAGTTCTGACCTTTCGAGCAGGAGTTGCCTGAAGATAAGAAATCTTAGCTTCTTGGCGCTTGGGGGGAGGAGATGAAAACCTCTCGACCACTGACTCCATCCCAGCAGCCGAAGGCTGAGGCGTAGATGGCTCACCTATCATGGTCCCGTCGATGTCAGCCAGCATTGCCTCTTGGTAATGCCTCGCCAACTACTCCCTACCATCATCAGATCCCACTTGTGGAGTAGAAGAAAGACGAGGGGATGTGGAACTCTCTCCCATTTACATCAGAGGAAACCCTCATCCTTTAAATCTGGCAGCAAAATGACCTTGCTCTTAGAAAGAACCTCGGCCTGCTCCCGACGTCGCTTCCTCCCCGTCAGACCCGTACCTTTCTCATTCGATTGACTCGTATGAGATGGGGCCTCGACTGAAGCACTCTTCTCATCCGAGGGGTCGTTCGCCGCCGCAGTTAAAGTAGCCGAGCCCCCTGCCCTCCGAGGATTCAGGCAATAGCCTTCTTCTTCTTCTTCTTAGAAGGGTGTGGAGGAGGAGCATCGCACTTCAGCGTCTCCATAATATCCTCTGCAAAACAAAACAACAAAGACCTGATTCAACAATGAAAATAAACCCGACAAGGAAATGCCTACCCAGAAAACGCCTAGAATAATTACTGATTTCAGGACGCTTGTTTCCCTACCAAGGGTGTCATAGCTAGAACATCGTTCAGACCACATTTCTCGTAAAGAGCCCAGGATACTTTGACTTGCGACATCTTGTTCCAGCTAAAACCCTAGTCAAAGAACCCTTCTGCCACTAATTGATATGTGGCCCCTGTAGTATCAAATTCGACCAGAATCTGGAGATCCAACTTTCACTCCCTCGGAACATCGGCCAATAGACCCTCGGCGGTTGGACAAACAAAGAAGAACTTCTCCTTCCAACTACTGTGGGACCCCGGGAGCTCATGAAGAATCCTCTTCGTCGACTTCCGCACAATGAAAGTATAGAAGAGCCTGTCCACAGAGGAGCTCGCCAAGTCAAAACACCCAAAAAATCTATGCACTGAACAGGGATGGGTGTAGGTCGCACAGATAAAAGCAAACGCCGCCACAACCAACCATCCATTTGCAAAGAGACTCGGACAGAGCATGCATGCCTTGAAGACCTCCTCATAGAAAACCTAGAGGAAGGATCGCAGCCTCGCCTTAATCTGCACGAAGTAGGCAGTATAGTATCCCTTGCAAGGGGAAGTAGGCCTCTCATGACCCTGACGTACCACCACCTCCAGACCAACAGTGCTCGCCCCGTATTTAATGAACTCAGCCTTGATCTCATCACGATATCTCATTGTGCTTTGCACATCCCCAGCCAAAACACTAGGCGGTGGCGGCGGGGCAACCGCCTTCTTGGCAGAAGTTTTTGCAGAACCAAAGACGATGCGACGACATTGCAACACCTCTTCAGCAGAAGGCGATCCCGCCGCCCCTATCACCACCACGTCTGACACTACCTGGCACTTTTCCACATCAGTCGCCTCCATGTCGGAATTGCTCATGGAAGTCGTAAAATCGCCAGAAAATTTCAAAGTAAAGAAGAAAGAGAAAGGAGAGGGGAAACGAAAAAGCTCGTGTGAATTAAGATAAAACATTACGAAACCCCTCAATATATAGGCAGAGAAGCCCAAACGACGCCTTTGATGGGTCCAACTCAGCACCACGTGGAGAACGCAAGACCACAATTGCAAAAAATGTTTGACATCACATAAGATCATTTAATAAGTTCCAAGGGATTTCTACAAAATACACTCCTGATGATGTATAATCTGCCCCACCCTCGGAAGGGGCGGAAAAATGGGTACCCTACAAAAAGAACTAGCCATCTAGCGGAGAGACACGTCTAAGTCACGGCCACCCCTTACCTGAATAGGGGTAAAAGGTCTGGGCTTCAAAGAAGGTACCCCCAAGTCCCGATCGGCTAACACCCTCAGGGTCTGAACACTTGGAGAAGGTACCCCCGAATCTCGTCCGACCAACGCCTCTCAAAAGGAGTACAGAGCAGAGCAAAAGGTTGGGACACGCCCCACCCAACGAACTGGTATTGACTCAAACTTGGGTACCCACTAGGAAAAACCCTGGAACCCACCCAAACTAAGGAGCCAACACTCCCCGGAGCGCTGAGCACCACTCAGACCGACAAGAAACCATCACCAACACTTAGCCAAACATTGAGGAAAAAAGAGCACATAACAAACGTTAAGGACACGAGTGAGTACAAGAAGAAGTCGAGACCCACAACAATTTTGACTAAAGGAGACAACTCACCCATATCAACAAGAAAGAACGGCCCTCCAGGTCTCATTCAGAACAAATGACATAGAAGGTTATCCGATCATTCAGGCCGACTGTGGCCTACATCCCGACTCAGAAGACGCGCCATTCCTCATCATTCACCTTAGCACACAACCACACTAATAATGAGAAAAGAGTGCACCTCATTGGTTTGACTCATTAATTAGAGCAGAAAGCAACAAATCTTATCGGTGCAGATCAATGATTGGGGCAGACCGATTTCCATGCATTGGCTCAGTACCACCTCTAAAGACCATTAGTGCAGATATCATCATTACCCGTTCAGACAGACTACAGTCAACTCACACCATTGGTCACATCCTGACGGACGACCCTTATTGGCGCAGAAGACCCACACGCCATTGGCCACCAGCACGTCATAAAGTAAAGACGGTAAGACCAGCCCCCATTGGCCAAAGACCCTTGGGACTAACACTATAAATAGTCCCCCATTTCAGCAGAAAGTGAGTTCAAGCACATTATTCTCCACAAACTCGAGAACATTCTCCACAAACTCGAGAAAATTTATTGCATTCTTCTAGCTCTCATTCATATTTCCACACGACCCCTTGTAACTCACTCAAAGTCCTTAATAAAATCAGTGTGCCTCATTTCCTTCAAATTTGAGATTGGCATTCCGAACAAAAGTAATTGAGTATCGATATCCCTGATTATCCCGACCGCACGAGCCCTGACGATATTGCATCACCAGTACGAGGCACCCAATAGCATGTGTTTGACTGAATCCTTATGATCGGATAATAATGTATCTGCTCCAATCGTCTGCCGAGATTTCCTGAGCTAATGAAGGTAAGTCAGTCATGTACCAATCATTGTTCTGGACCGGTAAGATTTGTCGCCTTCTGCCTCAGTGGTTGTCCTAGACCAGTGAGGTATGGTCTTTCTTCATAAAAAAGGGTAGTTAGGAGCTGCCTTTAACCTAAGTGATGATGCATAATCCGCCACGCCCTCGAAAATAGGTAAAATGAGTACCCCGCAAAAATGACCAACGGTCAGAGGAAAGGTACACTGGATCACGACATGCTATTACCCTAATAAAGGCATAATGGTCCAGACATCCAGAGAAGGTACCCCCGAGTTGTGACCAGATGACACCCTCTATAAAGGGACTCAGTCTAAACACCCGGAGAGGGTGCCCTCGAACTGCGACCAACGCCCCAAGAAAGGAGTATGGCTCGGATCTAAAGACTCAGTAATACCCCTCCCAATGACCCAAAACTGGTCAAGACCTCGTGTTCCCATTAGGACAGAATATAGAAAACTCGCCCAGACCGATGTGGTTAATTCCCCGACTGGCTAAACACTACTTGGTTTTCATGGGCACGCAATAAGGGACCGTCGGGTGATGATGTCTAACACTTAACCAAAATATCATGGGAAAACAGGACAATACAAAATAATAAGGAAACGAGTGAATACAAGAAAGGGTCAAGGCCATTGAACTAGGGTCTTGCGATAGCAGAAAAAACCCACAACATATAGTCGTGCAAGCACACCGACGAAGTATGACTCCACGAGTCCCCCGCTAAATAAGACGACATGGAGATCAATTCGACCTTCCAGATGGAACCCACATTACAACGAGATGCCCCAAACTCGAAGAGCGCGCCTATCACCCTTATTCAAAGCCGCTCCCAACCACCCTCATTATCACATAAGACCATACCTCATTGGCCCAAGTCAGCTATTGGAGTAAAGTGACAAATCCTACCAGTTCAGACCAACGATTAGGACAGACCGGCTCTCTCCCATTGGTTTAGAAACACCCTCAAAGACGAAAGGAGCAGACATTATCCTTTCTCGCTTAGCCGAAGCTCAGTCAAACTCGCACCATTGGTCACCATCTGACATACGACCCCCATTGGCGCAGAAGACCTTCGCGCCATTGGCTACAAGCACCACTCAGAGTTAAGACAGAAAGATCAGCCTCCATTGGCCAAAGATCATGGGGCTAACACTATAAATATCCCCTCATTTCAGCAGAAAAAGAACTTCAACTTCAAGCACAATCACTCACCACATAGCAGAAACAATAGCATTCTTCATAATTTCGTATACTCCATTGTACTTAGAAAATAAATACAAGCATTTAGCTATCTCATTACATGATCCACTTTTAATTCACTCAACATCCTTAATAAAATAACACTGCCTCCATTTTTTCCTCAAATTCGAGATATGCGTTCCGAACTAAACTTAGTGAGAATATCGCCGAGTTCCCGATCCCACAAGCCCAGAAGATATTGCACAGCCTCGGAGAATGGTCGTGGTCGTGACAAAGGTCTCCCGGAGGAACAGAGAAATCCTCATCATTATCAATTCACCCCGCCTCCACAGGCCAGATCTGAAGGCTTGCCCCAATACTCGCGCTTCTTCCCCTGGCTGGAGGAGGGGCCCCCTATCAATGCACTCGGCTAGCTCAGTAGATGCATCCCTAGAAGCATAGCAACTACAATGTCCACCCTGTCCTCATGAAGTGGCTTGGAATCTTTCAGACCTGCATGAGCCTTACTACCCTGAGCCCATCGGTAGAAGTCAGCATTTGCCGTCCCTGAAAGACCACTGAGGGACATGATGGAACAAATGCACATGAAGTTACGCAAAATCTGACGTAATCTCAACCTTGGGAGGAAGTAGCATATCGTGGGTCGCCATTCGCATCTCACATAGCTGACGCCCTCGTCCCTCTTGGGATGAAGCCCGTCGGGATCCCGACCTACGCTGGGGAGAGCAACGATCGTGACCCTCATGATCACATCAACCAATACTTGGCCTATATCGATCTCGTGACACCTCCTGATCACGTCCTTTGCCAAGGATTTCGGACAACCCTCACCGGTCGAGCGCAATCTTGGTTCTCCCAGCTCTCCTCAGGGACGGTCCACAATTTCGACCAACTAACCCAGATGTTTATAAGACAGTTTGCGTGCAACATGGTCTTTTCCATGATGTGTGTGCACTTGTTCAACATACATCAGAAAGTAGATGAGCCCCTTTGGGACTACATAAGATGGTTCTGACATGCATTCATCGAGGTTGCTCATCTCGACCCCGGCATGATCTTCGACATCGTTTTCCGAGGGCTTTTGCCATGAGACTTCTCCACCTACCTCATAAGGAATTGAGCCATCAACCTGGAAGAATTGATGCAAAAGGCCGATTCTTTCATGGAGATGGGAGAAATAAGAAAGGTCCTAGAATCAACGGAGGCCTCCCAGGCTCCAACCTCCTCCACGAGCAAAGGAAATTAAAAAGGAGACGAAAAGGATAGAGGAAGGAAGAAGAGAGTCAAGAGAAATTTGGAGTCAGTGCCCTTACCTCCCATGACTATAACCCCTCTCGAAGTCATGACCATCATAGGAGAAGAGCGCGTCTTCAAATGGCCACGGGCTCCTAAGGATCCCCAAAGGTTCAAAAGTTCGGGAAAGTTTTGCACTTACCACCGAGCCTACGGACATCTGACAAACAACTATTACTACCTTCAACATAAATTGTCAGGCTCTTGGGCCTGGGATTTTTGGAAAAATACGTGATGCCCGACAAGGGGAAGTCTGTAAGGAAACGGGGACGATAGGAGGCGCCCAAAAGCAAAAAACCGCACTCTGACACTTCCGAGGACAGTGATCAACAACCTCTGGAAGAGGGGCGGTTACCTCTGCCCTAGCAGACCTATCGCGACAATGCTTCCACCGGACACACAGTTAATATGATTGAAGGAGGGGTATTATCTTTCACCAAAGTGGAAAAACGGAATTACATTAAAAAGGCCTGTAATGCAGATAGCAAGTTGGAGGTCTATGCAGCCCCACTGGTAAACCAGCATGTCATCTCCTTTGGGCCCGATGACCTGTTAGGCTTCGTATACCCCCACGAGGACCCCATGGTGATCACGGCCACCATACTCGAAAATGAAGTTAAGAGAATCCTCGTTGACACTAGAAGTTCGGTCAACATGCTCTTTACACCAACGTATCTTGCCTTGGACATCCTTCGCAGCCGGATGGAGCCTATGGAGGTTCCCCTTATAGGCTTCTCCGGAGAAGAGTGTCAAACGGTGGGTCTTATAACATTGTCGATGTCATGGGGCAAAGGCGCGACTCACCGCATTGAGCCAATCAAGTTTTAGGTAGTGGATGTATAATGCTATATGCAGACAACTGGCACTCCGAGCCTTTGACGCAGCCTCATCTATCCTCCATCTCAAAATCAAGTTCCCTACCCTATCAATTGAATCTGAACTCTCGGGCACCGAACCTTCGTCCAAGAAGGCTCATACCGAGGAAGTTCGGGTCCAACCTACATAAGAGCTCAAAATGATAGAGATAGTAGAGGGAGCCAAGGGAAATACAGTCAAGATCGGCACCAACATCATAGAGGACGTCGAAAGGCCATCACGGCCACACTCAAGATATTCCATCACTCTTTTTCCTGGAAAGACCCCAGAGCAGATTAGCCAAAAGGTATGCGTGCATGAACTAAACGTATACCATACGGCTAAGCTAATCTAACAGAGGAAGCACAACAGAGGAAGATTCTGAGAGAAGAGGACCATGCCCAAGACCTCGCCCGAGCCTTCAAAATAATGGATCGGTTCGAGATGAATATTAACCCTTGGAAGTGCTCCTACGACATCTGGGGGGATTCCTAGGGTACATGGTCACCCAGAAAGGGATTGAGGTTAACCCCAAAAAAGCCGAGGTCATTCTCAACATAAAATCTACAAAGACGCTACAGGACGTGTAGAAATTTATAGGAAGATGGCCCCATTGAGCATGTTCATCTCCCGCTCCTCGGAGAAGGGCCTGTCTTTCTTTAAAATACTAAGGAACATAAAAGATTTTCAGTGGACTGAACGGTGCGTAGAAGCCTTGAAGGAATTGAAGGAGTATTTGGTCAGGCCAACCCTATTGGTGAAACTCATCCCCAAAGAGATGCTCTTCCTATACCTGGACGTTAGAAGAGAATCAGTAAGTGCAGTCCTAGTTCGAACCAAAGGAAGGGAGCACTTACCCATTTACTATGTCAACAAGACCCTCCTAGACCCAGAGACCCGGTACTCGTGAATAGAAAATGTCGGGTTAGCACTCGTTGCCGCAGCACGAAAACTCTAAGCATATTTTTTGGCTCATCCGATCACTGTGATCACCGAGCACCCTCTCCAAACCATCCTCAACAACTCGAGGTCTCAAGGCGGATGAGGAAATTGGCCATATAAGTAGGGGACTTTGATATTGCATACTCCCTCCGACCAGCCATAAAAGCTCAAGTGTCCCCCGTCTTCATCACTGAAATGTATGAGGAACCTGAAGAGGAAGAGTCGGAGCCCTTATAGCACCTCCACGAAGATTGATCCTCTACCAACACCCACGTTGGGGTAGGCATAATCTTCAGGGAAAATAGCTCTGGACGAGCTGGAAACTACTGTCCGATAAGAATACCCCGTGTCCAACAACGAGGCCAAATACGAGGCACTTCTTTTGACGATCCACCTGGCTAACGAGGCAAAGATACGGAGGATACTTGTCCATAGCGACTCTCAACTTGTGGTCTAACAGATTCACGAGACATACGAGGTGCGGGAGGAAAATATGAAGAAGTGTTTTGGAGCCGTCCTCGTAGGAACAACCATATTTCAAGAATTTTCCATCAAACAATTCCCTCGATTGGTGAATCAAGATGTGAATGCCATGTCCAACTTGGCCAGCCAAGCTCAGACTGTCAGCACCCGAAGAATTACATTCTTCATGGCACACAAGTTAGAAAGGGAAGACCAGGACCGGGAGGTCCAGATGGTCTCAACCATCAAGGAAGATTGGATGACATAAATTATTGACTTCATCAGAAACCCGGGAAAATACTCCCACGATAGGGTCAAGTAGCACGCTATATACCAATGTATCTCCATGTATTACATACAAAATGGGGTTGTAATTCGATGTTCATGGTCTTATCCAACCTCCCGATGCATAAACAAGGAAGAAGCACAACAGATCTTCAGAGAGATCCACGATGGGTATTGCAGAAACCACTCGGGATGAAGAAGCATGACGGCTAAGGTTATCCAAAAAGGGTACTATTGGCCGACCATAGCTGCCGACTGTGAAGAATACACCCGAAAATGCCGAGGTTTCCAGTTGCATGCCATAATATTTCACCAGCGTGCAGCTCCCTGGGAGCCAGATACCATCCCCTACCCATACGCACGGTGGGGAACTGACATTGTGGGAGCTACGAACCCGGATAAAGGCCAGAAAAGGTTCTTGCTAGTTACAGTTTACTACTTCACCAAATGGGTCGAGGTAGAACCCCTCTCCAAGATCACAAGTCAAGTCGTGATAAACTTCCTATGGAGAAACGTCCTAAGCTCGTACAGGGTACCACAATAGTTGGTGAGTGCCAACGGACTGCAGTTAAGAAACAACCTCGTGGAAAAATGGTATGTCAAATGGGATATCAGTTCCGCAACAACCTCGTGGAAAATGGTGTGATAAATGGGGTATCAAGCACCGCTTCAAATGTGTAGGATATCCAAAGGGTAACTGTTAAGTTGAGGTAACCAACCGAACCCTCCTGAGAATGTTGAAGGCCCACTTAGACCAATACCAGTCTAAGTGGGTCGAAGAAGTCCCTGGAGTCTTATGGGCCTACCGTACCACCCCATGACCGGCCAATGGGGAAGACCCCTTACAGCCTTGTATACAGGGCAGAGTCGGTGGTCTCCTCAGAGGTCGTGAAACAAAGGTTACGGGTACAAGCATATGAGGATTCTCAAAATAGCACAAACCTCGCCTTGGCCCTTGACCTCCTGGAAGAAAAATGGATCTGGGCTGCTACTCACGCGGAGTTCTACAAGGCCCAAATGGCTAAACTTTACAATAATCAGGTCCGACCCCGAGCCTTTCAAGTCGGGGACCTCGTTTTGAAAATAGAAAAAGCCTAAAATAACGTTGGCAAACTCGAGAAAAAATGTAGCGGCCCCTATCAGATCTCCAAGATCCTCGGGCCAGCTACCTACTTGCTCAAAGACATGGAAGATCGGAAACTCACCTGAGCTTGGAATAGTCTCAATCTCTGGAAATATTATCTTTGAAAGCTCTAAGATTTACCTTTTACGGCGACTCAATTTTGTTCGCGTAGTTATACTGTTTGTATTTTGACTGAACTATTATACAATGGTAAATCAAACATACTTTCGACAATAAAATAACTACGTTGAAAAAGTCTGTTCACTTAAGAACCAAAGTGCTAAAAAAATATTTCATTGATAGGCACTTAACGGCCATAACAAAAACGAGAATTAGGGGGACTAGACCCATACATAAGCGATCCAAATCAAAATAAGGGTTATACATGCTCAGCTAACACTTACAACTTCCACTCTACAGAAGAACCTTGGTCCTTTGAGACAAAGTAGGAGTCAATGTCGGCCAAGGACAGAAGGTCCCCTCAGAAGGGACGACGGTTGTGGCTGACCATCTCCCCACCTGAAAACAAGAGCAAGAGCTCAATTAAAAAAAATGAGGGAGTATACTATATATACTTGGGTAGTGGTTCCGAAGCACATTCATTTTATTTTTCTCTTTGTTTTGTCGGATCATCGGTAGATGAAGGCGTTCGTCTACCAGCCCATCTTGCAAACCCCCAATCAGCAGGACTATCGGACTGCGCAGCATGGAAGACACGTCGTAGAGCCCACTAAATAGGCCCATGTCATCCAGATAGGCGACGGTCTTTGTGAACACCTTGGCATAAAGGTAAACATACCCCAGGCCCCACTGAGTGGGTATGCCTTCCCACTCAAAAACCGATTCTCCAACAGGGGCTACGAAGAAATACCTCCGGAGCCAATCCCCGTTATTACCAGGCTCGTCCCTTGCAATTAAAGTGAGGAACACTTGATTGTTGTCAGGAACGGACAAGAAAAAGAATGGAGGATTTGGAGCAGTCGCCCTCAGAACAAACGCCCTAGCAACAGTCTAAGGGGTGCAAGAAATGTTCACCAGATGGCAGTTGAGTGTAAACCCCGCCAATTGATGATAAGAGGCCGAAGTCAGTTGACTCAGGCATAGTTGCCAGAAGATAAAGAGATCCCTCAGGATCTGGTGAAAAAAGTAGCGAATTCCAAAGTGAAGTTGCTTCGCATACACGGTCATGTAACCCTCAGGGGGGTCGTACGCCCTCTAGAGGCTCGAGGGAATAATCACGTCCACCCAATCAAGAAAAATATTGAAAGACTCTAGCAACGCACAAGCGTCTTCCATGTTCATGACCAAGGTTGTGGATCCAACCCGGAGCCGACATGTTGTGCGTATGGGATCTAGGTTCTCTCGAATAAAGACGGTACTCTTGGTAGGAATCTAGTAAGGGCATGACGAGCAAAAACACCAAACAATTGATCCACCACTGTTACAGGTGGAGCAACAACATAACCACCAGCACGAGAACTTCTCACTTCCCTCCGAGAAGTCGAACGACCAGGGGGCGGTCAAGTAGCCCTTCTGCGGCGGCTCCATCGAGACAAGGAGGCACTACCACGATAAGGGGAAAGAAGAGAGTTGAGTTAACCATGAGAATCTTCATCACTTGAAAAGTGGAGGTTGCACGAGAAACCATGGCTGCAAAAAATGAAGTAAAAGGCTTAAAGGAAGAAATTCTTTTTGCAAAGAAAATGCTGAGAGGGAAGAAGATGGTGGAGAAAATGAAGAAGGTGGTCGCGTTTTTATAAGCGGGAAGAGACGGTTCGCATCCCAAAATGGGTCAGTTCCCCGCCCACGATTCAAATGGCAGGACCCTTTAATTGCCCACACGTGACCCCTCAGAACCGCCACACTTCCCAAATTATTGCAACCCTAGCATGTCAGACATCACCATAGGGGAGTTAGACCGATACTCCAACTCCCCACATCCCCTCGCATTTAATAAGTGTCCATTCCCAAGACGGGTAGTTGAACTGGCCAACAGGCAGGATAAAAATCAAAAACATTCTAAGTATGGTAGCCTTGGGCATCAAAACTAGAGGTAAAAACACCCCACGACACAACCTTATGGGCCCTACGAGGAGATCGCAAAAATATCCCACAAGCGGGTGACCCTCGGGAACTGGCCTAAAGAGGCCTAGACGAATTCTAAGTTTGATGGTCATGGCTACCCACTCGAACAATTGAGAAATTTTGAAAACGCTATGCTCATGAATGTCAAATAAGAGGTGGAGGTCGAAACCTCTCAAACGACGAAAAAAGCGGGTAGCAATGTGGAAGAAGGCCAAAAATTGTCTAAGTCTGGAATCATAAAAACAGGATGTATAAAGCTTGCTCGTAACCCTTGACCATGGGAACAAAAGATGGAGGCAAAAAGCTTCGTTAAACGATAAAAATTCGGGGGGTGGGGGGACAGCCCGGTACAACCCCAAAAAAGAAAAAAACAAGAAGAAAAACAAACTAAGGCCTCACGGCCACAAAACTCTCCCTAAGCTACCACGGCTAATGGGGGAGGGAAGGTCCAGCTGCAACCGGGGGGTCGGAGAACCATATGGACGTTTGGGGCACGTCTGGGCAACATCTCCAAGGTCGCCTCAGAAGTACCAGGGCGGAGCATCCGGGTAGAGGACAACTTCTAGAGATTAGCTTAGCGGCAGAAGAAGTTTAGCTATGAGCCCAATCTCCGACAGGGTTTGAATCCCCACAGCAGATGAGCTTCGAAGTAAGGGGTGAGCTGCGCCCTGACCTCCTTCTCTCGAGAAGCTAGACCATCTGAGTCGACTAAACAACAGTCTTCACCAGAGTAGCCTAGAGCGACTCTACTTCCTCTTTTGAGGACCGAAGTCTCCGGGCCCAGTCGACCTCCTTCTGCACTAGGGACTCTCTCGCTTTCTCCGAGGCAGCCATGTGATCCTTCAATAGCCTCTTTGACTCTTCTAGCTCCTTCACATAGACCAGCCGGCTTTCAGCTTGGGCAAACAACTCGGAGCATCGGAGGAAGCTAGTTTGAACTTCGGTTGCCACAACCCCGATCCTCTTCTTCAAGGTGCTCTTGCAGACAGCTTCCTCGTAAAAATATGACAGACCCCTCAACCCAATCGAGCTCTATGAAGACAGAAAAAAAAAAACAAGTATCAACAATCTGCCTGGGAAATAAAAAAAAAATTGTAGAAGAAACTTCACTTACCAAGGTCACACACATATGTGTAACCAGACCGAGCTCGTGGGCGCTCAGAGAAGAAGGGGTTGGAGTAGAAGTCAGAGCAGTGAACTCACGAGAGAGACCAAAGGCCTGCTCCCCCAAACTCGCAGAACCCTTCGGAAGTGACTGCACATGAGGAGGCACGACAGTGCCCCAAGTGAAAACTTTCCCAACATGAGCCATCAGACCAGGAACTGCCGGAGGACTAGAAGACTCAGCCTCAAGACGCATGGGCAGGGGAGACGATGACCTCTCGGCGACCGACTCCACCCCCAACGGTCAGAGGCTGGGGCGTTAATGGCTCATCACCCGTGATCCCGCCAATATCCGCCAAGCATGAGACCTCGTACATTTTCGCGAGCCATTCTATTCCAGCATTGGGCCTACAGAAAAACTGGAGGAAAGACGAGAAGGTGTAGAACTCTCTCCAACTTGGGTGAGGGGAAATATCTCCTCGTTAGAGTCCTGCAACAGAACGACCTTGCTCTTGGAAGAAACCTCGGGTTGCTCCCGACGACGCTTCCTCCTGACCAGGCCCACTCCATTTTCACTCGACTGGCTCGTATGGGAAAGATCCTCGTGGGAAACACTCATTTCCTCTTAATATACATTCACCGACGCCGCTGAAGTAGCCGACCCTCCGATCCGCCGAGTCTTCTGGGCAATCTCCTTCTTCTTCTTGGAAGGACACAGGGGAGGAGCCTCACACTTCAGCTTCTCCATTGCAGCCTCTGAATAGCAAAAACCCGATTCAATAATAGGAGGATAAACCTGAAGAAAAGAAGGCCGAGAAAATTACTTGAAAACTTACTTATTTGAGGACACTTGTCCCCGGTAGAAGGAGCAGAAGCCAGGACGTCGTTCAGACCACACTCGTTGTAAAGGGTTGAGAAAACCTTAATCCACGACATTTTGGCCCAGCTGAAGCCCTATTGAAAGAACCCATCGGCCGCAAGCTGATCTTTGTTATCCGCAATACCGAATTTGGAAGGAATCCGATGGTCCAAATTCCACTCCGTCTGAACACTCTCCAAAAGACCCTCGCTAGTGTGGCGGATGAAGAACCTCTCACTCTCTTTGAGCACTCCAACGTTGACTAAGTGGGTACTTCTCATGATCGCACTTCGACTACTGCCTATGTAATTTATTATCACACCTTATTTTTCGATCCATCCATCGACTACTCTTTCTTGCACGTCTCTTATTATCCAGTTGTTGCCCGCACCTGCTCTGACGCCTTCCAACTAGCCATCATCGTCTTACTCGCGGCCGTCTCACGATCACATTGCTCAGATCTTTTTTGATCATCCCACGCCAACATGTGCCAAAAACCACATCTTCAAGCCGAAGATTGTGCGCAGTTCCACCAAACATCCCATTACCCCTCTATATGAACCAACCTCTATCTTAGTTGCCATGCAAGATGAACATTGGCACCTCGCTATGTCTGAGTTCCATAACTAAATGCAACACGGGAGTTAAAATCTTCTACATCAAAAGTCATTGGCTGTAAGATGGTTTTTTACATTAAATGCAAACATGATGGCTCAGTGGATAAATACAAGGCTCATTTTGTTGATAAAAGGTTCCATCATCGTATTGTAGTCAATTATGAGGAGATGTTCAGCCATGTTATTAAACTAGTCACCATTCGTATTGTCCTATAGGTTTTGTTGACCCATCACAACCGTCTCACGTATGTCATCTACAAAAAATGCCTGAAAAGCTTGCCCTTTATCCTTAAATGCCCGATTTTTCCAGACCTGCCAAAAATGCCCGGTATATTTCAAAATTCCTACCAAAAATGCCCGAAATGAAAATTTCGGAAAAAAAAATCCTACGTGGCATCCGAATCAATAAGTCGCGTTGCTGAATCAAAAAGTCGCGTTCATTGTTCACTGTCTGAAAAACATTTTTCCTTAACAATAATAAAGATATAAACATATATACATATATATAATAATAATAAACATTTTAACAAATAAAAAAAATTAAAAAAATTAAAAAATCATCATCATCTTCCCCGCAACCCCCCCCCCCCCCCCACCGCTGCAACTCGCCGTTGCAGCGGTGGCGGCGTCGATTGACGCCGTCGCACTGCAACGGCGAGTTGCAGCCCCACCCGCAACCCCCCCCCCCCCACCACACTCGCTGAAAATCGGAGATCGGAGATGGAAATCGGAGTCGATTGCGCCGTGAACAGTAACCGAGTTGCAGATCGGTTTACTGTTGCAGACGAGTTGCTCGGAGACGAGTTGCAGACGATTGCTCGGAGATGAACAGCTGCTCGGTTTACTGTTCATTAGGCCGATGAACAGTAATCCGTGGGCCTATGAACAGTAACTCGTGGGCCTATGAACAGTAACTTGATGAGAAGTGGGTCGCTGAGCAGTGGGCCGATGAACAGTACCATTTTTATTAATTTTTAGAAACGTTTTTTCGGACCAAAAATCCTAGGTGTCGGGCGCGTTTCTTTGATTCAGCAACGCGCCTTATTGATTCGGATGCCACGTCGGATAAAATGTCCGAATTTTTCAAATCGGGCATTTTTGGCAGAAAATGTAGAACTTAACGGGCATTTTCAGCGAGTTAGGAAAAATCGGGCATTTAAGAATAAAGGGCAAACTTTTCGGGCATTTTTGATAATTCGTCCAAATAACTATATGGCTTAAAACAAGTACCACATATAGATGGTGCTAAGACCGTCTCTACGCCAATGTCCACCACTTCTCATTTTGCATCCTCGTCTTTTTGTCACTTGTAATGTTCATCTGTATCGTCAAACTATTAGCAAGTTACAATATCCAACCTTTGCTCGTCAAAAAACATCGTCTGCCCAATTATCGACTCATTGGGCTTGCGTCAAGCATGTGCTTCGCTATCTCAAAGGCACCATTATACAAATCTATTACTTGTCGCTCACTCTCTTTGCCTACTCCGACGCTAACTAAGTGGGTAATCCTCATGATCGCACTTCGACTACTGCCCATTTAATTTATTAGCAATAATCCCATCTCTTGGAGTTCTCTCAAACAACGTGTTGCTGCCCATTCCTTTACCGAAGTCGAATATTGCGTCCTATCCACAGCTATGTTTAAGGTTCGTTGGATTCAGAATCTCCTTGTGGAACTCCAAGTCACTCTTCACTCGAAGGCAACCATATTTTGCGACTACATTAGCACTTCATCCTTTCTTGCATTCTCGCATGAAGCACATTGATATTGATTTTCACTTTAATTTGTTTGTGATGCAATGAGGGCATGCTCAATGTGTCACTTATTAGTACTCGCCATCAACTCGTTGAAGTCCTCACCAAAGCTTTACCGTGCTCTCGCTTTCTCTTTTTTCGTTCCAAAGTTGCGACAACTGATGGAACACCAATTTTGAGGCGAAAATGCCCACTGCAAGTCTTTTCCTCTATCTAAAAATATCCTAAGATAAGAGAGATTGTAGTATCTTTAGCATATCACGATTGATCATTATTAATATTTCACAGAATTCTTCATTTGGAGTTTCCTTAAGCAGCACCTCCTTTTGTATAAATACACTTACTGTAAGTTTATTTAAGGTGCGAAAACATAATAAAGGAGGTATTTTCTCTACAACCATTAGTTATGAAATTAAACTCTCAATGAGTATCCGTTTTAAATTTATTCTTCTAGTTTGAGAGGTTTACAATATTTATGAACACGAAAACTAATCATAATAAAAAAGAAAATTATCAAAATGACACGGTGTTCTTTCTGTCTCAAAAGTTTACAATATTTATGAACACTATTACAATGGTTACCCAAGTCTAAAACGACAATTTAGTTAAGTAGTTTTCTATTTGTTTAATTCAGCGCAGTTAAGTATTTTATTAACAACATGATATGGATTAAAGATAAAAGTCATTTGCAAGTTTCTTCGGCATTCTTATAAACTGCTTTGATTATTTGGAGTTGTTTTGGGGACAATTATAGTTACGCCCCTAAGATGTAGGGTAACTACGAAAACCTCCTCAACTCTTGCGAAAAGTCAATGGGTTTTTTTCCTCCTCAACGTCTAAGACATCACTTCCGGACTATGTTGTATGGACATGTAGACAGGATAAAGATAAGGATATGAAAATACAAATTTTTGAAAAATTAAAAATTATGATACGGTCAAGATACATCGAATATTTTACATTAAAAAATTATATGTAAAAAAATATAATTTGAATAAAAATATATAATAATATCCACGATTCTACATAAAATCAAAATACCAAATTAAATACTCAAAGTATATCGAGCAAGAATATCAAGGAATTTTATACCATAATAACATTAGTAAAGCTTAATTAACCTCACAATTTTATTTCTATTACTCAACCGCATATCACTATTTGACGAATATGTATGAGATACGCCGGCATAACATGTCTGATACGTATCCTTATTGTTTTTTTTGAATGAATATATTTAATTTTTTAATTAAGATAAGTCGCGTGGCATATAAAATACATATCCGAGTGATATCTCAGGTATATTCGTATTAATATGTATTGGACACAAGTACGAGCAACTTTTGATCGTATTTATGCAACATAATTTCCAGAAAATTCTACAAACCATTTCACGATCCCATGCATGCCACCTAGTTCCTACATACTAACGTTTCACTCGCACAAAATTGGTCAAAATATTATTTGAATCATTCAAACAAATTTGCTACCATCGCTAAGCACCTTTAACTCCTACAATGCTTCAATCTAAGTGATATTTAAATGTTCAAATAGAATTTTAAACGAACTGCAATGGAATTAAAACTAACCCAAAAAAAAGAGATAGAAGAACTGTCATTGAACAAGTGGAATATATGCGCAAAATTTAAACAATCTGAGGCGTTTGCCGATACTTATCAAACTAGAAATTCTAACAATATGAGGCGTTTGTCCCTTTTCAATTGTGAAAAAAAAAGCCTTTCCCCAAAGTTTAACTAATGTTTACTTCAATCTCAGCCAATAAATTATCGAGCATAGCAGCATAAATATAACGTCTACATTCTCCAGATCATGTATGGCACCGGATTTCTCTTTCTCAAGAAGCCTCAATGTCTTCTCCTAAAGCGTGCCTCCGAAGAATTACGACTGTCTCGTCCATCGCACTACCAAGAAAAGGAAATACGAGGGCATATTACATGACAGATCGCACACAAGACAACTAGGGAAAATCTCCAACAAATTCATTGGATCATGCATACAACTTTTTGCAAAGTACATGTAAAGCAGGATCGAGCAACAAGATCGCAAGTAAAAAAAATCATCAATATGAAGAGGTTGTGGAACCACTCAAACTTGTATTGGTTCCCTGAAGCAGGAAATTGATAACAAAAAATAAATAAAATTGAGGCCTAGGATTTCTTCAGCCAACAACTGAGCACCATAAGGACCACATGAGTAACACACAGATGCATATTTTCCCATCTACACAGCGTTCACATGCACTACCAGCATAAGAGAAGAACAGCCTGCTTTTAGATCAGTTGTGAGTTTTATAATATTGCTCTGTTGGGCTTGAAGATATATCTTATGATACCTCAAAGTGTGTAACCCATAAAACAAGAGTTTGAGAAGCCTATCTCTACACACTTGTCGAAACTTGAAATTTGTAGGACCCTCAGTTTATGTTACCATTGAATGGATTCACGTGTCTTATTGAATCACTTTTTTCATGACAAGTCAAATCTGAAACTATAAATATTAAAGTAACAGCATAGCATGTAAGTATGTCAAATGCTCACCTTCCAGGCCTTATAATCTTATACTTTCCAGGCTCAGTAAGATCCACAACTGTTGATCCTGCACGCCCTGCTGGAAGTACACCACCATCATAAATGTACTCACAGTGCTCCCAGAGATTCTCAAAATCTTTGACATCCACACTGCTAGGCTGACCGCTAAGGTTGGCACTTGTGAGGGCCAAGGCACTTCGAGAACCACGGGCAATTGTCCTAATGAAATTATAGTCAGGTACTCTAACCCCTATGCTGTCCAATCCAGGGTTTAGAGACTTCTCAAGGATACTTGACTCCCCTGCACCATATCAAAACGAATTCTAGTAACGCACTAACTCCCTAACATAAGCACATTTCTGATAACAAATGGGGATGCAGTAATACTCCAACTATGGAAAGGGATACAAATTACCTTTTAAGTACTGAAAGCCCATATCAAATGAAGTAACTCAATATCAAAGAGAAGTACACTATGTCACAATTACAGAGGCCTAGTTAAAATTTTGCAAACAGTAATGGACTTACAAACCTCGGCTTAGCACCACAGTGACAGGTCCAGGGAGAAGAGAATCAAGCAAACCATGAGGCAAATGACCTGTGACAGCAAACCGATCTATGTCTTGAACATCCCCAACACAAATTGCAAGCGGGCTTGTGTATTTACGGCCTTTAATTTCATATATACGTTGCACTGCTTCCAATGAACTGCACAGTCCAAAAAAAAACAAACCTTAATCACCACCTCTATGCATACATTAATATGAAATCTCTCGTTATAAAACTCCACTACAGATGAAGCTGAATTTGCCTCATTCGCGGAGCAATGCCGATATTAGCTACCACTTATGAAATTTAGAATTACTGGAACTGCCTAGGAGAGAGGCAAGGGCCCTGACTCCTTTTCATTCACGTAATGATGGGGGAACACCTTCAGTCTAGGCTAAGTTGGTCAAGTTTAAATTGGATAGCTGATAAAAAACAGATCAATTACACTCTTTGATAGAGATTGAACACAACGTCCATGCTAAGGTCTTTCCAAGGGGAGTGAGGAATAGGTAAAAGGGTATAAAGACCAGTACCAATTTGATAGTGATTGACAACCCACGGAAAGGACGAACGAAAAATTTAAAGAACACACGATGAACTCTGAGAGAACTAAAGAAGAACTTAAACGAAATAGAAATATCAATATCAATAACCATCAAAATCTGTCTCAATAACAAAACCATATCCTATAATTATAGTCTAGATATAATAAACCTATTCCAATTAAAACTCTAACTAAAAAGGTAATTAGAACCCTACTTCAATCAAACTTGTCAAAATAAGGCTCCTACTTAAAATAATATGTTAACTACTAAAAAATAAACCAACTAGGATATAAATAACTAAGAAATATTCTTCCTGAGCTTTCTTCAATGGTAGACTTAAACTTGATTCCTATCCCTCTCATAGATGTCCATGAAGTTCCTGTAGTGTATAAGAAAGCAACTTAAATTTTTTTTTTTTTTTTTTGCACCTCTTCTAGGACGCCTGCATAACTATGACATTGTGGTAGTTGCAGGATGCCTGTGCAGGAAAGCCAATAAGATGTTTACACTAAACTGCTTCTCATTAGTCGCCTGAAAGAATCAGGTTGGTAGTGCCTAATACACCCATTATAGTATAACCACGGGTGACATGCAATTAGTTCGTCTAGTAAGCCTATTGTAGTACCAGGCGGGCCATGCTATAAGAAATTATAGTAAGAAATAAACTGCTTTACTGAAGTGAGTATGAAATCATGCCAATGCCGCAACAATTAATCCTTTGTTGAGTATCGGACGCAGTATATACCAAGCATCACAAGCAAAACCGTAGAGAGTATCAGTAGGCACAGCAATAACTTTCCCAGCCCTGACAGCTTGGATTGCCTCTTTGGCATAATCCTCTGTGGCCTGGTGCACCAAACCCTTGCTACGTTTTTCCAAACTCCAAGCCATACTCTTCTTCGCGAACTGCAGCTTTTGGGGGCCTTTACCTGATTTTTGAAAAGTTTTCAAATGAGCAATAATTCAAACACATGATAGGCATACACATAAATTGAGAGTGGGTAGTTGCACTGCACCTGAAGGATGTTGAATAAGAGAACTGAAGAAGAGGGGCAAGGGCAGAGTAGTTCGATTGTGGGCGAATATTGTCGGAAGCATAATTTTCATCTGCTCATACTCACTCAGCGCACAATTCAAACGGAGAGAGACAAAGGAGTCCGTTCTTTGGTTATGTGGAAGAAAAGTGATGATGCCCTAAGAATGGACATTACTTGTTAAGACTTACTTTTGTCAAGTTTCTCGTCTTTTACTATTTATTACAGATATCGCAGATAAGCCTGTTCAACGGTCGTTTAACCGAACCGCCCATTTCGGTTTTTACGAAAACCAAAACCAAAAAAATTGAACAAGGACACCGTAGACTGAACCGCACAAAACGGTCGGTTAACCGGTTTAATAGTAGGTTTGGTTTAAAACGAGAAAACCCAAACAAAACCAAATGCACCAAACCGTGCATATGAATGCATTTCAGTAATTTTACTTATAATATGACGTAATTTTTTTATAATCGAACCAAACAAAATATGACAAAAAAAAGATAGATAATATATTCAGCTTATCGACAGAGGAAATAAATAATATAACGATTAACATGACGAACTAAGGGTATAACGATGTTTTGAATTTGATATACTTTAATTTGAGTAAAGAAAAAGAAAAGCCAACCTTTATTAATCCCCTTTACATTTGAGTACAACATGTTTTCCTTGTAATTAACACCTGCAGATTCAGTTTGGTATATACATATATTCTGTTCCCTTGTTTCTTTTGTATGATAATGACACGAACAACATCCAATTTCCAATTGTATATATGGACAAAGTTACAGATGAATATTCAGATGCAAAAACGATATGTAGTTTGAACCTGAAATCCAATTAATTCTGTTAAAATGATCTTTACTTTTTCTGTTGACTGCTTAAGGAAATCTTAGTTCTGAGGATATAAGTACAAACACACATTCATGTCAAACCACTTTTCAAAGAGAATATCTTCTTAAGAAATTTTAATGGATAAATATTTCTGTAAAGAGTCTATGAGCCATGATAAAATCATCTAAGATTTTTTTTATGCCCTACATAATAGGAAAACATTGGTTATACTTATTTGCCTTAGAGCAACTTATAACATCTGATTATGCAACATCAATACTGGTGGCACTTCTAATATTTTAAAATTCAGTATTTTATCAAATGATGTGGTGACTATTTCAGTTCCAATGTTGAATCAGCCAAAATACTAGAAAGTTATCAAACTCATCAGTCATCAACTACCAACCTTCTGTCTAAAACTAATTACAATCAACCACACAAAATCAGCAATCATAATCCAAAAATAGAATTCCCAACAAATAAAATTTCCACATAAGTCTAAACATGTTGAGAATTCATACATACAAAAATATCCATTGAAAACAGAATGATTCTGTCCCTCCACTTAAATATTATACATAAATGAACTAACATTCTAACCCCAACCTTAATTGGGCCACTTTTTATTGCTGACATTCTATGAGGCATTTTAGCAAACACCTTAACTACACTGACTAGTATAGCTAACATTCTTAAACATTACACTCAAAACAGAATTATATGATGAAAAGCATTAACTGGGACATTCCCAAATTGAAACTAAAACAAAGAAAAATGAGGATTTTGTCAAACTGAAAATAAAGGGTAAAACTAATGGAACTAGAAATCCAAACATTACCGTGAGAGTTGAGACAGTAAGTTGCAGTAAAGCAGTGGCGGCGGTTGGTGGTGGGTTGTGGGCGGTGGCCGGAGGGTTGGTGGTGGGTTTGCCGTTTTGGAACTTTGGGCTTTGGTTCCAATAGAAGAAAGAATCTTGTAACTGGTTATTTTTAAAGTCAAAATCGTTTCTTTAAAAAAATCTTACAAGTTGTTATATGTAAAACCAAAATGGTATCTTGATAGTTTTCGGTCTCTCTCTCTCAAGGTTACGGTCCCTTGATTAGGAGTTGCTTACTTTTTTGGGAAGGCCTTTTTCGAGCTCGATATTGCGGTTCATACTGGTTTAGCGTCAATCAACAGCGGTTCCTTGGCCGAGTTCTTGCGTCCTGATTCCCGCAAGTTTGGGAATTAGGGTTGCTTCTTCCGCGTTTTCTTTTTTTTCTTCTCTTTTTTCTCTTTTTTCTTCGTTCCTTGAGACTCACGTTAATAGGGATACTAACTTTCATTGTTTTGCTTGCTTTTTTCGCTAAAGATTGTTGTTTGGCAAGGAACCGTTCGCTGCCCGGTTTTTGGGTTCGTTACGTACGTAATACTTCTTCGTTTGTTGACACCGCGCGGCAGTATGGAAGACATAGATAGTCAGTTGCGCAAGAGTTTGGTCGTCATAGATGTTGAGGAAGGGATCACAATGCCCGATGCGGCTTGGCAGAATGTTAACAAATCCTTAGAATTGGTACTTGTCGGCAAGCTAATGTCGGGAAGAACTTTAACTTCCCTGCGTTTTGTACGCCCATAAAGGACCTCTTTAAGGCAAACAAGGGCCTCGAAATCTCACGCATTAACGAGGAACGTGTGCTTTTTCAGTATTTTCATATCATCAACAAAATGAGAGCTCTTGAACGCTGCCCTTGGTCATTCGAGAAACAAATCCTGATTCTTAGTGAAGTTGGGCTCGACGATGATCTGGCTACGATGAAGATGAATTTATGTAGCTTCTATGTAAGGGTTTATAACCTTCTGTTGGTGCAACAGATTTATGAGTTTGCTAGTTCCATTGGCCATAAATTGGGGTTGTTTGAAGACGTTGAGTTGAGTGATTCTTGGGACGTTACAATGCGCATTCGAGTTAAACTTAACGTCACAAAACTGTTGGCATGCTTCATGATAATTCGAGGAATGAGGGACAAGAGTTTACCGTAAATTTTAAATACGAACGCCTCCCAAACTTTGCTATTTATGTGGAGTTTTGGGCCACATCATGGCCGATTGCGATGAACAATATAATCGACCTCCAGGGTCGGATGACACTACTCTTTCGTATGGCGATTAGCTAAGGGAGCATTTTAGTGCGAATAGACTTTGCCAAAAATTCTCAGATCATGGTTTTTCTCGATGCGATGGTTCTCAATCTGTTCTTACACGCAACACGGAACAGTCATGGCGCCATCCTACACCCACACCATCACGGGAACAGCCTACAAACGCGAAAGTCGTTCATCAACGACGTGAGAACGATTGGGATAGCCGCAACGCACAGCTTCCTAGGGGTACGAGTTTAGAACTTTCCACCTTACAGGCTTTTCGTATCCTTTACGGAAATCCAACTCCATTAATACAACAAGTAACACGGGTGGATACGGTCAGTAACGAGGGGGACGATGATAGTAGTTCGGAGAAGATGGTCTCTTCTGAATGGGTGGCTCGAACAGATGGTCTCTTCGGAGAAAGCACGTATCAGATGGTGAATGGGGAGGATAGATCATATCATGGGGAACTTGGTTACAGGAGCTAAGTGTACGGCGTCAGAGCATGCAGAGGATACTGGAAAAAAAATAAAGAAGTTTCGGGGAGAAGTGGGAATAGACGACTGACGATGAAACAATTTTGGCGGAAACTGCAAAGCAGCAGTCCCTCCAGGGTCAATGAGTATCATATGTTGGAACTGTCATCGCTTGGGGAACCCTTGGACAGCTCGTGAGTTGAGACAGATGGTCTCAAAGTTTTGCCCCCCCCCCCCCCCCCCCCCTCTTATTTTCCTTTCTGAAACAAAGTGTCGCATTAGGAAAATAGAGGTACTAAAGCAGCAATTAGATTACTTTGAAGTTTGCATGGAGGCTAGGGGCCGTTCTGGGGGATTGGCACTTCTTTGGGAAAAGACTATAGATGTTCATCTTGTCAGCATGTCTGTTAATCACATCGACGTTGTGGTATCCGGATTGGGTGGACAGTTGGATTGGAGATTTATGGGGTTTTATGAGGAACCTGATGGAGCTCAGAGAGTGATAACGTGGAACTTGCTTCACGTCTACTTGGAGATTCAGTAAGACCATGGTTTGGGATTTCAACGAGATTATGACTCAGGGTGATAAACATGGAGGTTAACTTCGGTCAAACTGGTTTATCCACAATTTTTGTGAGGCGTTGGTTGACACTAGATTGACTGATCTTGGATTTCAGGGGCCACGGTTTACATGGTGCAATCTCACACCCCACTCCACGACGGTTTGGGAAATAGGGCTTGCACAAACACAGATTGGCGAGATTTATTCCCGACAGCTAGGGCAACGCATTGTCCAATGAAGCACTCGGATCATTATGCTTTGCTGATCAAGACGTGTACAAAGTTGAGAAAAGAGGGACGACGACCGCGTAGATTTAGGTTTGAGGCAGTTTGGGCGAGGAAAGCTGAGTGTGAAACGTTAAATCGGCAATTATGGACAGATAGCGATGGCATGGAGCTTGGGGCGAGATTGGATAAATCTCGTTTGGGGTCGCGTTGTTGGGATAGTATTGGTGGCGTTGAGATAAAAAGGAAAATCAAAAGGTTGAACGATAAAATCCTTGTTCTTAAGAGCAAGCAAATTACGGAGGATGGTAAGGCAGAGGAATAAAGATTGAAGCTCGAATTGGAAGAGCTATACATGGCTGAGGAGATTTATTGGAAACAAAGAGCCAAGGTTCAGTGGTTGCGGAAGGATGATCGAAACACATCATATTCCACAATCGTGCAAGTGAACGAAGGAAAAAGAACAAGATTTTGGCTTTAACAGATGCATTAGGGGTTATTGGGTCAAAATCCAAGGAGGTGGACACGACTGCGACTTATTACTTCACGACTATCTTTGGGTCCACGCAGCCATCGGAGTTTGCACGTGAGGAAGTATTACATGACGTGGACGCGCGCATTAGCCTGGCAGTGAACGAAAGCTTACTTCAACAATTTAGCGCGGATGAGGTTCGTAAGGCTTTGAAAGACATGTATCATTATAAATCTCTTGGGCCTGATGGCTTCTCTGTGTCCTTTTATCAAAAAATTTGGTCTATTGTTGGTACTGATATCATTGCTTTTGTTCTTGCTTTCTAAAATGATCGTATTCTTGACCTTGTGGTTAATTATACTCATATTGTTTTCATCCCTAAGTGCACTAACCCTGAGTTGACGTCACAGTTCCGTCCTATCAACCTTAGTAACATGAGTTTCAAGATAGCATCTAAAGTTATTGCAAACATGTTAAAACTGTTAATTAATGAGGTTATTGCGCCTACTCAATATGCCTTCGTTCATGGGCAGCTTATCACCGATAATGTGCTTGTGGCGTTCGAACTGAACCACTTCCTTAAAAATAAGAGGAAGGGGAACTCTTGTTTTTCGACGCTGAAACTGGATATGAGCAAAGCATACGATCAGGTCGAGTGGTCCTTCTAAGGTAATGCTTAGATTAGGTTTTGATCCAAGTTTTGTTTCTTTAATCGATGCGTGTTCGTACTGTGTCATATTCTACGCTTATTAATGGTCGTGAGTTAGTGATTTTTATACCCGGAAAGGGGAATTAGGCAAAGGAACCCACTGTCCCCCTACCCATTCTTATTTTTTTTTTTCAACAATGATCAAGAAAACGGAGGAATGTGGAGTTTTGAGAGGATTAGCAATCAGTAGGACTGTCCCACGGACCTCGCACTTATTGTTTGCGGATGACACATTGCTTTTTCTGTGAGGCGACACGGGAAGCAAAAATCGGGATTCGGGTACTTCTTAATAGATATGAGGTAGCATCGGAGCAATAAATCAATCTTGAGAAATCCGTGGTAGTGTTCAGCAAAAATACAAGTGAGGAGCGCACGCAAGAGTTGGGTGCGGTTTTGGGAGTTGCAGTGGCAGAACGGCATGAAAAATACCTCAAACTTCCCGTGACGAAGTCAAAAAGTGAGCCTTTTGATTTTATTAGAGAACGGGTATGGAAACGTGCACAGGGTACAAGGGCAAAACCCTTTCGGGAGCTGGGAAGGAGGTTCTAATTAAAGTGGTCATGCAGTCAATACTACTTTTGTGATGAGTTGCTTTCGTATTCCGGATTCCTTGATTCGAGAGAGTGTCTCCATTATTAGCAATTATTGGTAAGGAAGCGGTGCGAGGAACAAAATTCATTTGGTCGCTTGAGATAAATTGTGTTGGAAAACAGAGGAAGGCGGACTCGGGTTTAGGGATCTAAAAGCTTCCAGAACTGTTGATGCACCTACTGCACATAACACGAATAGCGGCCCAATCAGAATCCTCACCATTTTGTTTCTACAGGCAACCTCCTCTTCCAAGAGATTCACCCTACGAAGCAATCTGGGTATGATTCTCCTAGCCTGATCACACATTTGTGGGTCAAACAAAGTCGATTGCTGCAAACAGAAATCGACGAAATCATAACTAGGTTCGAAAAAACTACGAATGAACTTCAATGCAGTTGAAACCACGTGAATTACCCGATATCTCTCGCATCTCGTAAATTGCCGACCCAGATTAAGGTCCGTCCATGAAGTCTTTCTCGAAGTTCTATGCCCACAGTCGCACATTAGGTTGTTCTCTATTTCAAGTTTGCTAAATTTTTTGAAAACCTAGAAATGAGAATGATGAACAGATGGGTTTTCTAGTTTTGGAGCGTTAAGTAGTTTTTTTGAATAAAAGAGTCGTTGCTCACCTGGACTGACTATTTTACCCCTGTAAAATTACGTCATTACGCCGATGAGTGACGTTATTTGGCCAAAATCTGCCCCAAACTCACTTTTTTAAAATTTGGCTATGATAGTGTTGTCCGAATGAAAGTTTGGACTCTCAAGTGTTAAGTTTCAAAGTTCATCAATGAAAGTGCAAAAAAGTCCAAAGTTTGGCTATGATTCTGTAATTTTCCCTATACTTGCTTATAGTCTCACCCATCAACGGGCATCAACTGACTTCAGCATGGGAGTGCATTCGCTGAGTCACCCCCAACTTAATTCACTTGTCGTGTTTCTAGGTTAATTTGCAGGTAACTCAAAGTTAGCTTAGGACAAATTTAGAGCTTAGATAAGTCTAACGTGGAGTGCTTAGTCAGCAGACAAATTCATCCAGCGTGAGTGGCGTCGTGGAAAGCCAGTAAATGCACTGTGAAAGAAACACTCGCTTTCATCTTAATGACAAAGTCCACAAGAGCGACCGACCGGGCCAATGACTACTTCTCCTTAGCAACAGAGAGAGTCCTCTAATAGGGTACATAATGAACCACTACGGTCTCTAACGCTGGCCAGCGTGATAAAGTTTAGTGGCTATATCTAAACCCCTCAATCAAACTACACCTACTGTAAAGCAGCAACCGCATGCTGAATCGCTTTAGAATTTACTACTGCCCTAGGTGCTCGCTTTGCTCATCCAGGCACTGCGAGCCACCCTTGGGGGAGTAATATCATTCGTCCCGATAGCAACTCTTGTGCAGCTTGTTGACTCAACAAGAATATGAGCACAAGGATTGAACTCGTCTTCTTGTAATTTATCTAGAGTAGATCTGTCACTTTGCCAATCTTCTAGACCGATGGAGCGAATTCCCGCTCACAGGGCCAGACATCATGCTTCGTCTAATTGTAGGGGTCCAACTTATGACCATCGTTTGTAGAGGCACACGCGAAGTCGAGATGTTAGCAAACGCAGAACACCTAAGACTCGCTAGAGGCAGTAAGAAGAATAGTCGTCGTGAGCCAACTCTACCAAGACACGATGATGATAAAAGAAGGTTTGTTGGTTATAATCGGTACAATAGAGATGGGGGAAGAATTAATGAACCATCACCCTTTCATATGGAGCTGCAGAGGGTTATCTTGGAAAGGGACAAGACATCTCCACGATGCCTACATACCATGGTACTAATCCATTTGCTCACCTACATCTCCTATACGACATTCTCAGTTTAGGAGGTTTTGATGTAAGCATTCATGCGAGATTGTTTGCCATAACTTTGGAAAGAGTGGCCCAAAAGTGGGGATGCAGAAAATTTTGTCTGCTGATGAATCACTCCACGCCAGACTAATCTAAGATCCTAATCGGTCATTAGCTAGCTTTGAGTTCAAAAAATTCGCACTGTGAAACACGACACATGAACTAGTTAGCGTCTGCCCTTTGATGCCTAAGTCATTATTGGCTCTTGAGAATTGAGCCTATAACGGAGATTATAGGCCGCGAATACGAAAATGGTCTGAAATTTGTAAAATAGGCTAAAACAAAATAAATAGCTCAAAACGGACAAATAGGTCGAAACTTACTTCAAGATGTTTGTGTTCTCCTCAGAAAACGTACGCATTAATGATATTTGGCTGAATATCTATATATTATTATATAAAGAAACCAGTGTTACACCAATCTTTTGATTTTCTTATTTACCCCTCATTATACTAATAAACTTTGTTATTAGTAGGGATATAACTGCAATTTATTTTTAGCTTTAATATTATTTAAGTCTTCTCATTAAAGGAAACAAAATCATTCTTAAATTTATCTTACATAAAAGTAGGGTTAACATATATAGACTTTCTATCTGTACATGTTTAGGGCTCGTTTGGTTGGGCCTAAACTATTTGGTCATTTTCAACAAGGATTTTAATAAGATCCATATTATTTGGTGAGTATTAAGTTTGGTTGCTTTTAATTCCCTCATATATTGAATATGCACCATTTTCTTATCCCACATTTGGTTATCAATTTTCAGTGTATATTCATCTAATTCATATAGGAATTGACGTCTTTGCCCTTAAATTACACCTTTTTCTCCACAACTTAAGCCAGATCAGTAAAGGGGCCTCACAATCGCCAAAAACACCTCTCTTCCATTTCCTATCACCGAATTCACGATCGCATGGAGAATAATCAACGGCGAGATTTGTCCCAACCATCACCAAAGTTGCTTGCGCTATATCTCACATATAATCAGGTAAATCAATATATAGTTGGCCGAAAAATTTCTATGATAACTTACGTCCGTGGAATTAGGGTTAAGTTTTGTTCTTATAATGCATGGGGCTTTGCAAAATTTTGGCTTAAGGCTGTTTTTGAGTAGTTATAAAGATTGTCGTATAGGATTGTGTATTGCTTGTAGTTGTAGAAACATAAATCTGCTACAATTTGGTTTTATTCTGATTTAGGTGTTGCTTGCATGTTTAGTGGTCATAAAGGTCTGCTTTGTATTGAGGAATTATTGATTGGTAGGATAGAAAATTGTGTTCATTAATTTGTTGAAGCAAATTGTATTCTGTTTTTGGATAATTTTTCTTGATCACTCATGGCACACACATTGTTTCCTCTTTGTTTTTGCCAATCAGATTATGTTCGTTGGTGAGATTACGATTTACAGCTGATTCAAACCTTCCCAGGGAAAAATCAACAATGTCTGGACTAGGTAAGATGATGATATACTTGCATTGACCTTCGTTTCAAATATTAACAAATGCAACAATTATGATTTAGTTTATTTACAAACTGCCATGTGAAATATTTCTTTATTCACAAGTAATAACAACCAAAATATCATTTTTATGTATTGATAAGAGTCTGATACAACTTATGCAGCAATACGCCGCCGTAACCAACACCCTCAATATTAGACAAAAGAGAAAGAAATAAGACTAATTGATATTGCTACTGGTCTAAGATTCGATGGTTGGCGTTGAGGACATTCTTGGAAACCTGGATTTTACAACAGGATTTATGCCATGGTGATTGACCAATTTAACAATGGTGTACATGAAGGCGTTAGGGAAATCCAAGTGAAGATCATGAACTGGGAAAGAAAATTCAATATTCTATCAAATTACAATGACTCTCACGGCCACACCGGGATGGACTCATTAACACACTGTCTAATAGTTGTGGATGAATTGGCGTGGCAAAACTATATCTTGGTAAGTCAAGCTCCTGGTGAAATAAAACAAAATGATGTGTGAAATTAATTACAGTCAATATCTTCCTACGTAATTATAATTATTGACTTCATTTTGTAGCAAGCGCCACAAATTAGAAGAATGTGCAACATTCCATTTCCTTACTACGATGCATGGATTGTGATGGTTGCGAAGTACCTACACACTACACGACCATCTGTATGGTAAGTTTAAATCAAAAGTACAACCTCGTTGCGTAAATGCTTTTGTCGGAATAGGGAGGTCTACTATATGAATATAATTTAATAATGTGCTTTTATTTGTGATTGGTAGCAGCAATGTTTGGGGTTTAACGAATACAAATTATATTCACATAAGTATCATGCGAAACACCAATTGCATACTGTGTTTGTATATCTCTTACTCTTGGAATTATTTAGCCTACTTATGTGGATGTTTATGATAATATAGGTTGAAAATTTATATTTTTGTAGAGTCTTGGAATCGCGTATATATTAGTGCATAGTTACATGTATATTGGTAGCCTTATTTTAACCAAACTTTTATTAAGAAGGGATAATGATTACGATTTATATCTAAACATTATTCTTTCCCTTCACAATTGCAATAATAAACAACCAAGAAATGGTTAACAACACCCACAACACAAACGATTTCCTTTGTGCCTCCTTTAACATCTTCTTTAGCTCGACTTTTTTGGTCTGGTTATTCTTTTTGTTGGTCCGTTGACCAGTTAGTATGAGAGTTTTCATAGTTGTTTAGCTTCCTAAGCAGCCCCGAAATGATTATTTTTGCACACATACACATTAGTGGGTCGTGCCATTTCTTTTTGCCGCAACCGGAATCCTTTGAGTAGTAAAATATCAGGATGAGTTATTATAATTAATGTGCCTGAAAATTTAAAGATTTTCTTATTCTTACTTACCCCGTTGAACATGCATTTGAAGTAGCGACGACCCCGATCATCCTCGCCCCAATGCGTCTTAAGAATCATATGCTCCCCACAAAAACATGCTCTGTGTTGGATAACCTCCCATAGTGAATAAATGTTTTTGCATTAGATCTTGCGGATGAAGCGCCACATTGACTCATTTTACAAATACCTTGTTAAGGTTTTTAATTTGTAAGATAGACAATTTTTTGGAAAGGTAATTATGTGTGAGAATTGTGTGAAATTTGCTTTTCACATAAGTGGAATCCGATAATTGAACCAACAGTCATATATGTAATCACCTTGGATTTTTTTTTTTTTTTTTTGGCAGAGCTGGTGCAAAAGACAGATTCTTGCCTAAAATAATGGGATTATGTTGACATTCATTTGAGTAAGTTGCCATGTAATTCCAATTTCACCACATCACATCAGGGGATATGTGATAATGGAATTAGGTGGGATGGAGTGTTTTAGTCGGCCCTTCCATATTGTGATTGATCTATATTTTATTTTTTGCCAGATGCTTTCTATGTATTATTTTGAAATATGTTCAATTATTTGTCATCTACCTTGCCACATATTGTACTTTGTTCTTACCCCTTTTATATGTACATCTTTCAATTATTAGCTGGTATAATTGGAAAAGTAAAAAAACAAATACTACACTGTGTAATAGTCAATCATGGCACTCACTTAAAAAATCACGTGAATCATACATTGTTTAAAAATAAGAGAAAATCCACTAATTTCTTCGCATAAATAAAAGATATTTGCTTCTCATTAGCATTGGCATATAACTCACTTTTTCTCATAGTATCAGGAATTCATTTGAAAAAAAGATGTCCACTGCGGTTGATCCATTTCAACAAGCCTTATTTTATACTGATATATGGAAAGACTACATGGATTTATGTTTCATAATAAAATTAGGAGATGAGGCTGATCGTGTGGGTGTACCATTAACGAGGGGTTCAAGAACGTGCATTTTCGCTGCCCGTGACGAGGTTAACACACGTTGGTGTAAACGGTTTACCAAACCTTTCTGCCTTCACCATTTTGAAAAGCTCGAAGATCGATATTTGACATTCAAGGCATTACTAGCAATGCATGAATTCACGTACGACGAACCTAACAATATTCTACTTGCAGAAAATGAAGTTTGGGACACCCTATGCATGGTAATACTTTAGAAATACATGCATTATATATATAATAAATATATATATATATCATTAAATAGATACTAATATATCCTCTCACTTGAAGACGAAGGAGTTAGTCGTGGCTTATCGCCATCAAGGTGAACCGTGCTGGGAGTATCTTAAAAAAATATTCGGCGAACCCGAACCAATCCTCCCTTCCTAAATCCAGATACTATCATGATATCGTCTGATACGGATGGGTGAATAGGTACAACAGTTGCGTTGTACTCTTTTTACTAATTATTATATACTAGTCGTTTGTCTTCCAACCATTTTGAAATATCTCCTTTTCGTTTTTTTATTAAAGGTAACTGGCCCAACTGTCGTTACCGGGGGAATTTGACATCCAATAGAACTAAAGTGGTTCAGCCTCGACCAGCCTATACAGGCAATTCGGTTTTCGATTATCCAAGCATACAAGATTCTGAAACATCGTACTATTCGATGGAAGCAGAACCAAGCTCCGAAGCTTCTTCTACTTGGCGTGACCTTTCGCCAGAAACCTAAGGCTAGTTTTATAATTTATCAATTATAAAATTATGCCGCAATTATGAATTATCTACAAAACCCTCTACACAAATAAGGATGCATTTAATTCAATTGTGGAGGGATCATATGTTACTAGTAATTCATATGAGAAAGATGTAATCCAAATGTATTCTAATTATGCTATGCTGCTTACGTGCTGAGTTTATTTATAATAAAAGAATTCTCAATTTATGGTATATTTCTTTATTCAACTAAGTTTTGTATAATAACTAGTCACTACATGTGAGCGACACATATTTCATGCCCTACCATATAAGTGCCGACATGAAAAATCAATATTTTTATTAAATTTGCATGTCCCCACGATATGGTGGAAGTATGGGGCATATCAACAATGCATGTTGCAATGTTTTTTTTGTCTACACATTCCTCCAACCTATATATATGGTTATTTTATTTCATACTACATAATACACCAGTGGATAATTACTTATCAAAATTCTAATTAAAATTATTATCAAATGGAAGGAGGTTGGGGTTATGCAGTTTGGGTCGCCGAGCACGACCGAGAGTTTGTGCGCGAACTAATGTTTAGTTGTAAATTCGTACCGCTTCACAAAGAGGAGGTTGTTGCGCCAGTCCTTAATACAATTCTTCCCATTTTGTCGACAACGTTTAATCATCCTTTCAACCTAAACGCACTTAAAGAGCGGTTTGCTGCATATAAAGGTCGTTATGAATTGTTTGTTTATGTTCTAGGCTTCACTTTCGTTAAATACCATATGCCAACCAATACAGTAACAATGCCTGCACAAATTGCGACCTCTATAAGTCATGTACGTGATCACGTGAAATTACTTGAATTAAGTTTGTATTTTTTAAAATTGTAAAATTATGGGGTCTAATATTATTTATACTCGTGTCAACTCAAATGTTGATCTACTAATATTTGTCTAATATTTTATATATATAATTGTTGTAGTTTAACCCGGCGGCTTATAGGTTTTTCCATCAATGCGAACAGTTTTACGAAGAGTTCAAGTTTTTGTTTGATGTTCCGGTTGAATACTTCCATGACGTGCGAGTCCAACATCCGCCCACACCTTTTCAGCCGATCAACGTTGAATTGATTCTGCATAGTGCTTTTCAGAACGAGGGCAATACTTCCATGACGTGCGAGTCCAACATCCGCCCACACCATGTCGTTTCATTGTGATTTTTATTTGCCAGACATGATTTTTAATATATTGTTTTATGTAACAGTATATCTTGTGTACTAATGCAATTTTATAACCGCAATGCTATGGCACTAAATGAGGTGTATCTTTATAAAAAAGTCCCTTTAGTTTTATTCCTATAACAATATGAAAAATGATATAACCTGTTAACAGTAACCCAATATATGAACCCACATAGTACGGAAAATGATATCAATCTAATATCCACTTGCCATGCATAAATCATGTTACCAACCCTCTCCATCGGAATATTGGGGATTATTTATTGTTACCATAGCTGCTAGTTTCTTAATTTTTGCAGTCATTAGTTGGTGATTGAAAATATAAAATAGAATTATTCATTTCATAGGGAAAGGACTGCATATTAGATCTGTACATCCTTTAATGACGGTGAAATTACAAATTTTTTTAATTATTATCTTCTACCATTAGCTCTGTAACATTAAATAATGTGTAAGGTAATGAGTAAAAAACACTATCCACGTTACAAATCTCCTCTACTTAAACCGTCATTTTTTTGCATGGGTTAGCGGAAGGAGTTCAAAACCATTTTACACCCAGTAATAAATTTTTGCAAAAGTCCTTTGTTGTAGCAGAAAATTTTGCTCAGAAAAATGGAGTACGAAATGGAGTATGAAGCCACGTTGCAAATTCCTGAAGGTACCGTGTTTTGGGGAAGGAATCAATTACGGATGTTTGTCGATGAGTTGGTCGAGGCACTTCGCTACATGGAGATCATGGATTCCACGATGATCAATCGGGTTCTGAATGTCATCACAATCGTCATGACCTATACTTTCAAATGTCCATACACGAAGCAATGTTTTCGAGTGCACTATGATTTACTCCGTGATCGCTACGAACTCTTCAAAGAGGTACTATAGTTTCCAATGGTAAAATGGGACCCCGATACCAACGTTGTGTCTATACCTTCCATGGTCATGATGGTCATGAAGCATGTAAGAAATCAAAACTCCACTTTAAATTAGTTCAATTACCATTTACTAATTTTCGTACAAATGTCTAACCATATTTAAAATAAACACATTTATTCCATATCTCTCAATTATTGTCATGTTATAGGGAAAGCCGGTGTTGGCGAGGTATATCTACACCGGGGAACCATTATGGACCAACATGTCATTTTTGTTTGATTTCCCTCAACTTTGGGAGAATGATCTGCGTTTCATAGTGCCAACTTGCAACGATGGTTTATTTGAGCTCCCACAGATTTTTCTGATTTTTGGCACTCTCTTTGGCGACTGTGTGTGCGATTATGAATACAAGAAGCTCTACAACACCATTGCGCTTATGAGGTTTTAGTTATATAGCCTCCCCACGACCCGTAATGTTATAAAATTTCGCAATTTAGTATTTCATATGTAACGGTTTGTTCGGATTCTCTTATACCATTCTAATCCCGATAACATATATGGTTTTGACTTTCGTGTTAGATAGGCTCGACATGTTGTTGCCTTTGGGTCTTTTGTAATATCCCAATAGGGCCTGTTTTGGTTACAAAAATGTGGTCCATTTTATTAGGTCGCATATGTTGTATATGTATTTTGTAATGATGCCTATTAAAATTCTTATGTATGATGTTTGCGTGTAACAATGTAGTCATTTAGTTCATATTAAATTATAAACTACTTTACATTTTTTGTGAGACAGAATACTTCAAGTTACAGTGCACAAAACCAACCATGATACTGCACATAATATTAGACAAACCCAAATTACACAATCCAATGCATTGTTTAACAAGGCAACAACACAACAACAACAACAAACAAGGAACTTGTAGTCGCATCTCGTGACCAAGATGTGTATTGAAACTCTAAATTACATTCACATAAAACATCATAACAAGGAAAATATAGCCATCTACGACAAACAACAAAATGGATGTCCCCTAATCCAACCGTTGGCTTACATATCATAAGTTCATAACCTACGTACCGTGAAATAATTTGCAAACTACATATTAGCCGTTAACAAGGTGCGTCAATTGAACCAAAATAAGTAAAAATGTTCAAATTACGCAGCCATTACATGAAAATGATTACTCGTCGAGCGAAACTGGCTCATCAACAGTTACGGGCTGGCCATTAGGATAAGGAACAAACCCTCAAGATCCAAATAAGTCTTCGAAAATGGGATACATAGGCAGACCCTTGTTTAATCGGAAATACAGCCCAATCTCAGTCTCCTACATCAAAGTGCATGAAACAATAAATACCAAATGATATTATTATCAATATCGGGCAATAATACTTAACTAAGTTATTAGTGATCCTAACCTAAACTGAATTACCTTAGTTAGATGACAAGCAGCAGTGGTGGTGTAACTACCATCTTCTCCAAGGACAACACCTGGTAATACACACCATTTTTTGAAATCATGTAGCCTTTGTGCAAGATCCACAATTCGATCACGGAGGACTCTAATTTCAAAATGCAGCGACAGGTACTCAGATTTTTCGATTACAAAAGAGAGGATGTTGATAATGATATCCTCGTCGTCAATTGCTTCGACGTCGGGTAGATTTTTGATCATGAGTATCATAACTACGACTTCGGTGGCGAGACTCCATTTGTCCCGACCGAGCATTTGTCGGATGCGATCATCCCTTGTCCATTTCTAAATATATAACAACGAATAAAATTGTAGCATTTTCTTTTAAAACACGATAATACATTATAGCATAAATACATGCAAATAAGGATCACCAATTTCATTATACTTTAAAAATTACCTTTCGACGGATACTTTTGTCAACCGGCGCTTGCATTTCAACGGTACACTTCAGCGGTGGGACTTCATGGACAGGCAAGGAACAAAATTTATCAACAACGGCCTGATTATATTCTTCCGCCTCAACCTCAGCCGCGATTTCGTCGGTGTTCATATTTGACTAGTTAAACTAAGGATGCTCTGCAAAGTTGGCGGCCAAAAACCATGTAACCTTAATATATTTTGTTGTATATTAGGTTTGGTTGGGCCTATTATGCCAGCATCATTTTTTTCCTGATTTGTGGGTTTGTTGAAATGGACCGAGAAGGTATGTGATTGTCCAAATTGAGTATCGGAATATATTATTCTTTGACCAAAAGCATTCATTTTTTATTGTGTGGGGGTGTAAGTACGTTACCTAAACCTTAATTTATATTATTGCCTTATAAAAAGATTTGAAAAGTTGTAGATTTTTTGCAATTAGGGGTGTTAGGGCCGAATTCCCTTCGGATGGGCTCTAAACCATGCGGCCCATGCCTTATCTTTATTGATATTGTTTTGTTTAAATTATTAGGATTTAGTTAACCTGATTTGGTAATTATCTTAAAGGATATTGGTTTATCTTAAAAGATATGTTATCATCTAAATCATGATTTATATTCCTTATCTCTTTATTGCACTTGGACTAATAAGCATGTAGGTTCATTAAAAGATCCGTGAACATCGTTTGGAATCCCCTTAATAAGGAAGGACAGTCTCACGGATCTACAAGAACAGCTACCGTGCCCATCTTACTTGGAAATAAGATTGCCAGTGGATTGCAACTGAAGATTCGATAGAATATTCTGGTGCGCCTATATAAAGAGAAGACTCGAGATCGTTACAAGACACTTTGAAAAAGATATTAAGCAGTCAGTCTTGTATCGAGTCATTTCGTGAAGAGCATTAAGTCAGAGGGTCTCTGGAATAGCTTAGTGTGTCTTCGATTCAATCGTGTTTCTGAAAACAAGTTAAGGGTTAGGTGTTGCAACTGCATATGTTAGAGGGAGTCTAGTATATAAGTTGATTTAAATCCTTCATTGTAATTCTTAAGTAGGAAACAGTTTGAGTCAAACTTTTGGTGAAGGCCCCGTGGACTAGGACCATTTGGACCGAACCACGTTAAAAATCTCTTGTGTTCTTTACTGTTTATGTTTTGCTGTTTTTTCGCAATTACAACTGCAAAAACTGTTTTCAAACGTTAAAGAACAATCGTCTGTTGTACTTCAGTGTATAGTTGCAACTATTGCTAAGTGCAACTGGACACAGTTACAAGTATTGCAGACACTAAGATCTTTCAATTGGCATCAAGAGCAGGTCACTATATTTACATAGTGTAGATTTTGGTCTAAAAGATCTTTGTTTTGTTTAATTGTTTTTTTACAATGGAAGAAATGAGGGAAGGTCTGTCAACCATCAAGCCACCAATGCTGACGGCTACAAACTACTCCTACTAGAAGAATCGTATGCGAAACTTCATCAAACAGCAGGATCATAAGGCCTGGAAGAGCATTCTAAAAGGATGGACCCCACCGACAGATGATCAAGGACGAGTGAAATCCGAGCTGGAATGGACCGATGCTGAAGAACTCTTAGCAAACTATAACTCTACAGCTTTAAACATTATCTTAGTTGTTGTTGATTATGACCAATATAAGAGTATATCTAACTGTGAAATTGCAAAAGATGATTGGCAGGCTATTGAGAATGCACACCAAGGAAATGACAAAGTGCGCGCATCCAAGTTGCAACTACTTAATGACCAGTTCAACTATGTACGCATGGAAGAAACGGATACCATCGCTCAGTTCCACTCCAAACTCAGGCATCTCGCTAGTGAAGCCACCATCTTTGGAGCAGACTTCCCTGAATCCAGAATCGTGCTAAAACTCCTAGGATCTCTTCCTAGAAGGTTTGCAATGAAAGTCTCAGCCATTGAGGAAGCAAAAGATGTTAACACACTACCTCTAGCTGATCTCATGGGATCACTAACCGCATGGGAAATGAAACTCAAGAGAGAAGGAGACACCATTTCCAAAGGAGTTGCACTTCAGGCCAGTCTTCCACAGAACATTCCCAACTCAGAATTAGAGCAATCCCCAGCACTCCTCACAAAGAAGTTCAACAGAATGAACAAACAATGGAGTAGAAGTACCTCTTCAAACCCAGTTGTAAGTCCCTCTGATTTATCTAATAATAAGCCTTCCGCTACTAATAGACTTGACAACAAAAGGTCTGGAAAGGGTATTCAATGCAGGGAATGTCAAGGTTTTGGACACATAAGGGCAGACTGTGCAAATCTTCTCGAGAAAAACAAAAGCCGTGCATTACTTGCATGGAGTGAGGACGAATCTGATAACAGTGAAGATGACACAGAAGAAGTCGATGACCTTGCATTTTCATCGTTCATTCCTCTTAGAGCCAACATGGGAGTTACAATTCGCAGCAATTCTGACTCCGATTGCGACTCACTTTACAATAACGAGTTGGAACTTACAGAGGATATGGAGGCAATCTGCAGAAGAAACTCCGAATTGGAGGCCCAACTCAAGATTGTTTCTACCTTTGGCAGCCCTATGAGAATGAACAACAGAATCCTCGAACTCGAAAGAAAGGTTCTCGCGCTCACCTTGGAGAGAGATCTCGTGTCCGCTGATCTGGAATCGGCACTTAAAGCACACAAAGCACTTGTTGAAGTATGCGATCTCACCGAGAAAAAATTGGACACACTGGCTAAGAATGTGAAGTTGCTCACACCAGGCACAGAAAACTTGGAAAAAGTTCTGGACACCCAGAAAGTTGCAACTGGGAAAACAGGAGTAGGATATGTTGATTCCACCTCACCAAAGTTTTTTGGTAATACCAAGATTTCCGTTTCCAAAAAGAAGAGGATCCCCAAGGGAGTTGAAATTCCCTTCGACTATCCCAACACCAACAATCAGGTACGTACTAGTCGTAATCTGCCAGCAACAGTATCTGACCGGAATTCCATAAACAGGTTTGCAAGAGGAAGATTCATTCCTATCTGCCACCACTGCGGAGTCCAAGGACACATTCGTCCCTACTGCTATCAGCTATGGACACCTCAGGACACATCCTCCCTCATTGTTCCTGAAGTAGAGAAGAAGAAGAAGAGAAACCAAAGAAATAAGAAGATCATACTGGATGCACCCACAGTTGCAACCGTCGTGCCACCACAACAAGTTTGGGCTAAGAAATCTTCTAACCCTCTTATTTGTCTTACTTCTTGCAACCCTACCTCTCAAGAAGGATCTTATTCTAACTCTTGGTACTTTGATAGCGGATGTTCTAGGCATATGACTGGAAATAAGGACATTCTTAGCAACTTTGTGCATGAACGAAAAGGGGATGTTATTTCGGTGATGGAAACAGAGGAAAAATAATGGGGAGAGGAACCCTAAGTGTTAAAGGATTCCCCAAACTAAGAGATGTTCACTATGTTGATGGACTATGTGCAAATCTTATTAGTATTAGTCAGTTGTGTGACGATGATATCTTTGTTCACTTTACCAAAGATGAATGTGAAGTTGTAGATCAATTCCAAAATGTAGTCTTGAAAGGACTAAGAAGCACTGAAAACTGTTATACTATGACTAACTGTAAACCTACCTTCAGGTCACTTACTTGCAACTCGAGCAAAGAATCTGTTGCAGAACTATGGCACCAACGGCTTGGACACCTCAATTACAAGTCCCTGGCACAGCTCTTCAACAATCAAAGTGTGAGAGGATTACCAAAGCTTGGAGCAAAGCCAATTGGAAAGTGTGGGTCATGCCTTGAAGGAAAACAGACAAGAGCAAGCCATAGTGAGTTGCAACACATACCATCGGTAAGAATTCTGGAATTGCTACACATGGATCTTGTGGGACCCATTCAAAAGGAAAGCATCTCTGGTAAGCGTTACATTTTTGTATGCGTTGATGATTTCTCAAGATTCACCTGGTTGAATTCCTAAAAGACAAAAATGAATCCTTTGTTTTCTTCAAAAACTTGTGCAACACTGTTGCAACTGAGAAGGATCTAACTGTTAAAAGAATTCGAAGTGATCATGGTAGGGAGTTTGAAAATTCAAGCTTCGTTGAATTCTGTTCTGACAAGGGTATATTTTATGAATACTCGTCCCCCATCACACCACAACAAAATGGGGTAGTTGAAAGGAAGAACAGGACACTAGTTGAAATGGCAAGCGTCATGCTAAACTCAAAAAAACTAGCCATCAAGTTTTGGGCAGAAGCCGTGAACACTGCATGCTATGTCTCTAACCGAGTTTACCTTCGACCAGGTACAACTAAAACTGCCTATGAACTCTGGAAAGGTAAAAGACCAAATGTTCAACACTTTCATGTTTTTGGTTGTGCTTGCTATGTTCTAAATGATAGGGAACCTAGAGGAAAATTTCAATCCAAATCTGACCTAGGAATTTTTGTTGGGTACTCACGGTATAGTCATGCTTATCGCGTATTCAATATGCGCACTCAAACAGTAGTTGAATCGTCTAATGTTGAGTTTGACGATTACAGGGACTTTGCAACCACATCATCTGAAGCTCGGATCACTGAACTGACGGAGGCTGATGAGGAGGAGGAATCACACCGCCCACACAAGATTTCACCACCAGTTGCAACTGACTCAGTTAACCAGCGACCTGAGGATACTCCGACGGATACCGTTCCAACAGAAACAGACCTCATTATAGGAGTGCAAACTGAGAACCCACAAGCACCACCACACATCAGGAGGAACCACCCACCTGAAGCTATCATTGGGGACATAAGTGACGGGATAAGAACGCGAGATATCCCTCTAAGGAGATATGACCAAATGGTGCATTTTGTGAGTTACACCTCTAAGATTGAACCCAAGAACGTAAAGGAAGCACTGCTGGAAGAAGCTTGGATAGAGGCCATGCAAGAGGAACTGAATCAATTTGAACGAAATGATGTTTGGACACTTGTACCTCGACCAGACAAAGTGAACATCATCGGCACCAAATGGATATTCAAGAACAAAACCGACGAACTGGGAAATATAGTGCGCAACAAAGCGAGACTAGTTGCACAGGGATACACGCAAGTCGAAGGAGTTGACTATGATGACACATTTGCCCCAGTTGCAAGACTAGAGTCCATTTGTCTTCTTCTCGCAGTTGCATGTGGTTTGCACTTCAAACTCTTCCAGATGGATGTCAAGAGTGCATTCCTGAATGGGTACTTGAACGAAGAGGTGTTCGTCGAACAACCTAAAGGATTCATAGACCCACATTTTCCTGACCATGTGCTGAAATTGAAAAGAGCACTATATGGCTTAAAGCAAGCCCCACGGGCATGGTATGAAAGACTCACCGTGCACCTTCTTGAAAAGGGATATACAAGAGGGAGTGTAGACAGAACCCTGTTCTATATACACTTTGGAACAAACATTCTTATTGCCCAGATTTATGTAGATGATATCGTGTTTGGTTCTACATCTCAGGATGAGTTGCAACACTTCGTTTCTGTTATGAAAAACGAATTTGAAATGAGCATGGTTGGTGAACTAACCTATTTTCTTGGTTTGCAGGTCAAGCAGCAAAATGATGGAATATTTATATCCCAGGCGAAGTATGCTAAGAATCTTATCAAGCGTTTTGGTCTGGAACATGCCAAACCCATGAAAACCCCTATGGGATCTACAGATCGCCTCAGCAAAGATGATAGTTGCAATTCGGTGGATCCCAATCTTTACCGAAGTATGATAGGAAGCCTACTGTACCTCACTGCTAGCAGACCTGATATTTGCTTCAGTGTTGGAGTATGTGCTCGATATCAGGCCAACCCGAAAGAATCTCATCTCAAGGCTGTCAAGCGAATTATACGTTACATCTCTGGAACAACAGATTTTGGTCTCAGTTACAACTTTAATGATAACATGTCTCTTGCAGGATACAGTGATGCAGATTGGGCAGGATGTGCTGATGATCGGAAGAGTACCACAAGAGGATGTTTTTACGTAGGAACAAATCTTGTGTCATGGTTTAGCAAGAAGCAACACTCAATCACATTGTCCACAGCTGAAGCCGAATACATTGTTGCTGGGAGCAGTTGCACCCAACTGGTCTGGATGAAACAAATGCTAGAAGATTACGGTATCTTGCAAAATGAAACACTTCTCTATTGTGATAATACTAGTGCCATCAACATCTCAAAGAATCCAGTTCAACATTCCCGTACTAAACACATTGATATTCGATATCATTATATTAGGGAACTGGTTGAGGCTAAAACTATTGAGTTACGACATGTGTGCACTGATCTTCAACTTGCAGATATCTTTACCAAGGCTCTGGATGTGTCACGCTTTGAGCACCTTCGCAAGGCGTTAAGGCTCTGCCTTATGTGAATTGCAACAGGAACTGGGTTGCAACTGAGGATGACCAGTGGCTGATCATCTAACTTGTTACTGATCTCAGACAGTCTCCTCATGTTTGTTATTCTCTTACTCAAAAAAAAACATAAAAAAATGGGGTGAAAGAATTCTCTTTTCTTGAGGTGCAACTGGAAAAAGCTACCTAACCTAGAAGCAGCAAGTGTGAAAGCTAGCAATTCTTATCTCGCGCGACCACTCATTGCAAAGAGCTACCTTGTGCACAAATGTGTCAGTGTGAAAGCTACCAGTTGCTCCCAGTCCCTGGTTTTAGTTGCAACTGAGTATCATTCAGTGAACTGCCTGGAGAAATATGTGTGAGGGCGGTAACAGGATGGATTTTTCCCACTGATTACCTGGATTCTCGTGTTGCTGTATTCAATTCTACTTAACATCCTGGAGCCCTAATTACGCGTGATTGGGCCTCACTGGGTGACACATTGTGAGTTCAATTTTTTTGGCAAGTTGTTAGGATTTGTATCTTGCGTATCTTAATTAGTTTTAACTCTATCTTTTCCGTTTTAATATCATTTATCTTGTGAAAAGAGTATCTAGGGCTTGCTAAGTGTTAGTGTTTTTTTCCCTCCTAAAATTCTAGGGTTTTAGAGAGTCTTATATTATCCCCTGTTGCCCTTCTTCTTTTCCCTCCTTCCACAGATCTCACGATTTTCTCTCTCTCTCTCTCTCTCTCTCTCTCTCTCTCTCTCTCTCTCTCTCTCTCTCTCTCTCTCTCTCTCTCTCTCTCTCTCTCTCTCTCTCTCTCTCTCTCTCTCTCTCTCTCTCTCTCTCTCTCTCTCTCTCTCTCTCTCTCTCGTCTATTAGATTTTCTTTCACAGGATGGGAGGATCTACGTGTAAACCATCCGCCACCTTCTCAGAAGAGCCCATTGACCTTCCTCCTCTCCGCACAATCCACCCACCATCTCCTACGATGGGTCCTGCAACTGCAGTTGACAGAAATACTACCCAATCGACTGAGAAGCCCTCACCTCCTTCACCACCATCTTCCCCGTATCCGCAGCGCCGATCACCATCTCCTCTGCCTCGCTCCACTGCTCCAGCCAAAGAGAAATCCAAAGTGGAATCCGCCTCCGTTGTGCCGCCACCACCACCTGAGAACAATCCCGCCTCTCATGCTGCTCCTTCTTCCTCCTCTGGTGTGAATACAAGGAAGCGGTCCAAGATTCCGGTCCGTCAGCCTCCCCGTCGTAGATGACTTCACAAGCTCGCCGACGTGCAACCCGACTCTGACACAGATTCAGAGGACAATGCACCTCCACCTGAACCCCCCAAGAAGAAAACCAAATCTTCTGCTCCTCCAAGAAAACCCTCACCTTTGGTGCCCGAGTCTACCTTCGCTCTCCCCGATGTTGCTCCTGCCTCTACCGCATTGAAAGCTGCTAGGGCTCACTCTCAGTGTTTCTACACTACCGACGCAGAAGCCAAAATGCTGGAAATTCGCAAGCGCCCTATGATTGTGGAACGACCGTTGGACCTCAAGTCCTATGAAGAGACTGGTGTGCTGGACCTCCTTGAACATCGCGGGTGGCTAGTTGCAACTCAGAATGCCACCAAATACAACAAGGTCCTGGCTCAAGAGTTTTATGCCAACCTTACGACCCAGCTCGATGCGGAAGGGTCACTACAGCGCCATGTCATTTATCTTTGGGGAAATGTCTGCTCCTTTACTGCTGAGCTTCTGTCCTAGGCCATGGAGGCACCAATCGTGGACACAGTCGGGCACTCTGAGTAGCGACTGGAGCGCAACATGGACAAAGTTGCATACGAGCTGACTGGCGGATCAATCCGTGTGTGGCCCCTCGAACCTTTTCCCACCAGCTCACTCACAAGCTGGTACAACCTGTTGTTCCGAATCCTTGTCAGCCACTGGCTACCTTGCACGCAAACCTCCACCATCTACCCTGAGGTTGTCAATGTATTGTTTCATGTTGGAACGGGAGTTGCAATTGATCTGGGGATGCTTGTGTTCGAACGCATTTATCGGGGTACCTTTCCAAACTTCCATCTCTCATTTGGGTTCCCTGCACTCATCTACAGGTACTTTGCCTCCAGGCATCCCTCCATCATGCTGGACAAGGAAGACCTTCTCGAGTGCCCGGTCATGCGTGCTAGCACTAAAATTCTGAATAAGCCGCCGCCCTCCCCAGGTGCAACTGGATCTTCCACAAAGAAGCAATCCGGCTCCATTCCCGACGCCTCTTCCAGTCTTGATGGGGTGCACCTGGAACTCTCTAGGCTGAATGGTCTGGTGGCTGAGCTGGTTCAGTCCAATGAGGAGCTGCGCACTTCGATGGCCCTTCAAGTATCCAAGTTGACTGTCTGTTGCAACACGCTGGTCTCCGCTCTGGGCCTGGTGAATCGTCTGGGCATGGTAACGATACCCCTTGATTTGTTGTTTCAAAAAGAGGGAGATTTTGTTTAGGGGGAGTTGCACTTGCACATTTTTTTTCTCTCGCTAAATCTGGACAATTTCTATCTTATGTTAAACGTTTTGGCGGAAGGTTGCACTGCTGTTGCAACCAGTACATTTCGTACTCTTTTCTTTACTTTCTGCGCGTACTACTTGCTTATGAATGCTTACTAACGACTGTGCAGAGTGGTCAATAATTTTGACAAAACAAATCAAAGGGGGAGATTGTTAGGGCCGAATTCCCTTCGGATGGGCTCTAAACCATGCGGCCCATGCCTTATCTTTATTGATATTGTTTTGTTTAAATTATTAGGATTTAGTTAACCTGATTTGGTAATTATCTTAAAGGATATTGGTTTATCTTAAAAGATATGTTATCATCTAAATCATGATTTATATTCCTTATCTCTTTATTGCACTTGGACTAATAAGCATGCAGGTTCATTAAAAGATCCGTGAAGATCGTTTGGAATCCCCTTAATAAGGAAGAACAGTCTCACGGATCTACAAGAACAGCTGTCGTGCCCATCTTACTTGGAAAGAAGATTGCCAGTGGATTGCAACTGAAGATTCGATAAAAGATTCTGGTGCGCCTATATAAAGAGAAGACACGAGATCGTTACAAGACACTTTGAAAAAGATATTAAGCAGTCAGTCTTGTATCGAGTCATTTCGTGAAGAGCATTAAGTCAGAGGGTCTCTGGAATAGCTTAGTGTGTCTTCGATTCAATCGTGTTTCTGAAAACAAGTTAAGGGTTAGGTGTTGCAACTGCATATGTTAGAGGGAGTCTAGTATATGAGTTGATTTAAATCCTTCATTGTAATTCTTAAGTAGGAAACAGTTTGAGTCAAACTTTGGGTGAAAGCCCCATGGACTAGGACCATTTGGACCGAACCACGTTAAAAATCTCTTGTGTTCTTTACTGTTTATGTTTTACTGTTTTTTCACAATTGCAACTGCAAAAACTGTTTTCAAACGTTAAAGAACTATCGTCTGTTGTACTTCAGTGTACAGTTGCAACTATTGCTAAGTGCAACTGGACACATTTACAAGTATTGCAGACACTAAGATCTTTCAAGGGGAATATTTGACAAGAAAATTGGACCCGCAAATATAGTAGTGCAAGGCATATATCACAAATTGACCAGTTACTTAATTTAATGAATTCCGCATTTCATAATAACGTTTACTCCTTAACCGATAAGGCTAATAAACATAGGACAAATAACATAAGTTTATTTAAGATCCGGGGTTTAGGTTGCATTCGACAAATCATAAAGAGCATTTTTTTTAATGAAACGCTTCAAATAAAAACATGTTTGTACTCTAAATATTACATAAAATACAAAGTTCTAAATGAATACGACATTATCCATTATACAGTAAAATTTGTAATTAAACCACAATGTTAAAGGATACTAGGTACTAAAATAAGTATTCTATTACAACATCACAAAAGATATTACAATTAAGCATGTAAGAAATTCACACTTTCACATGTCAGCTATAGCTTATACCAAAATAAGATGTGCAACATTGCCAAACAAAAAAAAATATGCTACTGGCATTGGGAAGACCGAATACTTAACTAAACCTTGATTTGAAAGCTTCTGAAAGAGTATTGGAGTTTTACTCCGCGAGTATACTCCTTACAAATTCACTCCGCCCTTCCGTGTCCAAACTAAAGAACAGAGCAACATGGGTTTGAGAGGATACAATCTTCTTCGCCGTGCGAATCCTAGTGGTCATGGTAAAGTCTGGAAAATCTTGAAGTGCAGTGAATATAAGAGTTACATGTGGGTTAACTTATTTAAGTGACCGAATAGCACTAGATAGTTCCGAAATTGTGACCTCCGTCTTCTCCAGAGACCTACTCACATTCAACAACAAGTCGTCATCGACTCCAGCTGAGCGTACCTTACGCTTTTTGATGCCAGATGCTTTCCAGGGCCCGCAACCTTCTAAAAGTGGGGTGGCAAATGTCTCATCGGCTGTCTCTGAGGTCAAGTCTTCTAGGCCGGTTGGACTCATTAATAGTCGGGTCGTAGTTTGGTGGTGGCGTAGGATTGTTCACTCGTTCTTTTGCAGCATTGAAGTCAACGTCATGATCACTCGTGCCTTTGGAAAAGCCAAACATTATATCCCACTCATCAAAGTAAGGGAAAGGTTTGGTCTTCATTTTATCCAGTTCAGGATTAACCTTAATAATTATAAAAGAAGGACATAAACGTTAAACAGAAAAGCAGCTGATTTTGGTAAATGTTGTAGTTTAATTTCAAGTTATTACCTTAATGCCTGCTTCCCGAATTTCAGATCCTACAATGGTGATTGTGTGGGAAAGAGGGTCCAAAGCGACGAAGTTACTCCCGATGCGGCCAAATAGCCTAGATAAAGCACCATAGTCCTTGCGCCAAGCCGTCATCTTGGAGATGACCTGGGAATCCCCTTGCACATCACTATTGGGGACCCTATTCTTAATGTGGAGAGCAACCTAATTATTAAATCCAGGTTTTCATCTGTTGCCCGACTGCCACTCCTCTATAATTAGTTCTTTCACGGCTTCTATCAAAGCCGCCTCCTCTATATTACTCCAATATTTGCGGCAACCATTTCCATTAGTTTTTTTGTTTTTGCCTTTCTTGCTAGTGGCTGTTTGTTCCATCTGAAGAGGGAAAAAATAAATTAGTTTCTTCACAGTAGAAATAAAGGAATAGAGACAGCAGATTGCAATACCTTAATAATATGTTTTCCAAACAAATTGATAACTATATTAATTTCTGGAAGACTCCTGACAGTTAGAAACTACAAAATCTAATAATGTGTGTTACCAGCATTTTCAAGATAACTGGATGTACTAAACCATAGCAATGTCGGCGCAATAGCTCACTATGGCAAATATATAAAATTCAAACTAACAGTGAACAATTTTTATGTTGGATGTCCATTATAAATGGTTGTTCTTATTAAATATATATTAGAGATGCTTAACAAATGGCATTCAATTCATAGAAGTTAGCATGAATATCATTAGTATATAATTTAAGGGCACCTGTATTGACATTGTGGTTGTAATAATAAATTGAGAAAATTGTACAAATAAGAGCATGGTTAAAAAATCATAATAAAGAAGAGATAACAGACTCCATAAATGTCCCACATAATTGCACAACAAGTAGCACCTTTCAGGTGATTAAGTTACAGAATATTCAGAAAAATAAAAAAGTTAAAATTACAAATAAATTCAGTGACAATTACAACACAGTTACTAACATCGCTCAAAAGCACATGTAGATAATAGGTTAGGATTATGTATTGCAAGCATTAGTAGTGTTACAATCTAGTTTGTTTGACGTCTCAAACGCCAATTGTTAAACATTTCCCCCGCCATATTATTACACTTGTTGTGCCAGACATTAGTGTGGACTACTGTGTCGATGTATTCGGTTTCATCATGTGGCCCAAAGACAAGTTGTTCACCGCTAGCTTCAAGGGGGTCTACTTCCATGTGTAGCCGGATGAGGTTATGCAACAATGCACACGCCAGAACTATGGTGCACTTTGAGTTAACAGAGAAATGTGTTGGATGATCTAAAATAGGCCATCTAATCTTCAAGAGTCCAAACGCACACTCAATTACGTTACGGGCTTTGCTATGCTTCATGTTGAAAAATTCCTCACGATCAACTGGACGGTCCCTACCCGTAATCCACTCATTCAAGTGATACCTCCTACCCTTAAAAGATGCTAAAAATCCTTCGCCATTCATATACCCTAGGTCGCAAAGATCGTATTGTCCTGCCCAAAAATGTATTATAATTAGTCATTCTTGTTCTTTATATGAATTTATGAAATACCAACTATTATAGGGAATTCTACTTACCGGCAGGAACCTTCAGTCCTCCCGGCCTTACTAAAGCCTCTCTGAGAACCATACTATCCGCGACGGGCCCTTCCCATCCCGCAAGGATATAAACAAATTTTTTATTAGTATCACAAACTCCTAGAATGCTAGTTGAGACAAATCCTTAGCATGTACAGTAACGTTCTTTATCGATCAGAGGGATGCGAACTGCAATATGTGTATTGTCTAGTGCATCTAGACACCCCTATTAATTATTCAATCAAGATAAGTTGATTAGTATCCTAATTAAAAAGGAAAGTCCAAGTAACTAATTAAACAATTTATAATTCTTACAGGAAACACTTTCCACCTCTCATCAGTACAATCTGTGGTAACTGGTATGGGGGTTACCAATAGAAGGTCGGAGATCTTGATCAAGGCATCCATTGTTTTATGAAAATAATGACTTAGAGTTTGACCAAATCTTTTAAAGTTAAATCTGACAACACGGTTCTTATCGTGATGGGCTAAAGTTTTCAAAAAGACTGCAGTCATCTCTTGGACATTAACGTATTTACAACTTGTTAAACCACCGCCATGTTCTAGGAGATAACACGACTTGTGGAAGCTGTTCCTATCCATGCGTATAATGTCAACACAATCCTTATCATTAATGTGTACCAAATCTTTCATATGTTCTACTTGTTTTGGTAGCCTACCAAGCATGCTATAAGAATAGCCTCTTTTACGTTTGTTTCTCTCACTCTTACGTCTCCTCGCAAGCAAGCAAGTAATCAACACCAATAATAATCTAAGCCGTACCAAAACTAATTGAGCGGAAGCAATGATAGTGGCATGTGCTGTAAGATCCATCCTAAAAATGTAATCCTTTGTAGAGTTAAGGAAACAGTATGTTAAAAAAGAGAAAAACATAAACATATGATGACAACCAATCAGTTTGTTAATAACTAGTACACATGCCAAAAAACACACTGCCGTGTTGAGATACCAAAATTAAATATGAACAATAACATCCACAAACCAGATCAACTTCAAAACCTCAAATTAACAAAGATATGCACACATCTGTATAGACACAGATCATTGATACCATTAATATAACCACAAATTCCAACCTTCATGTACAACTTACATATGAATAACCAAAGTATATACTTGTTTCAGGCATAATCAGAATGCATTTTATACTAGCTTCCAATGAACCAAAATTATGTTTTTATCTAATTGAAATTGTAACTAAATTATGAAACGCCAATCATACATCCTCCTGAATGTAATTATTTACTAAACATCACTGGATATTGCAAGATGAATAGAAATAGAGCAGTAATGGAAATACCTGAGAAAGTGATGTCCAACAAAAAGTGAAGCACAAATTAACTCGATTTTATAAGTAACTACCTCAATGAATGAATCATCGCACCGCCAAGTATGTACATGAAAGGATTAAATATGTGTTACATAAATTAATATAATTTGATTCAAATTGAGTGTACCCCAAACAAAAATTAGTTCCCCAAATACTTTTCAACTACTGAAATTGGGGGGAAATGTTACATGTAAGGATGAGTAGCCTCCAAACTAACAAATTAGCGCCTGCAAAACATAATTCAAACTTCACAATGAGAATCGATAAAATTTTAAAAGCCAACTAATTGTACACTCGATCGACCAAGGTACCATACCTTTACGAAATTTGAGAGCCACCAACAAATTCTCAATATCCTATTAAGCAAAACAGAGAAGATGTGATACATCAATACAAATCTAGGGTTTTTTTTTTGAAACCTCAATCAAACCAAAAAGGTGGGTCTCGATGGAACCTGGCAAAACTGGATGAACATAAATTACCTATTCTTGCCGTTGGGTGGAATCTGATTGTATGGACCACGAAGTGAACTCCTAGGGTTTATTTCGCGATGTGGAGAATGTGTAAAGAGGAAATTTGGGATCTGCTGATATTTTGATTACACCCTCCACGTAATAGAGACATAAAGGTAAGGGGTGTTTTGAAATTTTCACATAAAATTAAAAAACCACTGTAGAAGTCATTTTGTAAAAAAGTGGGCGTCACCCCCGTTTCAATCAGCGCTTGAGTCCCGGGTCATTCATATTGAATGACCCCGGATTGAGTATGGACAACCAAACTTAAGTTTAACACTGTTCAATCAAGACTAAATCACCCTAATAGGCCCTAAACTACTCAGCCAAACGAGCCCTTAATCTCTAGATATTTAAGTTGGAATCATTATCATTTAAATTAATTATATTATATTAAAAAAATTCTTAACTACGAAGACCGTGTGGTAATGTTACTAGTTTACAGCAAAATTATTCCTTAATTATTAGCGGAATGGGCATAGCTTGATGGCGTAATAGGCTTGGGAATAGTCAAAAAACGTAAATACCTAAACCAAACGAACTAGGGTTTGGAATTTGTAGTGCAAGTGCCTTTTTTTTTCCTATGTAACGATTTGTGCGCCGCGGATCTTCTGTTCCAAAAGCCTGTTCCAGGCTCTGTTCCAGCCTTAATATGCACCCACGTGTATTGTACAATTCTTCCGTCTAATTCATCCGTTAGTTAGCTTTTTCTCTTTTCTCGCGTGGGTAACAACTTTATTACAAGACTTTGATTAAAAAAATAAATCAATGTTTTACAAATTAAAAAATTAGCAACTCGTTTCTTTTCTATTTCTTCTTTCTTTCTCTCTTCTCCATTTCTTCTTTCTTTCTTTTTGTCTCCATTCTTTCCCATTTCTTCAGACTTTCTCTTTCCTCCATTGCTGAAGAATTATAATTCTTCAAAACACTTTACATTTTTTGTCCAAAAAAAAAAAATACTTTACATTTTCTTCTATTCATAGGAGAGCAGATAGCTCCTTCTAAAATTTGCAAAAAATCATATGACATTACCTATCATTTTATTTCTTCTCCATTGTTTGAATATTGAGGCCACATATGAATCGATATCCTTTTCAAGAATTGAGATGCATTTTGAAAAACGTTTTCGGCAAAAACATTACTTATAGACCAATTATATGAAAAAAAGAAAAACAAGTAATGGAGACACTGAATCAAGTAATGGAAAAACAAGTATATTCTATTTCAAAAAAGTAATGATAGTTGAGAAAAAGTGATAGGAAATTGAAAGAAGAAGAACATAAAACACTTAATCAATTGGTCTTAGTATCTTGAGTTCATAACAGATCTTTCATTTTTGTACACCATTAAAACTTTCATCTCTGTTGATGGCTTGCTGACTTTGGCTTTGACGTATTGAGTCTTGTGGTGTAAAACTTCCAAGCTCATGTTGGTGGGGCATTTGCGCCTATCATGTAAAACATTGCAATAGATTGATCAGTATGGAATATTTGATATATGATTTCGAGATCACATTAATATTAGTACACATCACCTGCAACAATTCTGTCAAGCTACTGGTATTATTTTCATTTTCTTTTGTATAGTGAGGCCAAAAGTTGAATTGTTGATGTACATTTGGATTGTTCAACTGTCATGAATTATTGCATGTATATTACATGATCCACATACAAACTATAAAAATATAAGTTGTTCATGGCAATGAAACATATTATAAAGTAAATATAGGGCTCAATATGGACAGATTTAGTAGGAGTCACCAAGTTATGTCCGGCGTGTTCAGCGATGTACTTGACCACTTTATATTTGCTTGTATGACGAGCACTAATTTTCATTAGCGCGCGACAAAAAGTTCTTGTTTCAGAACGACGAGACTTCACATTCACGTCACGTTTATCTTCTTGTCTTTTGCCTGCACATGAGCAACAAAATGTCTTGTCGACAATATTTCCATTATGGTCCTTATGTACTGAACTTCTTCTTACACTAAAACCTTTTGCATATGCATATTCATTATAAAACGCAAAAGCCAAGTCCTCTGTATCAAATTCCATACCAATTTTTGGAATTTTAATGCTAGAATCTGCAATGTGATGGCTACGTGAGACATCTTTTTCAAGATCAATCAATTCATCTTTGTTTGCGTCAATCTCGTTTTGGGGACAAGAAATATCATCCGATTTTTCAAATTGTAACCTCCGTCGTGATGAAAGATTTCCTTCGATCTCAATATCTTGAGTACTCATCCTGCAAAGTTTTGGAAGATAATACTATCAATGAACTAATTGATACAAATAATTCGTTTAATTTGGGGTACCAATTCAATTTGAGACATAGATTATGAGAAGCATGCATGCTTGTAATTTTAAGAAAGTACAATTGGGAGCAGTAGTTTTATGGTTTGACTTTGAATATACATCATCAATTGATCAAATAAAGAAAAAAATACATCAGTTTGTTTGATTGTGACACACAACCTGAAAGCTATGATTGACGTGATGGTTTGCTTGAGGTTATGGCAAAGTCGCATATGACATTGTGCAAAACAAATTGCAAAATAGTGGCCTAAAACCGGAAAAAAAAAACCCACACAATTTAACATATACATAAAAAAGAAAAAGGAGTAATTCAATGAAAAGTACCTGCCAAAAAGGTTTTTAATTGCTTTTGCTTTTGCTTTTGTATAATTCTTCAGCAATGGAGGAAAGAGAAAGTCTGAAGAAATGGAAAAGAATGGAGACAAAAAGAAAGAAGAAATGGAGGAGAGAGAAAGAAAGAAGAAATAGAAAAGAAACGAGTTGCTAATTTTTTAATTTGTAAAACATTGATTTATTTTTTTAATCAAAGTTTTGTAATAAAGTTGTTACCCACGCGAGAAAAGAGAAAAAAGCTAACTAACGGATGAATTAGACGGAAGAATTGTACAATACACGTGGCTGCATATTAAGGTTGGAACAGAGCCTAGAACAGGCTTTTGGAACAGAAGATCCGCGGCGCGATTTGTGAGGGTTGGTTATATTGCTGGCGTTCACATGGGACGAAATTCCGACCGACCTAGAAAAGGAACGAATTTTTTAGAAGATAAAGCGATTTTTTCCGGCCCAATAAGTTGTAGGGAAAAACTAAAAAATCTAAAAACTTATTAGACAAATTTGGCAATTCTTCTAAATTTGACTTGCCTCAACTAAGCTTTGCATTCAATTTTAAATTCCCCAACACTCTCCCTACCAACTCTTCAAATGCAAAAAATATTATTCTTTCAGACAAAAAATCATAAATTCAGTACAAGAATTCGTAGAACATATATGATATAACCATAATTTTCCACATTTTTTGGCATCGGTTGAATTATTAAATGAAGCGTCTAAATTTCATATCTTCGTCTTACTTAACTGAAGAGCAATATAGTACGAAAGGTGGTTATACTGATCTATTTTTTAAAGAAAAATGATAGTTTGCTTACTCGTTTAATAATACATTTTAGGACGAAATATTAAAACTGCACTATAACTTTTTTTCAAAACTAAAAATGCCCGTTTTTTTCGGGCCTTGCAAAACTGCCCCGTAAGTCTTGAAAAATCTTGTAAAAATGCCCGATTACCTTATTTGGGCCAAAAATGCCTATGTGGCGGTATAATGGCTGCCACGTCATAAAATAGCTCCGCCACGTCATAAGATTGTTCCGCCACGTCATATTTTCAGCCAATAATAATAAATATATATATAAATAATAAAAATAATAAACATATATATAAATAATAATAAACAAATATATAATAATAATAAATATATATAAATAATAATAAACATATATAATAATAATAAACATATATAATAATAATAAACATATATGTATAAATAATAATAAACACAAACACATATATATAAAAATAATAATAAACATATATAATAATAATACCACCCGACCCGTGTACCGCCCCCCCCCCCCCCCCCCCCCACCTGGCGACCACGACCCGACCCGAGAACCCCCCCACCTGGTGGTGGAGCCGCCGCCGAGCACCACTACCAAATTCGCGGTGGTGGTGATGCCCAACCACCACCACCGCGAATTTGGCAGTGGTGCTCGGCGGCGGCACCACTGCCGCGATTTGAAGTGGTGGTGGCGTCAAATCGACGCCACCACCACTGCAATCGCAGCCACCACCACCGCGATTTAGTAGTGGTGGTGGCGGGGGGGCGGTACAGTCAACGCAGTGGTGCTCGGCGACGGCGCGGGGGGGAGGGGGGGTGGCTGGTTGGGGACGGGATATGTTTTATTTTATATAATATTAAAATATTTATTATTTTATAAATAGTTACATATATATGTATATGTTGATATTATTATATATATATGTATGTTTTATTTTATATAATATTAAAATATTTATTATTTTATAAATAGTTACATATATATATATGTTGATATTATTATATATATATATATGTTTTATTTTATATAATATTAAAATATTTATTATTTTATAAATAGTTACATATATATATATATATGTTGATATTATTATATATATGTATGTTTTATTTTATATAATATTAAAATATTTATTATTTTATAAATAGTTACATATATATATATGTTGATATTATTATATATATATGTATGTTTTATTTTATATAATATTAAAATATTTATTATTTTATAAATAGTTACATATATATATATATATATATGTTGATATTATTATATATATATTTTACTTTTACAAATGATTATGCAATTTATTTTGGGGTGCAAATACAATATTTAAAGTTACAAGGATTTTGGGGTGCAAATACAACTTGTTGACGTGGCAGTCACTGTACCGCCACGTAGGCATTTTTGGCCCAAATAAGACAATCGGGCATTTTTAAAAGATTTTTCAAGACTTACGGGGCATTTTTGCAAGGCCCGAAAAAAACGGGCATTTTTAGTTTTGAAAAAAAATTATAGGGCAGTTTTAATATTTCGTCCTACATTTTATGTTCCAAGAATTGAAGAAATATAGGCTAGAATATGTAGCCCGTGCCTCTTCAAAAGTGAAAAATGAAAGAAAAATTAAGGAGCTAATAATGCATCATCTTCTGAAGCAGAAAGATCGCCACGTCCCTCTTCCTGTTCTCAGTCGTTGTCCAAGGCTCTTTTCGTCTGTTCAGGCCCGGTTTTTCTCTGGCTTTCTGGAGATAACAAAGGACTACAACTATCAAATCTTTAAAGCCTGCAAAGAATAAACCTCAAAATATATGCTTCACTGATGTTAAGGCTTACTCTTGTTAGTGATGGCGGAACGAGTAATGGCTAAAAACTCATCCCATCTAACTTTTCTAAGTTCCCGCTTTTCCTCCTCGGCAAGTTCAAAGTTTGGCTCCCTTCCACACATAAATGCAGCCCTGCAAATGTCGAATATATCAAGCATAAGTTCTTTTTTAACTTTCAGTACCATTAAATGACGAGGTATAGATGCTGCAGCTTGTAGTAAGACCTGTCATAAAGTCGAGCGGCCTCTTCTTGAGAGCCAACGGTTCCCAAATGGATTTGTTTCTTGTCAACTTTAATAGCAGCCTGCCATTTCATATTCTTGAAATATACGCCTCGCATGATACATGGTTCTTGGTTTTCAACATGCTTTCTCCTATGTCGCTTTCTACGTTTCACCTCTGGAACAATAGCTCAATCAGTTGAATGAAAAAAGACCGACAAACATAATAAGCAGGCGTTGTCTCAATATCCCAGTGTACAATATTACAAATATGTACAATGTGGACAGTGAAGGATAAATGGTTAACTTCCAAGTATGAGCTATGATTCAGAGGGTGGACTTTGTGGGTAAGACAAATAGACAATGACAGTGAAATTGCACAATCTAGTAAATTGATGTTCACGTTGATACTTTAAATATCACCCAACATATCAACTAATTTGAAGATCATGAAAGTCTTCCGTGAATCTTTGAAAGCGAAGTAAGATCTTACGTCGAATTCTTCGCTGGAGTGATGATGTGCAAAATATTTTTCAGTATATAGAACCCAGACACATAATTCTGCTATACTGTTTATCTTTTTTTCTTTTTTTTTTTTTCTTTCTGCCTCATCTCCTCTATGTCTTCGAGGAGTATACGTTCTCTTAAATCAACCAAGTGTTACTGCCATCCAAACTGGGAATCTATAACGGTGCAGAATTAAGTCAGGATCGATATCCAAGCTGTACTGGAGAAGCAATGTAGAAAAACAACTTTGCAAGAGGTCTGTATGTCTGTTTGGCATATATGTGTTACCTAAAACTTAACCAGTAAGGGGCTTTATTTGTTTGCGGTGGATAACTAGTGATGAAGTGGAACATTGGCAGTTTGACCCAACTAAATCGAATGCCTAGTGGGTTCCATTTCACAAAGCCGACTTATCGCAGCAATGGGCCGGTGCCAAAACACGTGCAGATATACATCTATATAAAAGGAACCGGGATATATCTACTTGTTTAAGGACAAAAGAGAAACCGTTTTTTATTTTCATGATAGCACGAGTATGTATTAATGGGATCTGAGCTATTTTTCAATTGTTCATATTACGATGTGAAACCTTTATATCCCTTCTTCCCTTACAGAGATAAATGATGTGATTTGAAACCCAAAGTTGATCATATATAAAGGTAATATTACCCAAAATGATTGGTAAAACATTGACAACAGCTTTTTAGCACAACAAAACCTGATGGATTAGATGAATAAAAACAAACCAGGAAACTGCTGAATCTCTTTTGACGAACTAGGAGCAGAGACGTTGTTTGAACCAGCCCCAGTTTCCTAGTCAGTATTGCAAATGAAAACTGTTAATTAACTCGTAGATTTTGCAGACAGTAATATGCATGAATTTCTAGTTGCACACAGAATGAAGACTTAATACGGATGCTGAAGGTGAAGAACAGGGTCATGAAAATTATGAGAAGGCCCCATATCAGAAGATGCCAGAAAAGATTAAAAAACTAATTAGTCATTCGTGTTTATTCTTATCAATTTATACAACCAAGAAACGATATGGAAAACTACTATTTACCTAATCAGAAAAACCCTGCACGAAGAAATTTTGTAGGTATGTCCATACCAAAAAGAGTGAGTTATTTGATTGTGTAGAAATTAATGTGACTGAGGAAACGTCATATAAAGTAGGATCATAAACAAAACTAAAGCATGATACTACTGAACTGAACTGGGAGAAAAAACAATACAAGTATGATTCAGTTACATCAGGTAGAGGTTTAAGGTTTCTTACCATATGATCTCCCAACAGACTGATATTACATTTCATAACCAACAAGACACTTAAGATCAATAGTTCACCACTACATAAAAAAGAGAAGAAAGTATTTTTATATAAACTTTTTACCATAGATTATAGAGGTATTTAGACCATTATGAAAATGATATCGAGTGTTCTATATGGTTGAGACGAAGAGATAGACGTAAAAATGACAGGTACAAGTATACAACTGAGCTTAGAGTTAAGGAATTTCAGCCTCCAAAGTGAAGTTGACAATCTGTGGAAGCATGTTATACTATAGACAAAAACTATAGTGGTTGCAGTATTTATGTATCGATTAGTTTAAACTTATGATGCCCCCTAGTGTAGTGTCACATTAATAAAACTTAGATATGCATATATGTCAAATTCTGCTTACATCTTGTGGTTTGTCACTATGATTTGAAGGAAGAGGATGAATAGTGACTAGTCTTTTGTTGTCTGGACAGTTTTCATTAGTCCTTCCATGCTCAAAAATCCATGGAAGTGGAGCCAAGAAATAATTCTGTCCTACAGAATTACGTTACGTGTCAATAGTTAGCGCATGAGGGCGACAAAATCAAAGCTAAAAGAATTCAATAATATTTAGTAGTAATACTAGAAACTGTTATGTTTGTAAAAAATGATCATCATAACATAGAAGTAGCGCGTGAATACCAGAACATATTCCTAAGAGCCTTCGTCTTCGAATGCTCACCATGGTTTTCCCCTGTTCTCCGTAAATGCAACAAATCTGGTTAGCCATAAATTATAATACCCCCGCATGCATGATTTCGCACAGAAAAACAAAAAAGAAAGTGGTGCATAAGCATTACTTATTATCAAACAAAGTATTTGCTATTATTATGAGACAATTATATATAACAGCCTGTTTATCACATTACCAAAATAAAGAAAGCAATATATAGCCCATATTATATTATATTATATTATATTATATTATATATACACAACCATGAATTGATGATTAACCAACAAGATCAATACAATCATTCTAATATTATATAATCTTAAGCCTTACCAGAAACAATTAAAGGTGGTAGAATGTACTACAGTACAGCCGATAGATAAGCCGATAAAGACTTTCACCAAATCTGCATTAGTTCCCAATTCCTTTAAGTCAGCCCCCGAAAGAAAACCCAAGAAGAAAACAAAAATAATTCAAGAAATTGCCAAACATCAAAAACTTGTAATCTTTTGAACCAATGAGAAAAGCCCTTGTAAGAAGAAGATAAAGCAAATAAAAAAGGACAGGGGAGAAGATACTTATACAGTTATACTAGTATTATTAGTTGTCAGTGCGTGGAAACCGAGGCGGAAAAATCAAAGGTTTTGTGTGCGGAGAAAAGAGAATTAAGGTGGTGAGAATAGAAAGAGACAGCCAGATAAGAGTAATAGCAACAACAAGTAGTTGGAGTTTTACTCATGCATATCTACCACCTTTTATTTTATAATATGTTTAATGGGGCCGGTTTATTTTAATTATAATTAATAAGTGAAAGGGAACGAACAAACGACTGCTCATTCCATCGTTCTGTATTTTCAGTTATTTGCAAAACTACTCCCTGCTTTTTATCCTTTGCACCAGATTTAAGAATAAGCAATGATTGATTATGTTTTAATAATGGTTGTGTTAATAGTTACTAATTTTATTGCATTAGATTTTGTAGGATTGTAGCATTATGTCTTAAAAGAAATACTTTGGGCAAATCGTAAGAATCATTGTTACAATAAGAATAAGAGTGTGTTTGGTTTCGATACTAGCTACTTAATATGATGAGTTGTTACTAAAAGTTACATTATAATTGGTATTATTTAATAATTCAATTTTAATGCCGTGTTTGTTTTGTCCAACGAAAAATGAGACAAAAATCCTAAAACACGGTTTGGTTCAATGTGTAATTATGTTTGGGCAAAGAGGGTTGTCCTAGGGTACATACGAGTTATGATGATGCAGGCCCAAGCTACGTCATATCAAAGGATAACTGATGCGTATTTTCACTTGTTATAAATCAGAGAGAATACACACTTTTCGCAAGTATACGAGTCAAGTAATAATAGAGTGGTAAGTAAATATAACTGACCAAGTATCGAATTCCAAGAGAGTAGAATCTTTTGTTAGCAATCTGAATTGTTGAGCTTTCTTAGTGAAACAATGCTTTGAAAACTTTTACGAAATAGAAAGATTAATTGAACTAAAACTAAGACTACTTTACTAAACTAATTTAACTAAGACAGGATTGAATTGAATCGATTGATTGATTTTGGTTGTAAAACAGATTAAGAAAAATGTATGTATGAGGTGAATTTTGTTCATCTCGAATGAGGGGTATTTCATAGACAAAATACCAATGACCCCTATGTACGCCTCTTTCTATTGAATCTTGTTTTGTTCACACGTTGACTTGATTAACTAAGCGAACTTTTGTATCACTTAAAATGCCCTCTAATTCCTAATGATGCCAGGCCGTTAGACACTATCCCTTCTCCAGAAAGTTCACCATGTCATATGATCCATACAAAGTTTTAGAAGAGAATTAAAGTTGACAATTATAACCTAGATTCCTTGGTGAACGCTAGTGCAGAAGGTCTAGAGATTTATTTGCTTTATCTACTATGCTAGTGTTGTGTTAACAATCTCCTATGCATAATTCCAAATAAGACAAGGTATATCAACATCACTCCATCGATTCAGAGAAACACGTGTGTCAATCATACCAAGTAGCACAAGCAACAAATAATGTCCAACAAAACAAAGTCTTCAATAAAATTAATCAAAATATAGGTTCAAGGTGCATCCATATGAGATAAATACATCCTCTCCTAGACACTGAAATGTTTAGCTACTCATGATCATAGTATAAGAACAATAATTCATAATAAAGTTGAGCAATAAAGAAAAGAAAAGATTAAACTCTTGATCTTAGTGAGATTTTAGCGTGTCTTCTCCTTTTGATTCATTGCTTCCTTCCTTTTGCGTAATTACTTGCTCTTGTGATCACCTTCTCCTCTCAACAATGATTGTAATACTTCAAATTATGAAAGTTATCTATGAATGTGTTTGTGTACTTATGTGCGTCTGTGTATGTGTTTGTTTGTTGTTGTGTTTTAGGTCTTGGACTAAACCACTCATTGGGTAATACAATATTGACTTGGACTTTGGTTCAAGTTAAACGTGATCAATGTTTAGTAGCCGACTAACATGTCTATTTTGATAATGTGGTAAGCTAGAGTCTTAACCTCATTTTATTCTCTTCATCAATTCATTTGAGATTGATAAATCCAAATGTCACCCAATATTGAAACTTGAGATAAACAACATTGTGTAGTTAGACTCGATGTTTCAATTTTTCTTATAGTTGGTTCTAAGTTCATAACAACTGAAAAAGAGATCTTGTAAGTTTTGGTTGTCTGATGAACTAAAACGCGACCAAAGATGAGTGAACTATCTGTATAATTCGAGAATATACATAAGTGTTTGATCAGGGATAAACACTATTGGAGTTACTTTGCAATTGTTCCATTCTAAGTGCTAGTCTTTTTTATTGCATTGTATGGGAAATTGCACTTAAATAGATGATTTTTTTAAGAAGTTGTATCGTCTCTATAGTTGAGTGATAGATCTTTGTCCTACGTGGACTTAAGGAAACATGTTGGTTACCCTCATGTATAAGTGTTGATAATATGTAGGATGTTATGCCATTGCATACCTAGAAAGAGTCAGTACATACATTTTGAGTTGTATGACTTCTGAACTTTCACCTACATGCCTTGTAAATGAGATGAAGAGGTTAGACTTGAGATGGAGAAGCATATTTCTTCGATGATTTTTTGGCTTGATAATGATGTTGTGTCTTGTTTCAAAAAATCTTATTAGGGTAGCACATTGTGGTTTTAGACATCAAACTATATCTTATAGTGTCAATTGTGACTACATAAATGTTTCAATTACTGTATTGATTGGTGAGAACAATCAATACGCATTTCGGATAGTAATAAAAACATTGATGTTGCATACCAGATACGCGCATCTGAGTCACATTGGGTAACAACAAACTTAGATTATGGTGTCATACCTACGAGATCCATATTCATGTTTTATCCTTGAATTTTCTTCATAGAAAAACTTGACACGATAGCCATCTTGATAGATAAATTTGGATGGAATTCCCACGAGGATAACCACCTTTAATTTTCTATAATTTGACTAGTACAAAAGGCATGGCTTGGAGCCACTAGTTTCATAACATTTGTTAGCGGTATTGCACGTTTATTTTTTATTTAACTATTAACAAATATGAGATACATGAGTATCTTGAGTGTTATAGAGTTAAAATCCAATTTTTAGCATTGTAATGATACGTATAATTTGAGTGAATGTGTGTGAATTGTAATGAAGAGGACTTCTATTTAATAGGTTTTAATTTCTTGCATACCATTACGAAATGGTAGCTATGAGAGGGAATAGAAAACTGTTATAAATGAGAAGTTCATTATACACTTAAGTGATGTGATCGCTTTTCTTAGATGAAGTTGCTTTCTCAGTTAAAGTCTATTTGATTAATAATTTGCCTTAGTATTTGTTTACTCTTCACTTTAGATAAGATTGGGTTAAAGACTCATTTTTATCTGTCTTGGATATTGGAACAATGAACTTATGTTCATGATCTTTTCATTGCAAGCTGAAAAGCAACATTCCAAATCTCAATGGTATGTCCGGGATACACCAACTGAAATGATGTCTTTATGTTCATCATGAACATGTGGAGTAAGGGTAATTGAAATTGAATCGTAGAATTATATAATTCGAGGCCTTAATCTTATTTATTTAGGATATAATTGGTGAGAAGCTTGTCTGTTTAGTTGATTCTCATCATGTCTGGTTCATTTTTCCAAGTCCAAGCATGTTTCGTGCTCCATGACTTAAGTGGGAGTCTATATGGGGTAAATGAGTCATTGTCGTGAATGAGTTAAATACAATATAAGTACTGTAGCAGATGGGCTCAAGTATGTGTCTAACGACATTATAGTACAATTAATATTTTTCTTTTATCTCGAGGAGATAAACAAAATTTAAATGATAAGCCATACCATATCATATCTTCAGGGTTGCCCCGAATAAGTGGGATGAAATAATTACGAGTCTGTAGGTCAAACCATGTACATGTACTGGTTGACTTTAGATTAAGGCGCGAGATATTTGAGAATTAATGAATTCTAAAAATTATACTTAAAGACTGTATAAATCTTTAGATGCATAAGATTTTTCACTTAAAAGGGAATATCTATTGTACTTTTGACAATAACTTATTTGCTTTTTGGAAATAAAAAATCTATTGATTTACCATTCATTGAGATTACGAGTTTTATGAATTACTTGACATGAACCATGAGATTGCTTATCTCGATGGATATTTTGAGAACATAAATCGATATACAAGTTTATAGATTTCATACCAAAGACATAGAAAATAAAGTTTAGAGACTATATGGTGGTCTATGGCCTTAGGCAATCTCTTAGATGGTGGTTTATATGATTCACTGAAAGGTTATCTCAAACGATCTTTGCTAGAGGATGTACTTACATTAAAAACGTTGAGAGGTGTTATATGTAAGTTCACTTGGGATAATCTCCGTCTTTATGATAAAAAGTTATTGGACGTGCGTTGGTGAGAATCATTTTAGAGATGGTCTCATTAACCATTGTTTTTAAATCAAACTTTGGTGCTTGTGAATCACTATGAAGTGACTTTGTTTATTTTTTTCATGAAAGACTAAGATCTTTGTCTAAACACTCGAGTGGTTCATCTAAAGTAATAACTCTATCCATTTTGTCTTAACAATGTCCCGATAGTTGAGATTATAAAGAGTATGATTGAGCCATTTAATGATGGTCATTCTTGTATCGTTGAGATAAAGAGTGATCTTGAAGGTTAATGTACCTTGCGTGTTCAAATTCATGAAAATCATCCAGTACATTGATGATTTGCATCTACAAATGTATGAAAGATTTGGAATGAATTCTGGAGCAACTAATACTCTTGAAAATGGTGAGATCTTAAGCCTTAGTATCTATGAAGACTCTAGTTAGAAATATATCTAAATCACAGTTTGTTAAATCTCTTCGATGATTGAGATTTATTGCGCTACACACTTGACCTGATAGTTGTCATGCCATGGATTTGTTTAGTAAGTATAGCCTAATTCTTAAGGATGGAATATGGACCATGCTAATATAGGATTTCAACTCCTATAGATACTGCATACTTAATAATGGACTTAGCCATTATTAATGAAAATACACCAATCATTAATCGAGAGGTGATTTTGACTTGGAGTAAATCGGCCTCTGGGTTTGCTCTTTTCTAACTGATGCTATGTGTTAGAATAGCTGAAAGCAAACGAGTGTATTTATGTGCCTATCAAATGAGACTTAATGGCACTTTGTTCTGCAGTATAAGGTGTTTGGTTATAGATACAATTTATCGTTTGAGACAGTAAGGCAAGTAGGAGTTGTTAGTGTGCAATATGGTGACTAACAATAATTGCTTACACATGAGTCTCAAGTGATATGAGCAAACACGTTATCGCAAAATAAAGCTTTTGTAAGAGATATATATGTAAAGAAAGAAGTGACTTTGCAGTATTTATCTATGCATCTTGAACCTAGAGATGTATTCGTGGATTGCTTAACATCTTGAGGTTTGCATAGAATATTATCTAATTGGACTAGCTGATGTCCAATTAGTTATGTCTATGAGTGTGAGACTTGAATGTTATGTAACGATTTTTGGTAAAAACATTCAAAGTCTAAAGGTATGTCTGATAAGCAAAGATTGGCTCTCTCATATGAGCAATCACCTCTGACACTGGGTAGTGTGCAGAGGTGAGACAATTATGATTTGTTTGGATATAAAGTCATACTTACATTGACATATTGCCTTGATTGATGATCAAGATGAGATTACTGTCATAATGTTAAGTAATCGATATGGATTCCCACCATCCATGATACTTATCTTATAGCCAGGTGTGAGTTTTCTTGTGATTTGCGTTTGTAGAGGACTAACAAGAAGAAAATTCAAGTTAAGCGTTAAAGACACTTGACCTGAGATTTGTACGATGCATTTATAACTAAATGTGACATGCGCTTCCGAGAAGGAAGAAAAGCATCTTATCATGTGTTTCATACCAAATGTGCTTTTGTGACCGTTGAAGTAATGAGTGAATTGACCCTTGTTTCCTCATTGTGTGAGACTCATTGGTTTATAAGGCCTCATAGTATACCCTTATGACTTTTAACGTTTTCTAGAAGCTTTACTTTTGTGTTGCTACTTTAGCATGTTGCTAATAGCCATGTCAAATTCGATAATCCGGTGCATGTCTATGAAAGCAGCCATTTTAGTGTTAAGAGGTTAAAGTTAGAAAAGACGATTGTCTAAGACTTGCACCTATCTTGTATTCACCTCACATGCAATTATGTCAAACTTTGATGTTTGGAATGTAATTGAGGATACAATGTATATTGTGAAAGAGGGTGTGTTCGTTTTATGACAAGGAATATGAGATACTCTGATTTTATGGCAAGGAATATGAGATACTCTGACTGATGCAAGTAACTAAAGTCTAGGGTATAACAAGATACATTGTCCTCGTGGTGGGGTGGAAGTTAAGTTGTTGTATATGCTTAGCTGGTGTACAACTAGGCTTAAGTAGATGAGCTGCCATATATCCCTAACATGTGTATGGCGTTAATGCTTAATATGCTCGCTGGTCACACGATCCATTTGCATGTATAAAATTGATGAGTACATTGATATGATCTTATTGAACATCGTTCTTGCCCTCATGTGCGAGTGGGAGATGAAGAATTTGGTTTGTGGGTCGCCCATGCGGGCTAACCCAACCTATTTAATTTAAATTTAAATTTAAATATGGGAAGAAGAAGTTTCTTCATTTTTGAATGAAGAAACTACCTCATTTTCCTTCTAATAGAATTCTCTCTCTTAGGGAGTTTTCTCCAACACTATTATTTTCTAAGGACTATAAAATAAGAGAAAATAACTCATTTTTGTACACAATATTGAGGGTAAAAAAAAGACTTTTGTAGCAATTTTTCACCATGAAAACTCATCAAAATTGGATATTGGATTGGGGCAATCGAATCCCTTCCATTTGTGATCGGATTCAGACTAGTTTGGAGTACAAAACACGTAGAAAATGTCATGAAAACAAGCCGGGTAGAAGATCGATAAAATTGAGCATCCATGAAATCCATCTCGATGGATTCAAGGTTAGTCTTTTCTAACAGGAATCGAAATGAATTCCCACATACATTCCACCCTTGTTTGGAGTAGATTCTCAGGTAGTTATAGGAGCTCGTTGGACTATTTTGTGATGGGTTTAACTGTTTACACGGGTATATAGATAAAAAAAATTGATCGGGAAAACACATCGAAAGTTAACCATATTCTTATGTGCAATTTCGACCTACTCACTGATCTTTCTGCGGCTTTGAGAATTCCATAGTCACCCATGAAGAAGTAGCAACCTATCTTTTGCATTGAAAACTGGTCATTTTCATATTTTCAAAGGCTTAGGACTCATTACTAGAGCCATTCTAAAAAAAATGATAGAGATGTGAGATTGTGCTTAGTCTTACCTTTTGAGCCCTTTAACTAAATGCAGTTAATCTTCAACTCGAGCTCTTGAATTACGACACATATATTCGTAGCATATCATAGAAACACACTGCCATGGACAACGGTATACCAATGGATCGGGAGATCAAGAAACACTTTGGCGGATGCGCTTGCTAAACACAAAGGGAACATGGATGGCAATTTATGTTTTATGCACAGACCTTCCCCCGAACTTTTATCGATTATTTCGATTAATATAGCCTAAGGGCATTTACTTCCGTCTTTCTACCAAAATATATATATATATATATATATATATATATATATATCATAGCAACACACTGTCAATTTGTTATTTAAAAGCAAATTTAGAAGTTTTAAAAGTTTGCTCGTTGGTACAAACGCAATAAGATATTGTAATTGTGATGGGGAATTTGGGATGGGTTAAAGTTTATTTGGTCTGAAAGTGTTATCACCCTTGACCCAGCCCAGCCCAGACAAGTGCACTCTCTATAACAAGAATAATAATAAATTTCACACCCAAGTTAAAGTAAAAGTGATCGAATTGAAGCGAATTAGGGCAGTTTGTTTGTTTGTTTGTTGGTTTGTGAGAATGATCTACGACGTGAATTCACCTCTTTTCCGTTCATTCCTCAGTCAGAAGGGCGGCTCCTCGGACAAGAGGTACGTACGTACTTTCTTTTTATTTATTTATTTATTTATTTATTTATTATGTCATACATGTGTTTGATCCTTTGAATATGAATGAAATAAAATAGCTTGTTCTGTTCTTCGGAATATATATATATATATATATAATAGTGTACAAATTGATTTTCTTTGAGCAGTTTAAGTCATTATTTTTCAAGTTTATTGTATTTGTAGTAATAATGTTTTTGTAAGTAGGGTGTTATGTTATTATATATTCCTAACACCTAATCCTAGTGGTTAAAATTGATCAACGTCTCCAATGATTTTGTGTGAAATTAAAGTTTAATTATATCTATCTTTGCTTTCTTCTGTCTTAAGCGTTGTCAATTTGAATTCCAGGAAAACTGAAGAGCAGAAGCCAAAGGAACAGAGGCCAAAGGCCAATGAAAACAAACCTGTTATGAATGAGTAATATGCGTGTGGATATGCAGCTTCACCAAGAATATATATTTATATGATTTACTATTTTAAGAATTTATTGCTTATTCGATCTTGTTATCCAGAAGATACTTGTTTTACTTATGTTTAATGAAAGCAAGTTAGTTCCTCACAGTTTCTAATAATAACTTATTATTTCTCCTTCACTTCAATCAGGCATTTGAGTCGCAGATAATGATGGTTATGATGTGCCTAGCATAATTAGCAAACCTCACAAGCTCTTGTTTAACATGATTTCTATTTTTGCTATCTGGGGTTTGATAGACGTGGAAAGAAATTGTGAGTGTTTGGTGGTTTCTTTGCTCTTCTTCTGACAAGTAGCCCACTTCACATTCCCTTGATTGATTCTATGCCATGTCAGTTGAGGGGCCCCTTCTTGCATGTAACTCCAACGACTCAGAAAAATACTCCAAGTTCTTCTGTAGGATGATTTTACTTGGACCACGACTATAACCAACCTTGTTGTAACTTGCAAATCACTCTCCTAAATTCATGCGTATAGTCAGTCTTTCAAATAAAATTCATGCATATTAGGGCCGTAGGTTACAAACTGTGATCACTCTTTAATCTAAGTAAGTATTTTCATCTAAAAGAAACCTACTCGTATGGTTAATGTCTGGTTGGTAGTTAGTATAGTTGTGTTACTAGTTACTACTGCTGTTGATCAGGTGGAGTAACAAATCCTGCATTTTACCACTTTTTTATGTCTTGGACCCTGCGTTTTTGTTTGTTTTGAAGTAGAAGAATTATTACTGCACATGTGTGTGTGTACCTTTGACTTATATGGAGAAATATTAGAGTCCACATCACAGTAATTGTCTTTTAGGTCTGTATCACAAAAAAAATGCTAACAGCAGACAGGTAGGGGACCCTCGGTGGGGGTGGCATGGATGGTGTGCAATGGAGTAGTAGTAATTGAGTGGTTTCCCATGTGAAATGAAGTACCTTTTTCAAAACCCTAAAGAAAACCATTTTGGATTCACTTTCGATGAGTCTGCTGTGTTTGTACTTCCAATTACACTCAGACTTTCTGTTGTATGATTCTTGTTTGTTGAGTGAAAAGTTGGTTAGAATCATTCATCTTGCTTTATCAATCTAGCTATGATATATTTTAGTCGTGATGGTGGTAGAATCCAAAGACTAATTGGTATCTTGCTATCATTGTATTCTTGGCTAATCTTTGTTCGTTAAAATGCTTTTAGTTTTAGGATTGGACCAAAGGCAAATGACTTGGGAGTGTGGAATTTATTTGATACTATTAGTTGATTGATGTATTATTAGATCACTTCTTTTTATAATCAGATTGGCTCGGCTAAATAGCCTTTGGTTAAACAGTAATTGCCTTTTACCAAAAAAAAAAGAAAAAGAAAAAACAGTTTGGTAATTAAAGTTCTTTGCCAAACCGAACTGCCCGACAGGCCAGTGTTCCCAGTGTGATTCACGGGTTTAAACTTTTTTCTGTTTTGTGTTCATTATTGTTTTAATTTCTTTTTATTGATTCGTTATGTTTGTGAAGCTTATCAAACGTGTTTATGCAATAAAAAAGTGGTTGAGTTTTATAACAAAATTATTAGGCTTACTTATGCGTTCTTTCAATATTATCTTTTACCTTTATTACTAATATATATATATATATATATATATATAATCATTTAATCCAGCTGAAGTCTAATACAATAGCGCTATGAGATTAACAACAGAATATTAATTGCCAAGAAAAAGCTGATAAAAAAATAATAAAGAAAATAGCCAAGAAACCGAACACACACACACACACACACACACACACACACATATATATATATATATATATATTATGTTCTTTATCAAATCTCAAGACTACTCAATATATAATCTACAATCATCATCATGATTGTTTATTTTTTTGCAAATATTTGTGAATGAGAGTAGTTTACTTGTAGTGCTAGTCCTAGAGTAATTTGACCAATCGTGAGGAGGGGCAATCGTAATTAACCTATTTACCTATTTGTTTCGTGTATTGAGATTATTTTAGTATTAAAAAAAAAAGATTGTTATAATATACTACTCTTCTGCATCTTGTGGGCAGTACGTAACGTGATGGTAATTATGAGCATGTAGTGACATTAAGAAATTATTTTATTCTAGTTCGTTGTATGTTTATATTTTTATATAGAAAAAAAGTAGAAAACAGATGGCCCAACTTATTGTATTCCATTCTGCCTTGTGATGTGTTGTTACTTGTGAGGCATCTCGACATTACTTCTTTCTATACATTTATATATGAAATGAATTAAACTGGCTAACTAAATAAACGGGCTAACTAACTAACGAAAGGTCTGAAAAGGGTCCAATGTCTAATGCGCATGATCGTTAATGTCTTCACGTGTTCCTTTATATACTATGTATTTTATATCTGGCAGGTATCTTATATCCTCTATGCTTATATTTGAAGGCTAACTAATATATAACCTTAGCTTATTAAATTGTGTTACTATTGTTCTTTATGATAAAACCACTAAAGACTGTTAACATAATGGACACAATTAAGTTTCGTATAAATTGGCTGTCGAGTAGGTTAATCCATAAAAAAGAGCCAGAAGATTGATTAAATTTTGCTGAAAAAAATAATAATCCCATAAATCCTTTTGTGTATTATAAACTTGTAAGTCCAATACTACTTACTACTTTGATGTCTCACTCTGACATTGTTAGAAAATAAAATATGAATTGTTTGTAATTATTTAGTTTAATTGGATCTTACTTTGGGTGTTTATTTACCCAACTACTATGTCATAAATAAGTAAAATTTATATTTAGTAAGGGATTTTAATAGTGGGAGTATAATGACAATTTAAAGCAAAAGAATCCAAAATTTACAAGTTATATCCTACTAGTGTGTAAGGTTTTTATTTTGTGATGAACTTAGTGTGGTACAAAGATTTGTGTTGGTTTGCACAACACCTGACCTGTTTTTTTTTATTAGGTCTAGATATTAAATATACAAAAGAAATACATAAAATGCTAAATAAGGTAGTTAGAATGGACAAAATACTTTATGAAAAGAGAAAATGATGATGGTCTCTTTTCATTGTTAGTTACACTTTCTTGTCGCTCGGACAAAAAAGAATTCCTCCGTTCATTACATAATTTTTCCAGTCTTTGATTGACTCTAATTGTAATAATTAGGCTTCCCTTTATTCACGCCGCGTTCACTACCAAAAAAAGAAAAGACTCACTCACATTCCTGCATCTTCATCTCTCTCTCTCATTTCTTCTGCATCTTCCATTTTTCTATTCTCCTCTGGCTGTCTGTCTCTTTCCTGAGACTAAAACCATCTGATTCATAAAAAAAAAAAAACAAGAAGATGATGTCTGAATTTTGTAGTCTACTAATCTCTAACTTAATCCTATGTTGTTCCTTCATTCTTTCTCACCCTCTCTACTTGTCCTACTTCATTTTCTTCTCACCTTACCTTCTTAAACTCATCTCTTTCCTCTCCCCTCTCTTTATCACTACTTTCCTTCTTTTACTAGCTTTTGTTATCTGTGATAATTCATCAACTCAAAATAATCTTATAGCTGCATTGCATAACTCCTTACTGGAAACACTCAAATCCCAAAAAGATGAAGAGTTTGATCTTGAAATGTACGAGATTGTGTTTGGTTCGCCGGTCATGGTGATGGAGTTTAAGGAAAACCAAGTTGAGATTTTGGAGGCCATAAAAGAAGAAGAAAATCTTCTGCAAGTGTCAGAAGAATCAACTGTGGTGGATGATGGTTCATGGAATCAAGATTCAAGCTTTAGTGAATGTGAGGCTTTAAAGGGTAATGGGGAAGAAGAAGAAAAACCAACAGTTGTTGTTGTTCCTAAAGTTGAAGAAAAAAGAATGGAGAATTTCTTGAAGATACTAGATGAGTTTGAGAGGATGAGTTCCAATGTGGAATCAAAGAAGAAAGTTGAGCGACAAGCTGCTGGTCCGAAAGTTGTTGGAAAACAGAAGCCAGAGTCACTACTTAAATATGGATCCGAGGCAACATGTTATAAAACAAGTACAGAACAAGATTTCAATCCCAAGAATAATGGTGGTGTAAAAGAGTTGAATCCCAAGATCAAAGTGCATTCTCAAAGGGTCAGTGCTAATGTTGATTACAGTGAAGAAGAAAATGGAAGAAAATCTGTTCTAAAAGCCGAGAGTTCGCGGAATCTTGGGAGTTCTGGATCCATGAGAAAGGAAAAAGAGTGGAAGAGGACACTGGCTTGCAAATTATTTGAAGAAAGACATAATGTCGAAGGAGGTGAAGGGATGGATTCCTTGTGGGAAACTTACGAGAACGAATCTGCTAAACCAAAATCGAAGAACGACAAGACCAAGAAGAAGAATAAAAAGAAGAGTGACATCGAGATTCTTGAAGAGTATGGGCACGAGCACGACGAAGATGAAGAAATCGAAGGAGGGCTGTGTTGTTTGCAGGCGCTGAAATTATCGGCTGGGAAGATGAATATGGGAGTGGGGAGGCCTAATCTTGTTAAGATTTCAAAGGCCATTAAAGGGATTGGATGGTTGAGTGGCCATGTGATGAGGCACAGCAAGAAAGTGCACAATAGTGGAGATAGGTATTAGCAGTTTATCTGTCTGAATTTTTTGGGAATTTCCCTGTATTTTTGTTTTTCATGAAGTTCCTTAGCAGGTATATATGTAATAGTTATGAATGCATCTGTATGACTTTTCTGAAATTAACCAGGATATTGGTTTACAAGTTTGCTGCATAAACTCCAGTCATTTTTCGTTCTTATTGGCTAGGTGCTGTCAGTAAAATATATCGACAGTTTTGATCTCAAGTATATTCATCTTTTTGATGGCTTGGTTGTGTGCTTTTGCATAGTAATAATGTGCAGCTTCCCTTGATTCCGATTCACGGCTTAGCAAAGTTTGACAAAGAAAGCAGAAACACACAATGCTATTCAGCTCTAACAGCGGTATCTTTCGAAGAATCACATCTACATGGAAGTATGGAACTAACTATAGCAGAGTCTTATACAATATGGTAAGAAGACTCTGCACAAAACCTAATAGTAGTCAACACTGTACAAAATACTAGCAGATAAAGAACAAAAAAAATGGTTTTTGCGTCCAGCTATTTGATCATGAACAAAAGATCAGTTTACTCAATCTAGTGGGATGATATTTGTTGCTATCTTTCAAAGATCCTTGCTTTGATAAACTCGATGACTATTTCCTTTGTATCTTTGCTACTGGGGGATCGATAAAAGATAATCTCGTCTCCAACTTCCAAATTGTGTGCCTTAACAAACTCCTTCCAACCAGAATTGATGCAATAGCTCTTTGTTCCGTTGACGTCTAGGTATGCCTTTAGCATCATTTTCCAGTGCTTGCCACATTCGTCCACTATCCGTAGTGTCATCTTTCTGCCATGCTCAAAGAACTCTGCTGTGAGATCTACAGAGGATGGGAAATGTTCCATCTGATCCCGACTAATGTGAAGCATTCCAATCGACTCATTTGCAGTAAGTATTTTTGAGAAGAGACGCAACGGTGATCGTGGCCTTTCTTCAGCTGATTCAGGAGAAGAATCTGGAAGTTCACTGCCAAGATACACAGGATATTTATAACTTTGATACATATATATTCATAAACTGAACTTGAAGGAAACAGCAGTTAAGTCAACTCTGAGAGAAGTACGTGAACATAATAACAGTTTGCTGATTAATGAGAGAAACTGTGAATTCAAGATGAAAGCTAATGAACTAGAAACAACCACCAAAGTTACTGAGAAAAAAAAATTGGCTGGTTGACGAACAAACTTCATAAAGATTCTTAGAGTTAAAAACTAGCGATTTTTGTCAAGAACAGCGTAATAATGACGAATTCTGTTTATGCAAACCAAAAAGAAAATAAGTAGAAACACAATTGTATCAATAATGTAAGAAAGCATTACAATTCAAGAGAAAGAGTAAAAAATGAAAAGTGCAGATCGAATTCAAGAACCCAGAATGAATGAGATTATACATGTAACAGTAGAGAATTTATTACATGAATGAATCCTCCTCCTCTTCCAATTCTCCTTGATCTTCGGAACCCTTCTTCTCCTCCTCCTCCTCTGTACTGAGTGACACTAAAGTTGCTCTCTTGTAAATGTCTTTTAGTTTCATCATTTTTTTCCGCTTCTTCTTTCTGCACCAATTGTTCACTTTGTCATCATCATCATCATCATCATCATCATCATCATCATCATCATCATCATCATCATCATCATCATCATCTTCTTCTTTAATTGATCCGTCCTGCAGTGTTAAAGAAGCCATACTCTTTTCACCTTCAAGAATGTTAATCTTGTGATTGTCAGTAATTGAATCATCAGCCATTGAAACATCAAACGTTTCAGTTTTACTTCCCCTGTCAGAGTTCGCCCTACATCTTCTCTTACATGTAATTTGTTTACTGGGGTTTCCTTCTTCATCTTCTTGTTTTCGTGACTCGCAACCTGAATTCATATCTGTCATTCTTTTCTTGACTGATGGTTAATGATCGATGACAGAGAAAGACGGAATGGATTCTTTTTGGGTTTCAGAGTTGATTTTGAATATGCAGAGCCTGCAAAGTGCAAACTCAAGTTCAAATTCTCAAGTTAGTAGTGGGAGGGAGTTCTTCTGAGTTGTAGTAAGTTTGTTGTTATACCGTTTTCTGTTGGGCAAATTATTCACTAATATACCCCCGACCCACACATGTTTTTAATTACAAAAATCGCCCTAACTTCAACTCTAATTGGTAAAACACTGAAATACATGACTTTATGTTACTTATAATTTTATAAACTTGTCTCCAAAATTATATAATAAACCACATAGATGACTTTTTGTTTTAGTTTGATGGTTCCTAATGGGCAATAAATAAGAGTTGGTGTTATTATAAATATTATCAAAATCTCGAGTCATCCCTGATATTACTCCTTTAATTCACTGATTTTGCCTTATGAAATTCAAGCTCTATACATTCTTTTATATACCACATTGCTTGAAAACATCCTAGTTTACAATGACAATAATGTCGTTGCTCTTCCCCAAGCGTCATATTTGATGCGAGGTATTTTTGGTTTGTAATATTATAGTCAGTCATGGTTATTTTGGCCAATTGATTTTTCAATATGCTTAGTTTCAATTAAGTTATTTTAAGCTCATAACTATGCCGGACTAGGTTTAAATTTTTGAGTCTTGCTCTAAAATTATGCATTTTAATTTTGTTGGAAATATTTGAAATTGAGTCCAAATATAAGTGTGTGAATTAATTTGCTTAATGAGAAGCAAGTGAGATTTATCCTAAAATTGAGTTGAAATTTTATTTATTTTATTAAATAAAGTTTATTGTGAAAATATTAAGATTTACTTGAATATATATGAATTAAAAACATACACTTAATGTGGTAAAAAAAATATTTGAATTCATTCAAAGGTTTTCAATGACAAGAGTAAATTCCCCCATTCAATGTATTGTGGTGGTTTCATATTTTTCACGGTATAAAAAGAGGTCTCCACTCTTGTGAAAATGCATCCAAAATTATTAGATTTATTCATACTTAGCATAGCATACATTTTCTTAAAGTTCTACAAATATCTCTCGGTTTGAAAAGAGCAGTTTTTGAGCTTCACGAGGTTGTTCCGGTAAGGACGTTGTACCTTGGGAGGCCAGTGTTGCACGAGGGGGCTTGAACAGTAGCCGTGACATGGTGATCTTAATGGAAGGATGTCTCACTTCCGACTCATCCAACAAATTTTACTCTATTATTGTAAATGTCAATATATTATGTTATTTCTTTTCATTATAGTTAATTACTTGTTATGTATGTAATATGTTGTTAATATAAATTACATGTTGATATTATTATAATCTGAAAATTATTGTTTTAATCTTGTTTATTATAATACGGGACAAACAAATTAGGCTAACAACTATACGCCTACGTTAGTAATAGTTCGTCTTGGATCGAGTCTATGTTTGGGCTGCATATAAAAATACGTAATATTAAGAATACATAAAATACTTCAAGATTTGTTAAAATCGCCATAGATTGGCATGTTGGACTTGGACCGTGATCCGCCCTTGATCAGAGCGAGTTGACCCTTACACCAATTGAGTTAAGAAATTGGTTGGGACCGGCCCAAACCGTGATACAATATCATCAAAAATTAAAATCAAAATTTCAAAAAAGCCAACAAATTAAGAGGAAAAAAAAACAAAAAATGTACAAAATATTATATACTTATATCATTGTTTACTGAGACAATTAAAAACAAAAATAAATGAGAAATAAAAGATGCATACAAATGTTAAAAGCTTAATTACAACAACGACGACGTCCACTGACAGACGATCGAAGAGAGATTAATTTAAGGCGACAATGACCAACACCAATTTTTTCTTGTTTCTAGACGACAAATTAAATAAGTGTGTTACTTGAAAATTGAGGTCGACGAAGAAGAGCGTGCTGAAATAAGTGTGTGTTACTTGAAAATTGAGGTCGACGAAGAAGAGCGTGCCAACAATCTTGAACTTGTGAGTGGGGTGTGATGAAGAGGTAGAAGATGTCACGTGTTCTTATTGTATTTGTTTGTTAATTACTTCATTTGAATTAATTTTAAACTTCAATTCTTTTTAATATGTCAGTCAATGCAAATTGAAAAGTGATGTTATGTTGTTTTAAAATTTGATTATGACTAAGATAAAGGGCAGAATAGTCATCATATTCCTAGTCAATACCTAAAATCGAAATGGTTGCAAATAGTCATCATATTCCTAGTCATTATGACTTACACTGGGCTTTTTTCGCCAATTAAGAATCATATATGGGTAGTGTTTTGCTGTTATCTCATAAAGAATTTCCTTTGCCGCATGCCTGAAAAATTATAATCGGTTTTATATATATCTTACATTCTTCATGTAACTCCCCTATCCATTTAATCGAAACGTTTTAAATTATACAAGGGTAAGATACTATATATGTGAATTATTCAAGAATCGAAGTCCATTTACTTTATAAAAAGAAGATATTAACCAATTTATATGAGATGGTTTAACACCCAATTAACCTACAAAAGGCAACAAAATTAAGTAAATTGATGCCTATACTTAGTAATAATGTAAATAAATGAACGAGCAAATAGTAAAAACTACCCCTGTGTTATCTCTAATTGGCAGAAAATCCCCTGTGTTATTTTAATTGGCAAAACCTCCCGTGTTATTATGTTATTAGCACACTGCCCCCAAACTCTATTTTTTCTTTGACTTGAAAGGAAAAGTCATTTCTACCCTTGAACAAACCATTTTAAACAATTATTAGAAATCTTAAACTAATCTTTTTCTTAGTTATATAAATTTAAATTTCAAAAAAGATATGAATAAAAAAGCCTTTCATTATAACGTTTTAAATCAGAAATTACAAAATCTTTACCTTTTATAACATTTTCTATGTCTTTTTAGGAATTAAAATGTTAAATAAAATAGAAACAAGTCAAAAGTAAAGCAATAAAAAATAAAGAAGAAATAAATTATGCATCTTCTTCATCTGATCAACCGCTTGTAAGATAAATACTTATAGTATTCATCTTTCCATAATTATGGTATAAGGAATCCTAGTTTTCTAGGAATATATGTTAATTCTATATTCTAGTTACCTAATTATATTATGATTAATTAATAGAGTTATTTCCAATTAATACTCTTCTGTGATAGACGGTCGAGATTAAGTCCTAATTAAACCATAACTGGAACTTGGTCCTCTCTTCACCTATATATACTATGACTTTACCCATCATAAATCATACCCAAGAAACATATAAATAAGGTGTATAGGGAGAAGAGAGAAACCAAAACTTCCTATCAATTGTTCGTTGACGGTTCGTGCTCACGCCTAGCTGCTTTCTACCACGACACGATGAACATAGGTATTTCTTCTTTTCTATTTATGTGTGAATCTATTTGTGACGTCATGTAGTTCAAAATGATTAAAGTCATGTAAAATTATATATAACATGTGGTGTCAGAGCTTAGGTTAGTGAACACATGATTGTCCTTTAAATATACAGATTCAAATTATCACGAAGAATTGAAAGTATTACGTGAATTTCATTGAAGGCAAATTTTGGATTAATTTTTTTTATGCACCTCGCAGAGTCAATATGAGGCCTCGAACATGTATATACCTTTGGAGATTATGTTTTGTTTTGACGGCATTATGAATAGAATAATCTTGTTTCTGTTCCTTAATTGTGTCGAGCATGCAGATGTAATTATTAATTTTTTATGTATGCTAATTACGTGGTAAAGGATATAACATGGGATGTCTTCAATTATTTACTATTTGTGTAAAGTCAAAAATCCCTTTAATTAAGAAGCGGTGCATAGTTGACAGTGAATTATGCTTGCTCTCTTTAATTTGTATGATCACAAATATTAACAGTGATAGTTGCCCTAATGGAAACATATAATATTGTTTTGCTTGTCATGCAAGTTTCGTGGGAACTGGTTGTTTTGTGTAATTAATTCACATGCCTCCTATTATTTAATTTTGTTTTATGTTTAGTATATGATCATGCTTCCCTGCCTTAGAGATAGTGATGAATATCTATGGAAATTACGTAGTAGTTTAAGCCTTTACTTCCTTAAATATAGTGATACGGATATTACCGAATCTATCATAATGTACTTAAGCTAAAGTCAATTTACTTCAGAACTCAATATCCATCAATATTATAAGAACAATTTCTTAATATTAAGGGATTTAACGTAATTGTGATAAATTACGTTTTATTAAGGTTAGAGATCACCACAATGACTTTAACACTAATAGATAAAAGATTTTCAAATCACAAATTATACTACCATTATCAAGATAGTTGATGAACCTTATGAATTAATTGGTTGACCCACAGGCAATCAAAAATCATATTAATTTTCAATAATAAAATAATATATATGTAAACCAAAGAAATCCACAGATTTCCAATGTTTTATTAAAGTTAGTATATTACTTAAATCAAGAATATTGAATATTACGACTCTTAATGGTATTATGTGTAGACTTTATAGTGACTGCCCACAGGAGCGCTATATTCTTGTCGTAAATATTCTAAAAATCATGTGTTGTTTATGTCTTACACCTCAATTAATAAATTTATATCTCGATAAATTGCAATAATTTTTCTTGCACAATTGTCATCATGCATCTTAGCTGTCCCACTTCTCACGGGAACCAACTTCTCAGAATAGAAAGAGAAAGTTGAATTCACCTTGGGGTACTTGATTTGGATTTGGCTCTCACAACTGTGAAGTCAGATCCCATTACGGATACAAGTACTACTGAACAGAAGGCTCTCCTTAAATCTTGGGAGAAGTCTGATAGACTAAGCATTATGTTCTTATGAATGACAATTGCTGCCAACATCAAAACTTCCCTACCCACACCAGCAAATGCTAAGGGTTACTTAACCTCAATAGAAGAACACTTTAAGAATGCAGACAAGTCTCTTACTGGGACACTTATGGCAGAACTTACAATTATGAAGTTTGATGGCACACGCTCTATGCATGACCACTGCATTGAAATGACGAACCTTGCAGCTAAGTTAAATAATTTAGAAATAATGGTGGATGATTCTTTTCTCGTCCAATTTATTCTAAATTCTTTACCTCCTCAGTACGGACCTTCCAAATTCATTAAAACACTATTAAGGAAAAGTGGACTGTTAATGAATTGGCTAACAAATTGGTTCAAGAGGAGGGCAGGCTGAATAAACAAGGTATTAGGGTTGCACACTTTGTCCAAGGAGCTGGATCTAAAGCTGGGAAAAGGCACAACTCAAGCCATAAAAGAGCACCACCCAGAATGAATGACTCTAATCAACCAACAGAGAAAAAGGCAAAGAAAGATGACCGGTGCAAATTTTGCAAAAAGACTGGACACTTTCAGAAAGATTGCCATAAACGAAGGGGATGATTCGAAAAGAAAGGTAAACCTATGGGTTTCGAAAGTTTTTATGAATCAAATAATTCCTATGTTTCTCCTCATACTTGATGGATTGATTCTGGTGCTAATGTTCATGTTTCAAATTCCATGCAGGGATTTCATACGACCCAAACCACAACCCAAGTAAAAACTTCTTATTCATGGGAAACCGAGACAAAGTCCTAGTTGAAGCTATTGGAACTTATCGTCTCATTTTAGATAGTGGATTTCAGTTAGATTTATTTCAAACTCTTTATGTTCTTTGTATTTCTCGTAATTTAGTTTCAGTAAGCAAACTTGATAGTTGTGGTTTTAAAGTTAATCATAGAGATGGTTGTTTTAATTTAATTTTGAATTCTGATTATGTTGGTTCTGGAATTCTAATTGATGGGCTTTATAGATTTAATCTTGCTACTCAATCTTCTGAAACTCATCTCACCCTGCATACTAATGGTGAAACAAAACATAAGTCGTTTAAAAACGACTCTTATTTCTTGTGGCATAAAAGGCTGGGACATATTTCTAGTGAAAGAATCAAAAGATTAGTAAAAGATAAAATTCTTCCAAATCTTGATTTTTCTAATCATGAAGTATGTATTGATTGCATTAAGGGTAAGCAAACAAAACACACATAGAAAGGAGCCACAAGAAGTACCCAGCTTCTTGAAATAATACATACAAATATTTGTGGATCTTTTGACATTCCAACTTTTGGTGGTGAAAATTAGTTCATTACCTTTATTGATGATTTTTCGTTATCTCTATTTATTGCATGAAAAATCTCAGTCAGTGAATGCTGTACAATTATTCATTACTGAAGTCGAAAGGAAATTAGATAGAAAAGTGAAAATCATAAGGTCAGATAGAGGTGGTGAATTTTATGGAAGGTATGATGAAACAGGACAACATCCTGGACCTTTTGCAAAACTTCTCCAAAATCTTGGAATTGTCGCTCAATATACTACACCTGGTTCTCCATGGCAAAATGGTGTAGCTTAAAGGCGAAATCGTACTTATATAGAAATGGTTAGGTCTATGATGAGTCATGCTAATTTACCAACATTCTTGTGGATGTATGCCTTAAGAACAGTTGTATAATATTTTAAACCGAGTTCCTAGCAAAGTAGTTCCAAAGACCCCTTTTGAACTATGGAAGGGCTGGAAACTTAGTTTAAAACATCTTCAAATTTGGGGATGCTCAGCTGAAGCACGAATTTATAACCCACATGAAAAGAAATTAGACTTTAGAACGATTAGTGGTTTCTTTATTGGTTACCCAGAAAAGTCTAAAGGATATATGTTTTATTGTCCTAACCATAGTACGAGAATTGTAGAAACGAGTAATGCTAGATTCTATGAGAATGGCAAAATCAGTGGGAGTGATAAAATACAAGATGTAATCATTCAAAAAATAAGGGTGCCTATCCCTTCACCCTCTTTTCCTAAAGATGTTGGGAATCTTCCTATTGTCGAAGGTTTAGACAATGAAGAGCATCCAAATAATGATACACAACTCCATAATTAGAAATTGCCATTAATGATCATATTGATGAAGAACCAGAGGAACCTGCATTAAGAAGATCAGCTCGTGAGAGGAGATCTGCTATTTCCAATGATTATTTGCTTTATCAAGTAGAATCTGATATTGGGATTCTTAAAGACCCGATTTCATACAAACAAGCCATTAAAGACGTTAATTCTAATAAATGGATTGATGCCATGAAAGATGAAATAAAATTTATGGATAAAAATGAAGCCTCAGACATTGTTCAATTGCCTCAAGGACACAAAGCAGTCGGGTGTAAGTGGGTCTTCAAGACCAGACACGACTCTAATGGCAATATTGAACGTCATAAAGCTAGACTTGTAGCCAAAGGTTTTAATCAGAAAGAATGCATTGATTACACTGAATTTTTTTCTCCTGTGTCAAGAAAAGACTCTCTTAGAATTATCTTGGCATTAGTAGCTCATTACGACCTTGAGCTACATTAAATGGATGTGAAAATCGCATTTTCTTAATGGAGACTTGCAAGAAGAAGTCTATATGTATCAACCTGAAGGCTTGATTATTGAAGGTCAGGAAGACATGGTCTGCAAACTTAAGAAATCACTTTATGGATTGAAACAAGCTTCGAGGCAATGGTATCTAAAGTTCGATAAAACCATTATTGATTTCGATTTTAAAGAAAATATTGTTGATCCATGTATATACCTCAAGATCAGTGGGAGTAAGTTCATATTTTCGGTTCTGTATGTTGATGATATTCTATTAGCTAGTAGCGATCTTTGTCTTTTACGTGAGACTAAGTGTTATCTATCTAAGAACTTTGAAATGAAAGATATGGGTGAGGCGTTCTATGTGATTGGAATAGAAATATTTCGTGATAGATCACTTGGGATTTTAGGTATGTCTCAGAAAGCATATATTGATAAAGTTCTAGAGAGATTTGGCATGATGACATGTTCTTCTAGTGTTGTTCCATTGCATAAAGGAGACAAGCTTGATCTTGATCAGTGTCCACAAAATGAGCTGGAACTTAAAGATATGGAAAGTTATCCTTATGCTTCACTTATTGGGAGTTTGATGTATGCACAAGTCTGCACTAGACCCGACATTAGCCATGCAATTGAGATGCTAAGTAGATTTCAGAGTAACCCAGGACTCGCTCATTGGAAAGCTACAAAGAAAGTACTGAGATATTTAAAGGGAACAAGAAATCCTATGCTCACGTATAGAAAGTCAACGCATCTACAGATGGTTGGATTTTCTGATTCAGATTTTGGTGGATGTTCAGATTCTAGGCATTGCACTCTTGGTTATACTTATCTCTTAGCTGCCGGTGCAATATCATGGAAAAGCCAAAAATTCGAGTTGCTCTACACATCTACTATGGAAGCTGAATACGTAGCATGCTTTGAGGCTGCAAATCAAGGAGCATGGTTGTGGAATTTTGTTTGTCAATTTGGGTCATTGAGCTTTATTTCTGGGCCTTTGACTATTTACTGTGACAATAAAGCTGCAATTCAATTCTCTAAGCATGACATGATATCTAAGGGATCAAAACACATGGACCTTAAATATCTATCACTGAAACAAGATGTTAGAAGAGGAAAGATTGTCATTGATCATTTAGGTACATATGAGATGGTTGCAGATATATTTACGAAAGGACTACCTCCAAAACCATTTCAGAAACATGCTAGCAGTATGGGTCTTGAAGATAGCTCCTAGTTGATTTCTGCAATTCATTATTCATTATTATTGTATTTGACATTTTATTTTGAGCCCTTATTGGACTTCTACATCTTTTCTATTCTGTTTTTCCATTGTGTACACATATTATTGTTGGATTTATGATGACATAATTTGTCTTTTATTTGAAGACATTATGGGACCATTACGAAAACTCTTACTAATGGCCTAATTATGATTGTTGTTAATATTGTGGTACATGGAAGGAATCATGTTGCAAAATAATGTGCCCGCCATGACTCTTATTAGCTTACTTGATTAATCAAGGCACTTATAACAAATGGCTAAAGAAAAGTTTTAACATTTTTATGCGCGCCTTATGATTTCCAAATGAAAACACTAATGAGTATTCCTATCGACCAAGTGGGAGACTGTAAGATAAATCCTTATAGTATTTATCTTTCCATAATTGTGGTCTAAGAAATCTTAGTTTTTTAGGAATATATGTTAATTCTATATTCTAGTTACCTAATTATATTATGATTAATTAATAGAGTTATTTCCAATTAAGACTCTTCCGTGATGGACGGTCGAGATTAAGTCCTAATTAAACCCTAACTGGAACTTGGTCCTCTCTTCACCTATATATACTATGACTTTACCCATCATAAAGCATACTCAAGAAACACATAAATAAGGTGTATAGGGAGAAGAGAGAAACCAAGACTTCCTATCAATTGTTAGTTGACGGTTCGTGCTCACGCCTAGCTGCTTTCTACCACGACACGATGAACGAAGGTATTTCTTCTTTTCTATTTACATGTGTATCTATTTGTGACGTCATGTAGTTCAAAACGATTAAAGTCATGTAAAATTATATTAAACACCGCTCCCCCCCACCACACACGCACCACCAACCATCTTTCTAGTCAGTTCCCTCACCCCCGCCATCTCCGCTCGCATCAGAACTCAGTAAACCCCAAATTTATGAGAAGAAAATAATTGTCAAATAGTGAGAGTGTTTAGAAATTAGAATCCCAAAAACTCATCAGCTTCAGCTCCTCTCTTTCGAAGGCTTCTCCATGGATTTCAGCTTTAACAACAACAGAGGATGTGGAGAGGAGACGGGTGACGGATTGCATCGACAATAACCAAGAAGAGTTTCCCATTTATTAGAATTCTTTTTAGAGTCAAATTTTCCTTATTGTTTTTTAATTAGTTCTAATGATTTAGACATAGAGGTTGTATTCGTAATTTCAGTCTAAAAATGTCAAAACCACCTGCATTTTAGGAGCGTGAACTGCACTTATGTGTTTTAAGGGGTTTGTTGCCATTGACCAAATAACACATGGAGGTTTTTGCCAATTAAAATAATACATGGGGTTTTCTGCCAATTAGAGATAACACGGAGGTAGTTTTTGCCATTTACCCATAAATGAACCTATGATTTCGGAAGTGGATCGAGATTCGAGGGTATTCACTACAAAAAAATTGGGTCTTTCCCGACCGCAAATCCGGTCGGGAATAACCCTTTCGCGGTCGGAAAATCGCGGTCGGTGTTGCTTCGGTCGGGAAAAGTTTTCCGACCGCCTTCCGGTCGGCACGGACCTTTCCCGACCGCATTTCCCGACCGAATTATGGTCGGGAAATTACCGACCGCATTTCCCGACCGGATAACGGTCGGGACATATCCCGACCGATATGCGGTCGGAACTCCCTTGAATATTATTCCCGATCGCTATTCGGTCGGGGTTTTATGAATATTTTTCCCGACCGCTAAACGGTCGGAAAACTCCCAATTTTCCGACCATTTAGCGGTCGGGTCTTTTTACGCAAATTTCCGACCAATCACCGGTCGTTATTTGTCCCGACCGCGCGTCGGTCGGGATAAATTTGAATATTATTCCCGACCGATTATCGGTCGAGACTAATATTCAAATTAATCCCGACCGACGCGCGGTCGGGACTAATATTCAAATTAATCCCGACCGACACGCGGTCGGGACTAATATTCAAATTAATCCCGACCGGCACGCGGTCGGGAATAATAATCATCAGAACAAAAAAAATAATATTCCGATAATAAATTACCGGAATATTATTTTATTAATATATTGTAATATTTTAAAAACATTATTTAGTTTTTTTGTGTTTTAGATGAGCAATTAAATCTTTGATTCATTGCTCAGTCTAAAACACAAAAAAATTAAATAAGTTTTTGATTATTGAGAATTTGAATAAATAAGTGAAAAAAATTAATTTTGAAGTTGAAAGAAAGTGTTTGAAAATGAAAAAGTGTTTGAAAATGAAAAAAGTGTTTGAAAATGAAAAAAGTGTTTGAAAAAATTGTGTGGAGATGAAAAAATGAGGAGAATAATGAAGTGTATTTATAGAAAAAGTTGAAATTTTTTGAATTTTCGTCAAATTTGGTTTCCCGCCAAGTTTTTCGATTATTCCCGACCGATTATCGGTCGGGAATGTTTATTTTTTTCAAAAATTTCAAAAAACCGCCAAATTTTCAAAACTTTAGCGACCGCATGCCGGTCGGGAATAATATTTAAACTTATTCCCGACCGACATGCGGTCGGGAATAACTACGAATATTATTCCCGACCGCCATACTGTCGGGAATAACTTTAAATCTTATTTCCGACCGCCTTGCGGTCGGGAATAAGTTTAAATATTATTCCCGACCGGCATGCGGTCGGCAATAATGGTCAATGCCGACCGAAATGCGGTCGGGAATGTGGTTGAATATTATTCCCTACCGCATATCGGTCGGGAAAAATAGTAAATTTTACTTTTTTTCAATCTTTTGGAAAATCTTGATGTGTTTGTTATGTATAACTATAGAATCTCATTAAATTCATGAATTGCACTATTAGTTAGTTAGTTTAATGTACTTTTAATTATTAAATAATTAGTATAGTTTATCGGAGTATAGGTTAAGTTAGTTTGGAGTGTTACATTTAATAATCATACGTAGTATATAGGAGTTCACAATTGGCGATTAAAATTTGTTACGAACGTTAGTATAGAGAGGCTAATTGTGATATATATATTAACATGTGTTTAACATAATCGTAAGTAGTTACATTATTAGCAACTACATATACTAATCTATTTATAAGTGACAATATGAATAGACGCTTCAAACGATTCATCAACGTGTAACTAAATTTAATGTTTTTTGAGATTTTTAGTAATATATAAGTAATATTGTTTTACTTGATCATTAAATGAACGATTGATCTAAAATTGAGAGCGAAATTGTGAAATTAAGAATATGAATATTATTCCCGACCGCGGGTCGGTCGCCAATAAGTCTAAACCCTAAACCCTAAACCCTAATATTCCCAACCGGGTTGCGGTCGGGAATAACAACGATTATTATTATTCCCGACCGCAACGCGGTCGGGAATAACAACGGTTAGTATTATTCCCGACCGCATTGCGAATGAGGTCGGGAATAATTTTTACCGTTGTTATCCCCGACCGCGTTGCGGTCGGGAATAATAATTACCGTTGTTATTCCCGACCGGGTTGCGGTCGGGAATAACTGTCAGCCCCCCTATAAATACCCCTCCCTATTCCACTTGAGAAATCATTCCAACATTCATCCCTTGTTAAGGTATACACGATTTCCTCTTGTTATAACTGTTTTAGTTAGTTTTTGTCAATGAAGATCGTTTTTATTAACTTTTTTTTAATGTTTCTTTGTTTTAGATATTGCGGTTAATGCAGCGAGGGGCGTGTGTTTGCAAAGAATACTTGATCTAAGTATTTTCTACGCTACAACAAGTAAGTATTAATTTCCTTGGCCTCGTCGTACTCGAGTTTTAAAATTTTTCTATAAATGATAAATATATTGATTGGTGAAATTAATTGTAACAATTTAATTTGTTTTTAATTTTCTTAGATTAGAAATGGATTATCGTCCCGATAGATCTTGGATGTACGATAGGATAGATAGTAACACTGGTTATTTGAATCAACATTACGTGGTTGGGGTTCGTGAATTCATACAATACGCATCACAATAGACAGATTACGTAGATCTAAGAAATCGTATTAGGTGCCTGTGCCAGAGATGCAATAATTTAAAGTTTTTGGATCGAAACGTAGTACGGGATCATCTTCATAAGTGGGGGTTTGTGTATCAATATTGGATATGGGTGTTGCATGGAGAGATGGAGAGCGAGGCAGCTACATCATATGTACATGAATCACCGTCTACTAGTATTCACGTTGATAGTCCGATTCATGCCGATACTTCGTTTAGAGAATTGGTTGTGGATGCATATGGGGGTCGATTTGTTGAGGGAGAGGTGCGCAACGAAGATCCAAGTCCCGAAGCAAAGGAGTTCTACAAATTGATGCAGATGGGAGACATAAAAATGAACAGTAAGAAGTCGAAGACTGTGCTCAAGTGGTTTGCTGAGTTCTTAACTACCAAGACGATGCACAAAGTAGTTAATGTCGCTTGCGAAAAGTACTTAAGTTTGTCTAAAGATATTATGGACCCAGAGATTGAGGAAATGCTACCGAATACGGTTCCAGCCATGAATAAGATGCTCGCGGGTTTGGGTTTAGGGTACGAAAAGATCGACGTATGTTGGAATTTTTGTTTCTTGTACTACGGAGATAATGCCAACAAGGATCTCACATCGTGTCCGATATGCAAGGAAGATAGGTACGAGGCTGGTAGAAAGTCCAGGATCGCAAGGAAGAAATTGTGGTACTTCCCCCTAGGCCCTCGATTACAGAGGTTGTTTTATACTGTAGGCACTTCGAGACATATGACTTGGCATTTGAAGTGTCGAGAGTCAACAGATAGAATGATTCACCCAGCTGCAGGCGAGGCGTGGAGACATTTTGATCGTACGTATCCGGACTTCGCATCAGAGCCTAGAAACGTTCGACTCGGCCTATGTACTGATGGGTTCACACCATTTGGGGCATCTGGAAAGAACTACTCATGTTGGCCCGTGTTTGTTACCCCTTATAACCTTCCGCCAGATTTATGCATGCGACCGGAGTTCATTTTTCTGAGCCTTATTATACCCGGTCCAAAGAGTCCTGGAAAGAACTTGGATCTTTTGCTAAGACCGTTGATTGATGAGTTGAATGATTTGTGGAGTAATGGTTTGTGGACATATGACAGCTCACGAAAGGAAAACTTCCAAATGCGAGCGACCCTAATGTGGACTATTAGCGATTTTCCTGCTTACGGAATGTTGTCCCAGTGGAGCACGCACGGTAAGCTGGCGTGCCCTTATTGCACGGGTGAGACAGATTCTTTTACACTAAAGCATGGAGGAAAAGCCTCGTGGTTCGATTGTCATCGTCGGTTTCTACCAGAGGGTCATAAATGGAGGTACAACAAGAAGGATTTCTACAAGGGTAGGGAGGTCCTTGATGCGCCCATTCCAAGGAAGACAGGAGCGCAGATGAGGGCAATTGTGGATAGGCTACAATCGGTTAGATTTGGGGCAAACTCCACAAAGCTTCCGGGCTTTAACACAACTCATAACTGGTGTCGTCGAAGCATCTTTTGGGAACTACAATATTGGTCCACGAACTTGATTCGCCACAATCTAGATGTGATGCATTGTGAGAAGAACTTTTTTGAGAACATCATCAACACGGTGTTGGACGATGCTAAGTCGAAGGACAACATTAAGTCGAGGCACGATCTTAAGTTGTTGACCAACCGTAAAGAATTGTTCTTGAAACCCAGTGGCAGAGGAAGTGAGTACATAAAGCCAAAGGCAAAATATTGTCTTACGAGGGATCAAAAGAAGATGGTGCTTGATTGGCTGACTGAACTGAAGTTTCCTGATGGATATGCATCGGACTTGGGACGATGTGTGCAAAAACAACAAGGAAAATTGTATGGAATGAAGAGTCATGATTGTCACGTCTTCATTCAGAGATTGATCCCCATAGCATTTCGCAAATTCTTGGAACCCGAGATTTGGGGGACCTTAGTAGAGATTAGCCTTTTTTTTAAGGCGATTTGCGCGTCAGAGGTGTCGGCCGAAGATATGTAGCGATTGGAGGAATCGTTTATTGTTACCATGTGCAAGATGGAAATGATATTTCCCCCTTCATTTTTCGACTCTATGGAGCATTTAGCCATACACCTTCCGTATGAGGCTAGAGTTGGTGGTCCAGTTCATTATAGATGGATGTATCCATTCGAGAGGTACGATCTTATATTTATAATAACAATTATCTTTAAAAATATCTATTCTTTGCCTAATCTTTGATTTATATGAACTAGGCGGATGTTCGACATGAAGGGTTCAGTAAAGAACAAGGCGAGGGTGGAGGGATCCATAGCCAATCAATACCTACTTGCTGAGCTCTCCAATATGTGTTCTCAATATTTGGATGTTTCTTTTCAGACTAAATATAAAAAACTCAACAGGAATGAGACACTAGATAGCACGGAGTGGGATGATGAGCTTACAATATTTCAAAAGAAAGGGGCGCCAATAGGGGCACTAAACAAAAGGCGATACTTGACTTCCGATGAGATGGAGCAAATAGAGCTTTACGCGCTTCTAAACTGTCCAGAGCTTGACGAATGGGTGGAGTAAGTGGTAGTTAATTATTCTTAATAAAAAAATGATTAAGCGCTTTAAAGACCACTAACTTATGATGATTTTTCTATGCAGACTGTTTGTAGAAGAGGAGTGCGGTGGACTAAGTCCAATGGAGATACAATCCAAGAGGAACCAATAGTACGTAGCATGGTTCAAGCAGACATATTCAAGTGGGAAATACGAGACCGATATACGAATAGATCCTCTAATCACAGGTCCGATGTATTCAGTGACAACCTACGAGGGATACATTGTGAATGGGTTCAGATTTCACACCGATATGATCTTGGGCCCGAAGAAGAGTGATTGTAGCGATGTTTATGTGAAGGGAGACATGGGAGGATCCGATGCTACCAACTTCTATGGAACGTTGAAAGACATTATACAGGTGGAATATTGGGGCAGAATCCGGCCCCTATACATTGTCTTGTTCAAATGTGTTTGGTATGATATAAACGCAGGTACGCAGGAGCATTCAACGTACAAGTTGGTTGACATCAACCCGAGGCGTGCCCTCAAGACCAATGAGCCGTTTGTATTCGCTAACCAAGCAAAACAGGCGTACTATGTGCCCTATCCAAAAAAGACGACAGGGCGACCAGGACAGAGAGGATGGTTGGCCGTATCCACTATTCCTGCCAGACACATAATCGATATGTCATCAGTTGCAGGATCAAAAGATGTCGACCCAGGGATGCCGAACCAAGTGCTACAAGAGAATGCGTCTGAAGGGTTTAACTTATGCGTGGACCTTTCCTCATTCAATATGAATATCCAATTGGCCAACGAGGGATTTGATGTGGTTGTCGAGGAGGCAGCAACGGAGGGCAACGAGGTAGAGGAGGGCTACGAGGAAGACGAGGGCAATGAGGAAGAGGAAGACGAGGGCAATGAGGAAGAGGAAGAGGAAGAGATAATGAGTGACTCAGAATCTGAGGATAGTATGTATGACTAGCATCGAGACTGGTTTAGTAGGTCGAATTTTATTTTATAAAAAAATTTGATTCACGTTGTTTAATTTCATATTATAGGCATGATTACCAATAAACAAACAACTAACACAATGTTCAATACTTAGATTAAACGAACAAATAATACACAACATAATGACAGAATAAATACAAAACTAGTTTAACATTACATAATCGGTCCGAGCATCAAACAAATTACATAAATACAAAAAACTAACACAATATTCAATACTAAAATATCCCTAAAATAAATTAAACTACTACTACTACTCATAGTCCTCGTCATGAAATCCAAATGTATCAGGAGCTGTGGCGGGTCCAGCACCATCATCACCATCACCGGCAAGATCGGCTGCATCACCACCGAGAGTGTCATCCTCGGGGTCCTCATCGGGGACATCCTCGTACTCATCATCATACAGCGTGCAATCTGGAGCACCATATGCAAAAGGATCAAGAGTAGGTGGCGAGGAACGCTGGTCGGCTCGACGAGCATCACGCATGAGTCCCCCTGTAGGCATGGGTCGAGATGGAGGAGTACCTGTAGTCTGGGTGATGTGCTGGGTCAAGAAATCTACCTGAGTAGCAAGCTCGTCAATCCTCGCATCAGTAACAGTCCTAATACGATGGTTCTCCCTCTCCAACACCCTCGCATAATCATGTGTCGTGTCTCGATGCCTCTTCGTCGAGAAACCAAACCCATCGTGACGTGCATCCGAAGGGAGACCCGCAGCCTTCCCCTTCTTCAAGCCTCCTATCGCCTGACTCCACAGCTCCTGATCTAGTGGTGGCCACGTAGAACGATTCTCCTCGTACCTCTCGGTCATAAGGCGCATGTACTCCTCCTGTTAATTTTGTCATAATTGTTAGTACGTAATTAAGGAAGACATATATTAATACAGTAATCAAAGAATGCTATATAAGTTAAATACTTACGTAGATAGCCCTATACTTGGGGTGAACCCAAACACGGCGACGTGGAGCTCCCTCTGGCAGACCACTCGGCACATGTGTGTGCTGATAACGATATGCCTCATCGTGCCGAGGTGGAGGGGCCCTGGAGGTCTAGAAGCAGCCTGCATATTGATATACATTTGTTATTATAGATATTTAAATTTAAGACAATTATATTATTTTTATAGAAACTCAATTTAATAAGACATACCATCCTACGTCGAATAGCTGTGTAGCTCTGGGACCCACTAGCATGAGTAGCTCGTGCAGGACGATCAGGGTCTGGTGCCTCTCCAGATCGCCTGTTCTTCTGGCCTGCCACGGATTTCTTCGCATGGCCCTCCGACTCCCAATGCGTCACCCACATTTTTTCTAACTTGTCGCTCATCCAACTGTTCTTCGGACGCGACGCCCACATCGGATCATCGAGCCTGTCGTAATAGTTCTTCTTTGCATTGTGCACGGTTTCCTTGTAACACTTCTTAACATTCGCATCGTATGCGGAATGTGCACGAAGCCTGTCCTCCGGAGGAATGTAGTATATGCTCTACAATTAAATAAGGTTTTTAATTAAGGTTTCGTTAAAAAAATCTTACTATATATATATATATATATATATATATATATTTAGTAAACTTTCTAAATCTCACCTTAAACTTAGCCCACATCTGTCACTGGACTATCGGATCGACCTCGGTGTATGAAGGAACACACGTCTTCATAAACTCCCTAATGATCGAGGTAATCGCCGTCGATATCTTTCTCCCATCCATAAATACGCCGTGCTCATCCAGCTCGATCCTACGACGGGCACTACGGTCAGCCGGAACCTGCGGCCCTCTCGATACACCTCGGCCCGGTCTCAGCAGCGTCGCTGAAGATGGTCCTGCACCGGCAACGTCTGCAAGGGAAGAAGTACTAGGACCAGCCGGTGTAGACTCTGTATAACGTGGCGTAGGTGCCGTAGGTCTCGATGATGACGGTGGCCTCGATGAAGACGATGGCCTAGATGATGACGATGGTGTCGATGCTACGTGATCATCATCAAGTCGAAATGGTACTACTAGATCTGGTGGAGTACCGCCGCTCGATCCGATACGCCTATGTGGATGTGAAGAAGTAGGGGACTCGCCAAGATCGAGATCAGGTGCAACGACAGGAGCGGGTGGTGCACCGCCAGAATGAATGATCCGTAGACGAGGACCTAACCTCGGTGGACCAGTCGTAGGTGGAGTACTCGATGGAGTGCTCGATGGACCACTACGCCCTCTCTTCGAGGGCTGGCCACGATCGCTATCATGGGACGACATGTCGTCGAGGAGGAGTGCTACGAACTAAGTAAAAGCATCTAAGTTAGAATTTTTCTAATTGTAGAGATGACCTAAGTTTAATCAATACTAAGTTATTCCTAAAGGTATAAATATTTCACAAAGCCCAATAATTTCTAAAGGAATTTACAAATTAAATCCTAACAATTTCTACAATATCTAATAATTCATATTAAAACATTAAATATAACATTAATAATTAATATTAAAACATTAAATCTAACATAAATAACTCCATAATTAACGTCCAAATAAATAAATTAACACATATAAAAATCATATATAGTTTTCCTAAAGTCATAAATAATTCCTAAACTGTAACATTCGTAAAGCCTAACAATTCCTAAAGGTATAAATAATTACTAAAATCATAAAATTATAACATTCCCTAAAGGCATAAATAATTACTAAAATCATACAACTATAACATTTCCTAAAATCTAACAATTCCTAAAGGCATAAAAGTCTAACATTTCCCAAAGCCTAACAATTCCTAAAGACATTTCCTAATTAAAACTATACTATTTCCTAAAGCCTAACGATTCCTAAAGGCATAAAAATCTAATATTTTCCAAAGCCTAACAATTCCTAAAGGCATAAAAATCTAATATTTTTCCAAAGCCTAACAATTCCTAAAAGCATTTCTTAATTAAATCCTAACAATTTCTACAATATCTAACAATTAAACATAAAAAATATATATTAAAACATTAAATATAACCTAAAAAACAAGAAAAATCGAAAAAAATTACCGATTTTGCAGTGCCGACGGAACTGCGGTCGCGAAAGGCTCCTGGCGGTCGGGAAAAAGAGGAGGGAGAGAGAAATTGAGGGTGTGAGAATGAAGAGATGGAGGGAGGTATTTATAGAAATACCTCCATCTTTCCCGACCGCATTGCGGTCGGGAATAAGGGTATTCCCGACCGCATGGCGGTCGGGAAGTCTCGGCCCAGCTGCGCGGCCCAGCTGGGCCGAGATTAGGGCGACACTCTGGGCGGGAATTTCCCGACCGCATTGCGGTCGGGAATATTATTCCCGACCGCGACGCAGTCGGGAATAATATTTCCCGACCGCAATGCGGTCGGGAATGTTTTTTTAGAAAGTGCCGACCGAATTGCGGTCGGGAAAAGTTTTTCCGACCGCATTGCAGTCGGGAATGCTCCCGACCGAATTCCGGTCGGGATTTTCCGGTCGGGAAAGGGCGAAAAATCTTGTAGTGATTGGGCTGTAAAGTTTGTTCAATTAATTTGAATCCAAGACTCAGTTAACTCAACGATATGGATTAGATATAGGAAATAACTAGTTGAATTCATTTTAGAAAGATGTAAAAGGCAGTATTCCATAATAACATGGAGAATAAATCATACCATTTATAAATATGTTTATTAATTTATAAATAAAGGTAAAGCAAATTTATAAGAACAAAGATTTTGGATGGGGCTGGGGAACTTGATCAGGTGACAGTTCGCTCTTGTGCTTATACTTTTGACATGTTGATACATATCCCTTACAATCTTATTCCTTAGAATAATTTATATTTCATTATTAATATAATACAACAATTAACTTGTAAAGTACAACAATATATACATATATGTGTAATACTAATTCAACAACATTTGAAATTCGTTCAACTACAAATTTATAAATAAGAGTCTCTTCTTTGAGCACAATTTACTATTCTCTCAAAGTTATGAATAAAATATTTTTTTAAACAAAAAGATTCAATATGATTCTGTCAATATGTTACATTATCTATATTTAATTAGTATAATATATTAACTCATGTCCAATGTTTTCAAACCCGGCGAGACTACTGGATAGTGAGTCAATAGATCGAACCGGTCGAATCACTGGTTGGACATGTTTGTTGACTTTAGTCAACATTTAATAAAATATATAAAAAATACTAAACTGTACAGTAAAAGTCATAACAAAATACTCAATTCTTCAACTACAAAATGTCTAAATAAATATATCATGATATTATATTATCATAACTAATTACTAAATAAGCTAACAAAATATTAAACAACTCCAAATTCAAATTCAAATCTAAATATAATAATTATTTCGTTATATAATGAATGACATAATTATGTCGTTCTATAATGTTTAAAAAAATATAATTATATAGCAAATGCATATTTACTCTAAGAAAAACATAAGTTATACAATGATGTATTTTTTTCTTTCATAGGAAGTGATAAGACATTTTTTTCCCTAATATAATGAATTTATTTAACTCCATCAAACATATAAGACATGAGATTTTTGGCTATTACTACCCATAATTTTTTAAGTAAGTATATATATACACACACACACATATATATATATATATATATATATATAGAAATATCTAAATCAAATCTCTACCGTGCCAACTCTGTAAAATAATACTAACCCCTACAATCTACAATCAAGGTATACTAAATATAACAAACTCCTATAATTAAGGTAACAAACTCCTATAATTAAGGTAATTATATTTATACATAAATTGACAAGATTAGATATATCAAAATCATATCTCTTTATATAATATAAACAACCGTGATTACTCTCTATAATAATTATTAACTCCTACAAAATATAACAAACTCCTATAATTAAGGTAATAAAATTTAAAATTGACAAGATAAAAAATATCAAAATCACATCTCTTTTCTATAATACATCCGCGACTACTCTCTATAATTAATAATTAACTCCTGCAATCAAGGTAGTAAAAATATAACAAACCCCTATAATTAAGACAATAATATTTATACATAAAATTGACAAGATATACACGTAAAAGGGTCTCCATACTTATATTTCTCCTTCTTCAATAGACGTTCATGTTCTTAAAAATATGTAAGTATTTTCTCCTTCTTTTCAAATATGGTAATTCGCAAAAAAAAAAGGGTCAAAGCGGTTCGCTGGTCGGACCGGGCGACCGGACGAACCGGCCGAATTTGGCGGTTCGTCCACAGTTGTTGAGCAGCCGAAATCGGTGCAAACCCGGATCGGTAAGTCCATCGGTTCCCGGTCGAACCGGTCGGACCAGCCAATTCGGTCCGGGTTTAAAAACAGTGCTCATGTCGCTTCGACACTTCGACAAATAGTACCGGTAGAACCAATAAAAGAAATAATCAGTAGTTTTACTAGTTTTGCGTTCTATGTGATGGAGATATTTTAGGAAGGTCCAAAATAGCATTCTGGGCCGACCCAGTTAGATTAGGCCCAACATATTCTATATCGAATGATGGCCGTTCGACCGATGATAGATCGAATCAGGCCTATTCGATCTATACAATTCGACCTATAGGCAGGGCCCATGAGACGAGTTCTATAAATACCCCGTTCCCCAACGTTGTCAGAGATCAACACTCGATATATTATCACATCGATCGAATTCACTAATTCGATACACACTCGATTCGACACTCGTCCGATTCGATCTTTCTTCCGATTCGACGTTGGACCATATTCGATTCAGGACTTGGTCGAACCGTTCCCATTCGAGGTTCACCAGCATCGAACCGGCACCGTTCGAGACACACCTGATTCAATTTAGAGCAGCATCGAACCATTGCGATTTGAGATTCGTGGATCGAACATCATCCATTCGATCCATCTGTTTCTTTGTTTTAGAAGATTATCTAGAGTAATTTTATACTTGTAATATACGATAGATTACAAAATACCATGCAATTCTAAAATAATGTCAGGTCGAAATGTCAGGCTAAGCCATAGATCAAAATAGTTAGACATGTCCAAATTAATACTAAGTTGATCAAAACGTCCAAATTAATGAGTGAGTGTGTACTCACTCATAAGACGAGTGATACTTAATTCGGAATAACGGTTGGTGAATATCCATAGTTTCATTTTCTTAATTATCCGAGTGATCTGGGCTGGTCTCTTATGATTTGCTGCTAGTGTATTGCCACGCCGGCCTTAGTGTCAAGGTGACACATGCAAGGGGTCACTACTAAGGTGATCACTTTGAAAACTCAATTTTATTTACTATAGCTTTGACGCGGGTCGGATTCGTAGTTTGCAGCAGTTTGCAGATTTGTAGTGCGGATCCGAGGCAGCGCAACATGTAATAAAACAGTCGTACTATTGCCGAACAAGAGTTCAATAAACCCAAGATTAAAGGTGTTAAAGAGTTGAATCCCAAGATCAAAGTGCATTCTCCAAGGGTCAGTTCTAATGTTGATTACAGTGAAGAAAATGGAAGAAAATCTGTTCTAAAAGCCGAGAGTTCACGGAATCTTGAGAGTTCTGGATCCATGAGAAAGCAAAAGGATCGGAGTGGAAGTAGTGGACGTTGGCTTGCAGATTATTTGAAGAAAGACACAAGGTGAAGGAGGTGAAGGGATGAATTCATTATGGGAGACGTACGAAAACAAATCGGCTAAACCAAAAACGAAGAAAGACGAAGAAGATCATAAAAAGAGTGACGTCGAGATTCTTGAAGGGTATGGACTTGAAGAAGATGAATAGATTGAAGGAGGGTTGTGTTGTTTGCAGGCGCTGAAATTGTCGGCAGGGAAGATGAATATGGGAGTGGGGAGGCCTAATATTGTTAAGATTTCAAAGGCATAATAGTAGAAATAGATATTAGCAGTCTATCTTAATTTTGGAAATCTCTCAGTACTTTTGTTTTCCATGAAGTATCTGTACAGGTAAAATATGTAAGATATGAATGCATCCATGTGACTTTTCAGACATTAACCAGGATATTGGTTTACAAGTATTCTACATAAATATCAGTATTTTGTGGTTCTTTTCAGACATTAACCAGGACATTAAACTAAAATGCATATTTTTCTAGGTTCTGTCACTAAAATATATCTCAGTTCTGATCTCAGTGCCTTTCACCTTTTTGGTGGCATGGTTATACGCTTTGCGTAGTAATGTGCAGCTTCCCTTGATTCGAATTCACGCCTTAATAAAGTTGGACGAAGAAAGCACAAACACACAAAGCTATTCAGTTCTAACAGCATTATCTTTCGAAGAATCACTTCTACACGGAAGTATGGAACTATAGCAGAATCTTACACAATATGGTAAGAAGACTCTGCACAAAACCTTGTAGTAGTCAACACTGTACAAAGTACTGTCAGGTAAAGAACAAAAGAATGGTTTATATATGGGCCTAGGTATCTGATCATGAACAGAAGATCAGTTTACTCAATCTAGTGGGATGACTGTCTGTTGCTATCCTTCAAAGATGCCTTGCTTTGATAAACTCGATGATTAGTTCCTCGTTATCTTTGTTACTGGGAATTCGATAAAAGATAATCTCATCCCCAACTTCCAAATTGTGTGCCTTAACAAACTCCATCCAACCATAACTAATGCAATAGCTCCTTCTTCCATCGACGTCCAGGTACGAAGTTAGCATCATTTTCCAACCCTTGCCATTTTCATCGACAACCCGTAGTGTCATCTGTCTGCCATGATTAAAGAACTCTGCTGTGAGATATTCAGAGGATGGGAAGTGTTGAATTTGATCCCGGCTAACGTCAAGTCTCCAAGAGGTGTCATTGGCAGTCAGAGGTTGCGAGAAGAGACGTTCTAGCTTTTCTACTGCTTCAGGAGAATAAGCTGGCAATTCACTGCCAAGACACACAGGATATTGAAACTTTAGTACATAGTCATAAAATTGAACTTGAAGACGATGGTTATACTTTATAGTAACTTGAAACAATATTAGTGCAAGAAACAGCAGTTAAGTCAAGTTTGAGAGAATTACATGAAAATAATAGTTTGATTGATTAGTGCAGATATATACTATTACTGTGAATTCAAGACAAATGCTGATAAAAATTGGCTGGTTTAAGAGCATATCATGTAAAGTTCATGAAGGAAACATACTAACCTTTGATCTATGTTAAATGGATCTCAAAGTTGCTCCCATGAACGTTGAATAACCTGGTTCGATTCCATGACTGCTTCTCCTTTATTTGTACTCCGATTTGGTCGAATCCCAATCACAAACGGAAAGGAATTGTAGCCACAACCCAAGAGCCAAGTTGCAAGTGTTAAAATGTGAAAAAGATGATCAAAAATGGCTTTTCCATTTTCTCCTTATTTTTCCTACGAAAATAGGTGTGGTTTTTTCTTCTTTCTTCAAAAGAAAAACTGACTTTTGATATCAGTAAAAGTTGGGAGGGAAAATGGTAGTTTTTTCTAATTCAAAAAACATGGAGGAAACTATTCCATCTCTTTTCTTGAGTTTCGAATTCACGGGTCGGGTTTAGCCCACATGGGCGACCCGTTTAAATATTTCCAACATCTCCCACTCGCACATGAGGGCTAGATCCCAGTCTAGTAAGATCAACTTCACATACTTACAACTTCATACAGGCAAATGGATCGTGTGAACCGCGAGCATACAAGAGCTCAATGCCATACACTGGTTAAAGATAAATGGCGGCTCAACACTTAAGCACAAAACTATACACCGGTTAAGGACATATAGCAGCTTAACTTCTTCAACATGAGGACGATATCTCGTTATACCCCAGACTTCACTTACTTGCATCAATCAGAGCATCTCTAATCCCTTGTCATGAAAAGAGCACACTCTCTTTCAAACTATTCATTGTATTCACAGTTACATCTCAAACATCAAAGTTTTACATAACTGCGATCGCGGTGAATACAAGATAGGAGCAAGTCATAGAAAGTCTTCCTTTTCAAGCTTAAACCTCTTAACATTAAAATGATTGATTTCCTAGACATGTTCCGCATGACCGAATCCAGCATGGCTATTGGAGACATGCTAAAGTAGCAACACCAAAATAAAGTCTCGAGAAAAAGCTAAAAGTCGTAAGGGTATCATATAAGTTTTTATAAACCTATGGGTCTCACACAATGAGGAAACAAGGATCTATTCACTCATTATCCCAACGGTCACAAAAGCACATGTGGTATGAAACACATGCGACGATGCGTGTCTTCCTCTTCGGAAGCGTATGTCATATTTAAAAGTAAAATGCATCGTACATATCTTAGTTCAAGTGTCCTTAACACTTAACTTGAGTTTTCTCCTTGTAAGCCCTGTACAAACACCAATCACAAGAAAACTCACATCTGGCTCTACGACAAGTATAATGGATGGTGGGAATCCATAACGATTACTTAATGATACAACAATAATCTCATCTTGATCATCAATCAAGGCGACATCATAAGATAAATATGACTTTATATCCAAACAAAATCATAATTGTCTCATCTCTGCACACTTCTTAATGTCAGAGGCGATTGCTCGTGTGAGAGAGTCAATCTCTACTTGTCAGACATACTTTATGACTTTAATGCTCTCACTATAAAAGCATCTGCTTTTATAGCATTCAAGTCTTGAACTCATGGACATAAATAACTGGATATCATTTAATCCAATTAGGTTAGATTCTACACAAACCTTGAGATTCTAACAATTCAAGAGTGTATCTCCAGGTCAAGGTTAAGTTATCAAACTAACCATCACTAATGCGTAGATCTACACAGCAAAGTCACTTTTTTCTTTGCACAAATATCTCTTCACAAAATGACAAAATAATCCTTTTGTGATCAAGTGTTTTTTTTTAATCCCTTTGAGACTCTCTTGTAAGCAATTGACGCATGTAACCATAAAGCACACAACGACTCCCACTTTACTTCCTGTCTCAAAATGATAAACTAGTCTCTTTGACCAAACACATTATACTGCAACAACACGTGCTATAAATTTTCATTCATACGCACATCCACACACCCATTTGCTTTCAACTATTCTAATAAACAACATCATCATTTAATGAAGAAGCAAACACATAGGTCGATTTACTCCAAGTCAAATCACCTCTTGTAAAACTATAAGTGTATTTTGATCAATAATGACCAAAATCATTATTGAGTTTACTAGTATGCAGTATGTATAGGAGTTCACAATCCTATATCAATATTGCCCAAATTCTACTCTTAAGAATTGGGCTATACTTAATGACCAGACCCATGACATGACATATATCAGGATAGATGAGTAGTGCAGTAAATCTCAATCGTCAAAGAGATTTCACCACCAACAGAAGTTTAAACATCTAACTAAATATAGTCTCCGTAGATTCTAAAGCTCAAGATATACACCATTGTAAGGAGCACCAGTTTCCTCAAAGTTCATTTTAAATCACTCCACGCAGCTCAAGATGCAAAGCATCAAGACATTGAATGATTTCTATGAATTTGAACATTAAGAGGTACATTTACCTCAAATTCACTCTTTATTCAAAGAATAGAAGAATGGCCATCTTTAAATGGTTGAAGCATACTTCTCACAATCCTAAAACAAGACATCATTAATATTGATAGAGTTATTATTTTAAACGAACCACACAATCTTTTAGGCATCTGCCAAGTCTTTCATGATTAAAGAAAATAGAATCACTCTTTAGTGTTTCATAAGCACCGAAATCTGATAAAGAAAATGGTATTACACTTTCACAAAGAAAGACTAAGGAAATCATTCCCAAAATGATTCTCATCAACCATAGTCTAATCAAAACACGGTCTATAACTTTTCATCATGAAGACATAGATTGTTCCTAGTGAGCTTCACATTTAATCATCTCTTTGATATTAATGTGAGAACATTATCTAGAAAAGCTCGTTTGAGATTACCTTTCGATAGATCTCATAAATCATAGTCGAAAATAATGTCTACAGCCATAGATCAACATTAGTATTTAAAATTGGTTATCTATGCCTTTAGTACAAAATCAAGTAACTTATACATGGATTTCTGTACTCAAATCTCAATCGAGAAATGCAACCTCAAGGTTCATAAAAAATAATCTTAAAACTCATATCTATCAATGAACAATCAATTAGTAGAGTTTCACCCACAAAAAATGAAGTTGTTGTCTATAAACAACATGTTCCCTTTCACGAGAAAAACTTATACTTCTTAAAGATTTGCACAATCTTAGTATAATTTTGTGAATACACTAGTCCTCAAATATCTTGTGCCTTAATCATAAGTCTACCAGTACATGTACCAATGTACACAGTCAGACATATAGAAATACAGAGTCCAAAAACTTGTTCCATCTCACTTATTTGAGAAACCTTTGTAAGATAGGACATGGAGTTGCTTGTCGCTTGAATTTCATCTCTCTCCTCGAGATAGAAAAAAGAAATCAATGTTGTTCTAATGTCGTAAGACATATACTTGAACGTATCTTATTCAGTACTTGTACTGAATTTAATTTTAGTCATGTATCAATTGATTTACCCCATAAGGCTCCCACTTGAGTCGTGAAGCTCTGAAGCTTAGATCTCAAGTAACCAATTGACCAAACCATAACTTAAATTAATAAATCACAAACAATCCATTACCTCTTAGTTGTCCTTCCAAATAAGGTCATACATCAATAATAAGATTCCATGATTTAATCTCAGTTACTCTTACTCCACATGTTTATGATGGGCAAATACACCACAACCAATGGGTGTATCCCATACTACATACCTTAAGAATTGGAACAATGCTTCTCAACTACAATGAAAATAGTATGCATAAGATATTTGTTCCAATGTCCTAGGCTAATTAGATCGAGTCTTCCACTCAATCTTATGTAACATAAAGAGTAAATTAAATACTAAGGCAGTTGTACATATTAGCCAGACTTTAGTTGAGAAGAAATCTCCTACCAAGGAAATCAATCTTACAACTTAAGTCTCTGTTGACTTATCATCGTGTACACCTTCCCATTTCTTCTAATGACAACACCCAACATATAGGCGTGCGAAGAAATCATAAGTTAATAGTTAGATGTCCCTTCCATTACATGTTTTGTGCATTAACCCAATCCCAAGGACCATTACAATCCTACCAATTGGATCTTAACTCTACAACATCTAAGACACTTATGTATTTCAGATTTGTCAACAGTTAAATATCAACGAGAAATGCACAATATAACTGTTAACTGTAATGAAAAACGATGGCTTCATGCCTTGCCTTTGTATTATTTAAATCATAGAAAACTAAGAGAGCTATCTCAAGGAAACTCAGTCTAAATCATCTTTCAAGATGATTCTTGTGTCAACATTTTCAATGTAGGAAAATTCAAACAAGTGGGTCAAACAAGAAAGTGGACCACATAGGTGCTACACTATAACCAATGTTTGTTTTTCCCGATGTGACTCAAAGATGTGTATCGAGTACACCATATCAATGTTTTCACTATCCTATATAAAGTTGCATTAATTGTTCCCAACAATTAATGCGGTAAGTAAAACATTTCTTTAGTCACATATTGACACTCTTAGAAAAATAATGATGTCTAAGCCACCAAATGCTACACATAACAACATGTTCCAGCTAAGTCACAAACTTGCTCAAGTCAATGACTCTTCAAAGAATAATAATTCTTTGACTCAAGTCTTACCTCTTCATCTCATATATGGTAGAAAGTAGGAAAATATTCAGTCGTGACACAAATAAATTTGTATGCACTGATTCTTGTTAGCAATGACCTCGCATTTCCTCCCACCTCTTGCTAATTCATATGTGTGCATGAACTAGTTAGATTTCCTTAAGTATAATTCAGTCTCAAATTATCGTAAATCTAAAATCCACGCAGGACAAGATTTGTAGCATAACCATAGAGGTGACACAACTTCATAGGAAATCTATTTAAGTGTTATTTACCAATGCAATGCAATCACAAGATTAACATTTAGAAGGTAACATCAACACGACAACCTCATTAGTGTTTATCCTTGATCAAACACATTAAATCATTCTCTGACCATATCCATAGTCCTTTCATCATTGTCTTATGTTCCAGTCCAACATACAACTTAAAACTTTAAAAGTTTTCTCCCGAAGTTATTGTGAACCTGGGAATAACTTTAAACATCAACATAGATAACAACATAAATGTTGTTCATCTTAAGTTCAAAGTTGACTGGGTCATTTAAACAGTCAATTTAACAGATAAACGGATGTTCAAATGAATGATGATGAGAATGATATTGGGTTTAACTCTTGAGCATATTACTCCACGCGTGTTAACTGACTAAAATTATTGATCACACTTGAGCAAAATCATAGTCGTGATCGATCATAATTTAACAAATGCGCCATTTTCATTAGTCAGTGTCTTAAACACGAGTTGGTCATACATTTATATTTCACATATAAAAGTACACCATCTATATATAGATCATTAATCACATGGCTATACAGAATGGCACATGCAGCGGAATTAAATCATCTATATGCCCTTAGATCTATATTCAAAGAGTAGAGTAACCTTACTAAAAGGTTTGGAGTGACTTAATCGATGTTGTTAGGGGTATCAAACTGTTTTATCCTAATATCTAAACTATATAAGTTTACAGTCAGTTCAATTCACGATAGGTGCTTTGCTAGCATTTATTTGAATATATGAACGTGACCAACTTGGTTGCCATGGTCTGTCATTTTCTAGAGATATCCTCTTAAATGTCCATTGCTTATACAAGTTTGATTTTATATCTAGCAAATCAGCATACATGATAATCGACCATAAGGTACGGAATCGAAGAGGTCACAAAGTGGCCTATCATCATCCATATCCTAACGTTCATTATCACGAAAGTAATTTCTAAATCAGAAAATCTTCTAAGTTCAAGGTGAGAATTTCTAAAATTCTGCCAACCATAGAACTCCCACTTAGCTAAAAAATAAGCGTGCATACATCATGTAAAATATGAAATTACATGCTCAAAACAAATGCACATAAGGAAACAAACATGTATTCTACATGAACCAAAAATGATTAAACATAATCATACATGTTTTAATACATGCTTCGTCACGAAACTACGGAATACATCACGTCACATAAAATAATTATCTTCATGTTCACATGTGATTATTCCAAAATTAAATCCAATTAACAAATCTCATTCACACATTCGGTAACATTTAGATCCTCGATCCAAATTATAGCCTACCAAGTGCGCAAATAGATCTCTTTTAGGATTTCTAAAGTTTTCCAACATCCATCTAGAACTACAAGCCTCCAAGCTCGGGGTTTTCTTCTTGAACATCTCACCGTGTTTAAAATTACAAAATTTTAACACTGTGGAGTGTATACACACATTTACTTTAGTTGTCAAAACAACATATATCCATAAGATAATTTCGAGTACGTTGTATGATACTCGAGACCATAATACGACATTAAATGCCCAATTTTGTCTCAACTATATAAAAAAACTAAATATCCAAGTTAAACAAAAGTAATTATAACTCAAATAAATGTCCATACACTCCCACTTGGCTCACACGCTTTTTTCGATAATTTCCATAGTCTAAAATAAAATTTTCAGAATTTTCCAAAAAAAGAAAAATATTTTATTTGAAGAATTATCCTTTCATTAAAAGGTAAAAAATCCAATTACAAATATTTTCGAACTCTGAAAAAAATATTTTAAATTACAGAAAAATAGGAAATCCAATTGTGAGAATAACGCAATTTTCGGATCCAAAAACGGACCAACGTAGGCTTCTCACGCGCCCCCACGCGCCGCCGGTGCAAGTTATGAACTCTGTGCCACGTGTCGCGTTTCTGTGTATTTTCTCCAAAAATCGCAGAAAATTCTAATTTTTGGCTGAAAATTGAAAGTGACATAACTCTCTCAATTCTCGGCCAAATTTAACGTTATTTATATGAATGGAAAGCTCTTGACATGTAGTTTCTAACCCCATAAGATTCATGCCAAAATTCATTGAAATGAATTCGCAGCATGCAGTCAAAGTTTCGGGTAAAACGGAAAGACTTCGTAATATCTCACAAACCACAAAGCCATTCATTACGAAATTTGGCACGAATGATAAACATCATATAGGAATGCTACAGTAAAAATTTGAAGGCATAAATCGAAGAAATTAAAAAAACCACCATTGATGATCATGAAACTTTTGATTTCGGGATAACATAAATAACACTTGCATAAGGGGCATGTATATATGTTCATCCATGTTCTAAAAAGTCAGAAATCGAGCCATAAGGCTCTGATACCAATGAAGGTAACATACTAACCTTTGACCATGTTAAATGGATCTCAAAGTTGCTCCCATGAACGTTGAATAACCTGGTTCGATTCCATGACTGCTTCTCCTTTATTTGTACTCCGATTTGGTCGAATCCCAACCACAAACGGAAAGGAATTGTAGCCACAACCCAAGAGCCAAGTTGCAATTGTTAAAATGTGAAAAAGATGATCAAAAATGGCTTTTCCATTTTCTCCTTATTTTTCCTACGAAAATAGGTGTGGTTTTTTCTTCTTTCTTCAAAAGAAAAACTGACTTTTGATATCAGTAAGAGATGGGAGGGAAAATGGTAGTTTTTTCTAATTTTAAAAACATGGAGGAAACTATTTCCTCTCTTTTCTTGAGTTTCGAATTCACGGGTCGGGTTTAGCCCACATGGGCGACCCGTTTAAATATTTCCAACAGTTCATAAAGATTCTTAGAGTAAATTATCTCCTGAGTCCTGATCAGAATAATAATAATAAAAAAAAACAATTCAAAACAAAAAGAATATCATAAAAAGGCGTATTCGTGTGCTGCCCCACCAAGCATCCAATCAAACAGCGTAATGATGATGAATTAAGTGAACTGTGTATGTAAATTACGGAGATTACGGAGAACAAGTACAATAAACACCATACTTGGTGGATGCAACATAAAGAGTGAATTGAGATGGCAGAGAATTCAAGAGCCCAATTATAATATTTGAACTAATTAATTAATTATACATGTAACAACAATCAGTATGAGTACGGGACTGATTAATTAATTACCTCTGACATTCATCTGTTAACTCTTCTTCCTCTTGAGAAACTTGTGATTGTTGGGTAAGGAAAGAACCCTCGTCAATAATAATAATAATAATAATGTCTTTGAGTTTCTGTAATGAATTAGGTTTGTAGTGAATCGGGTCAAATCGTAACGCAAAATTTACCGAATCAAATCACAATTGAATCGCACAAATCGAACAAACAAAAAATATGAATAACAATCGCAGCAAAGAAAGTAAACAATCACGAAGAACACACACAATTTACTTGGTTCGGCGTTCTAGCATCAATGTGATGAAGAACCCTAATCCAAGGGAGAAATCGAGATCCAATTTTATTGAGGAGATATAGAGTACAATGGGTAACAAAAAACCGTTATGAAATTGGTTGCGTAATAGAGTATATATAGGCAGTCTGTTAAAACCGCGCATAAGGCCCATGGCCCATTAGCTTAACTCCCTGACCTAATCTGACTCTCGCCGCCTAGTTGCAACAATCGCCTAGTTGCAACAGCTATACAAGCTTTCACTGCGTTACAGGCTTCCACAGTTGCGACTACGTCCAAGCTGGTAGAATTATAGAAATACCACTGAGCCTAAGTCACTAACTCCCACAATTCTCCACCTTATTTCTGTAACTCTACCTCAATCCCAAAACCAGCAACTCAACTCCTCCAACTAGTCTCGAAGACTAACAACTCTTCAGTTGTAACAAATCCAGACAAGGATCAACCTTTCTGGGCAAAACCATGTTGATCAAATCTGCCGGATTTTCCACTATTGCAACTACCAGTGCAATAATCTCTGCTTCAGTAGTTGATGTTGCAACTACTCTCTGCAACCTAGCTTTCCAGTTAACATCAATTCTAAATGTTGTACATACAAACCCAATAACTGATTCACTGGTGCCCAAACATCCAAATTTGAATTCTTGAGACAATGGAATTGCAACTCCCAGTTCTCCAGACATTCCAAATTTTTTCAGTATCTTCTCAAGATACTCCACCTAAGACAAGCACATCAGCCCTTTAGCTCTGTATCTTCTTATCTCCATACCCAGAATCCTTTCAGTTGCTCCTACATCCTTCATTACAAACTCCACCTTGAGTTTGGACTTCACAGTTGCAACTTCGATCTCTGTATAACTGATGATCAGAATATCACCAACTTCTAGAAACAAAGATGTCAACTGCTCTTCTTCCTTGAACTTAAAGTCGACATTTTACTCCTCACAAAGCTAACCATCATCATGAACTCATCAAATCTCAACTTCGACAACCTAGGAGATTTCTTCATGCCATCCAGAGATTTATTCATATGATTCTTCTTGCCTTTGATTTCAACTAAGTTCTCATACAAGGAAACAGTTGTAACATCCATTTGTTCTAACTCCATCCATCTACATCCAACCAACCATGAGCCCTTTGGCCTTTCACTAAGATACCAAGTATTGTTATCTTTCAAAGACTTTACTTCTTCAGACATAGCATCCAACCAATCATGTCAATCCTTGCTATTCACTACAGCCTTGTAGTCATTTAGATCGTCACCCAATACACTCCTCACTATCAGTAGTGAATATGCAAACAAGTCTTTATAACCATACTTCACTGGTCCCTTACCCAGACTTCCAACTCTTTCTCTGGTCAGCATGTAGTTGAATTCAACCTGATCCACATGCTCAGTTGCAATTGGTTCTTCTTCAAGTAACCAATTGCCAGGATGATCTGGTTCCCTAACAGCCATAAGCTCCACCTCAAGCTGGTAACCATTATCTTCCTCATTTCCTGAGTTAACACAATTGTTAATCTCAACAGCTTGCCCAAGTAAATCACCATTGCATTTAACAGCCATAGTGTCATCATTTACCCTACAACATCCACTGAAGTTAGCGGAACAAAACTCCAGACCATTATCTGTTCTCAGTCTTTTCAGTTGCAATTCAGTCTTCTCCATCATGGTCCTCCAGCTCTTGAATGTTCCAACAGTCTGGTCCTTGGTCTTCAACACAAATAGCCACATCTTCCTGGAACAACCATCCGCAAGTGACAAGAAGTGCCTTGCAACAGAGTTTGAAGCAGTTCTTGAGGGTCCCAACAGACCAGTATGGACATAATCACAATGTTCACAACAACAAATCTCCTCCAGCTTTTCAGCTCCCAATAGACAATGCTTCCCCAACTCTAACAAACCTTCTTCACTCACATGTGCTAATCTCCTGTGTTCCAACTCAGACTTGGAAACAACCCTCTGGACAGCTGCTGCTGCAACTATACCCATGACAGACTTTCTAGGGACAGATCTCACCAATCTCAACAATTTCTGAGATCTAATGTGAAAGGTGAACCTCACAGATCCTATACAACCAGAATCTAACACCCACACATTCTCTGAATCTCTCACAGAAGCTGCTTGAGCATTAACAGACTCATACCCCTCTTGCACAGTTGCAACATTGACAGACTCCTCTTTTCTGTCACCACCACCAACCTGCCTTTTAGGACAAAACCTCCTGGTGTGGCCCTCCAAGTTGCAACTATAACAAACGAACGATTTCTTCCCATTCCTACTCTGTTTTCTGGACTTCTTCTCCTTTCTACTTTCATGATTCTATCCACTTACTGTTAGAACATCACCTAATTGTTCTTTCACTGCATTCCCTCTCTCATTCAATCCCTTTGAATATAGAGCCGATTGCACCTCATCAAGTGTTAAAGAATCCCTTCCATATATAAGCATTTTCTTAAAGTTAGCATGAGATCTAGGTAATGAACTTAACAACATCAACGCATGATCTTCATCATCAATTGCAACATCAATGTTCTCAAGATCCAGAATCAACTTGTTAAACATATCCATCTGTTCCTCTATCGATTTTTCATCATGCATACGAAAAGAATACAAAGCTTGTTTGAGATACAAACGATTTACTAACGATTTGGTTGTATGCAAGCTGTCAAGCTTCAACCAAACACCTCCAAAATCGTTTAGCCCTGTAACCTTCTCCACATCAGATTTTGCAATCGCCATGACCAAATCCACGTTCACCGCACCAATTTGTAGTGAATCGGGTCAAATCGTAACGCAAAATTTACCGAATCAAATCACAATTGAATCGCAAAAACCGAACAAAAAAAAATATGAATAACAATCGCAGCAAAGAAAGTAAACAATCACGAAGAACACATGCAATTTACTTGGTTCGGCGTTCTAGCATCAATGTGATGAAGAACCCTAATCCAAGGGAGAAATCGAGATCCAATTTTATTGAGGAGATATAGAGGGTTTAGGGTTTAACTTGTAAAATATTTTTCTGGATAAAACTCAACAATGCACGCCCTCAGCGTGATATAACAGTTCTGACGTCACGCCGACGTCAGCATTACATAAGTCGTGAAAAGCAGCTAACAGAAAACGCTCACAGCACGCGCGATACTAAAAGGCTAAAATAGTCAAAATGCAATTGAAATAAAATAAAGAAAAATACACAAACGTCTCCCTCACTCGAATCTAAATCAGATCCACAATTTGACAAGCCCTAATTGCCCCAAAATTCGATCTTTATCCCTTTATTTTGAATCTCTCCGTGACATTACCCTCCCCTTAAGCTAGCTTGTCCTCAAGCGACCAAGTACGGATGGTGCTTAACAATCCAATCAAAGTCCTCCCAGGTCGCCTCAGAATCCGGCCGATTTCCCCATCGGAGAAGCCACTACCCCCGAGCCGCGTTGTTCTTTATAACCATCCTTTTGGCCAAAACTGCAGTGGGTATCTCCGATCTACTTTCCCCATCCTCAATTTCTGGGAATTCGCAGGAGAAAATGGTATCATGCCCCACGCGCCGCTTGAGTACTGAGACATGGAATACCGGGTGCACACGCGCCGCCTCTGGCAGTTTCAACCAGTAAGCAACCAATCCCACTTTTTCAACAATCTCATAGGGTCCTGCGTATTTTGGTTAAAGCTTACAGCATGTATGTTTACGCAAAGTCAACTGTCTGTAGGGTTTTAGTTTTACAAACACCCAATCCCCCACTAGGAACTGTCTCTCACTCCTCTTCTTATCTGCTTGCATTTTCATCCTGTTCTGTGCATGTAGTAGCTGATGTTTGATGTGATTATTGTTAAGTTGTCTGTCTTCTAGCATTTGTTCCACTCCCCAAACCTTAGAGGACTGATAAGACTCCAATCCCACATGGGATGCTTTGTACCCATACAATACTTCAAATGGGGTCCTCCCCAGGGCTGAGTGGTAATTGGTATTATACCACCACTCAACTAGTGGTAACCATTTGGCCCAGTGCTTGGGGTTACCGCTAACCATACACCTCAAATAAGTTTCTAAGCACTGATTCACCCTCTCAGTTTGCCCATCAGATTGAGGGTGATAAGCAGTGCTTAGGAAATGCTCAACTCCCATGGAAGTCATGAGCTCCTTCCAAAATGTACTAATAAAAATTTTATCCCTGTCAGTTACTATGGTTTTAGGTAAGCCATGTAGCTTGTAGATAGTGTCCAGGAAGATTTCAGCCAAGTTTGGTGCAGAGTAGGGGTGAGATAGAGGGATAAAGTGAGAGTACTTAGAGAACCTATCAACCACTACCCACACAGTGTTCTTACCTTTGGACTTAGGTAACTGCTCTATGAAATCCATAGAAATATGTTGTCATCACTATTCTGGGATGCTCAGTGGGTGTAGTAACCCAGGGTATCTGACATTCTCATGCTTGCACTGCTGGCATGTTCCACAACGAAGTACCCACTGTTTCACCTGCTCCCTTGCACCAGGCCATAAGAAAATGGCTTGTAACCTCTGATAAGTCCCTATCACTCCAGAATGTCCCCCAACACTGCTGCCATGCATCAGATTAAGGACCTGCTCTCTAATTCCACCCTGGATTCCCACATACAATCTCCCTTTGTATCTCAGCAGTTGTTGGTCATAACTGAAGTAAGATACAACCCATGGCTCTAGTGTACATTGTGCAATAGCCTCCTGTGCAAACACATCTCTAGTATAACTCAAATGCAGTTCCTTAACCCACTCAAGTTGCACAACACCGACTGCCTTCAGTGTAGCTTCAGGTGCATCCTTCCTTGAGAGGGCATCAGCTACCTTATTCTCCTTTCCCCTCCTATATTCAATTCTGTAGGAATATCCAAGTAATTTGGTCATATATCTTTGTTGGAGAGGGGTGGAGATCTTATGCTCCAACAAATACTTCAAGCTCTGCTGATCAGTTCTAATAACAAACTCCCCATGTAGCAGGTAGGGTCTCCACTTCTCAATAGCTAAGAGAATAGCTAAAAATTCTTTCTCATACACAGACAACCCTAAGTTCTTAGGGCCCAAGGCCTTACTGATGTAGGCTAGGGGTGGCCCTCCTGGCTCAAAACAGCCCCCAAACCATAGTAGCAAGCATCAGTCTCTACAACAAATTCTTTAGAGAAATCTGGGAGTTGAAGAATAGGTGTGGTTGTCATAGCTGTTTTCAAAGCCTCAAATGCTTTGTTGGCTTCTTCTCCCCATACAAATTTTCCCTTCTTAGTGAGGCCAGTTAAGGGTTTGGCAATGATGCCAAAATGCCTTACAAATTTCCTATAATAGCCTGTCAGGCCTAAGAAACCCCTTAGAGCCTTGACATCTTTAGGGGCAGGCCACTCCAGCATCCCCTTAATCTTGTCAGGATCAGGCTTAACCTCTCCTCCTCCAATAATGTGTCCCAGATACTCAATAGTAAGTTGCCCAAAAACACACTTGGATGCTTTGGCAAACAGACATGCCTCCCTCAATTTCTCAAACACCATCCTCAAGTGAATTTTATGTTCTTCTTCATCTTTACTGTAGATCAAAATATCATCAAAAAATACTACCACCATCTTTCTCAAAAACTCCTTAAACACTTGGTTCATCAAAGCTTGAAATGTAGCAGGGGCATTAGTAAGGCCAAAAGGCATTACTTTAAACTCATATGTCCAGAATGTGTGACAAAAGCAGTTTTCTCAATGTCCTTCTCACTCATCCTAATCTGAAAATACCCAGCCCTCAAATCCAGTTTTGAGAACACCCTGACATGGGCCAATTCATCCAGGAGGTCCTCAATCAAAGGGATTGGAAAATTGTTTTTAATAGTCAGAGAATTGAGCTTTCTGTAGTCAACACAGAACCTCCAGGAAGTATCATTCTTCTTTACCAATAGAACATGTGATGAGTATGGACTCTAACTGTGTTGTATCTGTCCATTATCCATCATCTCTTGGACCAACCTTTCTATTTCAGCTTTCTGCATATGTGGGTACCTATAGGGGTGAGATTTGAAAGGGGCGGTGTTGGGTTGTAGTACTATCTCATGGTCAGCTGCCCTGTGTGGTGGGAGCTGAGTGGGCTCCTGAAATATGTCATCATACTCCTGCACCAAACCCAAGAACTCAGGGGGCACCTTCTGTTCCTCCTTGTGCTTGTCTTCCACAATCATGAATAGGAACCCAGAGAGTGAAGACCCCCCCTTTAGCTAGCATTTTCTCTGCCTTCTCACTTGTGATCACCTTCAACTCCATCTTACTCCCCAATCCTTTGAGTGTGTAGTTTCGGTTACCCTTGCAGAAGGTCAACAACCTCTTATCAAAATCAAATGTCACTGGCCCTAGCCTCCTTAGCCAGTCCACTCCAATTATCATGTCACAGCCCCTAGTTTAAGTATTCTAGGACTAGCAGCAAATGTAAGTCCATCCATCTCCCAAATCATGTTAGGACACCTAGCTTCACTCATCATCCTGCTTCCATCAGCTACAGTCACCCTAAGGGGGTTAGTGTACTACACTTCACACCTCAATCTCTTAGCAGCCTGGTGATCAATGAATGTGTGAGTACTCCCAGAACCAATGAGGATAGTAAGTGTCTCCTCCTTCACTTTACCAAACAATTTGAGTGTCTCAGGTGCCACTTGGCCCATTAAGGCATGCACAAAAATCTTGGGCACCACCTCCTCCTCCTCAACACCCTCTACATTCCCTTCTCCTTCCTCCACACCCCATATCACAAATAGCCTTTTACATTTATGGCCTAATACATAAAGCTCATGACAGTTGAAGTAAACCCATGCTTCCTTCTTTCCTCCATTTCAGTTGGTGTGAGCCTCTTAAAGGGTGGGTACTTATCTGAATTAACATGGGGTTTAATGACCTCTAGGGGGCTCCACCCTCCTCCCCTGTTCCCTTTAAAGGGAACCACCTGATTCCTGTTATTGATTTTAGATGTTTTAATGATGGTGTCAAACATGGCTTCCTGCTTCCTGGCCATATGCACTGTCTGTGTTAGTGTTGGGGGATTCAGCATTTCAACCATGATCCTCACTTCATCTTTCAGTCCACTGAGGTAACTTCTAATGAAGTATTCTTCATCCAAATGCCTATCCCTTAACGCCATATAAGATTTCAATTCCTCAAAACGTAGGGTATAATCATCTACTGTTGTAATTTGTTTTAATTTATTGAATTCCCCAATAATGTTCCCTCCTATTGCAGGTGTGAAGCGATCCAACAACATGTCAATCATTCTGGACCAACCCATCGCCTCACGCCCTTCAATGTTATCAATATACCAATAATCAGCCACACCTTCCATTGCATGCCATCTAGGGTAATTTTTTCTACGTCCGACATGGGGTTAAGCAAAAAGTACTTTGCACAACGGCGTGCCCAACCTCTCGGGTCAGATCCAGTGAATCGAGGAAAATCAATCATCAGGCCTCTAGTGTTATAGCCACCATCAGATCTATCAGTGGGTGAGTGAAATATACCATTACCCCTTGTTTAGTGTTATGTTGTGGTGACTGGTTTTGTGTAATACCCGCTGATGACTCTTCCGTGTGTTGTTTTTTCATCAGCTGAGCAAACATGGTGCGTATCTCCTCACGCATTGCGTCCTGTCCATCCTGCAACAATGGCTGCCCCGCTTCAAGGTCCTTCTGACCCTGCTCTAAATGTTCGATACGCGATGTGTTAGATCCCGTCATGTTGATCAGAGTGCGCGTAATTCAAGAAATGTAGCTATGAGGCCACTGTAATGAATTAGGTTAACGATTCTGGTAGAAGAGAGTGAATTCGCAGAGAGATGCGATAGAGAGAGAAGAGAGAGTTTAGAGAGTAACTTGTAAAATATTTTTCTGGATAAAACTCAACAATGCACGCCCTCAGCGTGATATAACAGTTCTGACGTCACGTCGACGTCAGCATTACATAAGTCGTGAAAAGCAGCTAACAAAAAACGCTCACAGCACGCGCGATACTAAAAGGCTAAAATAGTCAAAATGCAATTGAAATAAAATAAAGAAAAATACACAAACATCTCTCTCACTCGAATCTAAATCAGATCCACAATCTGACAAGCCCTAATTGCCCAAAAATCCGATCTTTATCCCTTTCTTTTGAATCTCGCCGTGACAGTTTCATCAATTTTCTGTTAGTTCGATTCTTCTTTTTGCCCCAAAGGCTCGACTTGTCATCATCGGCCTGCGCCAGTGTTAAAAGATTTTTCATTAGCAGAATCCATTGAAACATCAGACGTTTCCTTTTCACTTTCTCTGTCAGAATCCTCCCTACAATACTTTCTCTTATATGAAATTTGATTCATGGGATATTCTTTTTCATCTTCTGAACCTGAACTCTTATCTGCCATTCTTTTCTTGAGTGATGGTTTTGTTGCAAATTTTAATGATCGATGACAGAGAAAGAAAAGAGAAAGGATTATTTTGTGGGTTTCAGAGAGAGAGAGAGAGAGAGCGTGTGTTGATGAGATCTTGAATATGCAGAGCCTGAAATTGTTCTGTTTCAACTCAAGTTCAAATTCTCAAGTTAGTGGAGGGAGTTCAGACTTCTGAGTTGTCGTTTGTTAGTAGTTAGTTACTCTCTTTTCCGTTGGGCAACATGTAAATAATTACAAAAAAAACTCCCTAATTTTTGGTCTATTTCGTAATACACTTCGCCTAGACTTTTCAAAAGTATTTGAAGCTCTAAGTAAGTACTCCTTTTTAATTACTCTTTCGTTATTTAAATATCCATTTAAAATTACAACGAGTACATAAATGTCTTTTTGTTTTAATCTGATGGTTCCTTAATACGCAAAAGTGGCTGTTGTCGATCTTTTTCACTTAGCAATTGTTATTAATATTAACAAAGTATCGAGATTTTTGTTTTTTTTTGTTTTTTTACGAATAAAAGAAAGCTAGGCCCTTAGGCTACATCTGACATTAAAATAGTCTCTAACGGGGTTTATGCAGCATAAAGCAAAATCCTCTCTCATTGCCATAGTTGTGTTTTGTCGTCGTGTCATCAAGTTTGTTCTTTGCTCGTGGAATCCACCTGAAGATACAATCCCCAGGCTAATGAAGCAAATTTCGAATTTCTTCTATGTGTTGAAACAAAATGTGATCCCGTTCAGCTCCGTCATTAATAGGTGTATATGCCTCTCGTTAACCCGTCTCAATTTTTAGCTTTTGCACTCGTCTATCCCATGCAATGTCGAGTCCTTTTTTAATAGCTTTCACTTCGACTTCTAAGACAGTTGGGCAGCTTAGATGATCCGCATAAGCCCACACCTATGCGCCATTTTTGCCACGGAGAACCTATCTTAGCATGCCACGATTTTGATCATTGAGTACACTTCCAACCAACTCGTTTTTGGTTTTATCCACTTCTCACTGTTTATTTTACTCGTTCTCCTTGACGCTAAGTATAATTTCAGACCCAACTGCTTTACTTGGCCAATGATGGTAGAGGTGTTCAATAAATTCCCTCTGAAAACTCTGTGATTCCTCGTCTTGCAAAGCCGCCAAATCCCAGCAACGAAGATGATTCTCCACGTCGGGGATGATGGTCCCAACTCTACTCAATCCCAATGTCATTAACCATGTTCAAATCTGCAAAAACTAATTCTGATCGCGGAAGAACGGTACGAACCGGAGAATGGCGGGGATCGAAAATCGTAACATGTTTGGAGAAGGAGGCTCGACGTGGTGGTAATCGGCTGTGACGCGGCAGTGATGGTGAGCGATGTTGATGGCAGTGTTGCACGCGACCCACATTGTTGTAGTCTCCGGCGATGGTGGCGCACGGCGGAGACCTCCGGGCTCCGGTGACGGGGATTTGATAAAGATTTGATTCTTTTTTATTTTTACTTTCTCCCTATTTTTTGTTAATTTTGTATTTATACAGATTTTATTTTTAAATTTTAAATTTTGCCCTATTTGTTTTGTTAATTTTGTATATTCAGATTTAATTTTGACTCTTTATTAAGATATATAAAATACCTTTTTTGCCCTTGTAAAAACACCTACACACACTAAGGGGGTGCAAAGAATAAAAAAAAAATTGATTTTAAGGGTGCAAAGTGGTGTCATTTCATTTTAGAGGTGCAAAGTGTCAAAGTGGATCAATTTAGGGGTGCAAAGTGCTTTTTACCCTATCCAAAACTTACTTTTTATAAAATCAAATAATTTATCTCTTAAAAAATTTATTGATATTGTTAATACGTACACACATGCTTTTTTTATTATTGTTTTCTGCGAATAAAGGGTAATTTAATCCTTTGGCAATAATATTATTAAAGCTAAATAAACTTTTGAAAGAAGGAAATGTGTGTAGAGTTTTGGAAACCATAATGAAGTTTTAGAAAAATACAAAACTGCAATGAGGTTTTGTGCAGAACTTCTAAACCACATCAGGGGTTATACCGATAAACTCTAAAAGGAGAATATGTGCTGAATTTTTCGTTAGAGAGGTTCTTATATTTTGGTATAGCTTCATATCCTTGTTAAACATTATTTAATGATTATAATAAATTTAAGAAATAACTGTAGACAAGTGCTCGAAATTTTAAACAAATAAGATCAATAATATTTTAAGCCACCTATATAAGTCGGGTTTGAGTTAATGTTCACCAAGTTAGAATTTCTCATGCTAAAGCGTCTATTGAAAACATATGTAAAATAAAGTTTTATCACCAAAATGAATTTTGTCTTTTTTTTTTTAATTGTATCATTCCAACAACAAGTTACAACTAAACCATACAGAGAGAGAAAACAAGAACAACAACAAAGAAAAGGAAAACCAAACAAAGCAATACAAGAGCAAAAATCAAATTGTAGTGAATCGGGTCAAATCGTAACGCAAAATTACCGAATTCAAATCGCCAATTGAATCGCACAAATCGCAAAGAGTTAACGAACAAATTTGAATAACAATGCAACAAGAAAAGTAAACAATCACAAAGAACACACGCAATTTACTTGGTTCGACTTTCTAGCATCATTGTGATGAAGAACCCTAATCCAAGGGAGAAATCGAGACCCAATTTTATTGAGGAGATATAGAGTACAATGGGTAACAAAAAACCGTTATGAAATCGGCTGCGTAACAGAGTATATATAGGCAGTTTGTTAAAACCTGCTCATAAGGCCCACGACCCATTAGCTTAACTCCATGACCTAATCTGACTCTCGCCGCCCAGTTGCAACAATCGCCTAGTTGCAACAGCTATACAAGCTTTTACTGCGACACAGGCTTGCACAGTTGCGACTACGTCCAAGTTGGTAGAATTATGGAAATACCACTGAGCCTAAGTCACTAACTCCCACAATTCTCCACCTTATTTCTGTAACTCTACCTCAACCACAAAATCAGCAACTCAACTCCTCCAACTAGTCCCGAAGACTAACAACTCTTCAGTTGTAACAAATCCAGTCAAAGATCAACCTTTCTGGGCAAAACCATGTTGATCAAATCTGCCAGATTTTCCACTATTGCAACTACCAATGCAATAATCTCTGCTTCAGTAGTTGATGTTGCAACTACTCTCTGCAACCTAGCTTTCCAGCTAACATCAGTTCCAAATGTTGTACAAACAAACCGAGTAACTGATTCCCTAGTGCCCAAACATCCAAATTTGAATTCTTGAGACAATGGAGTTGCAACTCCCAGTTCTCCAGACATTCCACAATTTTCGAGTATCTTCTCAAGATACTCCACCTGAGACAAGTACAACAACGCTTCATTATCTGTCTCTTCTTATCTCCATACCCAGAATCCTCTCAGTTGCTCCTACATCCTTCATTACAAACTCCACCTTGAGTTTGGACTTCACAGTTGCAACTTCGATCTTGGTATAACTGATGATCAGAATATCATCAACTTCTAGAAACAAAGATGTCAACTGCTCTTCTTCCTTGAACTTAAAGTAGACATAACTGACATACTTACTCCTCACAAAGCCAACCATCATCATGAACTCATCAAATCTCAACTTTGACAGCCTAGGAGATTTCTTCATGCCATCCAGAGATTTATTCATATGATTCTTCTTGCCTTTGATTTCAACTAAGTTCTCATACAAGGAAACAGTTGTAACATCCATTTGTTCTAACTCCATCCATCTACATCCAACCAACCATGAGCCCTTTGGTCTTTCACTAAGATACCAAGTATTGTTATCCTTTAAAGACTTCACTTCTTCAGACATAGCATCCAGCCAATCATGTCTATCCTTGCTATTCACTACAACCTTGTAGTCCTTTGGATCGTCACCCAATACACTCCTCACTGTCACTAGTGAATATGCAAACAAGTATTTATAACCATACTTCACTGGTCCCTTACCCTGAATTCCAACTCTTTCTATAGTCAACATGTAGTTGAATTCAGCCTGATCCACATGCTCAGTTGCAACGTGTTCTTCTTCAAGTAATCAATTGCCAGGATGATCTGGTTCCCTAACAGCCATAGGCTCCACCTCAAGATGGTAACCACTATCTTCCTCATTTCTTGAGTTAACACAATTGTTAATCTCAACAGCTTGCCCAAGTAAATCACCATTGCATTTAACAGCCATAGTGTGCTCATTTACCCTGCAACACTCACTGAAGTCAGCTGAACAAAACTCCAGACCATTGTCTATTCTCAGTCTTATCAGTTGCAATTCAGTCTTCTCCATCATGGTCCTCTAGCTCTTGAATGTTCCAACAGTCTGTTCCTTGGTCTTCAACACAAATAGCCACATCATCCTGGAATAACCATCCACAAGTGACAAGAAGTGCCTTACACCAGAGTTTGAAGCAGTTCTTGAGGGTCCCAAAAGATCAGTATGAACATAATCACAATTTTCACAATAACCCATCTCCTCCAGCTTTTTAGCTCCCAACAGACAATGCTTCCCCAACTCTAACAAACCTCTTTCACTCACATGTGCTAATCTCTTGTGCTCCAACTCTTAGAAACAACCATCTGGACAGCTGTTGTTGCAACTATACCCATGATAAAATTTCCTTCTAGTATGTAAAGGCCATTCTTCCAAGTTCCTCTCATCACCTCCAATGATCCCTTGAGTACCTTTACCATAATATTCTCTCCCAAGAACTTGTAGCCCGTCTTCTCCAATAAACCAAGAGATATCAGGTTTCTCTTTAGGTTAGGGACATATCTCACCAATCTCAACATCATCTGAGATCCATTGTGGAAGGTGAACCTCACAGATCCTATACCTTGAACCTTACAAGGTTTGTTGTCTCCCAAGAACACATATCCACCATCAATCTCACTAAATTCTTCAAATATAGACTGATGTGGAGTCATGTGAAAAGAACAACCCGAATCTAACACCCACACATTCTCTGAATCTCTCACAGAAACCATTAGAGCATCAGCAAACTCATACCCCTCTTGCACAGTTGCAACATTGACAGACTCCTCTGCTCTGTCACCACCACCAACCCGCTTTTTAGGACAAAACCTCCTGGTGTGTCCCTCCAAGTTGCACTTGTAACAAACGAACGATTTCTTCCCATTCCTACTCTATTTTCTGGACTTCTTCTCCTTCCTACTTTCCTGATTCTATCCACTTACTGGTAGAACATCACCTAATTGTTTTTTCACTGCATTCCCTCTCTCATTCAATCCCTTTGAATATAGAACAAATTGCACCTCATCAAGTGTTAAAGAATCCCTTCCATATATAAGAGTTTCCTTAAAGTTAGCAGGAGATCTAGGTAATGAACTTAACAACAGCAACGCCTGATCTTCATCATCAATTGCAACATCAATGTTCTCAAGATCCAGAATCAACTTGTTAAACATATCAATTTGTTCCTCTATCGATTTATCATCATGCATACGAAAAGAAAATAGAGCATGTTTATACAAACGATTTACTAACGATTTGGTTGTATACAAGCTGTCAAGCTTCAACCAAACACCTCCAAAATCGTTTAGCCCTGTAACCTTCTCCACATCAGATTTTGCCGTCGCCATGACCAAATCCACGTTCACCGCACCAATTTGTAGTGAATCGGGTCAAATCGTAATGCAAAATTTACCGAATTCAAATCGCCAATTGAATCGCACAAATCGCAAAGAGTTAACGAACAAATTTGAATAACAATGCAACAAGAAAAGTAAACAATCACGAAAAACACACGCAATTTACTTGGTTCGGCGTTCTAGCATCAATGTGATGAAGAACCCTAATCCAAGGGAGAAATCGAGATCCAATTTTATTGAGGAGATATAGAGTACAATGGGTAACAAAAAACCGTTATGAAATCGGCTGCGTAACATAGTATATATAGGCAGTTTGTTAAAACCCGCTCATAAGTCCCACGACCCATTAGCTTAACTCCTTGACCTAATTTGACTCTCACCGCCCAGTTGCAACAATCGCCTAGTTGCAACAGCTATACAAGCTTTTACTGAGACACAGGCTTGCACAGTTTCGACTACGTCCAAGTTGGTAGAATTATGGAAATACCATTGAGCCTAAGTCACTAACTCCCACACAAATTGTCCCAAGTCACGCTGAAGTGAGAGAAATCGATCCCTGTCACTTGTTAATTCTCCCTCACTTAACAATGTTATGAGCAGTTGAGTAGCCTCACAAGGAATATTAGAGAGGGACCAAAAAAGCCACTGGGCTAACAATAGACGAGCCAACCTGATTTCCTTTTCGCAACTCGAGAAAGGGGGATCACCCACTTTGAAGAATTTGATCCACAATGCTATTGAGATCCATTTCAAAAAGGTTATTGAGACATTTGAGCTCGAGTCTTTTTATAACATGGACCAATTCTTTCGCTTCAGCTGATGAACATCCACAACAAAAGTGTTGCATGACTGCACTCAAGAAAGGACCCCGTTTGCATTGCGAATCACAAAACCACCAAAAGATGCGCCGGAGGCATCATTAAAATTGGCACTGGAGTTGGCCTTTAACCACCCCTCCCGCGGTTTAGTCCACCACGCAGGAGAAAAAAGGGCACACAAAGTACGTTCATCATGACCAAAAACTTCTTGCACGATTGTGTTGGGGTTGGAAAAGTTTTCATTCAACAATACGAACGAATTACAATAGGAGGAGCAACTCTCACACTCAACTATTACCAAAAACCAACCCTCAAATATCACGTTTGAACTCTACGGAGTTTTCTTGTCTTTCTCTTGGTGTTTCTCTCCATTTGTTGTGTAAGTTTCCTAATCATATGCAGCTACATTTATAGGTAATTGAGTGGTAGATAAGTCTTGACCATCATAATCTGATAGTTAGAGCAATGATTTTTAGTGGATGGCTGCCGGGTGTGAGACACGGGAGGAGGTGTGTCGGTAGGAGGTTGGAGTTGACTGACTTAGTCTACAAATCTCCCCCTCTAGCTTGAATTGCACTTTATCCAGTCCAACTATGTTCGTATACAAACCAAGTTTCTCTCGTGTCACCGTCTTTGTTAGCATATCAGCAGGATTCTTGCTTGTGTGAATCTTAAACAGCTTCAGAGTTGTTGCTCCATCACTTCGCGTATCCAGTGATACCAAATGTCGATATATTTTGTCCATATGTTTTGTCCGGGAATGATACATTGCATTCTTGCTCAAGTCTAGAGCAATTTGACTATCGCAGTGAATAATGTACTCATTTTGTGTAAAGCCCTGTTTTTGAAGAAAATGCTTTATCCATAATAACTCTTTCCCTGCTTCCGCTACGTCAATGTACTCGGCTCCAGTGGTGGATAAAGCAATGGACTTTTGCAGCTTGGACTACCACGAAACAGCTCCCCATGCGTAAGTGAATATGTAACTTGATGTAGATTTTCTACTATCAAGATCTCCTGCCATGTCGGCATCTGTGTAACCATTCAGAACTGGCTTTGCTCCCCCGTAACACAAACATAGATTAGATAGATATCTGCTAACAATACCAATAACATGAGCAATATCCGGCCTAGTACACACCATCGCATACATTAGACTTCCCACTGCCGAAGAATATGGTATCGCCTCCATTTCTTCTTTCTCCTTCATCGTAGAAGGACAATGTCTCTTCCATAACTTGAAGTGATTTGCAAGCGGAGTTGAAATAGGCTTTGCTTTACCCATGTTGAACCTTTCTAGAACCCGTTCAACGTAATCTTCTTGAGATAAGTATAACTTTCTCATTTTCCTGTCTCGCGTGATCTTCATGCCAAGAATCTGTTGTGCTGCACCCAAGTCTTTCATATCAAAGAACTTAGATAAATGTTTCTTGTTGATTAGCGATGCATCCCAGCCAACTATCAACATATCATCGACATAGAGCAGAAGGTTGATAAATTTTCCATCAGCAAACTTCTTTAAATAAACACATTGGTCTGCCGCAATCCTGTTGTACTGGTGACTCGCCATGAAAGAGTCAAACTTCTTGTACCGCTGTCTCGGAGCTTGCTTTAGGCTATACAGATTTTTCTTCAATTCACGAAAAAGATGCTCCTTGTCGCGGACTTCAAAACCTTCTGCTTGCTCCATATATATCTCTTCTTCTAGATCACCATGAAGGAATGCAGTTTTCACGTCCATCTGTTCAAGCTCCAGATCCAAACTGGCAACTGACCCAAGTATAACACGGATTGATGTCATCTTCACCATTGGTGAAAATATCTTATCAAAGTCAATGCCTTTGTTCTGTTGGAATCCTTTGACGACAAGCGTAGCCTTATATTTCACAATATTTCCACGACCATCTTTCTTGAGTTTGAACACCCATTTATTTTTCAGTGCTCTCTTTCCCTTCGGAAGTTTCACAAGCTCATAAGTCTGATTCTTCTGCAAAGAATTCATTTCTTCTTCCATGGCTTGCCTCTAACTTTTTTTGTCACTTTCAGATTGAATCTCTTTGAAACTTTCAAGATCCCCCTCACTCGTAAGAAGGATATATTCGGATGCCGGACACATTGTTGATGGTATCGGAATGACCAGGTCGTCGAGGTTCACCATCTTCTTGTAAAAGAGGTGAGAGATCCCCCTGCTCAGCACCTTCATCCTCGTCAGCATCGTCTACATTATCTTGGGCATCCTCATTTACAATATGAGGTTCTCGTGGTGAATTAACTACTTCCGAAGCACTAGTACATTGTCGAACTAGGGCAGCTGGAGTAAAGGCATAGAATTGTTTTGAAAAAAATCACATCTCTACTGCGGATAACTTTCTTAGACCGTGGATCCCATAATCTGTAACCGAATTCTTGATCGCCATAGCCGATAAAGATGCATGGAGTTGACTTGAGATCAAGTTTCTGCATGAGTTCCCTCGACACATGTGCAAAAGCCTTGCACACGAGCACATTTAGGTGAGAATATGAAATATCCTTCCCTGTCCATATCTTTTTCGGAACTTCAAAGTTCAAAGGAATTGACGGTGTCATATTTATCAAATAACAAGTTGTGAGGACTGCTTTGACCCAGTATGCTTTAGGCAGCTTAGCCATACTGAGCATGTAATGAACTTTCTCAATATTGGTGCGATTCATTCACTCAGCAACACCATTATGTTGGGGGGAGGGGGGTCATTGGCACCACTTTCTCGTGTCTGAGGCCATGTTCAGTGCAATACACTGAGAATTTTTGAGAAGTGTATTTACCTCCATTGTCTGAGCGAATGTACTTCAACTTCTCTCCCGTCTATCTTTCCACCAACGCATGAAATGCTTTGAAGTGATCAAAAACTTGATCTTGTGATCTTAAATAGTAGGCCCATAATTTTCGTGAAGCATCGTCAATAAAGGTCACAAAATATTTGCTTCCACAAAGAGACTCTTCTTCTATCGGTCCACACACATCAGAGTGAACGAGACTCAGTAACTCGGAGCGTTGCTTCCTGGTGGAACTAAAAGAAACTCTATGTTATTTCCCGAACAAGCAGTGCTTGCAAGGATCTAGTACAACATCCTTTGCGGGATTGATATCATCATTCTTGGCTAGTGTAGCCAAGTCTTTTGTGCCAAAGATTTGGCGACGCCTCTTCTTCAATGGAGTTGAGGTTTGACTTGCATAATTTTGTATGAGTTTTGAACAACGTGCCACATATATGAACCCTTACAACAACTATTACATCTTTCCACAACTTCTAGGTGCCATTTCTAAAATTACTTTCATAACCCTGTCGGTCAAGAGCTAGTCCTGAGATCAGATTCTGCTTGATATCCAGAACATGGCGCACATCCTTGAGGATAAGAGAACATCCAATGTTGGTTTTCACGTTTACGTCACCAACACCAGCTACACTTGAGTAACTGGTGTTACCCATCTTTACAGTACCAAAGTCCCCTGATTTGTATGTAGCAAACAAATCACGATGTGGAGTAGCGTGAAATGAAGCTGCGTAGGCAATCACCCACTCAGTTTCTTGATTGCCTACATGTAGACATGTCTAGTTTCCGTAAGAAATAAGAGCAATTTTCGATGATATTGTGACAATGGTTTCACCTTCATCCTTGTTGGAGCTTTGAATGGTTTGGGGTTGATCCCTCAAAAACTTTCGACAGTCCCTCTTCATTTGACCGTAAATTCCATAGTAATTACAACTTCCATTGAATCGACTCGAGTTGTCAACAAATTTACCATCACATCATGGAATTCCATGGCAATGTGTTATAATTGGATGATGATCTGAGTGAGTTCGCGGCAAGTGTACTACTACATTATCCAAAAACATGTCTAACCAAGCTTGATTTGCAAGAGCATGATCAATTCTACCCTTGATATTGGCCTCATTATCTCTCTTGTTAGTCCAAGTAAACGAAGGACCACGAAATCCAAGGTCTATTAGCCCACACACGTTTATATAGCTCTGAAAAAACCTCAATCAGTTGAGGGGGTGTGGCTTCCATAACGTTCATGTGCACATCCCATATCATTAATGTCTCTCGTAAAAAGCCATGAAATATCATTGTCTTCAGCCGCTCACACCAAATCATTAAAAACATGTAACTTATCCACTTTGCGCGGTTGCGCATAAGCACTTAAACCTTGCCACTTATCATCTGAACGTGGTAGAATTAACGCATAGATCACTTGGTCTTCAATAGCTTTGATTTTCATTTTGAACTCGTCTTCGTTCCACAATATCTAAATCCCGCCAATCATACTAGTCATGGGGCCATAATTGTGATGACCGCGCCCCACGAGCCATGCTCCGATTCGAGTTGGTTCAGTGGTGGCTAGTCACTTTACCCATTCCAGACTAATACGCAACTCATAGGAAGTGGTCTCACTTGTTCATGATCAAAACCATACACATTTTATAAATTATATTTTGATATATACATCGGAAGTCTTGGTATTACAAATAATGTGTCTATTTTAATGGTTATGCACTAGTGACAAAACACGAATATTCCAAAATCCACGCTTTAACAATTATTCACTTGGTCCACGCTGCCATGTTGATTTTATCCTGAGGAATGGACGAAGAAACGAGGAATAAGTCTTTAATGACTTAGTGAGATTCATATAAAAGAACTGGTAATGCAAGAATTAACTGTGACCTACTGGATACATTTCGGCAGTGATCTTACCGGTAGAAATAGTTCAACTAGACAATTTGATGTAACAATGGTACTAGAGTTTTCATAGAATAGTTAATGAACTTCTGCTTAACAATAAACAAATTCAGTCTTATGACTTCTACTATTCTACCTTATATCTCCCGACGATGAGCGGCCTCGCAAACAATCAGGAGACATGCTCGAGTACATGTCGATCCAGCACGCGGGTTACAGTCAACTCCTGACTGCAAGCAGTGGCTCGATAGATGGGTATCATGCGAAATTACTTAAACCGACAGTCCTTACTACCCAATAGTAACTCGACTCAATCCCTGGGTCCAACTTCCCAATGGCGTGCCAATGGGTATAATAAATAAACAAATAAGCTAGTAAATCGGATAATATCCGTTGCTCCTTGAGCTACATGTCCCGAACATACTTCGTTGCTCTTTGCACAATTCAAGAACCAGCAGATGGGATTATAATATTGGAGAATTATCATGATTATGAATAGATATGATAAATAATAAATAATTGGATATGATTTAACAATGAGTAAGAAACTCATGTTATGAGATGAGATGCCAAACATGATTATGATGAAATATAGGTTGTTCGAGGCTTGATAACAGAGTAGTGGCTTTTCTGTCCAAGTTCTTCAGGGCAGGATGCCAAACGGGCAAGAACAAATCAGAAATGGAACCTCACCTTAACTTGTACGGGGAACCTTGATGACATTGATTAGCTCGTCAAACCTTTGATCTGATATCCAAATGAACTTCGTTTCCAAATATTTTTGTGGCAATTGATCCCTAACATCACTAGGAACATGTGTACCCGAATGGGAAGGAAAATCCAAATGTTTGCTATGCTAAATAATTATTGAAAACATAGAACCTATTTTCGGATTTTCAGTCACAGTCTACGGTTTAGGAATTTCGACCTTGAAAATCACATTATTTGGAAAACATTTCTTCATATGAAAGTTAGAGGACATAATGAGGAGTATTTGGCCATTGACCTTGATCAAAAATGAAGTTTTTACAATTAGTTATGATTTTTCTAAGGTGCAGGGCCGAATGAATAATCTATGTGCAATAAAAGTTTTGGGGTATTTACGGGTAGAAAATGATGAAATTAGAACTTGGGATAAATTTTTCCTGAAAGTAGACTTACTAACTTAGAGATTCGTAGGAAGAAGGAAGGAAAACCGAAATGACTTTGGGTGTGAAAATTGTTGGAAGAAAGCTTACAATTTATAGGCAAAAATCATGTTAAAATACTTTTAATTAGGGTCCCACTTTGATTATTTTATAATAAATCACAAAAAACCTGAATTTAATCATTCTCTTAAGGATGTCATGGCTTACCTCATCAAAAAGATGTCATGGCTTACTTCATCAATTGGTTAATTGCATATCAAGTCCTTCAATTATTTATAATTAAAATTCAAATAGGTATAATTAGATTTCTTTGTTACATACATATTTACTATGTACTTTTCCTAGGTAATTCAATCAACTTGGTTAATATTTGAAATTGAAATATGTGTTTTAGAATTAGAGACCTGTAAATATAATAAAAGACTAAGTTTTAGGTTCAGGGGCTCAAATGCAAATTTTTCAAAACATTTAGGGTCAAAAATAGAAATTTTTAAAAGTTCCAGGACTAAAGTATAAATTTATTTTCTTCCTAATATTTGGGGCGTTACAATAACAAAGTTTATGAAGCCCAAGCAGGTGATAATATCACACGTATTCTCTATACTAGCTCTAGTCTCCAAGAAAAAAATAACTTCGTCTCATGGATCCGAATTAAATCTCCGAAGTTTCTACGAAAATATTCATTCTCTAATCCATGGTAGTTCCAACAAATCACTTTCTTTGATATGTTATAAAGTTGAGTCGGTCAAACCGGGTTATCAGTTTGAAATTTCGTCCATCTTGCAGTCAATTGTCAAAGAGTGTCCAGCATGAGATCCATCAGTCTCCGTATTTCCTAGACACTCATTGTTGTTCTCTATCACCATGAACTCGACACCACCTCTCTCGGTACTACAAAAACTTTGGTCTCTACCTTCCACACTGTTGGTGGAATTTCCATAATATGAATCACCCATTTCTCTATTAATGATTGTTGATAAGCAACTAAATAACGTGATTTAAGTATCTATTTACTTATGTTTTTGAATACGTATGATTGTGTATTTACTTGTAGTATTGTTTTATATTTTCTTAGGTATTTATGGAGTCAAGACAAAACGAGACTAAATAAGTCAAAAATTTGATGTTTTGGGAAATATTTAGTCAAGACACTATTTCGAGATGTTCAGGCACTACAGAAGCTCTACGACACTACAAAATGAAAAAATTCCAAACATAGCGCTATTGAAGAGGAGGACACAAGGATACCGCATGGAGGAATCATAATGTTGTGCGATCAGCATCGCATCGCGAGGGTGGCGCGCGATCAAATGACATATCGCACGGGGGTCGTGCGATCAGAAGAAAATTGTACCGAAAGTCAGAAACCCTAAACGCAGCCTAGAGCATAGAAAACTATAAATAGCTAGGTTCAGCAGTTAGGGCACAGACTCACACGACTTATAATAGGTTTCATAGCCTTTACATTCACTTTCCGACAGAGAAACTCTGAGAGTTTGTCACTAGAGAGAGAATACCATCAAAGTCTTGTTCTAGTTTAGTTAAGTCATTGTTAGAGAGAAAATGTTTATGAAGAAGAAGATAGCAAAAGGGAGTACGAATATGGTCAAGCAACAAAGTTCTACCAGATCCGAGAAGCTTTTCGTTACTTCTTTACTTTGTCTATGATATTTACTTCTTTATTGACTGTTTAACTCATAACTATGAAGAGCTAACCTACTCGTTATTTAGAGTAGAAGGGTAACTCTAATTTGTGAATATGTTTATTTGCTTTACTTGATGTGTGTTTGATGATCTTGAATGTCTAGATTGAATAGTTACATATGTTGTGACTGACCTTACTCTCACTTGGATAACATAGAAGCACCCGTGGGGCTACCCAGTGGGTAGAATGCTAAGGATAGTTATATATATATATATATATATATATATATATATATATATATATATATATATATGCAATTTGTGACTTTAAATTTGCAAAAACAATTTATGCGCAACATTTAGATCACAATAGATCAATCTTGACTAAGTACGTTTTGCTAACACGATTTGAATGAGTTAAATGGATTGTAGATTTGATATCTCTTCTAAAACGACTAACAGCTGGGTAGGTTATTAAAGACTCATATTTGTATGGTTGAGATAGCTCCTGCCATATGTCACATATCAATTAGATATACAAACATCAAATAACTATCAAGTACTGTAAGTAGATACAGGTAGTTTGTCTATGAACTCTTATGGTTAAATTATTGTGAAAATCGACATCTAGACAATCTTTCCAATTATTGTTTACAACCACAATCAATCATCAATCATTAAATTTTGTTATTTAGTTTAGTTGAGTTAAAGTAGTTAATAAATATTTCTTTCAGATATTCTTAGTTTAATGGCTTACTTGTTTTCATTAGTTTAAGTAGTTTAAATATTTTCGTTGTTTTCTTCCATTCAAAACCAAAACCCAAAAAGATATTTAATTACTGTTTTTTGCATTCTTAGATTAATTTCCATTACATTCTAGTTTTAGCATTCTTAGCATAAAAGAATTCAAAACATCTTTAGTTTAGAAATCATTCATTACTGCGTGTAAACACAAGAGAAAAGATCGTGACAATTGTTAGTGTTTTGTATTTAAGTGATTCATACATACAATCATCACTCTCATGGGATATGATAGTTGGTTCATAACTATACTTACCATTTTATTATTACTTGATTCATGCACTTGCGACAAAGTGGGATTTAGGTGTAACATTCTCGTGTTGACTTATATTCTATTTTATTACATCCTACACACCCATCAATCGTAATATCTTGGACATGTCGTGGAACTGGTGTGTCTATGTTATGTATTTCGGTATCTCTTCCCAAACCGCGACCAGCATCCCGTTGCTATAAAATATCCACGTTGTTATCTATGGGTATTTTAGAGCTTTGTTGATCGCGTGCTAATTCCTATATTATTTTCTTCTGATAAGATAGCGAAAGAATTCCTTCTATCTCTGGCTTCTAGATTGTTTTTAACACCTACCTTATAGGTTAAGAGTCACAAGTAAAACTCTCTTTCCATGCGTATTAGCAAGCTGCAGGTTCAACGCTGTGGCCAGGAAAATAGTTGTGCAAGTGCTCGGATCAAAGTTATTGAACTCTTTAGCTTGGATGTTCTTTCCTTTTTCCATGAACAACTTACGGTCGTCGTCGCTTTCATATCACGATTTGCAGGACCTTTCCCTTTGCGGTATTTAACCTCCAACCAAACTCCATAATCTTTTGTGCGACCTATTTTCATAAGCGAATGGCTTTGTTCCCTGTTGGTATCATTCACAGCACCCCTCCCCGAATTATTGTCTTTAGACACGTTTTCCTCTTTCGTGATATCACAATTGGTGGTTATGTGACTAATCTTGCCACATTTGTGACAGAGAGCCGGGAGATTCTCGTAAAGCACTTGGTAAACCTTCCACTAACATATATGTCACATTCGAGAGGAATATTGGTTCGAAACTGAACACAAACACGCGCAAACTTACCACGCATTGTATTAAATATGTTAACGTCAGTTTTAATTGGATCTCCGATACATTTTGCTAATGCCAGAAGGTTTAGTATTCTTACCCCAAGTGATACGATATCCACCTAAATCATGTCAACTCGAAAATTTGGAGACCAACTCCTAGTTAAAAGGAAACTCCCCGCCAATTGCCATGGTCCTTCCATAAAGATTTTCTCTCGCCTTTCAAGCAAAAACACCCAAACCCTAGGTCTAGCAATTCGAACCAGTGTGGAGTTTCCACATCGTATCAAGCTTAGTTAGTAAGGCTGGGTAGTACCATGGTTTTCCCAAAATGTGGATGATTATTGCATCTTTCCACTGATCGGGCATTCAGTTTTGCGATTCTGCCAAGAATGTAACATGTTTATATGGCTTTCCTTCATTCCTTTGTGATGTATGGATAAAATAGCGTTGCTCCGACGTATCGTTCTCGTCAACATGGACGTGCTTGGTATGTTGTTTGAAGAGTATCGCAGGAATTTGGTGGCATTCGCGACATCTCCAGCATTGCTGCATCGTCCTGCTGGAAATAGGTTTCCTCTCCTTGTCGGAGTCTCTTTTGCTTTCTTCTGTTCGTGTTCGTGTTCGTGTTTCCTGGATATGGCGGTACAAACTCTGTTGCACCGAGGATTTATTGGTTGGGTTGCGGTGGAAATGGCATCACTAGCGTTAGCATGGCGTCAATATGCAAATAGTAACTACACCTCCAGTGTTTTTTAATTTGACCTAAGGTTCAACATTGATACTTAATGGAGAAAGGGAAAACCTTATTGTAAGTGAAGCACCCCCTAAAGTCGGAAAAGTTATAAAGTCTCTTTAGATTTTGAATAATTACCAAGACACCTCCTGCAGCATTCAACTTGAAAATTTAAGAAATCAATTTATTTTTTTAAGTGTCTGCGCAGTTACACAAACATTAAGGGAGCCATTTTGTAATTTATTTATAGGGTCCAATAGTCTTTCTACAATCATAAACATGGGAGAGTTTATGTAATTCGTCAAATCCTTGGAGGATGCAAGTAAAATTATCCCAAAATCTTATATCACACAGAAAACAAAAGAGAAAAGTCAAATCAACTACTAGGTGGTTCAGAATAATACAACTCTCTACAACAACAGAAACTTTCCATAACAAATCGTTCATAAGACCACTGAGACACTAAGAGCATCAACAAGTAAATATAGCTTGTCATAACCAACACATTACTCGTCTGTAGCGACACGTTTATACAAATGCGCGGGTAATCTAGGGGCCGGTACTGCCTCCAAAGGAGTCTTTATGTACATGACCAGGCCCGGATTTTCCCCCATATCAACCTCATCAGGCCTCATTCCATTAGCCGGCATCCAATGAAAATAGCGCAACATATGGCATATCATAGATGTCACCAAATTAATGCCTAGTTTTGCCCCGGGGCACACTCTTCTCCCTGACCCAAATGGCAATAGTCGATAATTGTGTCCTTTCATGTCCACGTCCTCTTCAAAGAACCTTTCTGGCTGAAACTCCAAGGGGTTTTTCCAAACTGTTGGGTCATGGGCCACTGCCCACACGTTGACGTGCACCTTTGAGCCCTTTGGGATGTCGTAACCGCCAATTTTCACGTTGGCATTGGCGCGGTGCGTGAGCATGAGAGGGGTAGGAGGGTGCAATCTGAGTGCTTCTTTGGCTACAAATTGTAGGTAAGGAAGGTTTGAGAAGTCGAGCTCTGTCATAACACGTTCGTGTCCAATTACATGGTCTAGTTCTTCTTGTGCCTTTTGTTGGACTCTTGGATTCTTGATTAACTCCGCCATTGCCCATTTGACGGATATTACAGTTGTGTCCATTCCAACAGTAATCATGTCCTGCATTTTGATGTTAGTTCAGAGATTTAATAACAATCAAGGCAAGTATGCCAATCTCGAGTCTTAAACTGATACATGCATCATCATAGCAAGTTGTGTAGAAATAACTTCATCCAGTGAAGATAAGGTAATTATTTGAGTGCATATCAAAAATATAATAAAAAATAAAAGAAAACAAATTGAGTATCACTACACACAACCAACGGCGCAAGAGATTGCTCGAAATACTTGAATTAAGTTTGAAAGTGCAAGTATTCTGGCAATGTTAGAAGGTCAATGTTAGAGTAACATTGACTGTCAGAATCTGTTTTACAATATTGTTATGAATATCTTTATTTATTGTTTTGCCTTATTCACTCGACTAATCTAGTTCCACAGTTGTGATTGTCTTTGATTATTATTCAGGAAACAAACTTGTCATAGCTTGATCACTCAAAGTTTCCATAAAGAAAAGTTTCCTTAATTAAAGCTAGCCGCTTAAACAAATAAGGAAGGAAGAAGTTCGAGTGCAACTAGGAAACTTCCAAGTTGAGTTCTGATTTGAAGAAGGAGTCTTTACTAAGTTAGTTCACTAACAAAGAAACTATTATTCAAGAAGAACACCGAGAACAAGGAAGAGGAGTTCGACAAGGAAATTGGAAAAGTTACCAAACCGTGTGCAACACACCTTGAAGATCAAGTCAAGAGCCTATATATATGTGTGAAGTACATCAAGACAAACACGAGACAAGAGCTAATAAACCAAGAGATTTATTCACTAGTTGTTGAGTGTTGTCTTGCTTTTGCAAAGTTTGTGAGTTGTTCAATTAGTTCTAGGTTTAGAATTAAGAAAACAATTCTTGTCTACTTTGTTGAGTTCGATCAATTCGAGAGTGAGGAGCTTGAGAGTTGAGAGAAACATCTTTGTTAAACCCTTGTGGTATTTTGCCTACGGCTCAGAAGTTAATATTAATATATTCACTTCTTAAATTTTGTGTTGTTTATTTTCCGCTGCATTATTATTCTTGACGTTGTTAAAGTAACAATGAGAAGTTAACAACGGTCCCGTATCAACCGATCCACAATTTCAATTGGTATCAGAGCCAAGCACCAACCTCACCGGTGTTTAGCGTTGATACGTCAAGATAGACAACTCTAACCCCAATACCAGCAGACTGCCAGTGTTGGAAGGACCAAACAACTATGCATATTGGAAGATCAGACTCAGGGTCCACATCAAATCCATTGACCTAAGAGCATGGGAATCAGTTCTGGAAGGCTACCCCATCCCCTACTTACCAAGAGATGGATAGGCTGATCTGGTGTCTAAACCCAAAGGACAATGGACATCCAATGTGATAGCTCTCTACAACTTCAATAAAGAGTCTCTCAATGCAATTTTCAGCTGGGTAGGTAATCATATGTTTAAACTTATTCAAAACTGCACTACAGCTAAATCTGCATGGGATATTCTTGAACTTCATTGTGAGGGAGATGTGGCTGTGAGGGACTCTAAACATAGGAAGTTGCTTCAAGACTTTGAAAAAATGGTGATGGGTGAAAATGAGAGCATTGATAGCTATTTTGAGAAACTGCTTGATATTGCTAACAAGTGTCAAAACCTAGGATTTGTTATTTCTAATAAAACCATGGTTTACAAAGCTTTCAAATCACTGTCTACTAAATTCACTGTCAAAAGAATAGCTATGAATGAGTCTAAAGATCTTGCAAACATGGATTTTCAAACTTTAATGAACACTTTGAAAGAATTTGAGCTAGAATTTCTAAGTAAGTCCAGTAAGCAACCTGCTTTAGCCCTACTTGGAACTAGTTCATATAATGTAAGAAGCGATTATGATGAGTATGAATTGGTCTCTTCTAACTATGGAAACATTACCAAGAAGTTTAGCAAATTAGGCTTCAAAGATAAAGGTAAAGAGAAACAATCTGGTAATGCTAATCCTGGTTATAAAAAGTTGCCCCCTAAATTCATAAAGTACATTGCATCAAAGAGTACTCCTCAAGATACTGAAAAACTAAAAGTTGTCCAGTGCTATGAATGTAAAAGGTTTAGTCATTATAAACATGAATGTGCTAACGTCCTCCGAGCAAGAGGAAACTCTCATTGGGTTTGTGTAGATGATTTTGATGAAGCTGATTTCAACTCTGGATCAAGTGCTGATGAACACTCAAAAGAAATCAATATTGATGTGCTCTACACTTAGATTAACTGCTCAGGAGAAGATTTCAGGAACTGCAATGATCCACAATGTTACTTTAACATTGAGGAACCAACAACTGCACAAGAGATCTTTTTTGGAAATTGGGACAACAATGACATAAAGGTTAATTCTTATTTTTACTCTGATTATGATGATACTAAATTTGATTGTTTTCATGGTTCAGTTGATCTGGAGGAGGGATACTGCTTGGATGAAGAACAGTCTCATGAAGAAATCATAAAAGAGCTTCATTCCACATCCATCAAACTTGAGGAAGAGAACATTATGCTCATCAAAAGAAATAAAGCCCTGAAATTTGAGATTGAGTGTTTGAAGAACTTGATGAAACTCTATGAAAGAGATCTTGACAGAACATAAACTGAGTTGAGAGAGGTGAAAGAAAAACTCAAAAAGGACACTGAGATTATTGCAAGGTGGAATTCAGGAACCTCCAAACTTGATGAGGTACTGAACATGAGAAACACAGGTACAAATGGTCTAGGTTTTGTTGAGAAAGACTCTGTTGAGAAATCTTCTAATGAGAAGTCTTACTACCTTAAAACCAATTTTGTCAAAGAATCTTCTAAATCGAGTTCTGGTCCAGTCAACATAGCAAAAAGAAAACCTACCTTTATCTGATACTGTTTTCAACCAGGTCACATTAAACCATTTTGTAAAACATATTTGAATGTGAGTGGTAAGAAAACAACTTTTGTAGCTACTGTTAAACCAACAATTGTTCCTGATGTTAGTCCAACATTAGGTTCTGGACAGAAAGGTAGAACTTGGGTTGAAAAGGTAAAATCCCCTAAGATCAAGATTGTGTTCAATGTGGTTTTCTCTGCAGTTTACTCTAACCTTTCAGGTAAGTGGTACTTTGATAGTGGATGCTCAAGACACATGACATGCACCAAATAGAATCTTAAACAGGTGGTTCCCCTAAGTGCTGGTACAATCACCTATGGAGGAGGCACCAAAGGGAAAATCATTGAAAAGGGGACACTCAATGTTGAAGGATTTCCACGACTCAAGGATGTTGTGTTGGTTGATGGGTTAAAAGAAAATTTAATTAGCATTAGTCAGCTCTGTGATGATGATCTGCTAGTTACTTTTGATAAAGTGTCTTGTGATGTTTATGATAGTGACAATGTTCGTGTTATGACATGTACTAGATCTAAAGACAATTGCTTTGTGGCTCAGGAAGAACCATAATGTTTTCATGCCAGGATAGATGAAGCCTCTGTTTGGCACAGGAAACTGGGACATGTGCACTATAGAAATCTAGAGAAATTGCAGAAGGTTGATACTGTAAGAGGTTTGCCTAAATTATCCGGTCCAGGTACGCTTGTATGTGGTGACTGTCTCCAAGGTAAACAAACCAGAGCTGTTCATGCTCCCCTACAGGTACAGAATGCTACTCCTAGAACTAGTAGGTGTTTTGAATTGCTGCATATGGACGTAGTGGGTCCAATAGAAGTAAGTAGTCTGAGTAGAAAGAAATATGCCTTTGTAATTGTAGATGATTTCTATAGATATGCATGGATAAAGTTTCTTAGAGAGAAGTCAGAAGCTTTTGATCAGTTCAAAATTCTGTGTGCTAGTATCAAAACTTTGTATGGTTCTACTATGTCTAAGATCAGGTCTGATCATGGAAAGGAATTTGAGAATGCAAGTTTTGATAACTACTGTAATGCTAAAGGCATCTTCCATGAATATTCAGTTTTGTAACACCTCAGCAGAAGGGCATTGTTGAAAGAAAAATAGAAATCTTCAAGAGATGGCCAGAGTGATGATGAATGCTAAAGATCTATCTAAAAGACTTTGGGCCAAAGCTTTAAATACTGCATGTCACATTAGTAACAGAGTGTATCTCAGACCTGGAACTAATATGACTCCCTATGAAATCTTGAAGGGTGTAAAGCCAAATATTGCATATTTTCATGAGTTTGGATGTGACTGTTATTTGCTAAATGACAGGAACTATCTGAGTAAATTTGATCCTAAAAGTGAGAAATGCATCTTTGTAGGCTACTCTGCTAACAATGCTTCTTTTAGAGTCTATAATCCTAGATCAAAGACTATTCAAGAGTCTGTGAATGTTGTGTTTTATGATTTCACTTTTCAAACAGGTACTGGTGACATTTCAGTTTCTAATGTTGAACCAACATTAAAAACCGAGAAGGCTATACCAACACTGGAGCTTGAAGCTGGAACCACTGAGCAGGAGACAGGAACTGATGTTAGACTAACACCAACCAGATCGGATGTTATTCTAACAACAGAAGAGTCTGACTCAGAAACTGAAGTTGGGACTGAATCGAGAAGGGATCCCCCTACTAGGATACAAAAATATCATCCAGCCTCTCAGGTAATAGGTGAGATCACTGAACGAGTAAGGACACGCAACAAAGAAAGACTGAATTATAGAGATATGCTTAAACTGTGTGTCTGTATGAACTTCACTTGTATCGTTGATTATGCCTCATGTTTTGCCTCTGCCATAGAACCTAAGAATGTATCTGAAGCTTTACTAAATAACTTTTGGATTAATGCCATGCAGGATGAACTATTATAGTTTACTAAAAATAATGTCTGGATCTTGGTACCTAGGCCACCTGATGTAAATGTAATAGGGAATAAATGGATCTTTAAAAATAAAAGTAATGAGGAAGGGGTAATTGTTACGAACAAAGCCAGACTTGTTGCTCAGGTGTATACTCAAGTTGAAGATGTAGAGTTTGATGAGACTTTTGCTCCAGTTGCTAGGATAGAATCTATTAGATTACTTATAGCCATTGCTTGCAGTCTTAAGATAAAACTATACCAAATGGATGTAAAGGGTGCTTTCCTGAATGGGGTGATTGATAAGGAATTGTATGTAGAACAGCCTAAGGGATTCACTGATCCTAAGTTCCCCAATCATGTGTACAAGTTGAAGAAAGTTCTGTATAGAGCATGGTATGAAAGACTCACTGAATTTCTTTTAAGTCTTGGTTTTGTTAGAGGTGATGGAGACATAATACTATTTGTTTTAAAGAAGAATTCTGTTATCTGTATTGCTCAATTCTATGTTGATGATATAGTGTTTGGTTCTACTAACAATTCTATTTTGGAAAAGTTTGTTGAATCTATGACAGTAACATTTGAGATGAGTATGATAGGAGAATTAAATTTTTTTCTTGGTCTCCAAATAAGACAAACAGGTACACGCATATTCTTGAATCAGGAGAAGTATGCCAAGAATTTGGTGAAAAGGTTTGAACTTGCAGATTCTAAGCCTTGTAAGACCCCTATGTCTGCCTCAGTGAAAATCACCAGAAATGGGACTGGAACCAATGTTGATCCAACATTGTATAGATCAATGATATGAAGTTTACTTTACTTATCTGCTTCTAGGCCTGACATAATGTTCTCTGTTTGTGTATGTGCGAGATACCAAGCATGTCCGAAACAGACTTGATTGCTGTGAAGAGAATCCTTAGATACTGAAAGTGCAGGTATTCTGGCAATGTTAGGTTAACATTGAGAAGTCAATGTTAGAGTAACATTGCTGAGCAGAATCCGATTTATAATCTTGTTTATATTTATTATTATTGTTTTGCCTTATTCATTTAACTAATTCAATTCCACAGTTGTGATTGTCTTTGATTATTACTCAGGAAACAAACTTGTCATAGGTTGTACGCTCAAATTTCCAAGAAGGAAAGTTTCCTTAATTAAACAAACCGCTCTACAAGGAAAGAAGAGTTCCAGTGCAACTAGGAAAGCTTTCCAAGATGAGTCCTGATTTGAAGAAGGAGTCTTTCCTTAGTTAGATAACTGACGAAGGAACTATTATTCAAGAAGGACTGCGAGAACAAGAAAGAGGAGTTTGAGAAGGAAACTAAGAGAATTACCAACCGTGTACAACACACCTTGAATTCCAAGTCAAGAACCTATATATAGGTGTGAAGTACATCAAGACAAACACGAGACAAGAGCTAATCAATCCGAGAGATTTATTTACAAGTTTTTGAGTGTTGTCTTGCGTTAGCAAAGTTTGTGAGTTGTTAGAATAGATCTAAGAGTGAGGAGCTTTTAGAGATAGTCGAAGCAATTCTTGTGTGCTTTGCTTAGTTCAATCAATTTGAGAGTGGGGAGCTTGAGAGTTGAGAGAACGACTTTTGTTAAAACCTTAACGGGTTATTTTGTCTACGGCTCGGAAGTTATTATAATCTTATATTCACTTCTTAAATTCGGTGTTTGTTTATTCCGCTGCACTATTACTCTGGTCTGTTGTTAAAGTAAAATCATTGGATTAACAACATACCAAACTGTTGTTAAAACTCCAGTGTTAAGTTAGCAACAGCAACGTATCGACCCGATCCACAATTTCAATTGGTATTAGAGCCAAGCACCAACTTCACCGGTGTTTGGCGTTGATACGACAAGATGGACAACTCCAACCCCAATACCAGTAGGTTGCCAGTATTGGAGTTTCCCAACAACTATGCCTACTGGAAGATCAGACTTAGAGTTCACATCAAATCCATCGACCTGAGAGCTTGGGACGCAGTACTAGACGGCTACACCATCCCCTACTTGCCAAGAGATGGAGATGCTGATCTGGTACCTAAGCCAAGAGGACAGTGGACAGCCAATGAGACTGCTCTCTACAACTTCAATGAAAAGGCTCTCAATGCTATTTTTAGCTGGGTAGGTAACCATATGTTCAAACTTATTCAAACTTGTACAACTGTTAAAGCTGCATGTGAAGTTCTTGAATTACATTGTGAGGGTGATGTGGCTGTGAGGGACTCAAAATATAGAAAACTTTTGAGGAACTTTGAGAAGATAGAGATGAGTGAGATTGAAATCAATGATAGTTATTTTGAGAAACTTCTTGATATTGCTAATCAGTGTCAAAACTTAGGTTTTACCATCCCAAATCAAACCATGGTCTATAAAGCTTTTAGAACATTATCTTCTAAGTTCACTGTCAAAAGAATTGCTATGAATGAGTCTAAAGATCTTGCCAACATGGACTTCCAAACATTAATGAACACTTTAAAAGAGTTTGAACTAGAATTCCTAGGGAAGTCCAGTAAACAACTTGCTTTAGCCTTACTAGGAACTGGCTCAGATTCTACAGGAAGTGACGAGGATGAATATGAGTTGATCTCTTCTAACTATGGAAACATTACCAGGAAGTTTAGTAAATTAGGTTACAAAGAGAAAAATAAAGAAAAGCAATCTGGTAATGCTGCCCTTGGTTATAAGAAACTGCCCCCAAAGTTTGTAAAGTACATGGCATCAAAGAGCACGCCTCAAGATGCTGAGAAATTGAAAGATGTCCAGTGCTATGAATGTAAGGGGTATGGTCACTTTAAACATGAATGTGCTAACACCCTCAGAACAAGAGGGAATTCTCTTCGGGTTTGTGTAGATGACTTCAATGAAGCTGACTTCAAATCTGGAACAAGTGCCGATGAACAATCAGAGGAAATCAACACTGCTGCGCTTTGCACTCGGTTCACCTGGTTAGGAGAAGACTCCAGAAACTGCCAAAAATCTCAATGTTACTCTAACATTGGAGAACCAACAGCAAAGCAGGAAATCTTCTTTGGAGACTGGAACAACAATGATACACAGGTTAACTATGATGTACTCTATTATTGTGATGATACTAACGTCGATTGTTTTCATGGCTCAGTTAATCTAGAAGAAGAGTACTTCAATGAAGAAGAAGTGTCCCATGAGGAAATCCTAGATGATCTACATACAACCTTTCTCAAACTTGAGAGAGAGAATGTCAAACTCATGAAGAGTAACAAAGCACTGAAGCATGACATTGAATGTTTGAAGAACAGGTTGAAACTCTATGAAAAAGACCTTGACAAAGCTGAAGCTGAGCTAAAAGAGGTAAAGGAGAAACCCAAAAAGAATTCACAGATCATAGCCAAATGGAATGGAGGCAGTTCTAAACTTGATGAGGTACTAAACATGAGTAATACAGGTACATGTGGTCTGTGATTTGTTGAGAAACCTTCCTCTTCTAATGTTAATTCTGCGTATTTAACTACAAGTTTTGTTAAAGAATCTGGTATTATGAGTTCTGGTACCATCAACACTGTAAAAAGCAAACCTATTTTTACCTGTCAGCACTATTTTCAACCAGGCCATATTAAACCATTCTGTAGAAAATTCATAAAAGAATGTGGTAAGAAAACAACCTCTGTGTCCAATGTTAAAACTACAACGGGTTCTGATGTTAGACCAACATTAGGTGGAGGACAGAAAAGTAGAACTTGGGTAGAAAAGGCTAAAACCCCTAAGATTAAAATTGTATGCAATGTTGTTTTCTCTGCTGTGTACTCTAACCTTTCAGGTAAGTGGTACTTCGACAGTGGATGCTCAAGACACATGACAGGCAGCAAAGAGAATCTTAAACAAATGATACCTTTGAGTGCTGTAACAATGACCTATAGAGGTGACACTAAAGGAAAGATCACTGGCAATGGGATACTAAATGTTGATGGATTTCTACCCCTGAAGGATGTGTTGTTGGTAGATGGGTTAAAGGCAAATCTAATCAGTATCAGTCAGCTGTGTGATGATGACTTACTGGTTACATTTGACAAAGTTTCTTGTGATGTTTATGATAGTGATAATGTTCTTATTATGACAGGTACTAGATCCAAAGATAACTGCTACCTAGCCCAAAATAGATGAAGCTTCTATATGGCATAGGAAACTTGGACATGTTCACTACAGAAACCTTGAGAAATTGCAGAAAGTTGATGTTGTAAGAGGCTTACCTAAGCTGTCTTGTCCAGGTAAGCTTGTGTGTGGTGATTGCCTCAAGGGTAAGCAAACCAGGGCTGTTCATACACCCCTACAGGTACAGAATGCTAATCCTAGATCTAGTAGGTGTTTTGAATTGCTACACATGGACTTAATGGGTCCAATTTAGGTAAGTAGTCTCAGTGGTAAGAAATATGCCTTTGTGATTGTAGATGACTTCTCTAGATACACTTGGGTAAAATTTCTTAAAGAAAAGTCTGAAGCGTTTGATCAGCTCAAAATTCTTTGTGCTAGTATTAAAAACTTATATGGCTCTTATGTGACTAAGATTAGGTCTGATCATGGTAAAGAATTTGAAAATGCTAGTTTTGATAACTATTGTAATGCTAAAGGTATTTTCCATGAATATTCAGCTCCTAAGACCCCTTAGTAGAATGGGATTGCTGAGAGAAAGAACAAGACTCTTCAAGATATGGTCAGAGTTATGCTCAATGCTAAAGATGTATCCAAAAGACTCTAGGCTGAAGCTTTAAATACTGCTTGCCACATTAGTAACATGGTGTACCTTAGACCTGGAACTAACATGACTCCTTATGAACTCTTGAAGGGTGTGAAACCAAATATTGCACATTTTCATGAATTTGGATGTCATTGTTATCTGCTTAATGACAGGGATTATCTGAGTAAATTTGATCCTAAAAGTGAGAAATGCATCTTTGTAGGATACTCTGCCAATAGTACTTCCTTTAGAGTCTACAATCCTAGATTGAAGACAATTCAGGAATCAGTGAATGTTGTGTTTGATGAGTTCACACTTAATACAGGTACTGATAACATCTCAGTTCCCAATGTTGGACCAATAGTGGAAACCGAGAATGTTACTCCTGACAATGTTACACCAACATTGGAACTGGAAGCTGGAAACACTGAACAAGAGACAGGGAACGATGTTAGACTAACACCAGCGAGATCTGATGTTAGACTAACAGCAGAAGACTCTGACTCAGTACATGAAGTTGCCTCTAAACCTAGAAGAGATCCCCTAGCTACGATTCAGAAAGATCATCCAGCATCCCAGGTAATAGGTGTACTCACTAAACGGGTAAGGACACGCAACAAAGAAAGACTTAATTATAGAGATATGGTTAAATTGTGTGTCTATATGAACTTCACTTGTACTGTTGATAATGCCTCATGTTTTGTCTCCTCCATAGAACCTAAGAATGTGAATGAAGCCCCTCTTTCATAGCTTTTGGATTAATGCCATGCATGATGAACTATTACAGTTTACTAAGAACAAAGTATGGATACTGGTACCTAGACCACCTAATGTTAATGTAATAGGGACAAAGTGGATATTTAGAAACAAGAGTAATGAGGAAGGGGTCATAGTTAGAAACAAAGCTAGACTAGTTGCTCAGGGGTAGACACAGGTTGAAGGTGTAGATTTTGATGAGACATTTGCTCCAGTTGCTAGGATTGAATCTATTAGGTTACTTCTAGCCATTGCATGCTGTCTTAAGATAAAACTATACCAAATGGATGTAAAGGGTGCGTTTCTGAATGGGCTAATTTATAAAGAAGTATATGTTGAACAGCCTAAGGGATTCACATATCCTAAGTACCCCAACCATGTGTACAAGCTTGAAAAAGACCTGTATGAAATTAAACAAGCACCTAGAGCTTGGTATGAAAGACTTACAAAATTCCTTTTAAGTCTTGGCTTTGTTAGAGGTGAAGGAGATAGGACACTGTTTGTTTTGAAGAAAGATTCTCATGTCTGTATAGCTCAAATATATGTGGATGACGTTGTTTTTGGCTCAACTAACAACTCTATTTTAGAAAAATTTGTTGAATCAATGACATGGCAGTTTGAGATGTGTATGATAGGAGAATTAAATTTTTTCCTTGGTCTCCAAGTAAAACAAACAGGTAATGGGATATTCCTAAGTCAGGAAAAGTATGCAAAGAATTTGGTGAAAAGGTTTGAATTGGCAGATTCAAAGCCTTGCAAGACTCCCATGTCTTCATCAGTCAAGATATCCAGGGATGTTACTGGTGCCAATGTTGATCCAACATTGTACCGTTCAATGATAGAAAGCTTACTCTACTTATCTGCTTCAAGACCTGATATAATGTTCTCTGCCTGTGTGTGTGCAAGGTACCAGGCATGTCCAAAGCAGTTACATCTGATTACTGTGAAGAGAATCCTTAGATATATATCTGGCACTTTGGCTCTTGGCATCTGATACTCTTATGACACTAACACAAATCTTGTAGGTTTCAGTGACTCAGACTGGGAAGGTGACACTGATGATAGAAAGTGTACAAGTGGAGGATGTTTTTATCTCGGGAACAACTTGGTCTCATGGTACAGTAGAAAGCAAAATTGTGTGTCACTCTCCACTGCTGAATCTGAATACATAGCAGCAGGCAACTGTGTCACCCAGTTGGTATGGCTTAAACACATGCTACTGGATTATGGGTTAGACAGTGATACCTTACTTATGTTCTGTGATAATCATAGTGCTATAATCATCTCTAGGAACCCTGCGCTACATTCTAGAACTAAACATATTGATGATATAAGGCATCACTTTTTGAGAAACATGGTAGAGGATAAGCTCATTGACATTGAACACATTGAAACTAACAATCAACTTGCTGATATGTTCACTAAACCCTTAGATTCTGAGAGGTTCATCAGTTTGAGGAATTCTCTTGGCATGTGCATTGTCTAGGGATGTTAGTACACCAGTGTTGACAGAACACCACTGTCTAGCACTGGTTATTGGTTGTGTTGTATCTGTAATTTTTTTATGTTTCTTTTCTGCATTCTTCTTTCTTGCATTTTACATCTTTGTTAGACATTATGTTGGGTTGTATGGTTAATCTGTATAAATAGTTGAGTTGACTGGTGGACAGGTACATATCAAGAGTTTTGTAAAGTAAGAACTCTGTTGTTAGTCTGTGAATGTTAACCTAACATCTGGGAGAAGCTGGGGTACACAGAGCTCACTACTCTGATGTTATTCAGTTGTGACTTATCCATGTTAGGTTAGACAAAGCATGAAGAGAAGTTGGCGTACATGATGTTGAGAGCTTCATTGTCATTCAATTATGCTTATTTTTGTGTTTTTGTCTATGGCCAAGGTTATGCATGATAGTGATCCTTACTACTGGGGTGCTTTGAAGTTTCGACTACTTGCATTTAATAGCATTGTTCACTTGGTATTTCACTTGTAAACAGGTTGGTAAGCAAGTATGCATGAGGGGTTGGAGAGAAGAAGTATATGATAAATGTATTGTTTTCATTCAGTTCCTTTGTACTTGCCTAGTCTGTAGCTGATGGTTAAGTTGTTGAGGTGTGTGGAGTCTTGTGCTGTCCACATTCAGTGATGAAACTATCCTTTAACATTCACTAGTTTTTGTTCAAAGAGTTCATGATAATAGTAAGAGATAAATTGATATGTCCTGATCTCAGTCAGTAAAGCTATTTGTACTTGGTTACCATCACCCCATGTTGATCTAACATTGTTGCATTCATTCTAGTTCTGCATTATTTCCTTATGTCGATTTGGGCTTAGGGGGAGTAATAATCCTAGGAATCATGTGTTGAGGCCTACTTCGTGGGTGACCAACTGTAGGTAAAACACTATGTTTTGTGATCTTCTATGATGTGGGAAAATCTTTTCCCTGGATATGTACATCCACTCTGTGTTTTTCTATCTGATTTGTCACTTATTCATACTGATGATCTTAAACCATGTCTTTGTACCTATGTACTTGGTTGAGGTTTCAGATCAGTATACAGGAATATCTCATGCTTTCACATGATGTTGCTTTGGATGAAGCCCTACACCTACAACCTCCCTTTCCGATGTTAACTTGCCAATGTTAGTTCAACATTGAAACATTGTAACTTATAAGTTTTCAGGTTTGGGGACTACTCTGGTTACGTGTTAACCTAACACTGACACGTGGTAAGTTAAACATTAGTGGGATCGTGTGACAGTGGTCCGATTATTTTGGTAACATATTACAACACCACTGTCACTACTCTTCATCTGATTTCTTATATAATTTGCCCTAATATCTTCTTACTGTTTACGCTTTCAAAAATCTTGTGCAATCAACATTCTCTGCTAATTTAGATTCTTCTTTTCTTCTCTAAATTACTCTAACAATGGCACGCAAGTCTTCCATTGATGCTCTTGTAGATGCTGCTGAGCAGATTGAATAGCAAGTACACCGCAGTACCAGACGTGCAATCACTGAAGCCGTCATCGCCGCCGCCGCACCAAAGAGGAAATCCACTTATCAACTGCAAAAGGGCAAGAAACCCACAAAGGGCGATGTTGGTTCAACATCCGAAACTACTGATCAAACCTCCACTCCCATCAACGCTGAAAATGAGGTAATGATGGCTAACCCTACTCAAGATATAATTGATGAAGTTGGTATTGAGGGGGAGAAATAGGCCATTGTTGTTGGTGTGGGTGAGTCTGAGGTTTTGCATGAGGTCCCTGAGGGTAATGTTGGGGGTGAGTCTGTGGTTCGTACTGATGAAGGTGAAAACCTTGAGGTGAATACTGAGCCATCTGAGGCTAATGCTGTTGAGCCTGCTGCTGCTGCTGAGGTGGATACTCTTCATGAGGAAAGTAATCAGGTTGAGGAGACTATGGTTGAGGAGACTGTGGCTGAGGAGGTTACTACTGAGGGTAACCAAGATGTTGTTGATGAGGGTAAGAATCAACATGAAGAGGTTGATAGAGAAGAAGACGAAAAGAGCTTGACTCTCTCTGCCTTAGCTACTGCTGCTAGGAAGAGAAAGGCTAAGCAGGTGGTTGTTGAATCTTCTGAGGCTGAGTCAGAAGAAGAAAAAGAAGAAGATGATGATGAGGAGGAAGAGGAAGAAGAAGTTGAGGAAGAAGATCTGCTGGTAGCTGATGACCCTGCTGATGTTACTCCAACATCAGACAGTGATGGGTACTTTGATGTGCTCGATGGGGAGTATCCCAAGAATCCTTATTCTGACTTCTATGTGTCAGCTGAGGCAGAAGAACAGTGGGAGGCTTATCAAGCCAGGGTTATTCACATGGAGTGGAACATTGATGAGGAAATGTTCAAGGAAAATAGGTTGTATGAGTTGCTTGAAGCAAGGGGAGTGATGGGCTCTGTGATGAATCAATCATCATATGTCCCTGATGTGATCAGAGAGTTCTACATGAACTTCTCTCAGTGGGTGTGCCTCCAGGGCTCTCCCAAGTTTGGAAAAGCTTGGATAAGGATGAATGTCTATGACATTAGTCCTTCTAAGATCAATGAAGCTTGGGAACTTCCTGATCCTGAGGAAACTGAGGATCCTAGCACGGATGAGGTGATCACAGACCTCACTGGTGGCATCAAAAGGAAGTGGAATGATAGCTTTTCAACTACAAAGCTGACCTCTTTAAGTGTTGTACTACACAAGATCTCCACCTATAATTGACTGACATCTTCCAACACCATTGTTATGATTAAAGAATCTGCAAAGTTGGTGTATAAACTGAAGAATGAGCTGAGTGTGAACATAGGGGAAAAGTATTGAGGCACATGAAGGAGGTCACAACAAAGGCAAAGGTAATCATTCCATATCCCTCCCTGATATCCAGCATTCTGGTGAAGCAAGGCTTCAAGACCAAGAAGACAGGGGGCTGGATCAAGAACAATGCCAAGATGACCATCACCAGGAGCTACTTTACTCAAGTCACGATTCAAGACTTGCCATGGAATCCCTATGCAGAAGTTGGTCCAATCAGAAAAAAGAAGAAGAAGACTCTCAAGTTTGCTGCTTCTTCTTTTCCAGTTTCAAGTGGTGATAGCTGCTCTGTGATTGCTGATGCATTTGTGGAGGAGACTCTGGTTTGGCTTGACAGAGAGTACAAGGACACCCAAAGAGAGATAGCTGACAAGCAAGTGAGCTTGCAGGAGATTGACAACCTCATGAAGCATTTGAAGGACCTGCCTTCCTCACAAAATTTCTGAGTTCTTTTAATTTTCTGCCTTCTATTGAAGTATGAACAATTCTGTTTTCTTTGAACTTTTCTGTTTCTGTTTCATCAAGGACTGTGTTCCTTGCTACTTAGTATGGTCTGTAATTAAGTACTTTTCTATATTGTGACTTAGTGTTTCTGCTTATGCTATTTGAACTTTGGTTACAAAGTACTAACTCTGCTTTGCAGGTGTTAACTGTTCTCTGATGTTAGGTTAACATTGAGATGTTCAATGTTAGAACATCTGTCTGGACTCAATGTTAATCCAATATTGACAAAGATGGATGTTATGACAATATTGAAAGTATCCATGTTAGAATAACATTGAGTTAGTCCATTCTGATATTCAGGGGGAGTGTACTTAGTTTTCCATTGTTATAAGATAGTGAAGTTTGTCTGAATAATTTGATCTGATTAGAACAGGTTCTTAGGTTTTGTGATTAAGGCAAAAAGGGGGAGATTGAAAGTACATGTATTCTGGCAATGTTAGGTTAACATTGAGAAGTCAATGTTAGAGTAACATTGCTGAGCAGAATCCAATTTACAATCTTGTTTATATTTATTATTATAGTTTTGCCTTATTCATTTAACTAATTGAGTTCCACAGTTTTGATTGTCTTTGATTATTATTCAGGAAACAAACTTGTCATAGGTTGGACACTCAAGTTTCCAAGAAGGAAAGTTTCCTTAATTAAGCAAACCACTCTACAAGGAAAGAAGAGTTCCAGTGCAACTAGGAAAGCTTTCCAAGATGAGTCCTGATTTGAAGAAGGAGTCTTTCCTTAGTTAGATCAATAATGAAGGAACTATTATGCAAGAAGGACTGTGAGAACAAGGAAGAGGAGTTCAAGAAAGAAACTAGGAAAATTACCAACCGTGTACAACGCACCTTGAAGTCCAAGTCAAGAACCTATATATAGGTGTGAAGTACATCAAGACAAACACGAGACAAGAGCTAATCAATCCGAGAGATTTATTTACAAGTTGTTGAGTGTTGTCTTGCTTTAGCAAAGTTTGTGAGTTGTGAGAATAGGTCTAAGAGTGAGGAGCTTTTAGAGATAGTTGAAGCAATTCTTGTGTGCTTTGCTTAGTTCAATCAATTTGAGAGTGAGGAGCTTGAGAGTTGAGAGAACGCCTTTTGTTAAAACCTTAACGGGTTATTTTTCCTACGGCTCAAAAGTTAATATAATCTTATATTCACTTCTTAAATTTGGTGTTTGTTTATTCTGCTACACTATTACTCTGGTCTATTGTTAAAGTAACATCGTTGGATTAACAACATATCAAACTGTTGTTAAAACTCCAGTGTTAAGTTAACAACAACAACGTATCGACCCGATCAAATTTCAGATGCATATCTGGAACTTTGTCTCTTGGCATCTGGTATTCTTTTGACACTAACACAAATCTTGTGGGTTTCAATGACTCAAAGTGGGCAGGTGATGCTGATGATAGGAAGTCCACAAGTGGAGGATGTTTTTATCTGGGGAACAATTTGTTCTCATGGTATAGCAGAAAGAAAAATTGTGTGTCTCTATCCACTGCTGAATCAGAATACATAGCAGCAGGTAGTTGTGTCACCCAACTTGTGTGGCTCAAACACATGTTGCTGGATTATGGGTTGGATAGTGATACTTTACTTATGTTCTATGATAATCTTAGCGCTATCATTATCTCTAAGAATCATGTCCAACATTCTTGAACTAAGCACATAGACATAAGGCATCACTATTTTAGAAATATTGTAGAGGACAAGCTAATAGACATTAAGCACATTGAGACAAACAATCAGCTTGCTGATATGTTCACTAAGCCCTTAGATTCTGAGAGGTTCTTCAGTTTGAAGAATTCTCTTGGCATGTGCACTGTGTAAGAATGTTAATCTAACAGTGTTGACATAACACCACTATCTAGCACTGATTATTGGTTGTGGTGTGTCTGTAATTCTTTTATTTCTATTTTTTTGTATTTCTTCTTTCTTGCATATTTCATCTTGGTTTGTCATCATTAGAGTTGTGTTGTTAACCTATGCTACTGACTGAATTGACTGGTGAACAGGTTCATATCTTAAGTTTTGTAAAGTAAGAAACTCTATTTTTGGTCTGAGAATGTTAACCTAACATCAGGAGAAGCTGGGGTGCACAGAGCTCACTACTTTTGTGTTATTCAGTTGTGACTTATCCATGTTTAGGTTAAACAGAACATGAAGAGAAGCTGGGGTGCATGATGTTGAGAGCTTCAGTGTGATTCAGTTGTGCTTATTTTCATGTTTTTGTTATATTTGGCCAAGGAAATGCATGATAGTTATCCTTTCTACTGGGATGTTTGGAGTTTCGACTGCCTCACATTTAGTAGCACTGATTACTTGGTGTTTCACTTGTAAACATGTTGGTCAACAAGTATGCATAAGGAGTTGGGGTGATGAAGTATAGGATAAGTGTATTGTCCTCATTCAATTCCTTTGTACTTGGCTGATCTGTAGCTGATAATTAAGTTGCTGGGGTGTGTGGAGTCATGTGCTGCCCACATTCAGTGATGAGATTATCCTTGTATACTCATTCTCCGCTTTAGTTCAAAAAGAGTTTCATGATAATTGGAAAAGATTCAAAAGTGATATGTCCTGGACTGAGTCAGTGCAGTTCTTAGTACTTGGTTACCATCTATCTATGTTGATTTACCATTGTTGCATTCATTCTTTCTTTTCTACATTTTATTGTTGTGTCGGCTTGGGTTTAGGGGAAGTAGTAATCCAACTTCATGTGTAGAGGCACGCACTTTGGGTGACTATACTGCAGGTAAACACACTGGATTGTGATTTGTTATGCTAAGGGAATGAGTGTCTTCTGGATATGTGTGTAAGTGGTCAGATTATTTTGGTAACATGTTACAAATCCACTAACACTACTCTTCACAATCGATTGCCTTATATAATTTGGCCTAATCTCTTCAAATTCTTCACGTGTTCAGAATCAAAATTGTGCAATTAAAATTTTCTGTGCTTCCCCTCTTTTTCACTCCAAAAATTACTTTAACAATGGCCCGCAAGTCTTCGATTGATGCTCTTGCAGATGCTGCTGAGCAGATTGAGCAACCAATGAGGTACAATACCAGGCATGCATCTACTGAATCTCTCGTTGTCGCAGCTGTAAAAGGAAAAACTACCTATAAATGGTGCAAGCAAAATAAATCAGCAAAGGGCAATGTTGGTTCAACATCAAAAGCTTCCGAAAATACCTCCACTCCCACCAACACAGAAAACGAGATAACAATGGCTAACCCTACTCAAAATTTACCTGCTGAAGTTGAGATTGAGGGGGAGAATGTGGTTTCTGTTGTTGATGTGGGTGAGTCTGAGGATGTTGAGGTTGTCAAAGATGAGGATGTTGAGGTTGTTGCTGAGGAGGATGTTGCTGGGTTGGATACTACTGAGGGTATCCCTGTTGATAATGTTGATGAGGATAATGTGAGTGAGAAGGAAGAAGAAGAGAGCCCTACTCTGACTGCTCTAGCCACTCATGCTAGAAAGAGAAAGGTAAAGCAAGTGGTGGTTGCTTCTGAGTCTAAGTCAGAAGCAGCTGAAGAAGAAGCTGAGGAAGAAGAAGAAAATGAGGAAGAGGAACAGGAACAAGAGGACCAGGAGGAAACTGGGGATGAAGAAGAAGAACTTGTGGCTGAAAACCCTGTCGAGGCTGATGTTACTCCAACATCTGATGATGAGGAGTACTGTGATGTTATGGAGGGATAATATCCATAGAAGCGTTATTCTTACTTCTATGTGTCTATGGAAGTAGAAGAGCAATGGGAGGCTTATCAAGCAAAGGTAATCCACAAGGAAAGGGAAATAGAGGAGGAAGGTTTCAAAGAAAACATGATTTTTGAATTGCTGGAAGCTAGAGGAGTGCTTGGGTCACTGATGAACCATTCATCTTATGCCCCAAATATCATCAGAGAGCTCCACATGAATCTCTCTCAATGGGTGTGCCATCAAGATTCTCCCGAGTATGGGAACGCTTGGGTTAGGAAGGGTGTCTTCGACATTAGCCCCTCCACCATCAATGAAGCATGGGGACTTCCTGATCCATAAGAGTCTGAGGATCCAAGCATGGATGAGATCATCAGTGATCTCACGGGTAGGCTGGACCAGGAAATGGAATGACAACTTTCCCACAACAAGGCTAACCTCTCTGAGTGTTGTATTGCACAAGATCTCTACCTACAACTGCCTACCATCTTCCAACACAACAGTGATGAATAAGGAGTCAGGAAGGCTGGTGTTTAAGTTGAAGAATGGTCTGAGTGTCAACATAGGGGAAAAGGTGCTGAGGTCAATGAATGAGGTCACAACACAGTCCAAGGGAATCATTCTATATCCCTCTCTGATATCTAGCATATTGGCAAGGGCTGAAAACCTCAAAGACAGTAGGGTGGGTCAAGAATAAGGCTAGAATGCCTATCACCTGAAGCTACTTCACACATGTGAGGATCCAAAATCTTCCATGGAATCCTGAGGATGCAACTGGACCAAGCAGGAAGAAGAAGAAGAAGAAGAGGGCTCACAAGTTTGCTGCCTCTTCAGTTCCCATAGCCAGTGGTGACAGCTGCTCAGTGATTGCGGATGCTTTTGTGGAAGAGACCCTAAAGTGGCTGGACAGAGAGTACAAGGACACCCAAAGGGAGATAGCTGGAAAGCAAGTTAGGCTGCAGGAGATTGATAGCCTCAGAAAGAACCTCAGGGATTTGCCTTCCTTACAAAAAGGGGGAGAGTAGATCAAATTTAAATTTATGAGTCTTAAGTTTTCTATATTTTTTTTTGCCTGTTCTGAACTTATTCTGTTTTTGCATGAACTATTTCTATTTTCTTTATCTTTCTTCATTTGATCAAGGAGTGTGTTCCTTGTTACAGTTATGGCATGTAAATAAGTATTCTGCTTACTGGTACTCAGTGTTTTTGCTTATGATATCTTAAGCTTCTGTCAAGTACTAACTCTGTCTGCAGGTGTTAGCTAATATCTGATGTTAAGTTAACATTGGAAAATTCAATGTTAGAACAATCGACTGAAGTCAATGTTAAGTTAACATTGATACAGGAGGATGTTATGACAACATTGGAAAGTCAATGTTAGAGCAACATTGTCTTGGACTCTCCCGATATTAAGGGGGAGTTACTTGTTGTAGATGTACCACAAGGTTGAATAAGCTTTTTCTGAATATTTGATCTAACCACAGGTTCTAAGGTTTTGTGAAGTAAGGTAAAAATGGGGATATTGAAAGTGCAAGTATTCTGGCAATGTTAGAAGGTCAATGTTAGAGTAACATTGACTGTCATAATCTGTTTTGCAATCTTGTTATGAATATCTTTATTTATTATTTTGCCTTATTCACTCGACTAATCTAGTTCCACAGTTGTGATTGTCTTTGATTATTATTTCGAGAAAAAAAACTTGTTATAGCTTGATCACTCAAAGTTTTCATAAAGAAAAGTTTCCTTAATTAAAGCTAGCCGCTTAAACAAATAAGGAAGGAAGAAGTTCGAGTGCAACTAGGAAACTTCCAAGTTGAGTTCTTATTTGAAGAAGGAGTCTTTCCTAAGTTAGTTCACTAACAAAGGAACTATTATTCAAGAAGAACACCAAGAACAAGGAAGAGGAGTTCGACAAGAAAATTGGAAGAGTTACCAAACCGTGTGCAACACACCTTGAAGATCAAGTCAAGAACCTATATATAGGTGTGAAGTACATCAAGACAAACACGAGGCAAGAGCTAATAATCCAAGAGACTTATTCACTAGTTGTTCAGTGTTGTCTTGCTTTTGCAAAGTTTGTGAGTTGTTCAATTAGTTATAGGTTTAGAATTAAGAAAGCAACTATTGTCTGCTTTGTTGAGTTCGATCAATTCGAGAGTGAGGAGCTTGAGAGTTGAGAGAAACATCTTTGTTAAACCCTTGTGGTATTTTGCCTACGGCTCGGAAGTTAATATTAATATATTCACTTCTTAAAGTTTGTGTTGTTTATTTTCCGCTACATTGTTATTCTTGACGTTTTTAAAGTAACATTGAGAAGTTAACAACGGTCCCGTATCAACCGATCCACAATTTCAAAGTTAATTGATTACATGATCATCTGTCTAGTTGAATTAGGATGATGATCCATTACATTAAGTCAAATAACGTCCCAAGTCAAATTTATGAAATGGTACGGATCGGGATATTTTAGGATTGACCCAGCACTGTATATTGGGCCGGCCCACGATGTATGTTGTGCATGGAACAGCCCCTGTTTGATGTGTGCATCAAACAACTTGATTCAATGCGCTTTCCACAGCTGTCAAGGGGTCCCACGGGATGGGGTCTATAAATACCCTGCCCCTTGACCTTCCAAAGAGAGATCGACCCCGACATCAAACGCTACCACATCAAACATCCCTATTCGACACACTTTATCGTTCGATACCACACATCATTCGACACCAACATAACTGTTTCATATTAGTATCGAACCAGTCCAGTTCGAGTCACAACAATATCGAATCACTGAGATTCGATACATCCACATCGAACCACCGTTCATTGGATAATATCAACATCGAATCAGTGTCATTCGAGGCACACATCGAACATCCAAAATTTGATACGTACGTTAATTTGTCCTATTAGGATATCTAAAGTAATTCAATACCTGTAATAGACAGTAGCTGTTCCGGACCAAGTTAGTCCGCTTATTATATTGGATTAGCATTATTTTGGTTATTTGCATTCAAATTGTATTATTTTACTGTGTTCTATTACCTTGACGAAATAAGACCAAAATATTGGCGTTGTCTGTGGGAACACCGTTTACATTGTATTTAGATATAAGTAGCTAGGATGACAAATAAATGTCGTTTGTATGCGGTTGAAAAGATCAAAATCGAGAAGAAGATCAAAACGGAGACAGCCGAAAGTCAAAAGCGATTTGAGCCTAAAGAGCAGGCGCAAGTTAAAGCAGAATGTCAGTTATTAAAACAGTGGCAAGAATGTAAGATGGAGCCTTCAGGGGAATTCAAGATTGTGCAGCTCTTTAGGGTGAGCGCCGAGAAGATAATAAAAATTGGGGCAGGAATGGACCGAATAATAGAGGCGACTTTGGTGGACTGTCTCCGGCGCAATTCAGATATATTTGCATGGTCTGATTCTGATATTCTCGGGATAGACTCAAGAATCATAGTACATCGCTTGAACGTAGACAAGAGCGCAAAATCGAAACGGCAAAAGAAGCAAAATTTTAGCAAAGAGAAAAATAAAGCCGCCGAAAAAGAGGTACAAGAACATCTAGCAGCATGACACATTTATGCTATAAGGTTCTCAGAATGGTTGAGCAATATCATTTTAGTCATGAAAAAAGAAGCGACATGGAGAATGTGCGTGGATTATACAGACTTGAACAAACATTGTCCAAGAGATCCTTTTCCATTGCCTCGAATAGACCTACTGGTTGATTCGACTGCAGGATGTGCATTGCTAAGCATGATGGATGCGAAAAGTGGATTTCATCAGATATTCATGGCAGTGCAAGATCAGAGCAAAACAACTTTTGTCACGGATACCAGAGTGTATTGTTATAGTGTAATGCCGTTCGGGTTGAAGAATGCAGGAGCAACATTTCAAAGGCTGGTAGCTAAAATATTTTACCACCAGATCGGAAAGTCAATGGAAGTGTATATTGACGATATGCTAGTGAAGAGTCTCAAGGCCGATGAGCATGTGCGACATTAGGATGAGGCTTTCGCCATAATGAGAACCTACGGAATGAAGTTAAACCCCAAAAAATTCACTTTTGGGGTAACGGAGGGAAAGTTTCTAGGTTATGTGGTGAATGAAAGAGGAATTGAAGCCAACCCTGATAAAATAAAGGCAGTATTGGATCTACCGTCACCAAGAACAGTGAGGGACGTCTAGTGTCTGGTGGGCCGTTTAACAGCTTTGGGAAGATTCATATCGACATCTGCAGAAAATAATCTTCCTTTCTTTAAAGTGATGAAGTGAAGCAAAGATTTCATTTGGACGCCGGAATGTGAAGAGGCTTTCAGACAAATGAAGAATTATTTGGTGAGCCCGCCATTGTTAGCCAAACCGCAGGAAAATGAAATGTTGTATCTATATCTAGCGGTATCCTCGAATGCTATCAGTACGGTACTACTCAAGCAAAATGGAGCTTAGCAATTACCCATTCATTATGTGAGTAGAGTTTTACAGGGGGCGGAAATGAATTACTTGGAGATAGAGTTGTTTGCATTAGCAATTGTTGTTACCGCACGGAAACTGAAACCATATTTTCAATCTCACCCAATCATTGTGGTGACAGACAAATCGTTGAAGCAAGTGCTGGCAAGGCCCGAAACCTCTGGCCGATTGGTTAAATGGACAATTGAGCTAAGTGAATTCAGATTGGAGTTTAAGCCGCGAACTGCAATCAAAGTACAGGCTTTAGCAGACTTTATGGCTAAGACTCTGGGAAATAGTGTATCCGAGACCGCAAGCTGTATCTTTTCTCTATCAAACCAAGCTGGAACCAGCAAGGCAACCACAACATGGATATTACACACGGATGAACCTACAACCACTCACGGAGAAGGAATTGGAATCCACTTTCTGTCCCCTGAGCGAAGAGAATTTGAATTTGCTATCAGCTTAAATTACATGGTAACGAATAACGAAGCCAAGTATGAAGCAGTTATTGCCGGTGTCAAAATGGCACTCGGACTCAACATTGAACATCTGGATATATTCACCGACTCACTCTTGGTGGCAAACCATTTTTCGGGAAGGTATGAGACGCGTGAGGAGACAATGAAGTTATATGCCGCAAAGATAAAAGAATTGGCAAAGAACTGCAAATTCTCTAATATTACTCAGATCCCTAGGGACGACAATGCAAAAGCAGATGCGCTTTCTAAATTCGCGAGTTCTTCGGAGATTCTGCTGGAGAAGCGAATCACACTTATGGTTGCTGATAAACCTTCGATCGGGATATCAAAATTTATTACCACGGAAGCACGGGTGGAATTTATATTGACAATACAAGAAGACCCATCTTGGAAGGACGACATTATGATTTATCTTCAGCAGGGTATTCTCCCGGCAGATCCGAACGCACAGCGCAGAATGCGATATAAGGCCTATAGATTTACTATCAGCAATGGAGAGTTATACAAAAGATCTTTCGAAAGACCATTGCTGAGATGTTTGACTCCAACCCAAGTCGAATATGTCATGAAATAAATCCATGCAGGGTGATGTGGAAATCACTCCGGGGGACGAGCTTTGGCTCAGCGGATATTGTGTCACGGATATTATTGGCCAACTCTATTAAGAGATGCGACAGCCTTCTCGAGGAAATGTGACAGCTGTCAGTACCACGCTCGTCTTATTCATAGACTTGCATGCCACCTACAACCCATCGACGTGGCATGTCCATTTAACCAATGGGGAATTGATATTGTAGGACCACTTCCGCCGGCCAAAGGTCAAAAGCGATATTTGGTAGTGACAGTCGAGTATTATACTAAATGGGTTGAGGCAGACGCTATGGCATCAATCGAGTTTATTTGGAAATACATCAGATGTCGTTTCGGGATTCCAAGGTCTATTGTATGTGACAATGGCACGCAATTCAGTGGAAAGGAGATTAAGTCATGGTTCGCGAAATTAAAAATGTCACACAATCTGACCTCAGTATATCATCCTCAATCCAATGGTCAAACAGAGTCAACTAACAAAACATTGAAGGATTATCTCGAAGGAGGGTGAGAAGCGCAGGAAAAACATGGCTGGAAGAGCTTCAAGGGATATTATGGGTATATAGAACAACTCCAAGAACATCGACAGGGGAGACCCCGTTTGTTCTTGTCTACGGCACCGAAGCTGTTTTACCAGCAGAAATAGGTATGCCGACGCGCAGGATTAATGATTATGATCCAGAGCAGTCGGCCCGGTTAAGAGAAATGGATCTAGATATGATAGGATCGGTGAGGGATGATGCGTATCAACGTATTGTTGCTTTTAAAGCAGCAATGGCCAAAAGCTATGATAAAAGGGTTCAATTTCAAAATTTTGAAGTAGGAGATTTGGTCCTGAGAAGCATTGCGGCAAAACCACATATCGGAAAGCTCGAACTGAAATGGGAATAGCCTTTCAGAGTCATACGAGCAAGTTTGCAAGGATACTATTATTTGGAATCACTACAAGGGGTTCAACAGAAGCGTTCGTGGAATGTGCAACATCTTAGCGTTATTATGCATAAAAATTAAATCAATTTCATCTGATGTTCGGATAACTGCACTTCGATAGATATCAATCTTAATCCTTTTTTGAGTTACTAATTATAATTTCTATCTGTCAAATGACGCAGGTGGAGATGAAGGTGGGATAAGAGGCCGACGAGGTCCAACCCCTCATGTACAAGACGAACGTCATGATGGTGGGATAAGAGGCCGACGAGCTCCAACCCCTCATGTACGAGATGAACGTCATGATGGTGAGATAAGAGGCCGACGAGGTCCAACCCTTCATGCACGACACGAAGAATCATGACGGTGGGATAAGAGGCCGACGAGGTCCAACCCCTCATGTGAGATGGAAAAATTATGACGATGGGATAAGAGGCTGACGAGGTCCAACCCCTCATGCACGACACGAGCATCATGGCGGTGGGATAAGAAGCCCACGAGGTCCAACCCCTCATGCGAAACGAGAGAATTATAACGGTGTGATAAGAGGCCGACGAGGTCCAACCCCTCATGCACGACATGAGCATCATGACGGTGGGATAAGAGGCCGACGAGGTCCAACCCCTCATGCGAGACGAAAGAATCACACCGGCGAGAGACCCAAGTGGTCCGATCTCTCAATTATAGCACCAACGCCTTAACGGTAATAATAAGTGCCCAAAATGCTCATACTTCCCATATCAAACGCAATTGTTATAATGGATATGCTAAATAACATCAAAAACCTCTATAAAACATAAAATAACTATGAAGTCAACAACAGGTAAACGAACAGTCAAACATGCCTAGGAATGTATTAGAAAGAAAAAGTTGTGCAAGTAAAATATAAATCAAAGACTATGATATCAAGCGGCATAATTGGTTTATATCAAAAACCACTGCGAAAGAGTTACAAAGACTCTATACAAAACAAAAAGGCCAAATATTGTCAAAATAATGTAAACTAAATACTGCTACTCATTCGAAGACTGAGGGGACTCTGGACGAAGGATCACACCCACGGAACGCGCAAAATTGGCACAATTTCCTTGAATTTGATCCTCAGTAAGAATCAATTCATCTGCTTGCACCGAACCTTCGCGCAAAATAACTTCATCTCTTTTAGAGGGATCATCAAGTTGATATCTGCTCGGAGAAATCAAATTCTGAGCATTGAACGATTGATCGGGTACATTACCTCCCAGCATAGAAACTTCAACATCTCGAGAAGGATACATTCCAGTTGGCAAAGTCATTGTTGGACCAGGAATCTTTAATACGGGTTTCACCTTATTTCCTTTACTCGTAGTCACAGCAGACATGTTTTCGAAACCCAACATCCTTGGAGGACTCGACAGAAAAATCGTAGACTTGTACGTTTTTTGAGGCAATTCTGCTTCATCATCAGTTAGACCAAAAGCGTCATGAAGAGCTTTCTTGATACACTCCAACTCGCTCAAAGTAGCACTAGAAGCGCATTTTTCCTTTCCTTTATGCGCCAGAGGTGAACTCGATTTCAAAGAACTTGAGCCTGTCACGTTTTTGCTTTTACGATCGCTCCGCACGGCATAAAATGAATCACCAGGCCTAGGGGTATGTAAATCATCATTATCATCACCGCTAGCCTCTGGGATCTCCATTCTCGAACCACGACTCGCATCTATCATATCTTTACGGAAAGCCTCTTCGAGGTAACCAAGATAACCAGCTTGATCGACGCCAAGTTCCATTCCATATTTTATATCCGCAGCACCGCAGAGTAATTCAAGAAATTTATAAACGTTACTTTGCGTAAAATTTTGGGCAATGGAACATCTATAATCCTCCGACTCGAAATGTTGAATTCGACGACCCAAATTGGCAATGATATTGTCTGCTTCAACATTTGACGCTTTAAGAGAACAATTCTCACGCTTCAACGAATCGTTCTCCCTTTTCAACACAATTATTTCAGCACGCAATACTTCAGCATTCTCTTCAGTTTTCTTAGCCTTAACTTCAACATCATGTGCGTCGCGTGCAGCCTTAGATGCCATTTTTTCTACCTCTCTGGCGCGTTTCAGTGCATTGCGGCGGCTATAATCGCCGCTACGAGTATTGGCACGTAGGTTATCGACGACAGCGTTGTGTAGGCTCTAAACCTCAGCCAAACCGCTATAATTCATGCATAGTCGATATATTGCTAGAATAATAGCAGCAAAAAATAAACGCCCAAAGCGAGCCAGATCCTGATATCCTAACCGATGTATTGCGGCTTGACGATCTAATTGAGGCCATAGACTCCGCGTTATCTCTCCTGCCTGCTTCTCTATCAACATATATCTACCCAGCGTAGCGCTCAACAACTCTGAATTCTTGTCATTGAGAAAATCATAATTACCAAGGCTCCCTGGAGGGGCTGGTCTCCGATTTCCCGAAGGTCGAGGATGCCTAAGCGGGGGTGGAGAGATGTCTTGAGCTTCTCGAGCAGATTCTTCCTCCGCCAATTTCCCTTTAGCGGAGGCGTACCAATCCTCACCCCCTGAATGGGAAGAACTCTCTGCAATTATATTTCGCACGCTCCTGAATGTGGGATGAAACGCATTGAATCTAGCCAAATTGGCAGCAATCCTCTCATCTTCCTCATCAATCTCTTCCATTATCCGGATCTGACGATTAGTCCTAACCTTGATACGTCCACCACTGGCGGTAGGAGTCATCACCAATCTCCGTGGGACAGCATTTTCGTGACGTTCAAAATCGCTCACAATAGGCACCCGAGTAGCAGCGCTAACGCCACCGAGCCTCGTGGTAGAATGATCAACTGGAGAAGTATCAGAAGGACCCGCACCCCAATTATCAGAGATATTTTCAGGGGCCGTAGTCGCAGATTCATTTCTCGCGGTCTCGCCTGGATTATCTTCCGAAGGAATATTGGCAAAAGACGGGCCCACATCGGACGACTCATTTTCCTCGTTCCTTCTCCGAGCGTCATAAATATTCTCGGGTGACACCACAGGTTTACTCTGATTTTTAGACTTTGTCCATGCCATGTCATATGAATTATGGATATTATCTGGATTGTTGTAGCCAGAGAATATTAAAAGCGCATCGAATTCGTGAAATTCGATGCATCCTGAAGGTCGAATAGTGGTGGTTCGATGCTAACTCTATCGAACGCTGGCGATTCGATGTCGCTTACGTCGAACAAACACTGTTCGATGCGGTTGAAAAGCAAATAAAAAACTTCTCTTGGGGAAGAAAACGAGAATGACATGGAAGGTAGCCTCTTATATAGGCCCATGCACCGCCAACTGTCACGACCGCATCGAACAAACTTCATTCGATGCGCCCGCATTGAATTCTTCAAATTTGATATTTTGTGCCAACACGCATCGAACTGTCCATGTTCGATGCGGCCGCATCGAATTATCAAAATTCTATGTTTTCCGCTATTGAATGAAAACAGCACGATTTCGCCACGCTCGATTTACCATCAACAAAAAATATCGCGTAAGACCTTTTAAAGTTTGGCAACCGTTCTCTCATCGACACCGTTTCCCAAATTTGGTGGACTATGTGATAGGGATATTTTAGGATTGACCAGCACTGTATATTGGGTCGGCCCATAAGCATATCGAACAGGCTCTATTCTTGATTCGATGCGCTTTTCACAGCTGTCAAGGGGTCCCACGGGATAGAGTCTATAAATACCCCCGCTCCTTGACCTTACAAAGAGAGATCGACCCCGACATCAAACGCTACCACATCGAACATTCCTATTCGACACGTTTTATCGTTCGATACCACACAACATTCGACACCAACATAACTGTTTCATATCAGTATCGAACCAGTCCAATTCGAGTCACAACAATATCTAATCATTGAGATTCGATACATCCACATTGAACCAACGTTCATTGGATAATATCAACATCGAATCAGTGTCGTTCGAGGCGCACATCGAACATCCAGAATTCGATACGTACGTTAATTTATCCTATTAGGATATCTAAAGTAATTCAATACCTATAATAGACAGTATGTGTTCTGGACCAAGTTAATCCGCTTATTATATTGGAATAGCATTATTTTGGTTATTTATATTCAAATTGTATTATTTTACTGTGTTTTATTACCTTAACGAAATAAGACCAAAATAGGTACTTAAGAAGAAAATAGCACTACCAATACTAAAAAATAAAACACAAACAATGTTCCAAGATAAAAAGCAATAACAGCGAGTGAAACAATGCTGATGCAGGAAATAAAACTTGTGATGTATTTCATCGCTAGATTATCGAACAAAATTAGTTTACTGATCAGTTACAAAGCCCATAGACTTCAATAATAATTGTCATCACTTTGATTTTAGCTTAGCTTATTCGTTTCTAGGTGTTTATACAATCTCCGGCAACATGAGAACTGTAGTTGTAATTTGACAAACTGTCGTGGGGTTTTTACATAACTCACCAATCTTTATAACTGATCATATAAAGAAATTACGGCCTTATACCATAAACGATTTCCGGTAGGTACTATATGAAACTTTGGATTAAAAAACAAGCTTTTGTAAACTTGAAATATGCATGCCCTTATCAGATATAATGGCTTTTCTTTCATATCTTGAGAGGCATTAATTGAAGGAAATATTTGCAGATAAAATGGTAAAACTAACCCAACGAAGGCCAATGATGGTGTCTTCGCTGAGATCATACTTGTCCTGAAGCATCAGCAGTGCATCGAAAAAGTGTTGCTTGGCATCTCCACTTTTTTGTCGAGCAAGGGTGTGCTCTTCCATTATATCATGTGTCAAGTGATCCCTTCGGTCCCCATGCTTAGCAAAAGCCTCTTCGTCCAGTGGGCACATCCAACGCAGACAGGGGATATGCTCAGCCATCGCAAGAGAGGCTCCGAGCTTCAGCCCATTTGCTACAATGGCCTTGAACTCTTGCCCCTGCTTGTCTATAATCCCCTCAGAGTTCACAATGCGTTTCCCGAACGCAAGTCTGGTAATGTTGTTGAATGCCACGGCTCCTAGATGTTGGGGTTGCAAAATTCTTCATTCAACGATACGAACGAATTACAATAGGAGGAACAACTCTCACACTCGACTATTACAAAAAACCAACCCTTAAATCTCACGTTTAGCTCTACGGCTTTTTCTTCCTATTTTCTCTCTTTTTGTGTTGGGGTGTATTTTTCTGATGTTCTTCATTTTCTGCAAGCTGTTTATTGAAGAAAAAATCAGCAAATCAACAGGTGTTATGTCCAAATCAACAGCTGTAGTTTGATAGCAATGTTTTGGGCATGAAATTGAAGATGTTGTGTGAAGAACGCTAGTCAAATGTGGGGGGCTGGTACTACAAATCTCCCCCTCCAGCCCAACTATGTTCGTACACAGACCAAGTTTCTCTCGTGTCACCGCCTTCGTTAGCATATCTGCAGGATTCTTGCTTGTGTGAATCTTAACCGGCTTCAACAGTTGTTGCTCCATCACTTCGCGTATCGAGTGATACCGAATGTCGATAGGTTTTGTACGGGAATGATACATTGCGTTCTTGCTCAGGTCTAAAGCACTTTGATTATCTTAATGAATAATGTACTCATTTTGTGTAAAGCTCAGTTCTTGAAGAAAGCGTTTTATCCATAATAACTCTTTCCCTGCTTCCGCTATAGCAATGTACTCGGCTTCAGTGGTGGATAAAGCAATGCACTTTTGCAGCTTTGACTACCACGAAACAGCTCCCCCTGTGTAAGTGAATATGTAACTTGATGTAGATTTTCTATATCAAGATCCCTTGCCATGTCGGCATCTGTGTAACCATTCAGAACTGGCTTTGCTCCCCCGTAACACAAACACAGATTATATGTACCTCTCAGGTACCGAAGAATCCACTTGACCACCTCTCAGTGCTCTTTCCCTGGATTTGACAGATATCTGCTAACAATACCAACTGCATGAGCAATATCTGGCCTAGTACACAACATCGCGTACATCAGACTTCCCACTGCCGAAGAATATGGTATCGCCTCCATTTCTTCTTTCTCCTTCATCGTAGAAGGACACTGTCTCTTGCTTAACTTGAAGTGATTTGCAAGCAGAGTCGAAACAGGCTTTGTTTTACCCATGTTGAATATTTTCAGAACCCGTTCAACGTAATCTTCTTGAAATAAGTATAACTTTCTCATTTTTCTGTCTCGCGCGATCTTCATGCCTAGAGTTTGTTGTGCTGCACCCAAGTCTTTCATATCAAAGAACTTGGACAAATCTTTCTTCAAGTTGTTGATTAGCGATGCATCTTGGCCAACTATCAACATATCATCGACATAGAGCAAAAGGATGATAAATTTACCATCAGCGAACTTCTTCGCATACACACACTGGTCTGCCGCGATCCTGTTATACTGGTGACTCACCATGAAAGAGTCAAACTTCTTGTACCAATGTCTCGGAGCTTGCTTTAGACCATACAAACTTTTCTTCAACTTACAAACAAGATGCTCTTTGTCGCGGACTTGAAAACCTTCTGGCTGCTCCATGTATATCTCTTCTTCTAGATCACCATGGAGGAATGCAGTTTTCACGTCCATCTGTTCAAGCTCCAGATCCAAACTGGCAACTAACCCATGTATAACACGAATTAATGTCATCTTCACCACTGGTGAGAATATCTCGTCAAAGTCAATGCCTTTCTTCTGTTGGAATCCTTTGACGAGAAGCCTGGCCTTATATTTCACAATATTTCCATGACCATCTTTATTGAGTTTGGACACCCATTTATTCTTCAATGCTCTCTTTCCCTTCGGAAGTTTCACAAGCTCATAAGTCTGATTCTTCTGCAAAGAATTCATTTTTTCTTCCATGGCTTGCCTCCAGGCTCCCCCTCACTCGTAAGAAGGATATATTCTGATGCAGGATATCTTATTGATGGTATCGGCGCACGTCCAGATACTCGTGGTTCACCATCTTCTTGTAAAGGAGGTGAGAGCTCCCCTTGCTCAGTACCTTCATCCTCGTCAACATCGTTTACATTATCTTGGGATCCTCATTTTCAAAATGAGGTTCTAGTTGTGAAGTAACTTCTTCTGGGGCACTAGTACGTTGTCGAACTGGAGCAGCTGGAGTAAAGTCATAGAATTGATTTTCGTAGAAAATCACATCTCTAATGCGGATAACTTTCTTGGACTGTGGATCCCACAATCTGTAACCGAATTCTTGATCACCATATCCAGTAAAGATGCATGGAGTTGACTTAAGATCAAGTTTCTGCCTGAGCTCCCTCGACACATGTGCAAAATCCTTGCACCCGAACACCTTTAAGTGAGAATATGAAATATCCTTCCATGTCCATATCTTTTCCGGAACTTCAAAGTTCAAACGAAATGACGGTGTCCTATTTATCAGATAACAAGCTGTGAGGACTGCTTCCGCCCAATATGCTTTAGGCAGCTTAGCCATAATGAGCTCAGCAACACCATTATGATGTGGGGTCCTCGGTACTATCTTCTCGTGCCTAATGCCATGTTCAGTGCAATACGCTGCAAACTTTCGAGAAGTGTATTCGCCTCCATTGTCTGAGCGAAGGCACTTCAACTTCTCCCGTGTCTGTCTTTCCACCAATGCATGAAATGCTTTGAAGCGATCAAAAACTTGATCTTTTGATCTTAAACAGTAGGCCCATAATTCCCGTGAAGCATCGTCAATAAAGGTCACAAAATATTTGCTTCCATCGAGCGATTCCTCTTCTATCGGTCCACACACATCAGAGTGAACGAGACTCAGTAACTCGGAGTGTTGCTTCCTGGTGAAACTAAAAGAATTTCTATGTTGTTTCGCGAACAAACAGTGCTCGCAAGGATCTAGTGCAACATCCTTCGCGAGATTGATAGCATCAATCTTGGCTAGTGTAGCCAAGCCCTTCTCGCTCATATGCCCAAGTCTAATGTGCCAAAGATTTGGTGACGCCTCTTCTTCAACGGCGTTGAGGCTTAACTCGCACAATTTTGTATGAGTTTTGAATAGTGTGCCACAGATATGACCCTCGCAACAACTATCACACCTTTCGACAGCTTCCAAGTGCCATTTTTAAAATTACTTTCATAACCCTGTCGGTCAAGGGCTAGTCCTGAGATGAGATTCAGCCTGAGATCGGAACATGACGCACATCCTTGAGGATAAGAGAATGTCCTATGTTAGTTTTCACGTGCACGTCACCAATACCAACTACACTGGAGTAACTGGTGTTACCCATCATTACGGTACCAAAGTCCCCTGATTCGTATGTTGCAAACAAATCACGATGTGGAGTGGCGTGAAATGAAGCTGCAGAGTCAATAACCCATTCAATTTCTTGGTTGCCTACATGTAGACATGTCTAGTTTCCGTAAGAAATAAGAGCAATTTTCGATGATATTGTGACAATGGTTTCACCTTCATCCTTGTTGGAGTTGTGGCCGGTTTGGGGTTGATCCCTCAAAAGCTTTCGACAGTCCATCTTCATATGACCGTAAATTCCCCAATAATTACAGTTTCTGTTGAATCGACTCGAGTTGTCAATAGATTTACCTCTCTCATGGGATCTACCTCGATCTTGAGATCGTCCATGATTTTGACCTCGACCTCTGCCTCTGCCTCCACCCCTGCCTTTACTTTCCGACACAAGAGCATAAGATTGGTCGGCACTGACTTCTTTTCTTCTGGCTTCTTCATTAAGTAAAGCATATGTCACCATTTTCATAGATACTTTACCATTGGGGGCAGAATTACTGAGGGTGACCACAAGAGTCTCCCAATTGTTCGGCAGGGAACTTAGAAGTAGTATCTCTTGTTCCTCATCTTTGAGGTTCCAATTGGCGGTAGCAAGCTGGTTCACTAGGTCCTGGAACTGACTCGTGTATTCTGGTATAGACATACCACTACGAAGCTTGTGGTTTACTAAACGTCTCATCAACAAGGTCTTGTTACGTGTCGTCTTTGCCTGGTACATGTTAGCAAGCTTATCCCACAACGTGTGAGAACTCGTTTCCTGTGCGACATGATGGAATACACTATTGTCAATCCACTGACGAATCTGAGCAACAGTCTTTTTGTTCAATTTTTTCCAATCGTCATCACTCATCTTCTCGGGTTTGGCACCTTTATTTTGATTGGGCCAACTAAATCCTTCAAATTTAGCAAATCCTCCATGCGAGGCTTCTACATGTTGTAATTAGTAGGCGTCAATCGCTTCATCGTGTCCAACGTTGAATTTTCCATGTTAAAATTCGACAAGCTTGCTTGTACCCAAATTTTAGAGGCTGAATTTGGGAAAACGGAGTACACGATTGGGTCCGGAATGGTCTAAAACCTTGGAAACCGTTCTAACCTTGTTGAAAACGGATCAAAAATGAGTTGAACTCGGACGAAACAAGTTGGAAGGAGTTGAACCGGATTGAATCCGGGTTTAACCAAAGTTGACCGGTTGACCGAGTTTGACCGGATCCTTTCTTCTTCGCCCGGTTTTGTGAGTTGGGCCGAGTTAACTCGGTCGGCATGGAATAGAGGTTTCCGGCGATCGAAAAATTCCGAAAACTATATATTCGGAATCCTTGCAACACGAGCTTCACAACGGTAGTAACAAAACGCAATTCCGGAACGAAAACATTTTGACGTCGAATTGGGTCGCCTTTGATTGTCACTTTTCGGTGACCAAAATAACTCGAAAACTATATATTCGAAATCGTTGGACAGAGAGCTTCACAACCGTGATAAGAAAACACAATTTCGGGACGAAAAAATTCGGACGAAATTTTACAGAGAACAACGGGACGAACCCCGTGGCTCTTGATACCACTTTGTTGGGGTTGGAAAATTCTTCATTCAACGATATGAACGAATTGCAATAGAATGAGAAACTCTCACACTCGAGTATTACAAAAAACCAACCCTCAAATGTCACGTTTAGCTCTTCAGCTTTTTCTTTTTATTTTCTCTCTTTTTGTGTTGGGGTGTATTTTTCTGATGATGTTCTTCATTTTCTGCAAGCTGTTTATAGAAGAGAAAATCAGCAGGTGTTATGTCCAAATCAACAGCTGGAGTTTGATAGCAATGTTTTGGGCATGAAATTTGAGATGACGTGTGAAGAACGCTAGTCAAATGTGGGGGTTGGTACTACACTAGATACTTCTTCACCAACAGGATTTTTCCCATACTATCTACATAATCAAAAATATATAAATTGAGCTGATGGTGAATAATATATATATATATATATATATATTATGTATCTTGAGGTCACAGTTTTTCTTTATTACAATTTATTGCTATACATACGTAATATCATACATTTTGGATGATACGACAAAATGACAGTCATAAAGCCTATAAATGTAGTCTGTATAAGAATCAACCTGAAATACCTCGTGTTAACCATAAAAAATAAATATGAGACTAAAATGAAGTATTATTCCTAAATATAGGAAATAATACATGGACAATACTATTGTCACGAGTACCTCCGATGAGATGTACCCACTCCCACTGAGGAGGCCCCTCGGAGATTACCACACCATGGTCAATGACCCAAAGAGGTACGAAGGAATCTTCGAGGAGATACCAAAGCGTCCCTTGAAAAGTCAACAATGAATAAAAAATAGATATCAACGCGGCATCGAAAAAAGAGTAAACCCCTATGGACCCGCGCGACAACGATATCCATCACTGCGCCAAGAGGGACCACAACGGACCCCGAGTCCAATAATCTTGCGAGAATGCTTCCTTGCTGAACACTCCTCCACATAAACTGCCCTCGGAACATCACTACGAAGACCAAATTCAAGAATAAAGCCATGTCTAAACACATGAATGTTGGAAGACATTCTACGAGGGCTTGGACACTAAAAGTACTACTTCACGAAGGCCAAGTCAAGCCCTCGGAGATCAAATCAAGCCCTCGGAGACCAAGTCAAGCCCTCGGAGATCAAGTCAAGCCCTCTAAGATCAAGTCAAGACCCCAAAGATCAAATCAAACCCCTCGGAAATCATGCCTAACCTACAGAACCCAAGACCAAGATGAAAATACCCCTCGGAGAACACATACAGAAGTTCCTACACCAGAATAAACCTCTACCAAAGCAACAACTCCACCCGAAGATGATCCTAAACCGGTCCATCAGATCATCACCAAATATAGAGCCCCTCGTGAAACTAACATCTCGAATAAACAGCCCCTCGGAGACCCTCGGAGACCTTGGAAGAGGCAAAGATCAGCTTAGTCAGCATCTAGTAGACTCAAGATATACCTTATCTTATCTTTTTCACACTTGTACCTATATTACGACACATGTACTTACTAAACACATGCATAACGACACCTGTCCCTAACAAAGTCTATATAAAGGGAGGTGATCGGTTGAAGAAAGATAACTTCGGACGGAGACATACAATCATACATACAAAATTGAGGAGTGAAGTTCAGTGAATAAAGGAAAGAATATTCTCGCAACGTTATCTTCTATAAAATCATTGTTTTTCGAATCACGGGCAGGGCGTTCCAACCCTAAATAAATCCGTTAAATAGGGAATAATATCCAACCTGTTAACAAAATGACGTCGTCTGTGGGAACGCCATAATATATGTCCTCGAGAGAATTCAACAAACTTTGATTACGATGGATGATCTGTTCGAAATTGAAAGTCTTCAAACCCGCCGCAGCGACTCGGAGGAAACTTTGTCGAACTACCAATCAGGTACTAGAGATTTTATTAATATTCCTCGCTCTGTCTATGAAAGACTTGTAGATGGTACAGCTACACGAGCGCAACAAAGAGGGGAAAACTTCAGGAACTGGTTCTCTGTCCCTCCTGGGCATAGAAATCTCCCATTGGAAGGAGGTACGCCCTATGCGGGATGGAGCCCTACTCCCATCCCCTGGCGCCACGAACCCCCGCAAGAATCACAAATGTACGTTAGTTATGAAAGAATCCCAAGGAGGGTCCAAGAGAGAGAACATTCCCGCCCCTCGGAATATCGTGGAGATAGTGATCATACCTTATGGGGAGTGATGGATGGCCTGCGCAAAGAATTAAGTGAAATTAAGAAAACCATGGCCCCTAAAGAAGATCCCACGTTCAAAACTTCCCATTTTTCTCTTGAAATTGCCTTAGCTTCTGTCCTTCGGGGATGCGGCCTGTTAACATTCCCTTATACACGGGGGAAGCTGATGGAAAGGATCCACAAGACCATATCCATCAATATCTGGTCGAAATGGATCTATCCTCTGCTCCGGATCATGTCTTATGCTGCGTATTTCCTGTTACCCTCGGAGGACGAGCTCAAGCTTAGTTTACTCACCTTCCGCCTAGCTCCGTGATGAGTTTTGACCGACTAGCTCATCTATTTGTACGTCAATTTGCTTGCAATCGACGATATCCTAAATCCGCTACTCATCTCCACGGTTAAACAGCAAAAAGATGAGCCCCTACAAGGGTATATAAAACGCTTCACGGACGAGGCTTTGGATGTCCCTAACGTCAGCCCAACTATCCTGGCCGACATATTAACTCAGGGGCTTCGAACAAGGGATTTTTTCCGATATCTCATGGGAAATCGTGTCACGGACATGAATGAACTCATGCAAAAGGCTGAAGTCTACATCTTAATGGAAGAAGCGGAAGGCACGAAGAAGCGCATGGAACAAGACGACAATGAACACCTAGAGCGCGCCGAGAGGGAAGCAAAAGCTAAGGAAAAGGGCAAAGAAGGAAAACTCAACCAGTGTAAAGACGAGGGCGGAATAGTCAAACAATTCCTTCGACCCGTATCGCTACCCCCAATGAGTATTGCTCCCCCGGAGGTACTCAATGTAATGAGAGGCAACAACGAGTTGCATTGGCCTCTACCGGCCAAATTCCCTAATCGAGACAAGAACACGAGTAAGTATTGTAAATACCATAAAACCTATGGGCACACCACCGAAGAATGCACTACCCTTCGTAGAGAAGTGCTTTGCCTTCTAGAAGTGGGATACTTGAACAATTACCTTAAAGAAAATAACCCTGAAGAACCCAAAGCAAATGTATGAAGAGGTCATGAAGGGAACAAGAAGAAGTAACTCCTAGCCGCCAGTCACAAGAGAGGACCACAGAACACCACCGGTCTCAGGAGAGAACCTCGGAGCGTAGGCGACCCCGAGAGTGGACAGAGGAACGTCAACGGAACTCATGAGAGAGGATGACGGGACATCGGAATTTACCCCCTCCACCAGAATTATACGAAGATAAAGTCCCATCGGGATGAACAAGCAACATGATCGATGGAGGAAATATCTCAATAGAGCCAAGGTAAGAAGAAAAAATATCTAAAAGAAGCTAGGCGAACAGAGCAAGGACCCCCCGTGTGCTCCATTCAAGGAACACGGTTACCCAGCATTACTTTCGGGTCCGAGGACTTGAAAGGTATAATTTATCCCCACGAAGACCCCTTAGTAGTTCTGTGGCTGTTATCCACGAATTTGCAATCCAGCGAATCCTCATTGACACGGGCAGCTCTGTGGATGTCCTATTCCTTCCTACCTACCTGGCTATGGGATTGAAAAAAGAACAGCTGGAAATAGCAGACGTCCCCTTAGTAGGTTTCTCAGGAGAAGCCTGACGCACCCTCGGAACAGTGATCCTTCCAATGTCATGGGGAGAGGGAGCCCTTCGAAGAACGGAACCTATCAAATTTTGGGTGGTGGAGCCCTCGTCACGAACATACAACGCTATATGCGGAAGGCCATCCATTCGAGCTTTCGAAGCGATCCCATCTACCCTACATCTTAAGGTAAACTTTCCCACCCCTTCAGGTATCGGAGAAGTCTGAGGAAGCCAATCTAAGGCCAGAGAATGCCGCATGAATGCTATTCCCTCGGAAGGGGACGAATTCACCCTCGGAAGCAATAAGAAGCGCAAAGCAAAAGAGATTCGGGTTCAACCTGTAGAAGAATTAAAGATAGTAGAATTAGTGGAAGAACACCCTGAAAAGGTGATTAAGATGGGCACCAACATGGAACCTGTAGTGGAAGCCCAACTGACCGCTGTTCTCCTACAATTTCATCACCTCTTCGCATGTGAAGGAGGGCCGCCCGGGCGAATCAGTGACAATGTATGTCAGCACTTTCTTAATGTGAAACATGGTGTTAAGCCTATCCAACAAAAAAAGAGAAAGATGGGACCCGAGCGTAATAAAATCATTCGCTCGGAAATACAACGCCTTCTTATACTGAAGCAAATTCGAGAGGTCATCTATCCCGAGTGGTTAGCTAATGTTGTGCTAGTTCCCAAGCACGAAGGGAGATGGTGGATGTGTGTTGACTTCACCGATCTCAATGGAGCCTGTCCGAAAGATTGTTATCCCTTGACCAGTATAGATCAACTAGTCAACTCCACTGCTGGATGTGCACTCTTGTCAACCCTAGACGGGGACCAGGGGTACAATCAAATTCCGATGGCGGCAGTAGACCAGGACAAGACTAGCTTCATTACTGACGCAGGCACATTCTGCTACTTGGTAATGCCATTCGGACTTAAAAACGTCGGAGCCACTTACCAAAGGCTGGTAAGTCTTATGTTCGCAGGACTTATCGGAAAATCGGTAGAAGTCTACGTGGACGATACGGTGGTTAAAAGTAACACTGCAGAAGAGCACCCCGAGGACCTACGAAAGGCATTGATCATTATGGATAATTTTGGAATGAAGGTTAACCCTAGAAAGTGCTCATTTGGCATCCGATGAGGGAAATTCTTAGGATTCATGGTCACAGAGAAAGGAATAGAAGTAAATCCCGAGAAGGCGGAGGCTATTATGGGACTACCCACCCTGAAGACTATCAAAGACGTTCAAAAGTTAACAGGCAGAATGGCCTCTTGAGCCGATTCATTTATAAATCAGCAGAAAAAGGACTCCCCTTTTTCAAAATACTCCGAAATGTTAAGGAATTCCAATGGACTTCCTAGTGCAAAGAAGCCCTCGAAGAATTGAAAAGATATATGCTGAAGCATCCCTTGTTGGTAAAACCTTCACCTCAAGAAGAACTCTTCCTTTATCTATCGGTCGGAGAAGAGGCCATCAGTGCTGTATTAGTCAAAGAACAGGACAGAGAGCATCATTCGGTGTACTACGCCAGAAAAACTCTCCTCGGAGCAGAAACCAGGTATACCTTGACTGAAAAACTTGTCCTAACTTTAGTCACCACAACGCGTAAGCTACGCCCCTATTTCCTCTCCCACCCGATCACTGTGTTAACAAAACACCCTCTAAGGGCGATTCTTAATAAACCCGAGTCATCGAGAAGGTTGATAAAATGGGCGGTAGAACTCACACAGTATGATATCTTCTACGCTCCGAGACCTTCCATCAAAGCACAAGTCTTGGCGGACTTTGTAATGGAATTGACAAGCATCGGGTTCGAGGAGAAGGAGTCCCTATGGCACGCCTATGTAGATGGATCCTTTGTAAGCACACACGGAGGAGCAGGAATAGTATTTGTAAACCAAGATGTAGAAGAGGAGAGACTCCACTTCGTGGTGAGAATTGACTACCCCATTTCCAACAACGAAGCTGAGTACGAATCCCTTCTGATTGGAATGAGACTTGCTCGGGAAGGAGGAATGAGAAGAGTGCTCGTTCATAGTGACTCTCAGCTGATTGTTCAACAAGTTAATGGCTCGTACGAAGCCAAAGATGAAAGAATTCAGGATTACCTCCGGGTAGTCGACCAAAGATAAGAATGGTTCGATGAGTGCAAAGTCACCCAAATCCCAGGAGGCAGATGCCTTATCTAAAATGGCCAGTCAAATGGCTGCTGTCCATACCCGAAGGATCACTCTACTCCAGATCAACGAGTCCGAGAAGACCGAAGGTAATGACGTGAATGCCACTATGGATCCCCCGTCCAGTTGGGTGACCCCAATCAAAGCCTATTTACAAGATCCAGAAGGGTACTCCATGGACAAAGCCATACAACGGACAATGTCCAAGAAAACCATTAGATACTTCCTCAAATATGGAATACTGTTCCGAAGGACTTATTCTTGCCCTCACGCCCGATGCCTTAATGAGGAAGAGGCTCAACTTGCCCTGGCAGACACTCACGACGGAACATGCGTAAGCCATACCGGCGGCGAAAGCATGGTCGGACGCCTGATCCGACAAGGTTATTACTGGCCCACAATGGCAAAAGATAGCAAAACCTATGCCGAAAGATGTAAACCATGCCAAGCTTACACCCCACGGGTCCATCAGCCCGCAGCCCCGTGGGAACCCCATTTGACCCCTTGGTCGTTCTCCAAGTGGGGCATAGACATAGTGGGCCCACTTATCCCCGATGCCGGTCAGAAGAGATTCCTACTCGTGGCAGTTGACTACTTCACTAAATGGGTAGAAGCGGAACCCTTAGCTCGAATCACCGCGGGCGCCATCATCAACTTCCTATGGAGGAAGATTATGTGCCTCTTCGGCATCCCTCGAAACCTGGTAAGTGATAATGGCCTACAGTTCACGAACCAAGAGTTAGAAAAGTGGTGCGACCACTGGGAAATCAAACACTGATTTACCTCGGTGGGATATCCCCAAGAAAATGGACAGGTAGAAAAGACCAATCGAACCCTCCAGAAGAACATGAAGGCCCAACTCGATTGGCACAAGGCCAAGTGGGTTGAAGAAATACGTGGCATACTATGGGCCTACCGGACCACGCAAAGCACCGCTACAGGTGAAACTCCCTTTAGCCTAGCCTATGGTTGCGAAGCAGGCCTGCCCTCGGAAGTCTCCATAGAAAGTTGGTGAGTCCGAGAGTACGAGGAAGTAACCAACAGTTCCAACTTATCCTTGGCCCTTGATCTGCTTGAAGAGAAGAGAAATTGAGTAGCCATTCGGATGGAAGAATACAAAGCCCGGATGTCACGCTACTACAATGCTAAGGTAAAACCTAGAACTTTTCAAGTTGGAGATTTAGTAATGAAACGAGTCGGAGCTTCCAAGAACGTAGGCAAGCTCGATCCACGATGGGAAGGACCCTATAAGATAGCGGGAATTGTGGAACCCACAACCTGTCTTCTCGCCAACTCCGAAGGCGCGATACTTAGCAACACCTGGAACTCAATCAATCTTAGGAAGTATTATGCTTAATGTAATGCAACAGTTGTACATAAATAAAAAAGTTGTTTTTATATATAGAGGGCTCTGATACAAAGATCAAAAGAAAAATATTGCAAAACAAAACGATGACTCTACAAGAATGTCATCACAACAATCTGACACCGAGGAGCCATCTAATACAAACAACTAGAGCAAGACAGTTAGTACTAATAGCAAATCCTCACCCCCCAAAGGGATATTGGATCACATCCGATACAAATAGATTAACGTTATCCCCGCCTACACAAAGCATCCTCGATTGGATGCTTCCCTTCCCGGACAAGATGACGATGGTGCTCATCGGATAAAGAAACCGGATCACCTATCAGAACTACTGAATCCTCAAACGCTAAAGAATATTCCGCAAAGACTCTACGGATGTCAAGTTCTGGAATGACCAAACCCGAGGGAAACCCTGGCAAAGCCTGAACCGCATCTCGACACAATCGATAGCCTATACAGACCAGATGACGCATCTCTCCCTGAAGGGACTCACGAGGGCTAAATAGACCCACTATTTCCAACACTGCTTGAACCTGGGCCATTACTAGGGCCACCTCATGGGTACGAATAGTCTCCAGCAGCCGTTTATTAGCCACATCGTTCTCCCTCGTGACACACATCAACCGCTTGTCAGAAAACTGAATCTAGTCCCTCAAGGCTTCCATCCTCCTCTCTAAACCCATGATTCGGGCCTTTTCAAGCACCAACTGGCGCTCCAGATCCCAAGATTTGTTCCTCTCGGATTGCAATCTTTCTCCGGGAACATCTCTAGCGGTCTCCCTTTCAGCGATCAAATGAACTATCTCCTCGTGAGCCTTAAACAAACACTTCTCCAGCTCATCCCGATGACGATAGACCAAATCGGGATCAGAAGAGGAATCTCCTCGGGATCCAATGGCATTCAGAATCATGTAAAGCTGCATAAAGACAAATCATTACCACCCAAAGGGTAAACAAGGTTAGTATTTAGAATGAATGACAACTACTATACCTCGCACAAATCCTTGGAGGCCAAATCCTGAAGGCTTGATAAAGGAAGAATCTTCATTAGCTCACAACCTGGTGCATTTAAAAGACCACTCAAAAAATTCTGGCAAAAATCTGTAACCGAAGGGGAAGCAGGAACAGAACCACGCTCTCTGAGGGGTGACGCCCCTGCGAGGAGAGGATTTCCCTCGAACGGTGGGCGAGCAACACGATCCGGGCCCTTCCCTAAGGCTTGGGATCCGCCCGGGACAGAAGGGAAGAGATCCTCCTCTACCATATTAATAACACCAACCTCTAACAAAGGAGAATGACGCAATATCCGCTGAGGAATTGGAAACTCCATTCGAAGAAGAGTGGAGATTGGATCTTCCCCAACAGCAGGAGCTCGAATGTTCACTGGGGGGCTGCGATAGGCGAAGCCCTCTGATTCCCTCTCTCCGAGGAAGGACTTGTCACCTCTTCAAAACTCCGCTGATCAGAATCACCGTCTTCCGATAAAAGGTAATCATCATATGATGTTTGTGTCAAAAAAACTTTGTCAAAAGGTTCAATCGCAAATGCGGGCATCTCCGAACCTGTCACAAAAGAAGAACATATTATGGGCTCGAAGAGGATAAAAGCACTATGGATGATAAAGACTCGAGGAATAACTTATGAAAATAAAAATTATGGCAAAGCGGCTGAACAGGGAGATTGAACGCCTCTACCCCTTTTTGAAGCCGCGCCAAGATCATGGATTTAGGGAATTCTAACAAACCGCTCACGTTATAAGATCCCGAGAACAACCCGGAGCGAGACAGCATCTCCCCCTCCCGTACCACAGTCTCGGAGGTGGGGGTAACGTACCCTAAACCCCATCGGAGAGGTACTCCCCATGAATTAGCCGATTGGCCCTTCGGACGAACAAAAAAGAACCTCCGCCTCCAATCCCCTCTACGAGAGCAAGGGTTGGATACACAAGTTAAGGCTCTAATGTTTTCCCGATAGACCAGGCTAAAGAATGGAGGACCACCCGGACAGGGGCGTAAGGAGAAAATAGCCCCAACCGATGAGGAGTCATAGGGAGATTCAAGAGCTCACAACAAAGAATATACCCCACCAGGTGACGGTAGGAGTTCGGAGTTAACTGACTGGGACATAGCTGCCAATAGCTAAAGAGAGTTTGGAAAAAATGGTGGAAAAATACCCGTAGCCCATAACGTACCTGATCACAATACACTGTTAAATAGCCCGAGGGGGGGTCATAAGCCCTCTGATCGTAGAACGGTACAAGTACATCGTACTTAGTATAATCCATATTATACTCATCAAAGAGAGTCATAATGGATCCCTCGTGTTCGTTGCTCACGGCAGTCCCGACACGGCCTCGCCCCATTAACTTGGAAGGGCTCAAGGGAAGCACTTCAAGGACCGAAGATTGATCCACAAGGGTGTAAGGTCCCCGACCCATGAATACCTCTCGAATATGATTCATCCTAAGAGAATTAGCATGAGAAGACCGTGTCAATGCTCCCTTCGAAGAACTAGCCAAAATAGCAGCTATGTCATCCTCCAGGCTATCTCTCCGAGAGGAAAAGTTATCCGAAGACGCATGACGCACCCCTAGCGACAGCGAAGGGGTCCGGACCGAGTTCCGAGTAGAGCTATGAGATGAGACGGATCCTCATCGCCTAAAATGTGGGGGCATCATCTCCTCAAGTAAGTATTTTCTCCTTTCTCACGATTACTTAATTATAGAAAGTGAAAAGAAAGAACTAGCTACAGTAAAAGTAAAAAGCTAAATTCACGGGAGAGCTAGTGAATTTCTCTTTGGGTAAAGATCTATATATTTGCTTAACATTTAGCTCTTATATATTTATCACCCTTTGATTAAACAACTAAAATTAATTCTCCATTAACTAAAGCAAGGGGCACGTGTCGATAAGATCCTCCTACTTAAGGAGAACTCATAGTTAATATGGCCATGCAAGATGACACCTCCTACTTAAGAGAAAACCTGGTCAGCAAGAATTAAAATTTTATCCTTATTCTTCTTAATTCAACTTAAGTTAAAGAAGTAATTAGAAGACTCGTTAATGATAAGATTAAAATAAAGCAGAGAAGGACAAAGTTGAACAAAATAAAAGAGTTGTTTATTCACTCAGAAGGCCGAGAAGTCCTCGGAAAGGGTTGCATTTACAAAAAAAAAAATTATTGAGAGTACGAAAATAAAAGTTACAAATAGATAGAAGTCCTAAACTATGCCCCCTGTGGTTGATGGATGCGGGGCGGGATGCGAAGGGGATGTCGCCTCGGCAAAAGTACTCATCGGAGCCAGACGAGAAATCGGAGAGAACACCCCTCCAGAACCACTGAATCTTGGACTCGGACTACTGGCTGAACGCATCGGAGAAGGCGCATGAGAATCCTGAGGGGATAACACGCCACCAAACCTCCCCACGAGTACTCGACAGTCCTTGGAAGATGGCTTCTTTAATTTCCGAAGGTCAAAGGACTTAGAGAAGTCCACGTCCGGCCGCAGTAAGGACTTCGCCAGTCTAGCACATTCCAGATAACCCCACAGCATATGACACGTTAAAAGCTCTTGGGGCGGCCTCTCGGAAATTTCTGGTTGCTGTCTGGAGGTCTCTTGTTGAGCAAATTGGACCGCCGCATCAATTTTGGCTAGCACCGCCTCGGGAGAAAGGAACGTCGCCAGCTTCCCCTTGGCCAACTCAGCCCTATCGGTGACTTGACCCAACAACTCCTGAAGTCCCTTCTCCCTCGCCAAACCCTCGGCTTTCTCCTTCTCGAGAGCAGCGATCTGGGCCTTAAGAGTCCCCTCGGACTCTTTCTTATCCTTCTCCAAAAGGGCCACCCTAGCCTTGGTGGTCTTCTCGAATGTTTCCATCTGCTTATATGCAGATTCCGCCTTCTCCAGTCTGAAGTGCAAGCCCTCGTTTGTCTTGTGAGCCTCTTGTAGAGTATATTCGTAAGCCGAGATTTTTGTGTTGAGTACATCCTCCCTCGTTTAAATCTCCTTGTCCCTAGACAGGAGGGGCGCCAATTGCGATCGGAGTCCTTTCACCTCCTCCACATTCTTTAACCCACGCTGCTCAATAGCGGTGACTGCCTCCCGAGTCTTTCCTATCTACAAGAAGAGGAGCAAAAGAAAGAATTTTTGAGAGTAGAACATACAAACACAAGGAAGCATATACGAATAAAAGAAGGGGAAGCTTGAAGCTTACCATAAGCCCCATCCAATTAAGGCTGGTATATAGAAACTGGAACCCCTCGGCAGGTACAGAATTGGAAGAAGCAAAGAACTGGAGGATCTCCTCATAAGCATCCCCCACAGTCCAAGACGAAGGATGCCCCTCCGGTCCACGAGGAGGCACAGGCGTTTAAAAAGTATGCCCCCTCGGAGATAAAGTCACCGGAACGTGATCCCTAGGAGGAGTAGTCCCCGGAATTGGCGTCACCACATCTGAGTCGGTAAACACCGCTCGAGGACCTCCAGCAATAGTAGATGTGCCCGCCTCCCCCACCAGTGAGCTCAAAAGCTCCACCTTAGTCCCCCTGTCTTCAGACGAAGGATCAAACTCCCCTTGGATGTCCTTGGAGTCCCCCAATGAAGCCTCCAGGTCGGGAATGTGAAACTGTGCCAAAAAATCTTCCTCTACAAGAAATAACCTACTTGTATAAGAAGAGAGAATGAAACTAGAAAAAATTATCATGCAAAGAATAAAAGACAGACGGAGGAGACTTACCGAAGAAAGCGAACTCTTCAACCATCGGAGCCTTCCTCTTATCTACAACACTTGCACCAGAAAAAAGAGCATCAATGTATGAGCAAAACTCCTTCAAAAGTTCAGAAAATCTTATCAAGAATCAACCATAACTTACCGAGGGGGGCAGGCTCAGGCGCTGCCTTCTCTGAGAACTCCGGAACTATCGGAGACATAGGCTCAACTCCACGAGGAGGATCGGGAGACGGATCCCTAGAAGATATAACACCGCCTCTGTAAATATTCCGGACAGAACCTTCCCCGCTAGTCCTCGCAGAGAACCCTTCTTTGGAAGCCCTCGGAGAACTTCCCGTGTCGGGCCCGGAGACCGGTACCAGAGCTAAACTCGAGTAAGGGCCCACCTGGCGCAGGGGAACAGCGTTCTGAATCAACCCCGCGGCATCTATGAACAAACGGGTATGATCCACGAGAGTTCCTCCTGCCTCCAGACCTATGTGCCCTCGGGAGCATTAACCTCATCTTCATCATGATCACCCTCCTCCGAAACGTCAGAAACACCGCTCGGAACGGGCTCCGCTGGACCCGATTGCAAAAAATCATTCGCTAAAACAGCCCATGCACCATCCGAGAACCACCAAACAATTATAATCTACTCCTGTGTCAGAAAGAAAGGGAACGAAGACGAAAACAAGATACTTACTGAACAAAATCAGGGCCTCGGAAGAAAGGGACAGTGGCTTCTCGACCGCATCGTCAGTAAACACCACGCGATGAAACCCGGATGTCTCGAACAACATCAGAAAATCATCCGACTCCATCAGAAGTTGTTGAGAAATCACTGGGGATAGAACCATATCCTGATCCAAGGTGTGCACGGGAGAAGCGCCATCTCTCCACTCGAAATGCATGCCCCATGCGCCTTGTGCGGGTTGCACGAAGAAGTACCTATTCTTCCAGATGCTATGAGAGGTAATAGACCCCTCTAAAATCCTCTTCGTGGAGTTCCTGGCGTTGTCCCGATGGCGGACGTGGTAAAACGGATACCCCCCGGGTGAGACCACCACATCAAAAATAAAAAAGAAATGGTCCACCCCGCACTCCAATCCATTAACCTGGCACCAGAAGACGTAAATGCAGAGGGCGGCGAATCCATTCGGAACCATTTGACTCGGACTGATGTTACACACCTTGAACACTTCGCAGAAGAAGGGCGGCATAAATGAGCGCCACCCATACCGCACCTGAGCGAAGTAAACCGTTAGCATCCCCGGAGGTGGATAGCAGGCCCTCTGATCCTTCGCTGGAATTTGAAACACCATATTCTTATGAAAGGCTCCAGTGGAGGTGAACAAATCCAGCACCTGCTCACGAGTAGCAACACTTGGAATTTTCTCAACTTTGGCAAAATCACGAGCAGTAGCAGCCTTCTTAACTTTGGGAACCCTAGTTTTTTTTGAAGAGGTAGCGTCGCCCTCAACAGCAGTAGAAATTTCGCCCTTCCGTTTACGGGTGATTACTCCCGTCGGAGCACCCCCCCATCCCTATCAGAGAGTCAACGGCAGCAGTAACTCCGTAGGTAGTGGAAGCAGCGATGGGATCAGTGCTGGTGGAAGAAGCCATCTGAGCGATAATTAAGAGAAGGTGTTTATCCGAAAAGGGAAAGAAAAGAAGAGTGCATGAATCTACTGAGAATTTGAAGAGCGAGAGAAGAAGAAGAAGACGAAGAGACTTTTTTGCTCTGAAGAAGATTTACGTAAAGATGAATTGTGAAAGTGGGGAGAGGAGTGAACAGTCCTCTTATTTATAAGCGGAGGAGACAACGATCAGATGCTTCTTCAAACGTGGAGCATATTTAAAGCTCCACGTAACCGCCGCATACCCGCGCCACGCCATTACTAATCTGACCGTTACCAACGGTCAGATATATTGAACTTTGAAACCGATCAAACGGTAACATATGACCTACGCCCCGAGATCTCCGCGTGCTTAAAGATAATACCCCTAAGGGCATTCAGGTAAAATCCCTTTGACTCGTTTTTAAATAATTATAAATATATATACTCCCTCGAAAAAATACCAAAAAATAAGTACATCAAAAACCAAGGCTCGAAATAACCCCTCACCTCACTCAGGACGATGAATAAAATTTCCCTCGCCTCTACGAAGGTGATCGAAATTGGGGGGGGCTAGTGTTAACCATAAAAAATAAATATGAGACTAAAATAAAGTATTATTCCTAAATATAGGAAATAATACATGGACAATACTGTTGTCACGCGTACCTCCGATGAGATGTACCCACTCCCACTGAGAAGGCCCCTCGGAGGTTACCACACCGTGGTCAATGACCCAAAGAGGTACGAAGGAACCTCCGAGGAGATACCTAAGTGTTCCTTGGAAAGTCAACGAAACGCGGAATCGGAAAAAGAGTAAACCCCGATGGACCCGCGTGACTCCGATATCCATCAATACGCCAAGAGGGACCACAACGGACCCCGAGTCCCATAATCTTGCGAGAATTCTTCCTTGCTGAACACTCCTCGACATAAACTGCCATCGGAACATCACTACGAAGACCAAATTCAAGAATAAAGCCATGTCTAAACACAAGAAATGTTGGAAGACATTCTACGAGGGCTTGGACACTAAAAATACTACTTCACGAAGGCCAAGTCAAGCCCTCGGAGATCAAATCAAGCCCTCGGAGACCAAGTCAAGCCCTCGGAGATCAAGTCAAGCCCCCGGAGATCAAGTCAAGACCCCAAAGATCAAATCAAACCCCTCGAAAATCATGCCTAACCTACAGAACCCAAGACCAAGATGAAAATACCCCTCGGAGAACACATACAGAAGTTCCTACACCAGAATAAACATCTACCAAAGCAACACCACCACCCGAAGAAGATCCTAAACCGGTCCATCAGATCATCACCAAATATAGAGCCCCTCGTGAAACTAACATCTCGAAGAAACAGCCCCTCGGAGACCCTCGGAGACCTTGGAAGAGGCAAAGATCAGCTTAGTCAGCATCTAGTAGACTCAAGATATACCTTATCTTATCTGTTTCACACCTGTACCTATATTACGACACTTGTACTTACTAAACACATGCATAACGACACATGTCCCTAACAAAGTTCATATAAAGGGAGGTGATCGGTTGAAGAAAGATAACTTCGGATGGAGACATACAATCATACATACAAAATTGAGGAGTGAAGTTCAGTGAATAAAGGAAAGAATATTCTCGCATCGTTATCTTCTATAAAATCATTGTTTTTCGAATCACGGGCAGGGCGTTCCAACCCTAAATAAATCCGTTAAATAGGAAATAATATCCAACCTGTTAACACCTCACTACGAAATGTCATTTAAGCAAAGCTGTAAAACAATAAGAAATGTTAAAGTGAGAGGTTTTGTGTAATATTTTCTTTTTTTTTTGAAAACAAGATAACACCTTTCATTAAACAGCCAAAACCGGCAGCTGGAGTCTCCATACATAGATAGAACCAAAAAAGAAAGCATTACCACCACGAAATAAAGAACAAGTCGCACTCACTAATTATCTTCAGTAATTCGAGTTGCTGTCCTCGCAAGATGATGCGCAGCAGTGTTTGCTTCCCGAGCAATCCATCTAAACAGCCAGTTATACTTCTTCTCGCACAGTCGTCGAATATCCGTAATGAGATTCCCATGATCGCCATTCGTATTTACTGGGACTGAGATGTCATTTATAACGTTCAAGCAATCTCCTTCGAAGACCACATTATCCCACTTCTCTTGCGTCGCATATTGAACAGCAGTTAACGCCGCAAGCGTCTCTGCATTACGAGCTCCCAGGTTTCCCATAATACGTCGCTGAATCCTCATGACCTCGCTTCCCTTCGAGTCGCATGCTTGCACCCCAACTCCAGTTTCCCCGTCGTCTTCAAAAACTGATCCGTCAAAACGAATTCTATACCACGGATCTGGTAGGAAAATGTTCCCACACTCAGCCCTTCCATTGATCTCCAAATCTGCTGCACTTCGACTTGTTGTCCAGACTTCAAGTTGGCCCTTTATAAATTAGGGAATGCGGTGTAATTACTCAGAAGTCGTGTATCTCAAGGGATATGAATGATGGTCCCATCCCATGGTATATACATTTCCAAGTCAAAAAGAAAATGTCGCCAAGTACAACAAATATAGAGGCAGAGTATAATGAGAGAATATCTCGTACACACGAACACAATGAATGGTGTCAAATATTTCAACTTTCGGTGCCAAAACTTTAGATCTTATTTTCGGAGGGGTGGCAAAACACATTTATTTTATACTACCAATTTTTATTGTGTGGTTTTGCCCCACAAAAAGATAAAAATAAAATCTTAAATTACAAATACTAACAAAAGCTTGATCGACTGGTTCGATTAATAACATTTACACATTTACATACACGGGTATTGTAGACTTTACAATTTATTAAAAAACTTTACAATTTATAAAAGTATACAGCAAAACAACGCTTTCCGAGATAATTTATTTGTATTTCTTTTTCTAATCTTTTCAACATAAGGTTGAAATTTGATTTACTTTTAACTCCATAATGCGCTTAATCAAATACAAAGTTTCGATATCACCCAACTTATTCATAACATTGTATGTTTCTAATATTTAGCCCACACAAAACCTTTAATTCATGCTCCTCAAAACCACTAATTAAGGCCAAGCTGACGAGTCAATTCAATATTTCAATTTCAATTAAAATTACAAACTAACATGCCAACAAAACCCAAGAATTTAAAAAAAATATAATTAAATGAGATCAAATCAAACCATTTTTTTTTTTTTTGAAAACCAAAAACCTTGTATTCCAGAAGAAAGTCAGGCGTTCCAAAAATGGTGAAACGCCAACAAAAAACGTCAAATACATGAACTAATAAAGCGACGAAAAAACCTCGACGACAAGACTCGAACAACCGAACTAAAAACCATCGGCATCCTCAATAGCATTACGCGCCAACGCATGAGCCACCGCATTCGATTCACGTCCTACCCAACGAAAGCCAAACCCCCGCCGATCCTTCACTAGTCGCCGGATATCATTAAGAATATTTATGTTTCGAATCTCTTCGTCAGTTCCGTGAGTGATGTCATGAATAATGTTCAGGCAATCTCCTTCAAAGAGCACGTTCTCCCATCCTTTGTCAATCGCCCACCGAATCGCACTCAGTCCCGCCATAGCCTCAACGGTGGAAGGATCAAGCAATGCTCGAACTCGCCACTGTCTCCATGCCACAATAACCCCTAAACTATCATGCGCGACAATCCCTATTCCGCTCGCAAACTCCTCCTCAAACCGGGCTCCGTCAAAATTAATTTTCATTGTGTTTTCCCGAGGTGGTGTCCACTCCGATTTACTGCCAATGCACCGAACTCCCTTACCATTATGTTCCAGCCATGTCGCCACATATGCATGAGCAAAAGTGGCCATCTCACCAGCCCCACGCGCCTTCTCCCCCGCAAGCATGCCATTCCTATTTCCCCAAATCGTCCAACAAATTGTGCACACAAGGCTGACCTTGCGCGCCGTCTCTACTTTTGCCAGTCGCACCAACCAATCGCCCAGCTGTTCGGCCTCTTTCAACCAAAGGTTCGTCGGTATATTTGCTAACGCCCAAACTTGCCTTGCGAGGTGACATTCAAAGAGTGCATGTCAGACTGTTTCTTCCCCCGTTCCACAAACCACACAATGAGTATCCGTGCAAATCCTTCGCCGCGCAAGCTTCCACCGAGTAGGAATAATGTCCATGTAACTTTGCCAAATAAATAATTTAATTTTGTTGGCGCACTCCAATTTCCAGATTTTTCCCCACGATGGATGCGATTCCGACGATGATGGCACATTTTCTTGTCCTCGCAATAAGCCTTGAGACACAATGGCGTGATAAGCACTCATAACCGTGAAGTATCCCCTCTTTTCATAATGCCACACCTGCCTATCATTGTTGTTGTGTGCGCCCAGCAGAATAGCTAAAATCAATTTCACGTCCTCCTCCCAAAAAAACCCCCGGATCACCTCCTCATCCCACCACCCCGTCTCGTGATCAATAAGTTCATTGACCGTTGTGAATGGCGCAGCAGCATTAAACGGGGTGATCGGCCTAAAAGTGAGTGGACGAGGTAACCATGCGTCGTGCCAAACCAAAATAGATTCACCGTTGCCCACTTGCCATCGCACCCCTCGTCGCAACATCGGAATAGCTTCCCAAATACATCTCCACGAGTACGATGGTACCGAGCCTATTCTTGCATCCAAGAGCTCACAATTCGGAAAATACTTGGCCTTAAAAAGACGACTTACCAAGCTTGTCGGATTTTGTAGAATGCGCCATGCTTGCTTAGTAAGAAGAGCCAAGTTAAAAGCTTTTAAGTTCTGAAATCCGATCCCCCCATCCACCTTGCGCCTACACATCTTATCCCACGCCACCCAATGTATCTTGTTTTGCGCCCCGCTACTCCACCAATAGTTGCTAATAATCGACTCAATCTCCTTAATTAAAGTATCGGGCAGTCGAAAACAACTCATGACGAACGTAGGTATGGCTTGCATGACGGCTTTCACAAGAACCTCCTTCCCCACTCCCGATAAAATCATACTCTTAAAACCCTTAGCTCTTTTCCACACTCGCTCCCTAATATAGTCAAATAGTTCCTTCTTCGATTTCCCAACGACTAATGGTAGTCCTAGATATTTCTCGTGGCGATCCGCCACTACCACCCCTAACAAACCCCCAATCACGGTGCGCACCTCATCCCCGGTGTTCTTACTGAACACGACGACCGACTTTTCAAGATTAATCTTCTGTCCCGAGGCGGCTTCAAATCGTTCCAAGATCCCTCGAATATTGATCGTCGTTTCCTCGTTCGCAACACAAAAATAAGTGTATCATCAGCAAATAATAAGTGAGACACCGACGGAGCTTGACGGCTGATTTTGACCCCACGAATTTCCTCCCTTTCCTCGGCTTTTGATAGTAGAGCTGAAAACACCTCAAAAACGAATAAGAACAGGTAAGGGGATAGAGGATCCCCCTGCCCAATGCCCCTCTCGGGGAAAAAAAGACTCGACTCACGCCCATTAAGCAAGATAGAATAAGAAACAGTGCGCACGCCCATCATAATAAGTGACACAAAATTAGAATCAAAACCCAACTTAAGCATTACCTTCTCTAGGAAAGACCATTCGACTCGGTCATAGGCCTTACTCATGTCAAGCTTCAACGTCATGTGACATCTCTTCCTCGTTCTCTTGTTCTTGAGATAGTGATTTACCTCGAACGCCGCTAGGATATTATCAGTAATAAGGCGCCCCGGGATAAAAGCAGACTGAGAGGGAGAGATTACAGAGGCAAGGAAAGGTTTAAGCCGATTAGCAATAACTTTAGATGCTATCTTGAAACTCACATTGTTGAGACTAATGGGGCGAAACTGTGTCATCAATTCAGGGTTAGTGCATTTTGGAATTAAAACAATATGAGTATAATTAACACAGGGATCAAGAATTCTATCATTAAGAAAAGAAAGGACAAAGGTAGTGACATCCTTTCCAACAATATGCCAAACTTTTTGGTAAAACACAGCCGAGAAACCATCAGGTCCCGGAGATTTAAAAGGATACATCTCTTTAAGTGCCCTCTGAACCTCCTCCAGTGAGAACGGGTGAAGCAAGCTTTCGTTCACCTCAGGGCTAACTCGCACGCTAACATCTCGCAAAACGTCCTCAATGGCTGCCTCCGTTGGATCGTTGGACTCGAATATATGACGAAAATAGTCAGTCGCGATAAAGTCAATCTCTGACGGATTCGTGCGCATAACCCCGTTGTCATCCCTAACACCCTTTATCTCATTTTTCTTTCCCCGCTCATTCGCCCTTCTATGAAAATAGGTCGTATTGCGATCCCCTTCCCGAAGCCACTGAACCTTCGCCCTCTGTTTCCAGTAAACCTCTTCTTCATCCAACAGTCCTTCCAATTGCACTGTACACCGCTTCTCTTCCTCTCTTGAAACGTTCGTTATCAACCCCGTGCGTAACTCAACAGCCCTTCTCCTCAACGCCTCAATCCGTTTTCTCAGTTCAGCCCCGTCAACGTTGCTCCAATTCACTAGACCCATGCGACAGCCATCCAATTTTTCATGCAAAACCCCGTCTCCAAACTCAATCCAGATTTTAGATATTACCTCCTCGCATTCGGCCTTGCGAACCCACATTGCCTCAAACCGAAATCGCTTTCTAACCCGCGGACGTTCCCCTGGATCCAGCACTCGAATTACAATAGATTTATGATCCGAATGTAGAGTATTAATATGATCAACCCGCACTTGAGGGAAACGCGCATGCCAAGACTGATCCGCACAAGCTTTGTCGATCCGCTCCCACACCGTATGGGGGCTAGGTCATCGACTACACCACGTGAATTGAGATCCATAGAAATCGATCTCTGTGAGACCCGTGTCACCCAACGTATCCCAAAAATTCCGAATAAGCCAGTTTCGTCGCTTTAGACCCCCACGTTTGTCCTCGTGATAAGAAAGCTCGTTAAAATCACCCCCACAAAGCCATGGTAACGATGAGACCCTCATTAACTGTCGTAGCAAGTTCCATGTGCGCATACGCTTATTCCCGTCCGGTTCTCCATAAAACCCCGTGAATCGCCAATCAAGGGCACCATCTGTTCCTACGACTACCGCATCAATATGATTATCGGACATACTTAACAGATCCACCACAACGTCCTTCGCCCAGAGTAATGTTAGCCCCCCCGAAAGCCCCCTAACATCCACGCAAACTCCAAAATAATTCAACCTACCTTTGATGATCTCTAACTTTCTCGCTTTGCACTTTGTCTCGGCCAAGAAGATTAGAGGGGGATGATAAGTGGAAACTAGTTGGCGTAGTTCCCGAACTGTCCAAGGGTTCCCCAAACCCTGACAGTTCCAGCATAAGAGATTCATTGGATGTGGCGGGACTGCTTCGCAGTCGCCGCCATGAGGTTATCAATTTCTGGTAGTTCCTCAACTCGCGCTCTCTTGTCCCGATTTTGTTCCACCAAGTTCTCCTCATCGTATGTTCGTTTCACTCCGATACTCGCTTCCCGTATTAATAGACTGTTACTTCCCTCCTTTCGACGTAATATGGCCCTGTCACGCTTTTTCATACTGTTCGCTATTTCCGTCGTGGTCCTCGCTGAATTCTGAAGTTCCGTGACCTGCCTCATAATGTTGTGGCCGCTCAGATCCCGGAAAAGATGCTGAAAAACCTGATGCACCCCGACAATCACTGTTGCTCGATTCTGGTTATCCGTCCGCTGCTGATTTACGACATGCATGTCGATATCGTGCTGCATCAGCCCCTGCTTATCCTGCATTCGTGTTGGCTGCTCCTTAGGCGGAATTATCTGGTCCACTTCCAAGTCAGTTCGTACCTTATCCATGCGTTCATGCATATAGCTCGTGCTATGCGTTCGGTCGGGTGACTGCTGCGAGGGGGCTGTTTTATTTTCGTTCCAAGACTGATCTGTGTTACGCTGTCGAGGATGTGGGAATGTACCTCTCCCCCATGTTGCAGAACCACCACGAGTTGATGAAACCGACGCACCCCGCCAACCCCTGTCCGTACCCCGTTGTTCAACGTAGGACCCCATCCGAGTCGAGCTTTCCCGAAGCCAATCCCCGTATGGCAGCTGAGTCGCATCAGCCAAATCAATTGTCGTATCATATTTTTCCTCACAATCCCCTAAGATATGGCCAAGCATGCCGCAGAGATAGCAAAAATTCAGGAGGCGCTCGTATTGGAATGATACTGTCATCTCCTGTCCCTTAGTTCCCCGAACCTTCATGAAACGAATAAGTGGTTTCGTCACATTTATTTTCACCGTGATTCGCATACTGACTCCCCACGAATCCGCTAGGTCGACCTCTTCCATCATTCCGAGGAGATTTCCGATGGCATGCGCCGTAGCACGTGTTTGACGGACCAAAGGAATGTCATAAATACGCACAAAAAACTACAGTAGTCCAGGTTTGTTGTCGCTGGATTTTCGTCGGTGTCGACATCGCTTAGCACGAGGACGTTCTTATCGAACGACCACGGACACCCCTGGAGGGCTCGTTTCTTGTCCAGCTTATGGTGAAACTGAAACATAAACCTATCGTCGTTAATTCTGCTAATTTCCAGTCCCCTACCAGCCTTGATCAGTGATCGAATCATAGCGCAGAAAGAAGCGAAATTTATATTCTTCCCGGTAAGTAGTCGTCCCACCAATACCAAATCAGACCCCGAATTCTCCTGCTTCCATGATTCGTCAGGAAGCAAAAACCCTGCCCCTATACACCCTCTTCATCCGTCAGAGAAAGACCGTGTCGCAGTTTCATGCACTCCTTGTCCATTGTTCTAACGGTACCAGCGATTGAAAACGTGTTGCGGTGAGTTATAGTCGAGTTAGCCAATAAGGTGAGTCGATTCCTTTGAACCACCTGTCCACACTGGAAACGACACAGAAGAACGCACAAAAATTTAGACAACACCTAAAAAATCTTCGGCCCTAATGATCAGAACCGAAGAAGAAAAAACCTAGAAAAGCCCTAGGAACGCTGTGTAATAAGAAAAAAAGGAAACAAAAAACGAGGGAAAACGGGCGTTCGGAGTTCGGATCGGGGGGAGATGATGATGCCGTCGAAACCCGTAGATGCCTTGCCAAGATCCCAATACTCTTTCCCGAGAAGATTTTTGCTCCAAGCGGTAGAGACCAAAACCCTCATGAGAGAGACGATTTTTTTGTGTGAATCCTAGACCTCTTAATTAATTGATCAAATCAAACCATTGAACAGACAAAGATAAAGCTAGTAAGTTGTAGTAACATTAACAACATACGTACCAGCAGGAGCAATAGCGTCGGCATAAATGGATTCCACCATAGCCGTGACCTCATCCTCTCTAATGCCCCACTGTACAAACTTCCCTCACCTTCACATAGTGGGGCCCATAATCTGCCCAAATTAGATCCTGTCCGTCCCTGCTGAACTTCGCCGCCAATCGACTCCGGTGGCGGTCCGCCAGCTGCTGATCCTTCTCCTTCAACACCTCCTTCGCCAGCTCGGCGTTCGATACCACGACGTTCAGTGTGGACCCGAACCAGACCAATATGATCGGGCCGTACGATTGGGCCCATTCGGCGAAGCAGCGGAATCGAACGGTACGAACCGGTTAATGACGCTGGAGAATCATCTTCGTTGCAAAGCCGCCAGATTTGCAGATGATTGAGTAGAGTTGCAAATTTGAACATGGTTAATGACGCTGGGACCAGTCTCAAGCTGATTTGAACATGATTAATGACGATGTTCGTGCTGTTTTCGGTAGCAGTGATGATGAGATCAATTCACCTTCTGTTATTATGGGGTCACCTCCGGTAATCACGGCTACTGAACCCCTTTTGAGCTCCAGTGGAATATTTGTTGCCCGGAGATCATCAGTTGCGGTGTTGCGGTGTCTGAGAAAGGAAATGAACCTCCATCTGCGCCGAAGATTTCTGGGCCGACACTAATACCGCTTGTTGGAAGGTATCCTTCTCGGGGTTCCACGACTGTTACATTCAATATTGCGGTTACTGAAAAAGCTTCCAATGAGCGGAATTTGATATCTCCCAACAAATATTAGCTTGGAGGACCTCTTAGCGGTATGTCCGAAGAAGATATACCTACATTACCAGAGAGATGGGCTCAAGCGGATGAACTGGTGCTTAATGAGGATCAGATTCAGAGGAACTGTGCCAATTTTGCTCGGTCTCTGGGTGTTGTTCAGCGTCCTGAGTCCCCCTAGTCGTCTACAGAGTAACATTAAATAGACATACCATTTTTATGATATTAGGCCCTTTTAGTTTTTTATTTTTTGCATGTCACTTCTGTAACGGCGTTCTTCGAAAGCCAATTTTGTAGCTTGATATCATAGTCTTTTTATCAATACTTTACTGTATAGTTTGCCGAATTATTGACCAGGTTTCTATTTCAGTTCTTTGATTAACTCTCGTCCACTTTTATTAGCATTTTGCATGTGAGGTATTGCGCTTTATTTTCGAACCTTATAATTGAATATGCTCTTAATTGGCTGCCCTCCGCATTCGACCGCTTCAGGTCGAACGGATATCCGGATGGATGCTTTTCGAGGTTTGTACGGACGGAATTGTTTGATTGGTGTTTGACCTCTTGGGGCCAAACGTTCCTCCGACATGACGCTTTTCGTTGTGCACGCAGGGTGAGTCATTTGTTCGGCGTTTGACCTCTTGGGGCCAAACGTACCACCGACATGACGCTTTCGTTGTCATGCGGGGTGAGTCATTTGTTCGGCGTTTGACCTCTTGGGGCCTAACGTACCTCCGGCATGATGCTTTCGTTATGCACGCGAGGTGAGTCATTTGTTCTGTGTTTGACCTCTTGGAGCCAAACGTACCTCTGGTATGACGCTTTCGTTGTGCATGCGGAGTGAAATGTTTTGCTGGGTTCCCGTGCTTTTTCGTTGGGGTTTGCAGTGTCAGTCCTTTATGACTCCACATGCAGTATTAGTCTAGAGAGAGAAAGAGGCAGATTTAATTTGATAAAGGGTTGAGCTCGGTTTCTTACCAATGTGCCTACGTTTCCCAGACTTTGCGAGGGACACAAGCCTTCGTAGTTCATATAATTTATTAACATTCGACCGCAATTTGTTTTAATGCCTATGCATAATAGCGTCTTAGATGTTGTACATTCCACCAGCGCTTTAGCTTGACACCTTGCATAGTTTCAAGGTAATAGTAGCCTCGTGAACTGGCTTGTATCACCTTGTAAGGTCCCTCTCATTTTGGTTCCAATTTCCCGATATGTTGTTTTGCTGCTATACTTTTCAGGACCTAGTCCTCTACTTTGAAATTTTGAAATTGGACTCTTTTGTCGTAACTTTTGGCCATCGCTGCTTTGAATGCCATGGTACGTTTGATAAGCATCTTCTCTCGTAGTGCCTATCATATCCAGATCCATTTGGTCCAATCAGGCTGACTGCTCAGAGTCGTAATCATGTATTCTACGCGTTGGCATTCCTATCTCGGATGGCAATACCGCCTCAGTCCCATAAACAAGAACGAACGGGGTTTCCCCTATCGATGTCTTGGGAGTTGTTCTATAAGCCCATAAAATTCTCTGAAGCTCCTCTGTCCAGCTTTTCCTGGTGTCTGTCAATCATCTCCCGAGATAATCCTTTAGTGTCATGTTGGTGGATTCCACCTGCCCGTTCGACTGAGGGTGATAGACAGAGGTCATATTGTGGGAGATTTGCAACTCTGCGAACTAGGATTTGATTTCCTTGCCAACGAATTGTGTGTCATTGTCACATATATGATATCCTTCCATATGAATTCAATCATGTTATTCTCCGTTATGGATGACATGGCCTCAACTTCGACCCACTTGGTATAATATTCCACGGCCATGACCAGAAATCTCTTTTGACCCTTGGCCACAAGAAGCGGTCCGACTATGTCGATTCCCCACTGGTCGAAAGGACATGCTACATCGAGAGGCTATAGTTGTTGTGCAGGCCTGTGAATGAGGCGAGTGTGGTACTACCAACTATCACAAAGCCGCGAGAAAGTTGTGGCATCCTTTAGCAAAGTTGGCGAATAATAACCCTGGTGCTGAATTCGCTGGGCCAATGCCCTTCCCCTAGAATGATTTCCACAATATCCAGTGTGGATTTCTTTCATAACATAATTGGCCTGAGTCGGAGTCAGGCAGCGAAGTAGTGGACCTTCGAACGACCGTTTATACAGTTTGTCATTGTGCATTGTGAACCTGTAAGCCTTATAACGCATCTTGCTATGCACATTTGGATCCGTTGGTAAAATTCCTTTCAGCAAATAAGCGATGATCTCGTCCTTCCATGATGGATCCTCTTCGATTGACATTATGTATTCCACTCTTACCCTAATGCCGTTATACTTCGATATCCCAATCGACGGTTTATCTGTTGCCAACAAAGTGACTCGTTTCTTAACTAGGATTTCTAAAGAACTGGCGAACTTAGATAGTGCATTGTCCTTGTCGTTCTCATCCCGCGGAATCTGAGTGATATCGAGAAAACTGAAGCGAGCTGCCACCATTCTTACCTTTTGCAGCATACAATTTCATTGTCTCCTCTCTTGTCTCGTACTTACCTGAAAAATGATTCACTACCAGCAAAGAATCAGTGAACACATCCAAATGTTCTATGTTGAGCGTTAATGCTAGGTTTATCCCTGCAATCACAGCTTCATATTCAGCTTCGTTGTTGGTCACCATGTAGTTCAGACTAATGGCAAATTCGAACTCCCTGCGGTCTGGAGATAAAAGATGGATTCCAACCCCTCATCTATGACTCGTGGCGGAGCCATCGGTATACAGGATCCATGTGGTGGCAGCCTTGTTGGTTCCTACTTGGTCTGAAATTTAATAAATGTAATTAGCGGATTCCGCCACGCTGTTGCCCAATGTTTCGGCCATGAAATCCGTTAAAGCATGCGCCTTAATTGAGATTCGGGTCCTGAATTCCAGACCGAACTCACTGAGTTCAATAGCCCACTTGACCAATCTTTTGAGGTCTTAGGTCTCGCGAGCACTTGGTTTAACGAATTATCGGTTACAATCATGATCGGATGAGACTGAAGATACGACCTTAACTTACATGATGTGGCCACAATCGCTAGGGTAAACAACTTTATCTCCAAGTAGTTCCTTTTCGCGCCTTGCAGAACTCTACTTACATAATAGATGGGTAACTGCTGAACTCCCTTCTCTTTTACTAGAACTGTACTGATGGCGTGGGAAGACACAACCAAGTACAAGTACAACATCTCACTCTCTTCCAATTTGGCCAAAAGTGGTGGGCTCAACAAATATCTCTTCATCTGCTGGAAAGCCTCCTCACAATCCGGTCCCCAGCTAAAATCCATGCTTTTCCTCATAACCTTAAAAAATGGCAGATTCTTTTCTGCCGAAGTTGATATAAATCTGCCCAAAGTTGTCAGGCGGCCAACCAAACATTGCACGTCCGTCACCGTCCTTGGTGAAGGCAAATCTAGCACTGCACTGTTTTATCCGAGTTGGCCTTTATTCCTCTTTTATTCACCACATATCCCAATAATTTTCCTGTTGTTACCCCAAATGTACATTTTTTCGAGTTCAGCTTCATCATATAAGTTCTCATGATAGCAAAAGCTTCATCCAAATGACGTACTTGCTCTTCCGCCTTTAGACTTTTCACAAGCATATCGTCAATGTATACTTCCATGGATTTTCCAATATGATGGTAAAACATATTTGCGACCAGTCTTTGGAAGGTTGCTCCAGTGTTCTTCAGACCGGAAGGCATCATCCTATGACAATATACTCATGTATCTGTCACAAACGCCGTTTTGTTCTGATCATCCACTGCCATGAAGATCTGGTGGAAATCACTCTTGGCATCCATCATACTCAGCAATCCGCAACCCGCAGTTGGATCGACTAACAAATATATTCTATGCAGGGGAAACGAGTCTCTTAGGTAGTGCTTGTTCAAGTCAGTGTAATCTACACACATCCTCCAAGTTTCCTCCTTCTTCAAAACTAATACAACGTTGCTCATCCACTCCGAGAATCTCAACGCGTAAATATGCCGAGCCGCTAAAAGTTCATGCACCTCTTTTTCGGCCACTTCATTCTTTTCCTTGCTAAAGTTCCGTTTCTTCCACCTCGTCAGTTTTGCGTTCTTATCCACATTCAGTCGGTGCACTATGATTCTAGGGTCTATCCCATGCAAATCAGAATCAGTCCAAGCGAATATGTCTGAATTACGTCTGAGACAATCTACCGGGCGGCTTATATTTCTGGATCCATAGATGATCCTATTTTTATGATTTTGTGTGCACTCTCCTTGAATAGCTAAACTATTTTGAACTCCCCGAGTGGCTCCATTTTGCATTCTTGCCATTGCTTAACTAGTTGATTTTATGATTTTTCCCGACCTTGCTCTCGAGGCTCGGTTCGCTTTCCATTCGCATCGTTGACCGTTCGAGTTTTCTTTCTTGCTTTGACAAATCCACCTGACGGAACACGTCGTTTCTTCGTCATCCTAGCTACTTATATCTAAAAGAAATTTAAATGGTGTTCCCACAAACGGCGCCAATATTTTGGTCTTATTTCGTCTAGGTAACAAAACACCCTTAACTATAACAATGAGCTTGACAATGTCAAAATAATGTTAATCTATTACAATGTACGGACTAGCTTGGTCCGAAACACCAACTGTATATTACAAATATAAAATTACTCTAGATAACCTTTTCAGACAAAGAAACCGATAGATCGAATGGGAGACGTTCGATCTACAAATGTCGAATCGTAACAGTTCGATGCAGCTTTGATCCAAATCAGACGAGTGTCGAACGGTACTGGTTCGATGCTAGCGTACCTCGAATGGGAACGATTCGTTGCTGGCCTAAATCGAATAAGGTCCAGTATCGAATTGTGTGGAAGATCGAATCCAGATGACTATCGAATCGAGTGTGTATCGAATCAGTGGACTCGATGTTCGTGAATATATATCGAGTGTTGAATGAAACTTGAGAATGCCAGAAGACGGGGTATTTATAGGCCCCGACCCGTGGGCCCCAGTGGTGGTTTGAGAGATGAATATCGAATAGTACTGATTCGATCTATCTCTTAGATCGAATTCTCTTAGATCGAATTCTGAACATTTGATATTCATTTAACATCGAATTGGCCATGTTCGATATACAACTTCATGGGATTTTCTTTGTGGGGTGGCCCAATATTTATATTGGGTCTTTCCTAAAATATCCACATCACACTTGCTACCACAGGCATGGCTCTTTGTGTAAACTTTATCTGGAAATGTATTAGAGCACTGTCCTATTAACATTTCACCTGTTATTAGCAAACTTTAGGATTAGACGACTAGTTATTATAATTTATTTTAAGAGAAGTTCTCTAGATGCCTGCAAAATTTCGGGGGTTTTAACTTTAATTTTGATGGCTGGAATGCTTTATTCATAGAAAGGATTTGCCTCGTTCATCCAACATGTTGCAGGAATCTTTTCGATGAGCAGAAAATAATGTCGTGTTTGTATCTAGAGACCCGAGATACCCTTCTCTGTTGTGTAGTTTTTGGTTTGTTTAATTGTTCGTTAATCCTCCTCACTGTACTGTTTCTGGCGGTGTATCATTCTAGACGTTGCCAGCCTATCTTTGTAACCCGTATTATCTTCTGAAGTTCAAATTTCAATTGCTTATCTTCTGAAGTTCAAGTTTCAATTGCTTCTGAAGTTCAAATTTCAATTGCTTATCTTCTGAAGTTCAAGTTTCAATTGCTTTTATTCTCTCGTTTCCAGTTGTTCATTCGTATGCTTTCCAATATTTTACCTTTGTACCGTTGCCTAATTGGTGTAAGCTTTCGTGCTAAGGTGATGCTATCATTAAGCAAGTACTTGGAATTGGTCAACAAGAGGGCTGTGGTCTGAATCTCCTATTAAAGGTCACCTCCAAAACGTTAATATTAGATTAGATCCTCTTTTCTCTAGGTTATTCTCTCAAAGCGTTGGCTAGATGAGGCATGCAATACCCAAAAAGAGAAAAGTGCAACGCTCTGTAATTAGAACAAAAACGGGGTTTGAAAGTGGCTCGTCACGGCATGTAAGTAGATGCGCATCCAACCTTAGATACCAGCAAATGTAACGGGTGACTTTGAAACGGTTGGTAGGTGGATATGTCAGAGACAAGACATTACACATCACAAAAACAAATGTCGCTCTTAAAAAAAAAACAAAAAAAAAAAAAAAAACGAATGTCGCTCTTGCGATCGTGTTGCGCTTAACGTGTAGATGGGAAACCCCTATCATTTACTTTACTCATTACTATTGCAAACTCTACACTACAAAATTCGGCATATTACAGATATTACAGGCCCAAGTATTTTGTATGAGTCAAACAGTGATCATGACATGTTTGATCAAAAAGTATAAATAACGTGTTGGACTGATTTAAACTTACCCACTGTTAATACAGGCCCGTTCCAATATCATGGCTCTGGCTAGTTGAAGTTTTGTTCATAGCACGCCACACTCGGTTCTGGAATATGCAGGAGCATAGCAATTCATAACAAGGTTTTTTTATTAAGAACAATTGTGAAACAATTAATTATTAACAAGCCTTGAAGCGAAACCAATCCAATAAATTTTCAAGAGGAAAAACTCTACAAAATTTGTCATCTTCATAACACAACCTCTTCAAGAAATATTTGCAAACAGAATCCTAATTCGAATCATACTTACAAACATAGAATCTGCCATGGAATTATACTGTCGTTGAGCTTAATGGTATATAGCCAACAAATGAATATGGGAACAGGATAATCGTGAAGTAAGATTTAAGATTTTATAGCTCTGTTGTTTAAAAGGTATTCACCCTATTTTCCACCACACGTGGCACATAAATAAAGAGGGGACAAGCTGGTAAATTCACATCAAACCCCAGCTAATTCGTCTGTATTCATACTAACCAAACTATATTCAAGCTGTAAAAAGAGATTGAGTAAGCCCAACCAAACTAGAAAACTGTTCTTTACAAGCACACTATGAGGCCAGGTTCCATCTTTTGGTCCTTAGCAAATGAAGTGACATACTAAACAAGTAGCTTTTTACATCGATACAAATTTCTGAAATACCGGGACCTTAATCCCGATTATTCACTTAGATACTGTAACATACTCAATTTCAACAAAAAAGTAAAAGATAATGCAGTAATTCGCCACACAATTACTTCAATGCCGTGGTTTTGTAAGACCAACAGCAATTTCCATAGTTAAGGGAAAGAGACTCAATTCTAAAGACATCATGAGTGACTTCAGAAAACTGATTCGTCTTACAATAAGCCCCAAAAGTGTGAAAAAATATCCCTAAGATCTCAGTTGTCACCCCAATTCTACAAACAAAAACCTACCTCATCTTACCTACTACTTAACTATACCCACATAACAAGGGAAAAATTGCGAACAAATTAGTAAAGACACTGCCACCCCAGTGATACTGTCCAGCTAGAGACTTTCCAAAATATTTGCTAGGAATGAAAAATTAAACCTCCTGACCAGAGTTCCCGGCTTATATTCCTCACGCCGTAGCAGGGACTCGAGGGGCTGCAGTTTTTGCACTACCATTGCCTATTCCACCAGTTCGGTTCACACGGCCACCATTGTTAAAGTTCTCAGACCTCTGATAACCATCACGGTTAGCAGAACTTCCCCGGTGACCTCCCCTGTTGTTGAAGTCACTCCTCCCATTGAAATCGCCCCTGTTGTAACCTCGACCACCTCCATAGTTTCCACGTCCTCTTCCTCCCTCACTTCTGAACCCAGAGCCCCTTCCAGGTTGGAACCTTCCCCTGTTATTTCCTGTTGTGTACAAAAATAATTACATATAACATTAATTAGAAACTACAACAGATAATTTCCACATGCCATGATACTTATAATTTTCATTCCCAGGAAATACAACTCAAAAGGGGTCCTCAACTGAAGCTCTAACTAGGCAGCAAGGAAATCTATAAATCCAACAACACATTCTATTTTAATGGACTAAAGATGCAAATGATGCAAGAGCTACAACAAAGGAGACAGAGGCCATCTCAATGGTAAGACAAACTAAACTATCATCACTCTGCAACACGTGTAAAATCTCTTTACACTGTTACTTTAGTTGCTTAGTTTTATTGCTGCAAAAACTCAATTTTAAACATAACTGTGACAGAACCCTACAGTAGAACACACTTTAAAGTGATGCAACACGCACTAATTCCAGTTCGTGAGTCCGAGAAAATTCACTTGCCTCTAGAATTTGTAGACCTCTTTTCCTCAATGAAGACTTGGCGCCCACCCATTGCTATTGGGGAAGCCTGAAACAAGGCAATGTAATATCAACTGAAATTATAGAGGCATTGGAAACCATAATTACAAATACAACCTCACATTTCGAGGCCGAAAAGACATGAAAATAAATTTCTATTAGCTTTCATGATATGACATTGAATTTGATTACCATTCAGGATTATAGCAAAATAAAACATTAATTTAAATGCTGCATTTAACAGATCACAAAGTTAATTCTCTAATCTAGGCTGCAATAGCAATCAGAGAGTGAAAAGCCTATACAAGATTTGTTGGCAAAAACTAGTTTGGAAAATGTTATTACAAAATAGTCTGGTACAATATAAAATGCAGTAGATAATTCTCTAATAATTCCTTCTCGAGATGCCCACTTCCCCAGAAAGACACAGTGCTCATGGAGTTTGAACGGGCACAAAGCCCACCATACCAGATGCTAGCCAACCTTGAGCAGCTCAAGTGTTAACAGTTAAAGATATAGTAAGTTGAGCCAAGCAAGTTTTGATGACACGGGTTAAGATACTCCATCGCGTAAAGATGGTAGTACAGTGTTGATTTAACTTGAGTTGAAACAGCCACAGGCTAATAATGGCCAAATCTTTCCACCATACACTTCATCTACATATTTCAAATTTCCTAAAAGTCCATCCACCCACCAATGGTAACTCACTCATCACAGGAACACTTCACATTGGTAAAATATTGTATACCAAGTATATTGTTATGCTTTAGTTATCACAGTACATAACATACCAAAGAAATTCTAAAAAGAAAACTACCACAAAACTTTCTCTTTCTCACGAAGATCAGGGGAAACATACATATATATATATATATATAATATATATATATAATATATATATATATATACACACGCACACACATATATACCTAAATTCGGTAACAATACCCAGACATAAAAAGGTAGAAAAAACGAGGAAGGCACTCTGAAAAACCTTGAAAGTTTAAGGAGAACATAACATATCAAATTAAGTTCTTGACTTAATCTACTGAATTTCAATTTAGAAGAATTTCACTTTGGTATGTAATTCCAGTTGCAAAGAAAATCAAACTATACAAGAACAACCAAGATGAAAATGTAAGGTGTCCCTCAATAAACAATTAGAAATATCAATGAAGGCTAGTCTAAAACAACAAGAAACATGCAGAAGCACAAATCATTTCTAAAATCCATGAAAAAAATGATCATTAACCCAGTTATGAACAAAATTCAGTAATGACATTTGACATTCCTTATTCATCATTAACTAGTAAATTAAGGAAATTGTTGCATACCTCAATAGCTTTTTGCACTGAACTTGCCTCCTCATATTCCACAAAGCCAAAGCAAAATCCCTGTTGCTGCAAAACATTGGCAGACAGTCATCCTACAGTTCCTTGATGCAAATCTACACAGTAATATACAACCATCTCTACACTAATCAAAACTACAAGGTAAGAAGATGTGAACATACCCTATTGCTTCTAACTTGAATCCCGTCGATTTTGATTACACCAAATTGCTTGAAAATTTCCTCAAGCAAAGACTCGGAAGCAGTCATTGGAAGGCCCTTTATGTAAACTGAGTGACCATCTGTGAAAAAATTAGGGCATAAACTAAGAAATACTGAAGGGCATAATCCAACCAGATAAATGACAATCTCTGGAGTGTAAATATCATGCCTTCACCCTCTTGGTTGTTTACATCATCAACAGATTCAGCACTTGAAACTTGCCCATCAGTTGCTGGGACTAGAGTTGGATTCACTTGCTCCACATTCTTTGGTGGAGCTCTCCGAGCAGCAGCTGGAGGGGGTGAGAAAGATCCAGTACTTTCTTTGAGATGCATGACCTGAGTCAACCATATAAAAGCGGTGAGCAATGTCATCCTATCAAGGCAAAACATGCTTTATAATATAAACCAAAGAAAGTCCACCCAGCAATCAGATCATTGTGGCAGTAATCGTACTCTACGATAAAGAAAGACTACAGAGGCTCAGAGCACCATATAAAAGCAGGAGGGCACTTTCACAAACTAGCAATATCCACTCACAATGGAAGCATAAGACTTCTTTGGTGCATCTTCGATTTTAGTATTAGACTCGACCACCACCTGAGTGTCATCTTGAACTTCGTCAACAACCTCAGCTACAGGCTCTTCTTCGTCTTCATCATCTTGTACAATTGGAATATCCTCAGTTTCTGGTGGGTTATAAACTTCGCCAGCAGTGACTTCCTCTGCGGGCGGGGTGCCCTGCTGAGGGACGAGAATCTCCTCCTGGACTTGAGGAGGAGCAGGAACTGCAACAAAAGAATGGAGGGAAAACGAGCATGTTTTAAATGTGTCATTAATTAATTAATAATATGGACAAGGAGACAAAGTTTCTGAGCAATATTATTTAGTTACCTGGTTCAGCAGAGGCAGGAAGTACAACATGATTATTGAGCAGGGGTGGGGGGTTAACATTGGGAATATCAAGATATCGAAACATGTCGTTCAAAACATAGTAACCCTTGTCTTGAGGTGCAAGAAAGAAAGTTTGAGCAAAATTGCGAGGTGCATTGTCTTTCCCCGTAAGATAGCCAGTAACAAGAACCTGAACTCCACCTTGAAAGGAGTCCTGAGCGTCAATTGACTTAATCTCAGCCCTATAGTTGTCATAGTTGAGGGAAACAATCTTGTCATTAATGGCCTGCAATGCATAAATAAGGTAAGCAGCAGCAGCAGCAGGTAAGAATAAGAAGCAAAGATAATTAATGAATGAATATAATATATAATATATTACTTGCATAGTTGCAGTGATGGACATGGAACCATCGTGTTCAGGACGACCAAGCTTGCTTACATCCTGATAGAATCGATAAACGAGACCAGGCGAGTGATGAAGAATGTGATAGTACTGCTGCACAAATGCGTTCCCGACCTTTTTTCACAAAACAAATTTTCACACCAATAAAAAACAAAACAACAATATGAACAAATAAATAAATAAATAAATAGAGAACAGAACAGAACACTCACAACTTGGGCAGAAACCGGTTGCTGAGCCGCTGTCTCCGCCGCCATCACTGATCTACAAAATAATAAACCACGTCAAAATTTGAAGTGCTAGCTCGTACAGTTGGCAGAGGTTGTTGAGTCGGATCCATACCTGAAGCGAATCGGAGAGAGAGAAACCTGCGTTGAGTTGAGTAGAGTTGTTTCTCTCTCTCTCTCTCTCTCTCTCTCTACTATCTTGAGCAGCAGTCAGTAGTAGGATCTAAGCTAGGGTTTCGGGAGAGGCGTAAATGGAGGAGGCACGGTCGAGTCGATTCGATCACAGAGAGAGTACAGTAGTCACTCAACACAAAATAAACAAACAAAATGGGTTCTTCATATATATATGAATCAATACTATTTATATTATATTTATATTTACTTTTATTGTTAGCGTCGTCTTAAATTCCTCATAAATAATGGAATTTACGAGCCACTTTTCCCTTGTTTTATTATTGATTTTTACTTTAGGAGAAATATTATTGATTATTAGATTTTATTCTAGAACTTTCTATTGTTCACATGAAGGACATTTTGCTAGTGGACTCATCCTCATTTCGTCGATTCATTTCAGATACAATAGTTTCATTTATTTATTATTATGTATATTAAACTCTATACAAATCTTAAACTTATGCAACCTTTTTTATTTACAGTTTAAATTTAAGTATCGACCAGAGTGAATACAAGAGCATATATATGTATAATATTGGTCGATATTTTCATAACTTCGAATTTTAATATTTCAAGCCATATTTGCCTCGTAATCCAAGAATTATTATATTGTAAAATATAACATAATGTTAGTATTTCGATCATTTACCTTAAGGCATGACTAAAATGGAATAGGAGCGATTTACATTTACTAGCATAAAGAGTGAGGAATTACTAGATATTATTAATTCATTAGTTGATTCATTTCATCGTGCAAATTGTCTTTATTTAAATTATTGTGGGCCAAGAGTTACAATATTTTTATATTACCATTACGTGCACGCAGAGACAGCGTGAAAACTTCTTCTTAGCGTAAAGAGAATTCCATTTTTAACACGTATTTTTTACCTTATTTTATACAACAACAAATAAAATTGCATTCGTCTAGTCTAATTTTCATTGGTTAGTAATATGTTAAATAAATGACACATCTACATATGTTGTTTTATACAAATAAAACACATTTATTTAAAAAATATTACCAAAATAATCACTCTATGAATGAACTTGAAATCAGAGAAGTGGAAATTATCAAAGTGAAGAAGATAATATAAAGGAAGGAGGAAATGAAACGTGGGGATATTTGTGATTTATGGGTGGTTATCTTTAAAAATTAAAATTGATTTGAGATCAAAAATAGAATAACGTACAACAGTTTTTTTTAAAAAAAAAATTACTACATCAATTGGGAGGGGAAAAAAAGGAAGTAGATAGATCATGTGTTTGGATATTACGATATTAACCTTTTTGTTGTTTGTTTATGTGGCATTGGGTAGGGGTAAAATAGGAAAATAATTTATTGGACTACCAACTACCCAAAAATGTGAGGGAGACTTATTTGCTTATATTATTAACTAGCAACCGAGTGCATGCGGAGACTGCGTGCAAATTTCTTCTTGATATAAAAAATTGTTTATATAAAGCGTCTTTTTCTATAGAGTTTATATTGTGTTTAATATAGTTGTGCGCTCATGTAACTTAGGTTTGTTGTATCGCTTAAAATAGCAGATGTGTGTGATAAAATTTTGGATTACCAACAGGTAAAGTGTATGAACTCTCGATTACTCTTTAATAAGAAATTGTATGCTAAAACTCATCCGAAGTCAAAATATTAAAAATCAAAACAAAATTAATGACATATCTTCACAACTTTTAAACTATTGACAATCCGCAATATATATATATATATATATATATATATACACAAAAGCTGGATCAGGTGCTCCATGTTGCTAAATTGACAATACATCTGCAAAAACACCAAGACTAAAAAACCCAATGCATTTATTAGCAGAAAAGGAGATATAAATTAAACCTTTATCATATTTAGGAAATAACTACAACTTTTTCATCTATATTTTTCTTAATCTTATGTTTTCACTTTATGGTTACCATACTATATGCCATGACACATATCATTGCAATAATAACAATAGTAAACAAAAAAAGATGATAATAGTAATAATAATAATTATCGATATAACTTTGTTTTTATTGCAGAATCTTTCCTTAACCTAATGTGGGTTCTTTTAAAAACCATAATGCTTGACTCACTTATACTCGCGCAAAATATTTAATTTTCTCTTTTTGGTTATTTTTGATATATGAGAGTTTTTTCCTTAATCTTAATATATTAAGTTTGTTTTTGTTGCACTAAATTTTTCATTAATTAATTTTTCTCATCTCTTAAATAAGAGAAATCCAATCATATTGTTTGTTAAAAACCTTAGATTCTTTCTTTTGATTTTTGGAAAAATAAAAAAGTGGCAGGTTTTCACAATAGCATTTTCAGTTTCATATAATAGATGGATGGAGTGTATAAAAAATGAGAACGATTAGTAAATAAAAGAAATTAAAATCCACTTAAAACATTGAACTCTAAATCCACTGGAATTAATCTTGCATCAAACATTGGCCTGTTGTTTCCTTTCCTCCAAACTTGTTAAAAGAATTTAAGAAATTGAAGATTATACAGAAAATGAACTTTCTTGTTTAAACTCTCTTTGTAATTGCAAGAAACTGATAATCTGCAAATGCAAAAAAAAAAAAAAAAAAACCATGAATCTGAAAAGTAGAATATGTAAAATGCAATATTAAAAATAAATAACAACCATCTAACACATATCAACAAAGGAATTGAAATCAATTTCAAACTATGACAAATTAAAAAATACTTGGTCGAGAATTTATAATTAAAAAAGGATTTGAATAATAAACTTACAGTGACAAATTGAAGATCTCTAGTAAATGACAAATAAAATCATGTGACCTGCACACTTCAAAATAACAAAAAAAAGAAAGTTAAATCCAATTTTGAAGAGATAAACTCATCAAAAAATAACAATAAAAATTAACGGAATAATTCTTAAATATAAAATAATGAGAAACCAGTAAAATAACAACCATTAAATTACCTGAAATTCTGCAAATAAACACAAAAAGTTGTAGATAAATTGGGCGAATGTTCTTTTAAGGAGGAAAGTGAGCGCCTGAGCGGTCATGCTGTGATCTTTTATTTTGAAAAAGATAGAAAATATGAGTTGATGCTCGGGGTGGTTATTCCAAATTTCAAACAGTCTCAAAAGCATATTTTATCTCCTTCAAGAGACATATCCAAAAGTTGATTAAAGCATACACGCCCATTTTGACGTTGGATTGGGAACTTGAGTAGCAAACTTTCTTTTTCTAGAATTTTGATGGGTATCCGAAACTCATATATGATCATCTGCACATGTAGCTACAAATAGTTACAAAAAAAGAAAGAAAAATAAATAAACGAATAGAGGAGTAGAAAAGTGTGTGACCATTGCCATCATACCCGATTTCTTGTAGAAGAAGCCAAAAAAGTTGCATTTGATCACCAAAATTTAGTGTGTGAAATATACCAAAAATAGTAAATGATAAATCGTATAAAACAATAAAGGTTTCTTCTTTAAAAAAAGGTTTAGAAAAACAAACCATGATGCGCTGCATTCCCATAGTGGCTTCATCATTCCTGTAAATTTATAGACAATAAAGTCAAAGAAAAGAGAAGTAAACAATACTTTACATTAAAGAAGAGGAAAATACGGCTAAATGTAAAAGTAAAAGATGTGGAAGTTTGCCTTAATGGAGAGAAGAGGTGGTTAAATTTCAAATTCAAATATTAGATTTACTCTTATCCAACATTAACGTGTGAATTTGTAGTGAGTAGTTTAGTAATAGGATTTTATTTCTTTTGCCGTGATTAATGGAGATTATGGAGAAGTTGAGAGATTTTATTTTTCAAATTTTGTAGGGGGAAATTAACAAAAATCACTTAAATAACTACCGTATGCTTAAATATAGGAACCAAATTGGGGAATTTTTTTTTGTGAAGAGAGAGAAACTTGGTGTATATATTAATTGTGAAATTTGTTTTTCAAAATCGTCTGAAATTAGAGAGATATATATGGGGTGATTATTCTATTTGAAGCTTATCTTTTTTTTTCTCTCTCTTTTTTTTCCCCTACGGAAAGTTAAAAAATTTGAGGAAGTGGAGAAGTTTTGGGATGAGTAGTGGGGTAGTTGCTCACAATTCTCATTTATTTAAAAAGTTTAGATAATAAATTAAAAGTATGCAACAAATCTGGTATCGTTAACTTACTAAGATCCCCACCTATATGGGATGCGTACAATTTGAATTATGAACTTAGTCGGTTCATGTTTCGATTCAATTATGGTTCATGTTTCGATCCAATTATGGATGACAGTTTGAAAGACTTTAGGTTGCAGATTTCATGTTGAATAAAATTAATTAATGTTAAAAAAGTACACAACTTCTTAAAAATTATACCGGACACACTGAGACAGAATGCTAAAAAATCTTGTGCCACCGCCATCATCGGACAAACCTAATTCCAGCCGCTACGGAGTTCGTTCCACAAGATAATTTCATAACCGATTCGAGACAACAGAAACGGATGCGACCACAAGATGATCGAGTAATGATGGTGGAAACACTACATCATGATGATTGGATGGGGGAGTCGTGCCCGCACCCCAATGAATACTTTTAACACTCATTTTATATAACTATGATATTTGAGTAATTAAATTGTATTTTGTTCTGAACGTCCTATTTGATTTTCAGAAAAGTAAAGACCAGTTAAAGATGGGAGGGAGAGGAAGAGAGTAAGTTGATTCTTTTATTCGATGGGTCCTTCAGCTATGGGGTATATTCACTATTTATAGAGAGTGTTTTACAAATAGATGTTTATCTGCATGTAAAGTGTTTTGATAGGTGGTTATCCATGCAACCATTGGTTGATTAACTTGATTATCCTTCTGACAGCTGGTCCCTTCCTGGAGTGCACGTGTCGTGATATGGCACTTCGTCACGTGGTCTTATGTGAACCATCGTATTTGATAGCCTTATTGTTGGGCTTTTGGCATCAAAAGATCATGTAGACTTATTACGAGACCATGGGTATGCGTAACATGCCTTTGGGTATTGTGCTCGTCGTATCTTGATGCGCAACTTGTAGGGTATCGTTAGTCCTATGGGGCATCGTGGGATCATCCAAGATCTGTAGTGCCACGTGCGGACTATTTGTACCATGTAAGCTCCATCATGATATTGTGAGGCTCGAGAAGCATCACGATGTCCTTTGGGCATCACATGATCGTCTACGATCTATGTCTCTATGGTGGCATAGTGATGCTCTTCTCTTCTTGGGTATCGTGTCAAACGATAAGTGTCTATAAGTAGCAGCATGGCAGCTACTCCATCGTGGCCCGGGGGTGGAAATATGAGGGGTTAACACCATTCCCTCTAGTTCCTTTTGTATTCGTGAGAATAAAGAGGAATTATTGTGCCTCATATCGGGCCACGTGGTGAATTTTGAAACCACGCGTTACGTGGGTGGGAGAACGCATAACGACTCCTAAATTTTTAGGAGTCATGCGCATTAAATGTGGGGGTTAAGGGTCATTAACTCCCCACTAACACCCCCAATTCCTAGGGTTATAAAATCTCTTCACCCCTCATTCTTCCTTTTCACCTTATCATTTACACCCCCTTGCGTCCTATTTTTTTCTTTGCAATTCTTTTCTGCTGCTATCTTTCTGAGTTGTTCTTTCTCCAAAGCTTCTTTTTAAATTCACCAATGATGTCTTCTCTGATCCTGTTTTGGCACCTCTGCCTCTGGTGTTATCGTGTTCTCCCCTGCTAGTGATCCGCCAGCCGTTACCGGAGTTGTTGAGCCTTCCTCCTGTAAGAGAGGTTTTGATGCGGCGGTGAAGTGGTCTTCCTAGGAGTGAGAGGCCAAGAAATCATCAGATAAGGTGGGACTTCCCCACAATATTCAAAATGTGGATTCAACAATCAGTACTGCCACGCAAGAGGAAGTCCATAAATTGTTCTCAGATTACGGGGCTTCGGGCCGCAACTTGGTGGTTATGATTTTGGAGGCGAAGCATAAGGGAGATAAGCCTCCCGCGGAGCATGTCAGAGTTTACTATGTGCAGGTAATGGCGGGGCTTTGATCTTTCTTTGCCCTATTCTACTGTGAAGTATTTAAGGCATGTGTCATATTCCCTAGCTAGCTCACCCCTAATTATTTTGTTATTCTTTCGGTATTCGTCTTCTGGTACCTACTAAAAGGTTTAGAGTGCACGATGATGAGGGTTTTCTTCATATTTGAGGTGTTAGTGTCACCCGCCGGGGCACTTTTCTATTTTTTCAGCCATTGTGACTCTACCAAAAGGATTATGGGTGGAACTATCAGTTCCCATAGTAGCTGGAAGAGTAAATTCTTCTTCGTTAAACCATCAAGATAACAACTTCATCTATGACCGACTCTTCCAGTAAGCAATCTGTTTCACATGTGAAGCTGGAACTGGAACAATTTTATCGTCGTTGTACTTTGAAAGGTTGAAAAAGACAATCCTTATGTTTATATTCAAACTCGTTCCTACAGCATCACTTGCAACCAAGATGTTATACTCATTATCTTGATTGTTAAAAAGAGCTGCTTGTTGTCGACGAGTCTCAGGTGGCAAGCCTCCATATATAACACAACAGTGTTGCCAGTTTTACCTCAAATACCTCTCTGCCCCAGAATGCAACAACACAATCTCCAGACCTGACATTTTTCAAGTCTCCTAAGAGAGTTTTTGCTTCGACCGCAAGAGGTTTAAATCGGTCATAATGTTGTTCTACCAGTTTGGTGGGGGTATTTTAGGAGACTCAAAAGTAAATTGGGCCGGCCTACCCCGAATAAGGCCCAAAAATAAGAAAGTTGAACTGGCCAGTTCGACTATTTTGAAGACAAAAAAACGTCTCGCGTTCGATTGTTATTTCCCGTACGTGGTGCGGGTCTCGCGGACTGGGGTTTGTATATACCACGTTCCCTGATATTCACGCTACACATTAATTATTGTTCACCTACCATCATTAATCGAACTCAGCTATTTGACAGTTCCTCCGTTCGACTGTTCTTCCAGCTGATTTGATCGTTAACCCCCAGCCACTTTTGTTCGAGAGTTACTAGTGTCGAACTAAGGATGGTTCGACAGTTCAGTAGATTTGATACTTTCATGAGCCTCGAACCACATTCGTTTGACAGCTCAGTAGATTCAATTGTTACAAGTGCATCGAACCACTCCAGTTCGACTATTTGCAAATTGGGGTCTTATTAGTCATTTTAGTTTAGCTACGTGTATTATGTGTTCTGGACCAAGCTAGTCCATTCCTTGTAATTGATTAATATTATTTTGGTTGAGTCAAGCCCACTGTATCGATTATCTCGGTTTATTGTAACCTAGACAAAATAAGGCCAAAATATTGGCGCCGTCTGTGGGAACACCTTTTTCCCAGTAGCTCAAGTAAGATGTTTAGGGTAACCCGATCGCAAATGAGGGCAGCAGAGAGAAACAATTCTTAGATGCACCGTCTGACAGGTCCCTAGCCACCCCCGAGGGCGAGGGTGTCATCGACTCCAACTAAGAGGATGCCTCCACCGGTCCAGTAGGATCAGCCAAGGCCAGTGACAGAAGATCGATCCGCGCCAAACATTGAGATAGCAGAGGCGAGCGCTACTATTGGATTGCCGACGGCATTCAGGGATGAAATCCTGGCCATGATTTGCACAACAGTGGTCGCGGCTTTGCCCGCTTCTCAACAACATGCACCTCCACCACCATTTGAGGGCCTGAGGGAGTTCCACGAGAATATGTTTCTGCTACTAGGCACCCCGCTGATTAAGCTGGAGAAAGGGCACACAAGGATGACCGAACGCCAAGATCAGAGCCGATCGAGGTGCAGTCTAGAAGGCACCGTGACGCAGCGAGACATGAGATGAGCTGATGGCATGACTCTAAGGGCAGAGCGAGCTAAACTCACAAGGAAGTTGGAGAGACTAAACAAAGAAAGAAACGAGGTTGAGAATATGATATCACTATTGGGAAGGACTCATATGAGCACACCGTTTAGTGCCGAGATAGGGCCGAGGTTTTGGGACATGGTGAGAAGATACCACAATTGAAAACATATGATGAAAAGCAAGATTCAAAGGAGCACATCTTCTATCTAGATGGATTGCTTTCGTTACAAGGATTCAGTGACAATGTGCAAGCGCGCCTTTTTGCCACCACATTGACTGAAGTAGCACTGGATTGGTTCACCAAAATCCCCGCGGGGATAATAAAAAGTTACGAGGAACTAAGGAAAAAGTTCATAAATCAATTCTCGAGTCAAACAAGGACGGTGATGGATCATTCCCAACTATACTCAATGAAGCAAAGGGACAAGGAGACCTTGAAAGATTTTATGAGGAGGTTCAATGCAGAGTTGTTGAAGATAGATAACCCAAATGGTGAGATGGCCACAAATATCATTTTTCACGTGACCACGAATGAAGCTTTTGCAAGGACTTGCTTAAGGCAAAGCCAATGACGATCGAAGAAATCAACAAACTCTCACATCAGGTGGTGCACCGCGAGCAAATGAGAGCTGCGAAGGCCATTACTCATGCCCCCAAGGCCAAAGAAAGAGGAAGTGCGGACCAAGGTTATAACGGGAGTAGAAACAACATGCACATGAATTCGTCACCAAGAAGATACACTCCCCTAAACACTGATATCATGACAGTGTACGGGGCAACAAAGAGGAAAGGATGGCTGGAGGAGCCAAGGAAGATGAAAGACTCCCCAGTGACGAGACTATCAACCCGCTCCTGCAAATATCACAAGCAGAATGGACATAACACGAAGGACTGCAAGGACTTGAAAGACGAAATAGAACAACTGATCAAGGATGGCAAGCTTGCTGAATATATCAAAAGCTTGAAGGATGAAGAGGAACCGGTATAGGTCTCAGTCTCTCCGAAAGGACAAACAGAAGATGACGGATAATCCGTAGATCATGGATTATCCCCAGCTAATGGACAACCAACCCACAAAGAGCATCATACACATGATCTCGGGAGGTTCGATCGGCGCTGATTTCGTCAAGGGACGAAAAAGGGTTACGAGGGAGATTGATGCAGACTGCTATGTGGGTTTCGTTGACCTACTCAGAATAAAGGAAATGAGGTCAGATGAGATCACCTTCTCAAGAGCGGACATGCTGAAGCTGAGTCTTCAAGCGATTCAGGCTGGTAAGTTGGATTGCCTGTTAGTAGTAACGGTGGATATTGTTAACTTCGGTGTGAAGAAGGTTTTCATAGATAATGAAAGCTAGGTCAACGTGCTCATGGCCCCAACTTGGGAACAAATGGCGCTTGGCGATGGCAAGATAGAGGCAGTCACGACCTCGCTGCGCGGGTTACGCGGTATGGAGGTCATGCCACGTGAAATTGTCCCTCTCCCCACTTCGCTTGGGATTTCGCCTCAAAGAAAGACCATGCTCGTCAATTACGTGGCGCTCAATGCCTTCCGAGCAGTGCCTTCAATGCACCACCAAATGGTGAAGTTTCCAACCATGTGAGGAACGGGAGATTATTGCTGATCACAGGCAAGGATGGCTTTCTTATGTACCGTCCCTCAAGTTGCCACCCCGTGAAGAGAAAGAGGCCCTGGCCGCCCTTGGTCCCGTGGAGATGGAAGAGATCGATTGACCCGATCTTTACTATTGGTGCTAGCTGAATTATTTCGCGTACTTTGGAACAATATTTATTCGTCCCCTAAATTGCCTCGTGCTTTAGGGGATGGTGTGTAAAAACTTAAAACAGGAACTACAGAGGCTTGAGTTCTGGGGAACCCCTCGGGAAACGTAGGCAACCTGGCCATGTGTTAGGCTCAGCCCTATCTTATTATCCGACTTCAGTCTTTGTTGGGGTATATATTGCGCTCTTTTGATGAGACTCCTTAAGAGGTACCAACATGTACACACAAGATGGGCCCACCTGAGGCCCAAGCGGCCGCCATAAAGGATGCTTAAACTTTCGGTTCAGGCGGTGAGGGGGATAATGGCGAGTTGCCGCCAAGAGGTGGTTGGCCATCCTACGCAAATAGACTTGAGTGGGATTACATTAGATGATTAGTTGATGTAATTAGTGAAAGTTAGGAATGCAATGTAATTCTAGTTTTCATTCTTTGAAAGACAGGATTTTGAGAATTTGTTAGTTAAAAAAATTAAAATTTGAGAAGTGGATTGACTCGTGTGTACTATTAGTTATAATGCAACAAAATATTAAACAAGAGGGAATGAAAAAGGTAGTTGCAAGAGGTAATATGAATTACAACATCACTAATCTATATTGGCATCAGAAAGCTTGTGTATGGCTACTTGCAAATCTGAAAGAAATCAATTATTCCATGAATCTATGAAAGAGGTAGTTGCATATTCTCATCAAATAAGATTTTTTTTTAAATCGTCAAATAATATAGATTTTAAAATACTCTTTAACTGTGTGACAACTTGACTATATTTCTTTCTAGATTTATAAGAAAATTACCAAATGTCAAGATCTCGTGTATTTAAGATAAAAAGATTCTCTTATAATCCTAATTATGTAAAATCGATAATGCAATTTTGCCAACTTTTTTTCATTCTCTTTTGTTTAGTTTCTTGTTGCATTATAACTAATAACAAAAACGTGAGTCAATACATTTCTCATATCGAAATTCCAGTAATCCACAAGCTTTCAAATTGGTCTTTCAAAATAAAAACTGGAATGACTAACAAATATTTGTAAATGTCACCAATTACATCAACTAATTATTTAACGTAACTCGCCTTAAATCTTTCTCCATAGACAGCCCACCACCTAGCGGTAAACCAGGGGCGGACCGTAGGCTGGGCTTACATAGGTTAAAGCCCAGGTGAAAAATTCAGTAGCCCATTAGTAGTACTTATATATAATATATATAATTTAGGCCCAGAAAAAATAAAATATAGATACAAATATTAAGGCCCACTTCTTTGTTTTTTTTTTTGATAACTCCCACTTCTTTGTTTTTGTAGGAAGAATAAAAGCCCACAATAATAACACAATTGACCCTAAACACTTAATTAACAAATGAAAAAAAAGGAACAAATATACTCACCTGGGCGTTGGCACTTGACAGTAAGCAAATAACAGAGCACCTCCACTTTCTCTTCACATGTGCCAAAAGGGGACCATCTCTTTCTTATTATTTTAAGATCCCACTCAATTGAGAAATTACACAATACACCAAAGAGGTAATTTCTTCTTATTATTAATCATAAACTTGATTTTATTGTAGATTATTGGTAGTTTGATACTTTTAAAAGAAATAAACCTAATTATTTTATTTCCAAATCAATCCCTTGAGTTTTTTGCTCTTTTGTTGGGTGATTGTAATAAAGTTAACTATGTATATTTTGTGAGAATCTTAGTACAAATAAGTTGAATTTTGAATTAAATTGTGTTGAAGCTTTTTAAGAATGATTATTATTTCATTAAATTATTTTTTTAAGCGCTTTTCATGTTTGTGTTGCAACGTTTATATTAAGTCTTGATGTTAAATGTATTAGGTGATAATGAGCTCTCAAGAAAATAAGAAAATGAAGAAAACTATTCTTTCTTTTTATAAACCGAAAGAGCCGAAAGAGCATAGTTCAACAAGTATAGAGCATAATACGTCGAACGATGCTACCACAACTCATGACGACCAACATCATTCAGTATCTCAAACAGTTGAAGCAAATATTGGTTCTGTAGAACGAGATACTGGGAAACGTATGCAGATATGTCAATATCTGGTCAACCAAATAGATGAGGTTAGGCGAGCTTACATCAAATTGGGGCCATATCGGCCTAAAATTAACTACCCATTTACTAATGATGGAACACAAAAGCGACGTTTTCAAAGCTCATGGGGTGACCAATTTTCATGGATAGAATACTCTATTCATAAAGATGTTGTATTTTGCTTTCCTTGTTTTGTTTGTGGAAAAAGTCGTGATGCCAATCATCTTGCATTCACCATTGAAGGATTTAAAAATTGGAAGAGAGTTGGTGGTGAGAAGTGTTCATTTCTAGTACATGTCGGAGGTCATAATTCACCACATAGAAATGTAACTAGTCACATTGATAAAGTGATGAATCCACAAAGTTCAGAAGAAGTCTAAAAGAATAGATTCCGACTCAAGGTGGCAATTGAATGCATTCGGTGGCTTAGCTTGCAAGGATGTGCATTTAGAGGACACCACGACGAATCAGCTTCATCGGATAACAAAGGTAATTTCATGGAAATGACTGACCTTTTGGGAAGAATAAACAAGGATTTGTATGTTATCATCGAGGGTGCTCCATTAAATGCAAAATATACTTCACCTAAGATTCAGAAAGAGCTTTTGCATATTCTTGGTGACAAAGTGAGAATGAAGGTCCGTGAGGAAATTGGGGATGCAAAGTATTGTCTTTTGGTTGATGAAGCTAAAGATGTATCTAGTAAGGAGCAAATGGCTATTGTTTTGAGATACGTTGATGCTCGTGGAATTATAAGAGAACAATTTTTTGATATTGTGCATGTCACAGACACCACTGCTGCAACACTTAAGAATGCGATATGCACCGCTCTCTTTCGATATGATCGACTCGTCACCAACATCAGGGGTCAGGGATACGACGGGGCCAGTAATATGCGTGGTTCGTGGAATGGGTTGCAAGCCCTTTTTTTTTTGAGAGATTGTCCATACACTTACTATGTGCATTGTTTTGCCCATCGACTACAACTAGCATTGGTTGCGGCTGCTGAAAGTGAGATATCTGTTTGTTCATTTTTTTCAAAGTTGACTCTCATTATAAATATTTTTAGTGGATCTCCTAAACGTCAAGCGGAGTTACATGTTGCGCAAACTGCTGAAATTGAAAAAATGATAGCTAGTGGTCAGCGTGAAACAGGTAAGGGTGCAAATTAGATTGGTACATTACAAAGGGCAGGGAAGACTCGTTGGAGTTCACATTTCGAGTCAATTTGTAGTGTAGTAGACATGTATGAGGCTGTGATGACGGTTCTTGAGAATATAATTGAGCGAGAGTCTTGTAATAAGACAAATGGTGATGCTGTGATAGTTTTGGAAGTAATGAGGACCTTTGATTTTATATTTACCTTGAGGTTAATGCAGAGAATTATGGCGATTTCAAATTTGCTCTGTGAGTCTTTACAAAAAAATCTTTGGATATTTTAAGTGCAATGGACTTAGTCTCATCTACAAAGGAATTGCTTAACACTCTGATAAAACAAGGTTGGGATTATCATTATAAATAAGTTGTGAAAGTTTGCACAGAGTATGAGATTGAAATACCTAACATGGATTCTTGCTATAAGTCTTCCTTAAGGAGCTCTTCTCGACGGTATGATTCTGTTACTACTTTTCATCACTATCGCTTCGATATATTTAATGTTATCATAGATTTTCAAGTGGAAGAGATAAATAGAAGATTTAATGATGAGGCTGTGGAACTTCTCAAACTAAGTACTTCATTGGATCCTCGAGATGGTTTTAAGTTGTTTGATATGGACCATATTTGCACACTTGCTGAGAGGTTTTATGTTGATGATTTTTCTGATCAAGATTTACGTTATTTGAGGATTCAGTTAGACCATTATAAATGTGATATTATACGGCATGAGAAGTTTCAGAACATTTCATCAGTTCCCGAGTTATGCGAACGATTATTTGAGACAAATAAGAGAGAAACTTATAATTTGATTGATAGGTTAATTCGTCTTGTTCTAACTATTCCTGTTTCTACGGCAACAACAGAGCGAGCATTTTCAGCAATGAAGATTGTTAAATCAGTTCGGCGCAATAAAATGGAAGAAGGATATTTGGCGAATAATATGGTTATTTACATTGAAAGAGAACTATCAAAAAGTATAGATATAGATTCTGTCATTGATGAATTTTATTCTATGAAGGATCGAAGAGCTCATCTTCGATAGTATTGTTATTTCTAGTGTTTAATATTATGAAGTTTTCACGTTTATAATCTTGTATTGGACAATGACTTTATCATTTTATTTAATATATCTGTACTTAAGTTTTTTTTTTCTTTCTTGAGTATAAACGTAGCCCAGGTAAAGAAAAAATCTTGGATCCACCCCTGCGGTAAACCATCATTAACACATCACCCTCCCCCTCCAAACCCGTACTCCAATGCAACTTAGAATCAGCGCCCCTCTCCTTCACATAAACCACGTGGATCCTCCATTTCTCCGTTCCACGTTCTCTTTCCTCCCCCACTCCTCTCACTGTCTCTCCTCTTCCTCGACCGACATTATGAACCGGCAAACTAGGTACAACTTGTGGATACCCAACCAGGTATCGATGCAATTCTAGTGAAAAGAAAGCCCACATGACATTTTTCTCTACTCGGACTTTCCGTACTCTGTCCAATAAATGGAGCACTCCTGACCAGGACCCGACACCTCGACTCGGGTCAAAGTGTCAATTGCCACTCTAGTAGCAGGCTATAGTGCGCCTTGATTCGGCATTGAAGGCTTGGATTCAGAGGCTAGTTTGCCTTTGAGGATTGCTACAGATCGGGTCGCTTGGTGTAAGAAAACTGTTAGTTCATGCGCTTGGTACTCCGATGCCAGGGATAGGATCCATTAGCAAATGAGTGCAGCAATATTAATGGTGGTGAGGTCGACGACATACGACATAGGTGAACCAAAGATGTTATTAGATGAAGAGGCCATTTGTTTGTTTATAGTGTATTTGGTTACTACTTTGACTTTGAGTTGTTTTTTTCAAAAAAATATTTTAAAATAATGGTGGGAGGAATGAACGAAATAGTGTGACTATACTGTTGAGGGTTGCTGTGACTATACTGTTGAGGGTTGCAGGAATCATCTAGAAGTAAGGTGGGTGTGTAGGTATATTTTTATTGTAAATAATTTTGGTGAGTGAAAATTGTTGGTGTTTTATAAACTTTTTATAGTGGTTGAGTTGAGTAATGAGTATTTAACAGTTTTAGATTTTCATTGAATTTTTTTTTGAGAGATTTCTCATATTTGAAGTAGAGACTACAATGTGAGTAATTTTAAATACATACAAACTTTCATAATTTTCAGTTATACTCTTTTAAGAAAATGTGTAGAACGTAGTCCGGGTTAAATGTAGTACCTAAGTTCTAACTTCAACAGTGGACTACAAAATGGAACACAATGCAAAATCAACATAACTTTATCAATGAAGAAGATTTTAGTATAATACGCTGCAATATATTTGATACTACATAATATAGTAACAAAACGTGTCATATCACGTGGATGCCACAATTGCAAGAATCACCATTATTTGTATATAACGAACTAGGCACCCTATAATATCTCATTGGAAAGCCACGGATGTCTAGGTTGTAATGCAACAAGCGGATTTCAATTTGGAAGTTCGGAATAGAAGTTATGCCCAAAATGGTGGAGCTGCGCAGATCTGGACATAATATCGAATACGATGTTGAATATCACCCCCGATATGCCATTTTCGACATACCATGGCCCTTTTGCCTATAAATACCCCTCCATATCACCATAAATGGGAGAGAGAACGCCTAGGGAATCCCTCCATAGCTCCTATATTGAATATATTCGATATAGCCCCCGATATCACCCCGACATCACATCCGACATCACATTCGATATGCACAGACCCGACTTGTATTCAACATAGAGAACATTTTACGTATCCATTTGATATGTACCTTATATGTATGGAAAGCTACATGAGGAGTCTACTTTCCATAGGAAGAAGCAGATCGAGGTTTTGTTATACGTACATCGAGATATGGCCGATATCGTGAGGCCTCGACATTGCACCCGTCATGCAAGATACCCGACATGATACTCGATGTCGAGGACATTCGACATGTCTCCCCGACATGTACCTTATATGGTTGGAAAAGCTAAGGGAGTCTACTTTCCGTATCAAGAAGAGAATTAAGGTTTGGACCTTTCTACAAGGAGATATGGTCAAAACCGTGAACCCGCACCATGCATAAACAAGTGAATCACATAGCCCGATTAGCGCTCGGTCATCAGAATAGACAAATAAACTACGTTCGGCTTGATTCCCTCAAAGAGATGCGTAGGTAGCTTGGGATAACCCGAGCCCAGTTCGAAATCATCAAATATACACCCGTCCCCTCACCACGTCGCTTGGAGTACATGTGTACAAAGGATAAAGCTGGTTTCCAGCGTAGCCTAGAACCAGCATGATGTGGAGTGTTTCGTCAGCCTGCCAAGCCAGCGGACGACAACGTACCAAAAAATTGGCGTCGTTTGTCGAAATACACTGGAATGTACTTGGAAATAAGCATGCAACCTTAAAATTCAATCGAGTTCATCAAGAACAATGGTGGATTGGAGCGTCATCAGACTTGTGCCTTACATGAAGCTCATTCTTACGGTTCTGGGTTGACTCACATTCATCAAAACAATGGAGCATATCGAGCACCCAATTCTTCCGTTCTGCCAATCAAGATAAGTCATATTAATTACATTATATTATTCACCTGCATATTCTGCAGTTAATTACGTTATAATTATTCACTTACGTATCGAGCTTATTTTCGATATCGAAATCTCTTTTCGATGTCGAGCCTATTTTCGATGTTGAGCCTATTTGGGATGTCGAGCCTATTTTTGATATCAAGTCTATTTTCGATGTCGAGCCTATTTTCGATATCGAGCTCATCTTCGATATAAACATCCACCTTCGATATACACCATTTCCGATATAGAGACTATCTTCGACATCTCTTAAGCCCGATATCATACCCGATATCATAACTTACCCAATATACGTATACACTTGATATCTCGTATCTTCGATATAATCCCGGATTCGATATCGCCCAGATTCGATATAATCCCAAATTCGATATTATCTCAGATTCCATATCACTTAGATTCGATATAATTCCAGATTTGATATTATCCCAGATTCGAGATCACCCAGATTCGATTGTATCCCATATTCGATACCACCCTAGGTTCGATGTCTTTCAGACTCGAGGAAGTGATGGTCCAGGAATCACTTGGCCTTATTAATTTCTACTTTTAATTATGTTGGAACAATTTATATTTACCTGAATCGCATTTCCTCCATATTTGGCAGACCTCTATCTATTACTAATCTTTATCTTGCGAATGCTATATATCTATCTCTTTCATAGTAATAGACTGATTGTAGGAGCGAACATATCCTACGGGATAAGACAGAAATATACCTTAAAAACGGCAAAAGTATCTTCTATCCTAAGGGTAGGCAGATCGGATGCTCTCCGTTTCTTGGCCGTTAAGTATCTTGAAGTTTATATTGATATATCCTTGCATATATTGTTACCCGTTTAAATGATAGGAACGTAGACATCCTCCATCAACAAAACAAGGAGAAGAAGAGATCCCCTATCAATCGAGATAAGGAGCAAGAAAAAAAGTAAAAATAAAATAAAATGCTAGTACAACAACAAAGAGGTATCTCCCTCATAACATATCGTTTGAAAAGGCGACTGTCCATATGCCTCCACATCAAAGATGCTGGTAAAATATCTAAGAGGTATCGCCCTCAGGACATATCGCTTGAAAATGTGACTGTCCATATACCTCCACGGCAAAGATACTGGTAAAACAACAGAGAGATATCGCCCTCAGGACATATCGCTTACAACGACAAATATCTATATACCCTCGTGGTGGATACAGTGATACAACAACAAAGGTTACGTTATCTCGAATACTTATACAGGTCAACATACCTCTTATCCTTCGGGAGACGGCAGAGAATACCTTAACATGTAGACATATTTTTGTCCCACGGGTCAATATAGAAAATGCCTTAAATGGTAGAATTATCTTATATCCTTTGAGAAAAAGCCAGAAAATACCTTAACAAGTAATTTTTTTATTTACTATCCTATAGGATATGACATAAAATATTTAACTAGACTCTGAAACCCTCTTATTCACGAACTCAAACGAGGAAACGGACAATGTTGACAACACAAACGAGACATGCTAGAAATGGCAGCATCACTTCTACCAATATGGTAAAATGCCAGCTATGGCAGAGCCACATCTACCTATAAGGTAAAATGCTAGAAATGGCACTTCTACCTATACGATCAAATTCCAGAAATGGCAGAGTAACAACTACCTATACGGTAATATGTTCGAAATGATAAGAGTTACATGTGCCTTTATGAAAACATGCTAGAAATGGCAAGAGTCACATCTACCTACACGGTAACATACCAGAAATGGCAAAGCAACGTCTACCTATACAATTTCATGCCTAAATTGACAGAAGGATATTTACCTATGCGGTACCAAACCTGAAATGCAAATAAATCTGTACCTATGCGGTACCATGCCTATAACCGCAGAGACATATTTACCTACGCGGTACCCTACCTTAAATGACAATGAATCATGCACCCACGAGATACCCTAACTGAAATGACAACAAATCAAATGCATGATTCCATACACAGTATTCCTTGAAATATTACAAATAAATAAGTTACTTTGAGACACCACGCAAATCGTAGAAACTTGCGCACAAATATGAGATGACACGCTTGTATTAATCCAGACAAAAATGAACTAAGACAAACTTGATTACAACATCAAGTACCAGCGCGGTAACCCACCTCTTAAGGCACAATGACTAGTACCTACGTGGTATCCTCGCCTCATACGGCACAAAAACAAGTACCTATGCGGTACCCCGCCTCTTAAGGCGCAATAAAGCATCGAAATGAGACCCCACCTCTCAAGGGCACATAATCGTCGCCAAGTACCTCCTCTAAATCTGGCCCAAGGACAGAAAGGTCAAGCAATTAGCTAGACGCCCACTCTGCGTAATTATAATAAACTGAAGATAACACCTATAAAATGGTAGAATACTGCTAGACGCTCAAAAACAACGCAATAATACGATTAAATGAATAAATCATTTATATCATAATTTTATAGCAGTAGGGTTATATTCGTCACCGTACTGCGACCAATCTTACAACGTGAAACACGTTCATTATCGCGTGCGAGACGCGAGTCACGAAAAAGACCAAGTTTTGAAACATGTTGCAGACGATAACATCATGTATATCTACTATGAGGGTTAACATCTTACCCATACTGGTCAATCAATTCAAAAGCAATCCATTCGAGGTGGTACGATATGACTTTACCCTTTAAGGTATTGTCAATTTCTGAATGTAGCTGGCACCAACGGTAAATTCTCATCACTAATGAGATCTCCAATAATACCACTACGATTATAAGATATATAATGCAAGGTTCAAAAGGAACAACTACTATTCAAATAAATGAGGATACATTGTTTGAATAAAATCGCTCCAAAGCACAAGAACTGTTGGCCAAAAGATCATTCCAAGCAGCATAATATGCTACGCTATACATCAGCGTAAACTATACGACTCTTTCAAAGGGTGACCAACCTACACCCCTTAGTAGCGCACGCACGCGATCTAATACGCACTAGGCGCAGACCTAAGAATGTCAAGAAACTTATCTGCGTCCATCATCACATTCATCATTTTCACAATGGCTATAGCCAAGAACCTTCCTTACGATGACTTATCGCTCATTACATATCTTATCCTCTTTAAGATTGACAAAGCGCATGTTTAAGTTACATGGAAGAGAATGTTGACATCTCTCATTAAACCTATAAATGATATGAATGTAAACCGTCATTTACAAACATTGGCCTGGGGAGCCTTGACTCGGCCATGACGGGCATTAACTTTTCCAAATGATGTTCATATGATTTTTGCTCTCGCTGCAACCTTGCTTAACTTTAAGCATTTTACTATCAATTGATTTGCCTAAGGAAAAGGCAGAAAATACCTCAAACGGTAAATGATATCTCCTATCCTACGAGACATGATAGGGAATACCGCCAATCAACACTACACTCTTTTTCTTGAGAATCTCGACAACGCCATCAGGCTCAACATTATCATACCTACACTCTGCGTTGCTGATAGCTCAAAACCACCCGTGAGATGTAATAAATACTTGAATCTACACTCGACAATAGCTTCATCTAGCAACCGCCCCATTATGGTATAGTGAAACATACCTTGCGCGGTATCCAAGTCATTTACCTCTCATGATACAATGCAATATTCTCTGCATGCTATTTATGTCGTAGGGCATATTGAACACGTTATCATAGATCATACTTCACAAGGTATAACAAGAATCGTTTGTGATACGATGTCAACTACATCTACATATAAAGGTAATAGAAGCGCAGTCAGATACTACATCTGATAAAGTACTCTAATAACTCAAGAGGTATCTACAAAATTTGGGTTGGTTACGTACCACCTCAACAAACGCGAGACCCAACCACACTAACGCTATGGACGGGCTAGAGCATTCAAAAATTTTTGCATACCCCAAGTTATTATCAAGCTAAAATCATAATAAACAATAAAGAACGCAAGGTTGGTAAAGACAACATTTTCGTACACGGCCATATACACAATCGCAAGTTATATCACATACAACCTCACACATAAAAAACCTAAGCGGTCCAATTCGTCTCTAACATTAATGCTTTGGGGGCCACGACGGCCTACCGCAGAGAACAACCCTTCTCGTGTTCTACATTGCCCCATACCAAGACATATTACCACTATATTGTTATGGAAAGAAACTCGACATACCTTGCTGCTTTGATATAATGGGGATTCAATATCCAGGGTCGCATAACGACAAAGGGTCCCCAATAAAATAATAGCATCCGGACAAGAGGTGGGGACCAACTTATAAAATAAACACACGTGGGCCACATCGACAATAAATGGTTTTCTATATCGGGGAGAAATCGAAAACATATATTCGGTATCCACCCAATATCGCAAAATTTTTGACTTTCATCTTAACGAAATTGTCTAGGATAATGGGGGAGTATCCGAGCTCTATTTACACTATCCCAATTCATTGTTCATACAACTCAAAAACTGGGGAGAATGAAGGGTATACCTCAATAAAATACTCGAGCATACAAATCAAGTTTACGAATTATCATCTAAAATGATAACTCCTAAACTAGGGGACTACTGGTATGTATAAATATATCATTCAATGCTCATGTTCTAAAAGCACACTTGAAACTGAGGGACTACTGATACTACATAATATAGTAACAATACGTGTCATATCACGTGGATGCCACAATCACAAGGATCACCATTATTTGTATATAACAAACTAGGCACCCTATGATATATCATTGGAAAGCCACGAATGTCTAGGTCGTAATGCAATAAGAGAATTGCAATTCCGAGGTCCGAAGTGGAGTTATGCTTGAAACGGTGGAGCTGCACAGATCTTGACATCATATCGAATATGATGTCGAATATCACCCTCGATATGCCATTTTCGACATACCATAGACCTTTTGCCTATAAATACCCCTCTATTTGGCCATAAATGGGAGAGGGAATACCTAAGGAGCCCCCTCACAACTCCTATATCGAATATATTCGATATAGCCCCCGACATCACCCCCAACATCACATTCGACATCACATTTGACATCACATTCGATATGCACACCCCATACTTGTATTCGATATAGATGATGTTCTACGTATCCATTCGATATGTACCTTATATTTATGGAAAGCTACCAGAGTCTATTTTCTATAAAAAGAAGCAAACCGAGGTTTTGATATACATCGAGATATGGTCGATAACGCGAGGCCTCAACATCGCACCTGACATGCAAGATACCAAACATGATATTCGATGTCGAGGACATTCGACATGTCTCCCCGACATGTACCTTATATTCTTGAAATTCTAAGGGAGTCTACTTTTTGTATCAAGAAGCAGATCAAAGTTTGGACCTTCCTACAAGGAGATATGGTCAAAACCGTGAACCCGCACCATGCAGAAACAAGTGAATCACATAGCCCGATTAGTGCTCGATCATCAAAATAGACAAATGAACTACGCTCGGCTTGATTCCCTCAAGGAGATACGTAGGCAGCTTGGGATAACCCGAGTCTAGTTTGAAATCATCAAAGATCCATCCATCTCCTCACCATATCGCTTAGAGTACATGTGTGCAAAGGACAAAGTTGGTTCCAACGTAGCCTATAACCAGCATGATGTGGAGTGTTTCTTCAGCCCGCCAAGCCAGTGGACGACAACGCACCAAATCATAATTAATCACTAAATGTTAATGAAATAATAATACGAGTTTGCCATGTAAAACTCTATTAGGAGGCTACCTAATATAAATCTCCATCTCATGTAATTGTAACCTATGTAAAAAATAAATAGTGAAAATATTAGCTTCTATAGATAGTCATAGACGAGCTGGGTAAACAAATCGATGTGTCTTTTGCTTTTTGTTGTTTATACTTTTCTGCTTTTAATATTGTAGTACCGTGAAAAGGTTTCAAACCACGTTTAGCAATGATCAATTGAAGTTATTCGGATTATGCAGTTTTATTTGTGAAACATTACTTATTGAATTTCCTTGCTACATTTTTCTCATTCTCTTATATGTATTTAATTTATCGCATTAAAATGACTAACTGAAATTTTTAGAGATTGAATTAACGCATACACGTTATCTAGACCATATGGAGTATCCTAGGTGTCCGCGTAAAAAATACAACAATAGATTTTTTTTATGTCCAATCGATGTGGCTGCTCTGAACTGTATTGATGGGGTTTTGTAGAGGAGTACCATGTATGGGTATCTCAAGGTGAAAGCTATAACGGGCATAGTAACCACGCAGGGAAGTCGTCAAAACATGAAGTTAGAAATGACCCCGATGATGTTCAGGATGTGATTCCATTTAGCTCTACTTGATGACAATTTTGGAGGCCAATTGCCAAAGGAGCTTAATTCTGATGCAAAAACACTTTTACAATTATTAAGTTGGTCGGAGATTAAGTTGTAAAAAGATAAAGACAAGTCGGTGTTGGAGTGGGTGTCAAAGGTTTTTTAAATATAAGAACCAACACAACAATAGCAAAGCCGCGTGAAAAGGTTCTTAAAACTATATCGTGATGCTTTAGGTCCAGAAGAAGAACACTTACTACCAGGTTCATTATACACTACGGAGAAGATGATGTAGGGTTTGGGCTCAGATACAAAACAATTGTGTGAAAAAATTTGTTTCTAGTTCAATAGCGAATTCAAATCTACCGAAAACGTGGTGTATCCTGAATAGGGGCCCGAGATAAATGAAATAGGTCGAAAGAAGTTTATCTCAAGAAAAAAGTTATGGTACTTTCTTTTGGCCTCGCATCTTCAACGACTGTTCCTGAGATGAATGACAACTAATCACATGATGTGGCACTTAAAGTGTAGGGAGTCCGACGATGTTATGGTTCACCCGACTTCACGGGAAGCAAAGAAACATTTTGATAGGACACTCTCAATTTGTTGTCGAGACACTAAACATTCGTATTGGTCTTTGCCCTGGCGAGTGTTTGGGAACTTCTCTCAATACTCTTGTTGACCTGTGTTCACGACTCCTTATAACCTTCCTCCAGATCTTTGCATAAGAGAGGAGTATATCTTCTTGAGCCTGGTCATATCGAGTCCTACGAGACCACGCCAAAACATTGACATTGTTTTTCTATCGTGAATTGACTAGTTAAAGGTATCGTGGCACAAGGGTGTTCTTACTTATGACAGCTTCAGACGACACAATTTTTAGTTGAGGGCTGCAATAATGTGGACTATCAGATACAGGATGTTGTACCAATAGAGCACACATGGAAAATTATCGCGCCCTTATTGCATTGAGAATACGAAGTCGTTCACATTGGCCATGGTAAGAAAACAATGTTATGGGGTTGCCATCGTCGTTTTTTGCCAGCGGATCATGAATTTCGCTATTACATGATGGGATTTTAAAGACACAAAGAATTTGATGCATGTACGGAGAAGACCAGGAGAAGAAATGACAGCAATTGTGTACCATGTCTACAAAACCAAACACACCCAAAATAAGAGGGTGCGGAACGCCACATAATTGGTGTTGGAGGAGCATCGTTTGGGAATACACTACTGGTCTACGAACTTGCTTTGACACAACCTGAATGCTTTGCGAGAATAACTTCTTTGAAAACATCAAGAATACAATGTTGGACGACCCTGCAAAAGAAATAGACATCTTGAATGCTACGAGAGACTTGAAAGAGTTGACTACTAGGCATGAGCTTTTTCCTATTGATATCGATAATGGTAAAACCTACAAACCGAAAGCTACGTTCTGCCTTAGTAGGGACCAAAAGAAATTAATGCATTAGTGGTTGCTTGGTTTGCACTTTTTGCACGGGTATGCTTCCAATATTCTGCGTTGCGTGCAAGAGCAACAAATTGAAGTTGTTTAGGATGAAGAGTCACAATTTTCATGTGTCCATGCAAAGGTTAATACCTATTGCATTTTGTGATTTTCTTATTGACTCAGTATGGGGGACACTAGTAGAGGTCAGCATTTTTTTTCGAGCATTGTGTGCCACAGAGATTAAAAAACCGTGCATGAAATCATTGGAAGAATCAATCGTGATAACTCTCTGCAAATTGGAGAAGGTATTTCCTTTGAGATTTTTTTGATTCTGGAGCACTTCATGATACATCTCTTCTATGAAGCCAGGTTTGGTGGACCCGTACAATATAGTTGTATGTACCTTTTCGAGAAGTAAATCATTTTGTATTTACGCGTTATCATTATTTATTAGGTTAAAAATTATGCGGGTTAATATCCCTTCTCAATTTATATTGGTGAATTTCCTTGTAGGAGAATGAACTGGATGAAGAAAACATTGTTGAACAAACCTCGGGTCGAAGGTTTAACTGTGAATGCTTTTACAAGGTCAGAGATCACCAATTTGTGTTTGCACTATTTTGACACCAATGCTCAAATAAGATACAACCGACTCAGTCGAAATGAAGCTGAAATATGTGGTGATTTCTCGGGGTAACTATTGATTTTCCATAAAAGAGGGAAATGGCTAAGCCTAGAGAAGAAGGATCTATTTCTTACTCTCTATAACCACAACCTGTTGAGCTTTATACACTGTTGAATTTTCCAAAAGTCGACAATTGGGTCTGGTGTATATAAATTTTTTAAATACTTTTTAATTCTTTCACTTTTGTATATGTATTCCACATGGTTATAGGTTGTTCGAGGATTTGTGTTGTAGTGAGCTAAGTCCATGCTAAAAACATATAGGATGTTAAAGAACAAAGTATGCAAATATAGTGTTACACCAATGTTCCTTTTAGCAAGGGAACGGTCAAGAAATAATAAAATAGTAAATATAGTTATTAACCAAGTATCGTATCTCAAGGGAGTGGTGGGTTGCTTATTAGAATCACTCAAAAGGTAAAAGCACCAATGTTTGTCACGACTGCTACCTTCTATGCTTACATGACGAATGGTATGTGAATGCAGAATGTTATTAATGTAAATGGATATGAATGTAGGTTCTGGATAACAGTTTTGAATGCAAGACAATACTAAACTAGAATGCAATGAAAAACAATGTGAATGCAAAGAGTGACTTTGATGCAAGAAAACAATTTGTATGAAAGGAAAACTAATTCTAAATTAGCAAAGGAAACAAATCATGGATTGATTGACTTGCAGAAAAACTAGTTATCAACTAAACTAATGCAAGACATAATGTAAACAAGACAAAATTTAAGATGATTGATGATTGATTATTTGGTTGTAAACAAATTGTTTAAAAGATATTTGGAGGTTGGGTTTCACTACTGATTCAACCACAATAGTTCATGGACAAACTACCTATGATCTATTGAGACACTTGATTATATGCTTGAGTTCTATGTGTCAAATGGGTTCGTGACCTATAAATGGAGTTATCCTAACTATAAATTCTTAAGTCTCTAATTACGCACCACGTTAGCGTAATCAATCAAGTTGAAAATTATTTTAGAAGCGATATTCAGTCTGCAATCCAATTAACTCATCCATTAATGTTAATGTAACACACATAACAAAGATTGATTTAGTATGATATAGGGGCTACGAATTAGCTTTGTTAGTGTACCGAAGTCATATATCACATGTATACATTAATAGCTTAACTCTACACTCTGGCTGTCCCAGTGTAGTGTATCCATTCATCAGCGAGAATAATACTAATCATGCAAAATAAGAACTAATCAGTCTAAACACCCAAACTCTCAAACACAAATCAAACCAAGCAAATAAACATATTCATAAATCAGAGTTACCTCCCTACTCCAAGCATGTAGTAGTTTAGCGACTCATAGTCTTGAGTTCAATAACAAATAAAGAATTGAATAACATAAACAAAAGTAAAAGGGATACGAAAATCTTCTCAGGTTTTGTGGAACGTTAACGCCTTGATATCTTCTCAACTCATTTGTTCTATCTTCTTCCTCACGAACTATCAACTCTTGAATATAAAAACAAAACTAGAAAAGAGCTTTAATGGTGTTTTCTCTCTTATCTGCATTTTTACAACTTTCTCACAACTCTCTGTACCGTAACCAAAAGTAATGAATGTAATGATTTGTGATGAACAACGATCTCTTAAGTGCTGGCCGTCTTCTCCTATTTATGGGTTGCGCGATTTTTTGGCTGGATCGCCCATGTGTGCATCCTCCTACGTGTCGAATAGCTCTTTCTCTGATGGGCCAGTTGCTAGGCTTCCTCACTTTCATGATTTAGGGTTGCTTCATTTGGCGCGGTGCCGTAGTGCTCTAATTGCATTCCCTCCAAAAGCATCCAATTTCTGATCTTTTTGCATCATTTAGTCTTGACTCTTCTAAAACCTATAAAATGACAAATCAATACAAAACCAATAAATATGCACTAAAACTATTCAAAAGTTTATGAAATCAAGTACTTAAATCACGCCAAATAAACGCTCATTAGTCCGCAACATAAATAAAGAAAGTGCCTTGCTGAGTTTGTGCGGCAGTTTAAAGAAATTGTCATGTCGTGAGAGTACGAGATAGATCTTACACCGTGGTCACCAGTCCAACCTCACTTGTGAAGGGGTATGGCAACTACATAGTTAACGGTTTTAGATTTTGCACTGACACATTTAATGAAGGAAAGGCGGGCTTCTACAACAAAGTGTATGTGAAGGGAAGTGGAGTAGGTGTTGAATGCACAAATATTTACGGGACGATAAAAGACATAATTGAGGTTCTTTATTGCGGTGACGAGAAGGTTTAGTCGATTATATTTTTAAAATATGTGTACTATGATATCAACCGCGACAGACCAGTACACTCGGTGTACGGACTGATAGACATTAACCTTAGGTGTTTTCTCGCTAACAATGAGCCGTTCATATTTGCTAATCAGGCTCTCCAAGTGTACTACATACTATATCCAATGCAACATGTACGTGCGAAGAAATGATGGCGGGTTGTTTGCCCCATTCATGCAAGGAACATCATCGACATGTCGTCAATGCAAGAGGAAAACGACGCCAATCCCATTCCACCCGCAAAATAGTTTTAAGATACTAAGTCGCCTGACCTTAACTTGTAAGAAGATCTGAGAGACTTTGATCTTGAAGGTTAATTGGGAGTTGATGAGTACGAGCTGGTGGAAGATCGTAACTTAACAAGTAACGAGGATGATGGTTAGTACTTTGATATATGAATGTGATATTTTTCCTAATACTTGATGTTCTCATTGATGTGTTCATTTATCATTTCGAAGAACACTTTTTTAGGACTTGTTGTTTTATTGCTGCCTTCATTTTCTTAGTATGTGCTTAAGAGTTGTAAAAAATGAAATACATAATTAAAACAAATTAAAATGTTGAATACATATATGCCAAAATACATTTGAGCGGGAAAATTCGGATTTGAGGACATAATACTGATATAGTAACTTAAGTACATAATTTAAAGGAAAAAATCACTTTACCCCCTGAACTCTAGCCCGTTTTTCACTTTACCCCCCTAAACTTCTAATTTTATCACTTATCTCCCCCAACAATTTTAATCAAGTCACTTTGCCCCCTCCGACGTAATTAAGCCTCTTAATGATTGTTAAATAGCCTGAGAGGGGGTAAGTGATAACCGTGCCATAGTTTAGGGGGCAAAGTGATACATTTTCAAAAAAGCAAAAAAAAAAACAATACTTCTTAAAATATTTATGTCTATATAATAAAGTTTATTCTTTCAACATGATACATATCCCTAAAACTACATCAATCAATTCTTAGATTTTTGATAATTACATCCCTAAAGTATAAGATATTACAAAATAATAATAAAATCATTAATTTCAATTTGTAATTCTTTTAAAAAGCTCCTCCACAAACATTTATCATAAAACTTATAGACGTAATAATATTGATGCAATTAGAATTTTACAAATTCGGCTTACTGTACAAGCCTTGACCTCCCACTTGGCCACAATATGTTGACTTAAATATAAAATATAATGGATAGGCAAAAATAATAAATAGAAGCTAAGTTGAGCAAAAATTAGTTTTTCATTATATTTTACAATTTCAATCTATGTACTGGTGAAAGCTTGCGTTAACTGTGCAAGCAGTCATGTACATCTCAAACTAGTTAATCTTTTGAATCGAAGCATTTCACATTTTTCACCAACTTGGTTTATAAGTCTATGTGCTACCGTTTATTTCATCCCTATGTTTGTGGAAAGAGCATTTTAAAAGAATTACAAATTGAAATTCAGGATTTTACTATTATTTTGTAATACCTTATAATTTAGGGATTTAATCATCAACATTTAAGAATTGATTGATGTAGTTTTAGGTATATGTATCATTTTGAAAGAATAAATATCAATACATATATATATATATATAAATATTTTAAGAATTAATTGATTATTTGTTTTTTGATTTTTTGAAAAAGTATCACTTTGCCCCCCAAACTATGGCACGATTACCACTTACCCCCTCTCAGACTATTTAACGACCATTAAGGGGCTTAATTAAGTCGGAGGGGGCAAAGTAATTTGATTAAGATAGTTGGGGGAGTTAAGTGATAAAATTAGAAGTTTAGGAGGGTAAGTAAAAAACATGCTATAGTTCAAGGGGTAAAGTGCTTTTTCCCTAATTTAAATACATAACTTAAAACTCATAGTTTAAATAATGCTACTCAATCATTAATCATCTTCTCTACGAGGTGGCTCTCCAAAACATTAAGAGGTGGCTCGCGATTATCTATTCCCGTATTTGCATTTCAGAAAGTCCTCCATCTCGAACGTAGTTATGATCAGTGTGTCATAGTCCGAGAAATTTCAAGGTTGTGGTTCAAGATGCCATTCGGGACGGTATCCCGTTTGGGAAGTTACTCTTGATGAACTAGGGCGGTCCCCACTTATGCTTGTATGCGGAGGAATATGTGTACTAGGACTTGGAACATTTTGAAAATATAGGGAAAATCCGTCCTATGTTCAGGGATTCAGTTCGTGTCCCTACGAAGTTGCTTGACCCTGATATTGCGGGATCTCGTTTTGAACTTGAGGTTGGTCCTATGCCGTTGTTTGATGTTGCCCCCATGAATTACGTTGGATGGGAGACCACCCATTAATTTTGCCCCCCACCCCCCACCCCGCATTGCTGTTGGGATATTGCATTTGGTTTTGTGTCCAATAATCCTAGAAGGTGGGAGATGTTTGATTTTGCCCAGAAGTTGTAATTATGTGGGTTCAGATTAAAGGAAATACAATGTTGCTTTCTTGCTCCCAGTCTTCGAAGTTCTTCCTCTATTTTCTGAAACCTGGCTTCGTACTTGTCCTCTTTTTCTCGAGTGGCTTTGGCAATTATTTTTCGTTCAACTTTATTTTCACGATTGCCCTGCGATAGACCATATTGTGAATAGATGAGGTCAATTGCAAACTCTGGCACAACTACATTTGGCCACTCCCTTTTTATCTAGCCACAACTCTCTCATGAGGGAAATTTTTTTGTGCTATAAATTTTATAATATAAAATTAAAAAGATAAATGTAGAAAACAATACTATACATTAATATAAATGTTTAATCTTACTTACATAAAATCTCTTTGCACCCCTCGATGACAACTTAATTATCCTCCCATCTGGAGTCTGTTGTGTTTGTTGGAGCATATACGTTTCGTGCCATGGTAACCCACCCTTCTCACCCATGCGTTTGTTGGAGGAGGTCTATAAAGGACATCTCGTAGAACTCTGCCATCAGCCGTCGAGGATTCCCACCGACACAACAAATACACGAATTGCATGTCCACATCGCAGACCCCCAATACAATAACACAACCTCTACCCTTCCGTGATTGATACTTCATTTGCTCACTCGTAGGTATAGTGACATCAACCATCATCCCATCCAACGCACCCAAGCAACCATGTTAAGAGTTAAGTTGATTAGTAATTATACCTTTTCAAAGTTCAAATCATAAATGTAGTAATAATGACTAATTAATATTTGTGCCCTGTAAGTTTATCCTTTTGATGAATCTAGCAAATAACTACCGAATTTTTGAAAATACCCTGCGTTTTGGTATTTTCTTAATTTTTATGCCCTGTTGCTGCCACATAGGAAAAAATGCGCTTACGTGGATGCCACATGGAAAAAAGCCACACGCCACATCAATATATTTAAAACAAAAATATATTTTTTGTGCTATGTGGCTGCCATATGGAATATATTTTTAAAAAATAAATATATTTATATCCATAATATATATAAATATATAAAAAAATATATCTTTATGTATTAAAATTTATTGAATATATATAAATATATAAAAAAGGGAAAGATTATAAATATCATGTTTTATTACTGAAATAAAAAAAAATAGACCACCCCCACCCCGCAACCCCCCCCCCCCCCCCACACCGCTGCAACTCGCGATTGCAGCAGTGGTGGCGTCGACCCACTGCTGCAACCGCAAGTTTCAGCGGTGTTGGGGAAGAGGGGGGGGGGGGGGGGCGTTGCGAGGTGGGGTGGTCTATTTTTTTTTATTTCAGTAATAAAAAATGATTTTTTTAATTTCAGTAATAAAAAATGATATTTATAATTTTTCCCTTTTTTATATATTTATATATATTCGATATATTTTAATACATAACGATATTTTTTTTATATATTTATATATATTATGGATATAAATATATTTATGTTTTAAATATATTCTATGTGGCAGCCATGACATGTGTCTTTCCTTCCAAGTCGGTAGAGACATCACCGTTTTTTCCTATGTGGCAGCGCGCAACATGGCATAAAAATTAAGAAAATGCCAAAACGAAGGGTATTTTCAAAAATTCGGTAGTTATTGGGCATATTCATCAAAATGGTAAACTTACAGGGCACAAATATTAATTTGTCCTAATAATAATAGTATCTTGAAATACTACCAGGGCCGTAACAGTTGTCATTTTCTTTAGTAATTGGCTTTGGGGTAACAAGCATAAGCTCACTTGCCTTTAGCTATGCTTCAAGTGTCCGTTTAAAACATCGACTTACTGTTTACCTCGACCTCTGCCAATTAAGTCTAATGTCGCAGTTTGTGTCATGGCGAGACAAGATATTTAGGGTTAAGGACACATGTAGTCCCCCAACCTCTTTTAGTAACCAAGAGCCACAAGAAGCAACCACGATCTATCTGTAATTATGTAATGAAATTTACTCTGTTATCTGTGGTGATCAGATCCATGTACTTGGCTATCTCTCCAATCTTATGCTATAGACTATATCTAATGCCTCTTCAGTGATGATAGTCCATTCGTCGTTCATGATTATGCATTACAACGATGAACATAAAAATATTTACACGCACAACAATAAGTTGCAACAAGACTAAAATCAAGTTTTTCCTCCAAGTCTCCATTTGGCATACAAAAATATCAAAACATGAATAAAAACAAGACTAGTTCCACATGCTATAACACCAAGTCACACACAGATGCTAGTAATGCAGATTAACAACTAAATTCAGTTCACAACAAGCATTCTAAAAATTATGACACCACAATGTTTGAATCAAAAGTTTAAAACACATGACCTTAATGTAGAATAATACAAACGGGTGATTGAACACCAAATAAGCATATAGATGTTTTTTTTAAGAATCGAATAGATTGACATTTACATGATGCAAAATGAAAACCAACAACGTCGGAAGGATGAAGCATGTGTCATTTGGACTAAACTAAACAGTCATTAATGATTGCGGTGTACAACAACACAAATATTCCAACACAAACCTAATCCCAAAATCCACTCAAACTCGAAAATACCCAATTCAAAACCCCAAGCGTAACCCTAATCCCCAATTCGACAGTAATAATTACTCATAGAGCGGGCACATTAACAACAAATGGATAATGAGAGAAGCGTTACATTCCTTGAAATCCGATTGTATTGTAGGAATAATCAAAATGCCTCTCAAACCCGAGTTGGTCCAAACCCTGCGAATAAGAAACAAACATATTGACAGTTGACCTACGACGGTGGTAGTGTTCAAACTCAAGTACAAGAAAATAAAGTTTCTTCACGTTTATGGAATCAAATCACCTTGATAGTATGTAGAAGCTAGGGTTTTGCAGAAATTGTGCACTTCTCCTTTTCAGCTTTGAAATTTGATGAAATAAAAATTAGAGAAGTATTGTAATGACAAATCTGATGTTGTATTTTACAGCTTAAGAAAAGTAAAACACACCTTTAAGAAGTCCTGCAACGTTTTTAAAATTTGAGGGTATTTATGTCATTTGACTTTGACACAATTTAGTGTCACAAGTTAGATTATATAATCATGGGGGTGGCGGGGAGGGAGATTATAATACCAGTTATTAGCTGCTACAATACCGGGCTATATCACGTTTCACGAAAAGCTCAAAAAACTTACCGCTAGAGCCAAACGAGTTACTAAGTGATATAAACCACTAATAAGACTTAATAACCAGAATCAAACACACTCTTAATGTATAATTAAGCTCAATTAATTAATAATTAATAATTAATAATTAATAATTAATAATTTTCATTTATTCAAGAGTCATTTTCTTCTTCTTCTTCTTCCTTGAACCCACACCATAACACTGCCCATCCCCACCCCTCCCCCAAGTGCTAAACCCCAAATGCGTCGATTGCAGCCGCCCTGTGTCTCATAATACAATCATAAAGAGGCATATTTTCACCTCCAATTGCCACAACATCTCTGTGATAAAATTTGTAACGACAAATGATCAAAAAGATTTGAATCTATAACTATTAAAATCTAGATTGATGTATGTACAAGAATATAAATGTAAACAATTGACAATGAGAAATCTAATTTTACCTCTCGCTCTAGTTTCTTTCTTGGCTGACTAATCGATGAGAGACCCTATGGGTACTGAAAATTGGGTGCAATGGGGGGGGGGGGGGGCTTGGTGCGAGGAAGAACACTTTTTCTTTTATTTAGTTTAAGAATTATGGATAAATAATAAACTTTATATTTAAAATAACATATAATAAATTATATTTTTGAATTCAAGAAAATATAGATCATTTCGCGGTATCCGTTTTCTGTTAGTTTTGTAAACAAGGGCAAGAATTGTGAAATAATCATTCTAGATTCATATTTTTACGAAACCATTTCTATTTCCCCCAAATGATTGAGACTTAAAAGTGCGTGTAGAGGAAGAAATGTCAAGTGGGTTCCCTATTGTCTCCTTCTACTTCGAAAATTTCCCAGATAGTTGGAAGACTGGAGACATTTGGGGGCTGTTTCAAAAATATGGTAAGGTATGGGATATCTTTATCCCCAATAAGAGGAATCGGTTAGGACGACGGTTTGGATTTGCTCGATTCAAAGCTGTTGGGAATATGCAGATTCTAGCAGAAAGGTTAGATGAGATTTGGATAGGTGGTTATAAGATGAGGGCGAACGTCACCAAATTCGATTGACAGGTCGCGTCGGGTAGGCGAGCAGGCAACATAACACAACATTCTGGAAATTTCACCGCAAAAGAAAGGTTTTCGGATAATCGGGCTTTTGCTCAAGTGCTCTCCCAAAGGCTGCCACATACTAATTCAGGTCTAGAGACTCGCCCGACTAAGAAGAATGAGGCGGACATGGAGTTTGTGGTGAAAAAAGAAGATATGCAGTGGCTGCAAATGGCTCTTATTGGTCATTTGATCAATGTTGAAGATATGGTAGAGGTCGATACTCGATTGAGAGCAGCGGGTTTTCACAATATCCGTTCCATTCCCCTTCAAGGTAAGGATGTTCTTCTGAAATGCGAATCTCAAGCGGATATGCAAAGTTTCGTCCAAGCGGAGAATAAATGGAATGGCGTCCTTTTCGATGAGGTAAAACTATGGGATCCGGTGCTGATTAGGCATGAAAGATACGTGTGGATTGTCTGCATGGGGCTGCCTATTCATGCTTGAGACGATACCATTTTCTCTAAAGTTCTGAGTAAAGTTGGTACAATCATGAGAACAGACCAAGCTACTGTCAATAAAACTCGAATGGACGAAGCCAAATTTTTGGTTGCTACTAATATGAATAGCTGGATCAATGTTAGGTTGAACATTAAAGTAAATGATATTTGTTATGATATCAGTCTGACAGAAGTTCGGGATGATGGTAAAGGAAAGGTGAACTCCGGCGATCTATGCTCGGCTAGTCTACATCGTCGTAATTGGATTTCGGATAGCGATTGGTCGGAGTCGGGTCAATCCGGATACGAGGCAGCGGGCGATGACGATTGACTGTCGGAGGAAGTGGCAGAGACTCAATTGGATTATCTGCACGAGGGTCAAGACAAAGAGAATAATTTTATGCCAACTCGGATCGAGGCTGACAAGTCAGACCACGCTATGTCTGCTGGTCACCTTAGGTATCTGCATAAAGGGAATGGGGAGGAGGTGGTCTTCAACACGTGCAAGGAGCTGAGTGGCAACTCAGGGAAAGAAATAGGTGTGCTGGACTCACCTAAGAAGTATCTTGGTGGGCCGATTTTATCTAGAGAACAAGAAGCCCAAGTGGAACAATTAAATGGTGTAGATCATTTAGTAAAACATGGCCCAACTTGTGCTAATGCTGCTCAACAAACAAAAGACACGGCCTGCAAGGAAATGAGTGATGTCATCATAGCTGGGACGGAAAAATTTGTTCAACAGTCTCCCAAATTTGGAAAAAAACGAAAAGATTCAAATAATCACTGGAAAACCTTCGTCGCGGAGATTGAGACTGTCGATGAAGAAGCGACGAGCGACAAGGCGCCAGATGAAATAAAGAGGAGGAGAGGTAAACCTAAAGGCTCTCGCAACATGGGTGGTACTAGGAAGAACAAGAAGAATCGAGGAAGCACCGTCGGCCCTAGCTCGAAGAGTCAAGAGGGTAAGAGTTCCTTAAACAATTCTATTAGCGACAGTAATATCATGAACCGCAATGAGGCAATTAAGAAACATGATTTTGATTGGGAAGCAACAGAGATGTGGAATTTTGGGAAAAAAATTGGGATTGTCGGGCGAGGTAACGATGATGATATTATAGCTAAGCTAGTGGAGATGAACCGAAGGGATAGAAAATCTAAAGAATGCATCAAGACTCAAATGGAGAAGGCAGGGAATAATGATGGCCTGTTATGAAGATTATCTCTTTTAACTGTAGAGGGAGTGGAGGAAGAGTGAAAGCAAGTAATATCAGGAAGTTGGTTAGGGAACACATGGTGGATATGATCTGTCTACAAGAAACTAAAAAGCAGGAGGTGGAAAGTAGATTTTGCCAAAAAATTTGGGGCGGATTAGACTGTGAATGGGTATATTCTGGTGCTAAAGGAGCGGCAGGTGGCGTTCTTACAATGTGGAGGAGGGGGAGCTTTCGACTTGAAAACCAATTTGCAGGAGCTAACTTCATGGTAGTGGCAGGAAGGTGGACTGAATCGGGGTTGTCTGTTTATATCGCCAATGTCTACGCGCCTTGCGTCAATTCTGAGAAAAAGAAATTATGGGCTAAATTGATCAATCTAAAACAGTCTCTTGAGGCAAGAGCATGGTGTATTTGTGGTGATTTCAACGCGGTTAGAAACACAAATGAACGAAGGGGCAGTAGAGAAGACTATTCTTCGGGTGATATTATTGATTTTGAGCAGTTTATTATTGATTTTGAGTTGATTGATTTGCCTCTTATTGTAATTGTGAGGGTACGAAAAGCCCCGGGCCCGATGGTTTCAACCTTAATTTCATAAAAAACTGTTGGGACATTATAAAGGCTGATGTGTGCGAGTTTGTGCATGAATTTCACCGCAATGGTCGTCTCGTGAGAGGTCTCAATCCGTCATTTATCGTCTTAATCCCAAAGGTGGCAAGCCCTCTTCGCCTTAGTGAATTTCGTCCTATTTCACTAATCGGAAGTTTATATAAAATTATCGCCAAGCTTCTTGCAAAACGCCTTAGGAGTGTTATGGATGGAATCATCTCCAAAGAACAAACAGCCTTCATTAGTGGACGACACATTTCGGATAGCATTCTGGTCGTCAACGAGATTATTGATGATGCGACAAGGAATAATAAACCTTGCCTTATCTTCAAAGTGGACTTCGAGAAGGCTTATGATTGCGTGAATTGGAGCTTTTTGGATTTTATGATGGGAAAAATGGGATTATGTATTCAATGGAGGAAGTGGATACATGAGTGTATTACGTCTGCGACAACCTCGGTCATTGTTAATGGCAGCCCTACGGAGGAGTTCTCCATGCACCGCGGGCTGAGACAAGGTGATCCTTTATCTCCTTTCCTCTTTTCGATTGTGGCTGAAGCACTTGGAAGAATGATTAGTAAAGCTGTCGAAGGAAGGTTTTTTCGGGGATTCAAAGTTGGGTCAGGAGAGCTGGAGGTATCCCACGTCCAATATGCTGATGACACAGCCATTTTTTGTGACCCAACATATGAAATATTCTTGCTATTAAAAGTATTCTTTTTAATTTCGAACTTGTGTCTGGTCTGAAAGTTAATTTCCAGAAAAGCAGCTTGATCGACATCAACGTGGAAGAGGGGATATTATCAGAATGGGCAGAGATTTTAAATTGCAAAAAAGAGTCAGTCCCTTTCAAGTATCTTGGGATTCAGGTGGGCGTTAATCCAAGACGGGTCGAGAGTTGGATTCCGGTGGAAGAAAAACTCAAGAAAAGTTTATCTCTTTATTCAAATATTCACCTTTCCTTTGGAGGCAGAGTTGTGATTCTTAATTCAGTGCTTACCGGGATACCGACTTATTATTTCTCCTTTTATAAGGCCCCAATCAAGGTAATCAAGTCTTTAATTAAACTCCAACGAAATTTCCTTTGGGGTGGTGATGATCAAAAGAAAAAAATATCTTGGGTCAGTTGGGATAAAATCTGTATGGATAAAGCTAATGGCGGGTTGGGTGTTAAGAATCTTAAATGGTTCAACATGGCTTTATTGGGAAAGTGGCGCTGGAGGTGGTGGAATGATGGGAATGCTTTATGGAAAGATGTCATCAATTCGAAATATGGCACGGGGATGTCGATTACTTCTGACAATGTATTTCCTTTATCAACAAGAAGGGGCTCTATTTGGTGGAGGGATCTCGCCTCGGTTTTTTCGTTTGGTAATCGTGAAGATTGGTTTGTGGGTAATATGGTGAGAGTGGTGGGCAATGGTATAACTACGCGGTTTTGGGAGGATAAGTGGATAGCTCCATCTCCACTTTCTGAAAGATTTATTAGATTGTATTCTGTGTCAATGGACAAAAGAAAATCAATTGCTTCCTTAGGAGCTTGGCAAAACGGAACATGGGTTTGGAATTGGAAGTGGAGAAGGAGGTTCTTTCATTGGGAGGTGCAGATGCTGGAAGAATTAGGTAACATCATCCAGTGCATTCAGCTGGATGCCACCAAAGAAGACTCATGGCGCTGGAATCTCGATCCCTCGGGCCAATACACGGTAAAATCGGCGTATGTGTGTTTGACGCAACCCTCGAACTATGAGAATGAGGGTATTTTTCATGAGTTTTGGGACGTATCAGCCCCCCCGAAAATGTGTTTCTTTGCTTGGTGCTTGCTTCTTAATCGTATTCCTACCAAAGATAACTTGATAAGAAGAGGAGTGGGCACGTTAATTAATCAAGATAGATGCTGCCTTTGCAACAACACAGCTGAAACTTCTTGCCATCTCTTTTTTGGTTGCGAGACTTCTCACGAGATTTGGATGCAAGTCTATAGGTGGCTCGGCTTCTCCCTTGCTCTACCATTGGATCCTATCACTCACATGTATGCGCATATGGGTCTCGCTAAGTCACCAACCTACAAACGTTTCTGGAGAGGTATGTGGTGCATTGTGGTATGGATGGTGTGGATGACGAGAAATATAGTTATTTTCCATGGGGAATCATTTAACTCAACTAGAACATTTGAGCTTATTCAAGCGAAATCATGGAGTTGGGCTAATGTAAATCTTAAGTTTTTTCCGTTTTCCTTTTACGATTGGTGTGTTAATCCTCGAACTTGTTTGGCTTGGAAAGATTAGGTGTTTCTTGTAAGGGGTTGAAGCACCCCTTGTGCTTCCTTTTCTTGAATTTATTTGCTTGATCAAAAAAAAAAAATCTCAATTTACGAAAAAAAAATGAATCAATCTAATTATGAAATAAAAGTTTAAAATAATATATAATAAAAGTACTCAAAATTATTTTGGGTGCACTATGCTAATTAAATAAATGTGCAGGAAGGTTTTTGTTAATTAAATTACCATATTGGGTTAATTTTGAATTATATTATAGATAACATAAGGATAATGTATTTTGTCCACATAAGAGTATATTTGGTATCCATAGAAAGCCGATCGGGCTCCCATTGGACATTTCTGGCTAATATTGAAAAGATACATGATGTTTCTCTCGCCCAAAAAGGTATTGGGCAAAAAGTCAAAAACTTCAAAGATAATGGACAAATTTAACAATTCAGCCATAAAACAATCGCATCTAATAGTTTTTGTACATTAAGAAGCCGTTTGGTTCTATAGATAAAGTGAGATATCTCATATTATCTCACTTTATCTCCCGTTTGGTTCTATAGATTAATTTTTCGGACATATGTGAGATATGCCCGGAATTCTTGGTTTTAACTCAGAATTTGAGATAAACAATCTCACCTATACCCATAAGATAAATAATCTTGATTTTGCCTTATTTTACTTTTCATTGAAATTCTCCATTAAATCCTCTATAAATTTATAAATTACTTCACTTCTCCATTACATAATTAGATATAATATTTATTAAAGCTCAAAATTAAAAGTTTAAACTAAAAAGTTACATGTTATATTTATAAGATTCTCGTGGAATTATAGCCTATTGGTCAAAATATAAATACTAAAAAAACTATTTTGATAGTTTATTTTCCAATTTTTAGTATTTAATCACATGACTTATATATTAAATTTTCATTTGCAGCATTGAACAAAAACTTCAATTTCGTTACTTTTTTTTCTTTTTCTTAAAGGTGATTAAATTATGATAAAAATAAGTCAAAACTTTTACGAAATTATTTTATTTGTTTTTATAATTATAAAAATTCTTATTGATTCGTGAAACCAAAATAGAAATGAAAAAAAATTCTAACTTTTTTTCGCCTCTTACTCGACCCTATTACCCCATTTTAAAAAATACATTGATTGTCATAACCTATTTTTATATATCTTTTAGGAGGAATTATTATTTCTGCCCATTATCTTTTTTTCCAAAACTTAAATGACCGTTTTTTCAAAACATGCTAAAAATGCCCTGTATCTTTTAAAATTTCTACTAAAAATGCCCGAAGTGAAATTTTCGGACAAAAAAGCCTACGTGGCTGCCTAATCAAAGAATCGCGTTGCCTAATCAAAAAGTCACACCCGACACCTAGGATTTCACTTCGGGCATTTTTAGTAGAAATTTTAAAAGGTACAAGGCATTTTTAGCATGTTTTGAAAAAACGGGCATTTAAGTTTTGGAAAAAAAGATAATGGGCAGAAATAATAATTCGTCCTTTTCAAAACAAATAGTAGGTGTCGGGCGCGACTTTTTGATTAGGCAACGCGATTCTTTGACTAGGCAGCCACGTAGGCTTTTTTGTCCAAAAATTTTACTTCGGGCATTTTTAGTAGAAATTTTAAAAGATGCAGGGCATTTTTAGCATGTTTTGAAAAAACGGGCATTTAAGTTTTGGAAAAAAAGATAATGGGCAGAAATAATAATTCGTCCTTTTCAAAACAAATAATAGGTGTCGGGCGCGACTTTTTGATTAGTCAACGCGATTCTTTGACTAGGGAGCCACGTAGGTTTTTTTGTCCGAAAATTTCACTTCGGGCATTTTTAGTAGAAATTTTAAAAGATATAGGGCATTTTTAGCATGTTTTGAAAAAAAGGGCATTTAAGTTTTGGAAAAAAAGATAATGGGCAAAAATAATAATTCGTCCTTTTCAAAACAAATAGTAGGTGTCGGGCGCGACTTTTTGATTAGGCAACGCGATTCTTTGACTAGGCAACCACGTAGGCTTTTTTGTCCGAAAATTTCACTTCGGGCAATTTTAGTAGAAATTTTAAAAGATACATGACATTTTTAGCATGTTTTGAAAAAACGGGCATTTAAGTTTTGGAAAAAAAGATAATGGGTAGAAATAATAATTCGTCCTTTTATATAATTTGGTAATATATAATAGTGAGAAAAATATACAATATGTCAGTGAGTTGAAAACAACAAGATGTTTCCACTTTCAAAGACAAAAGGATTTATAGGAAAAATAGTTAGTTGAACGTTAATGACCAAAATAAAATAAAAAGTTATTGAGGTAACCGTTTATATTTGCACTTAATCTTATCAACCAAACAAGTGGCACATATTAGATATCACAGAAATTCTAACTTTTTATCTCATTTCTAATTTATACCATGTTTTGAGATAATATTCATCTCAGAAACTAAACAGCTTCTAAAGATTGTAAAATAATCGCATCTAATAGTTTTTGTACACTAAAGATATATTGTTAAAGGCAATGTTTATTATTATATAAGAATTTTCCTTCGTGTACCACTATGCTTTAAAAAATGAAGTGTTTGGTACCTTCAACGCACCAATAAAAAATGAACTAGGTTGGTTCCTCTCAATAAAAATGAGGAAAAGAAAAGCAAATAAGGGAATTAGATTTTCAAAAATCTTTTATAGAAAATTAATAAATAATTTCTTTAATTGCACGTGTTTATATATTAAAGGTCTTTTCATTTTGTGTACTTAGTATTAATTTTAACTTTTTAAAATCATAAGTATACTTTAAGCTTGGTGTATATAATATAAACATATATGTAAAGCAATATTAAGAAGAAGAAAAATATTCTGTTTTACAGGTTAAATTTCTCATTTTCAAGTTCAACTTATATCAAAGTTCAAAATAATAAAAAGATCGGAGGCGTAAATCTCTTGCAAAGCTTATTCATATCTACATCATGAGCTGCTTGGAGGCGAAATGTCCCCTTTAGTACGCTATGTGGATATGCAAATTTAAAAAATCCAATAATAATGATAAAGTCGATTATTCGCCTTTGATGTTTGGGTGGCTGAACTGTGATCCACTATACTAAAAACGAATAATCGATTCCTTTCGTTAGGCGTTGGAGGCGATTTTTGGCCTTCTTTGCGCCTACAGACATGGAAGGCCTAAAATCACCTCCAACCACGTTATAGGCGTGCATATTACGTGCGATCTGATGGAGGCAATTTTCGCCTCCAATCTTCACCTGTTGGAGGCGATTATGGCCATAGCTAATAGAGGCGATTTGTGGAGGTGTATTTTTTGTAGTGATAAACTAGAACTTGAAAAGAAACGCCCCATATTCACTATACAAGATGAAGCGAATTGATTTTCTTTATTGAGCATGAAGAGATGATCATCTATCCCACTTTGTGTCCCATTTTTGTGTCTCACTTTCTATTAATAGTATTAATTAATTCTAACTAAATTGAAGCTCATTAAACAAATAACAAATTTCTCTCTCCTTTTTCCTTTCTCTCTTCTCTCCAACTCTCTCTCTCTCTCTCCTCTCTTCTCTCTCTTCCTCCCTCCAAGTTTTCTTTTAACTTAACAAACTTTGCTTGTTATGTATAAAAATAAATAAAATTTCTTGTTATATGTTGAGATGTATATCTAATGTACAAAAATTTCTTCCAAGACAAAATTTACTAATTTTATATATAAAATTAGTTATAGAGCTAGTTCATAGATCTGTAACATTATATAATAATAGTATTAATTAATTCTAATCCATTAAAATCTAAATAAAATTAAACTAAAAAATCCTACCAAATTATTTCCTTCACCCTGGCTCCTCCTTCTCTCCGCCACAACCACCACCTCTACTAGAAAAAACAATTGCAGGTAGGATGAATATAACAAAGAACTTTTACACAAACGTAATAAGCATATATTAAAAACAACTAGATTGTAATACGAAAACGAGCATGTTAGATTAACACCATAAAAATAATTAACTAGAGTCCATAAAGTTACAAGCATGGAGCAAAAATTATGTTGAGTAGTTAGTTTCGATTTGTGAAATACTAAAAACGTTTCGAAAAATTTTAAAATTCTTCAGAGAAGTTTCGTATACGTTTTCGAACCCAATCTTTTGGCAAACGACACAAAAAATTACAAAAGGAATAAAAATAAAATAAAAAGTCACCACTTTTTAATATTTACTATCCATATATAATTTTGTATCGCTTTTAATTACTAATCTCAAAATTATCACATTTAAATTTGTGTTATATGTTTAGAGGTACATAATTAGGAACATAATTACTAATAATCTGTAAGATTAATTATCCAAATTTGAAGGTGGGAGAACAACTGAAATACAAATTTAATTGTCCAGTGAATGAGTCACTTTTGATATATAAGACTCTTCTATCCTGATTACTTCTAATACTCCGTTGTTTGCAATAAGAATTTTATTTGCCGCTAAAAAAACACTTTCGATATATAAGATTACTGGTGAATATTTTTTTCAATGAGAAAAAAAAAGTTAGTATTAAAAAGAATAACACTAAAATTTCTTGAGTTTCGGGTGAAACAAAAAGAAATCAATAATTTTCACTGGACGAGCATAATTTTAAAATTGATGCGCAATTTGTTTTGGCTACACACTAAACTGAAAACTTTTGGAGTTTTCGTACGAAAAGCTTTGAATATTTTAATCCATGGTTACAAATCTATGAACTCTACGACTAATTTCTTTAAATAAAATTAGTTAGCTTGGACTTAGAATAACTTTTGTACAAGAATTATATATCTGAAGAGACGAAAAACAATACTTTTTATAAGTTTTTTATGTATAACAAATAAAGTTTGCTAAAGTAAAAAAGAAAATTATTTTTTGGAAGGAATGAAAGAGAGAGGAGAGAGGAGAGAGAGGGGGGTGGAGGCACGAGATAGAGGAGGGAGGAGAGCGAATTTATTTTTTATTTAATGAACTCAGTTAATTAAAATTAGTTAATACTATTAGTAGTAGTGGGACACAAAGTGGGATAGAGGAGGACCTCCTCATGAAGTATACGATTAATTAGCTTAATTTGAAAAGTGTTTCTATAATTCCATTGCAAATTTATTAAGTTCATGCATGATCCTCACACGCCCTGAACGTAAAAATGTACAGAATTTGATAAATTAAACAACCGCAATACAAGTACAACTACATGAAATGCGTGCAAATCTGCTAATTGTACAAATTAAAAACACACAAACAATAGAGAAAACTTTACTTATTCAGAACAATTAAATCTTGTAAATCAAATCAATATTATCATGCGCCTTATAATTGAACTGCAATGAAACTTATTACATTTATTTAATTGTAATATCTTTTTATAAACTGACTGAAACTTAATCCGAATACAAAATAAGCTGTAATGGTGCTAGACAGAGCTAGTTTCTGAATTTGTTGTTATTTTTAACATACATACCATACAGATAGGAACAAAACCCCCATACGCACAATACCGTGGACACGGCCTTCACTCCACCAAACTCATCACCATACACCACCACACCACTAACCACATTTATCCCCAACAACGCCGTCATGCATATCCCTCCCGTCAACGACGTCGTCAAAAACACCATCCCCGCCGTACCCATAAAGCACAACTGCCACGTAATTAGATTCCCCACGATCGTCCCCCAATACGCAGCTGTCCCTCTATCGAACAGCCCCCTACTCTCCTTCTTGAAATCCGAAAACCCTCCGTCCGCAGCCATACCCACGCAGGCAAACACTGTGGCCGCCATCTCCATCACCAGTTGCATTTCCACCACCATCGCGTAGCAGTAAACTTTCCTATATATCATCTCCATCACTGGAAGATACAGAGCGAACAACAACCCTGCACCTAAGGTCGTGAAAAACCCGATTAAGTACTTGGTGTGTGTCAGTCCGTTTGGCCTGTCGTTGCTGGAAGTCAAAGCCAACAAGACCGAGCTCAACGTGAGAAGCACCACACAGTTCAGGTTCATGAACGTCACCTTTTGTTTCACGATGACCACGGAAAGAATGAGGTTGAAGGCCAGTTGAGAAGATAAGAGAAGAGAACAAGTCGAGACGGGTAAATACGAGGTTCCCCACGAGAAAAGAAGATTGTTGAGGCCTAGAAAGAATCCCACGGCAACAGATAAGAGGAGAATCTTTGTAGTGAAGCCGGAAAAGGGGCGTCGTTCAGTGCATTTGAAGAGATGGTAAGGGAGGTATACAGGTAATAGAAGAAGAGGGAAACCGGCGGATTGGACCAACGTGGACACCCACCTGCTTGAACCTTTGTGGATGAAATAGAATTTGGACAAAAGGGTTGATGAAACGGAGCCCACAAACAGACATATGTATGTGATGGTTAAAAGAAGAGTGTAGTGTTTGCTTGTTTTCGGGGAGTAGTTCTCTTCAATATCATCTGACCTGATTTGGAGTACTGATGGTGATCTTGAAATATTACTATTGTTCTTCATTATATTTGTACCTTCATCATTTTCCACTTCATGGATCATCAGTTGAGTTGGATTTGTTGATGATAATTCCAGTGAATTAGGCAAAACCATGGGTTCCTTTCCTGGCATTAATTTATAGCTGGTTAATTGTATGAACTCAAGTGACTTGACCATGGATTCAAGAGAGATAATTAATAACATATGTCATGATATTTATTTCCCTAAAGAAAAAAAGGAAAAAAGAAGTTGGTTGGTTGGGTTTCACATGGTGAAGTCAATATTCATAGGAATAACATGAATAAAAATCGACCAATAAACTAGAAAAAATGGGGAAAAAGTAGTGAATGCACGAGAAATGGTAAAGCAAAAAGGTTAATTAATAATATGCATGGAATTTAATGCAGATTACAATGAGTCAAAAGAAATGGACAAGACTGGTGAAATTTCTCCTTGAACGGAAAATAAAGAAAATCAGAAAAGTTCAATCAGACAAATTGTTTTTGCTGTAAAGGAGAATGGAAAGGACGAACGTTGCAAATTGAAAATTAGGTGGGCTTTTTTGGCCATGAGTTTCGTCTGTTTTTTTCTCCTGATATTCTTCAATCTTTTTCCACTTTCTGGAAACAACTGTTCAAGTTGTTATTATGTATTCCCTAGCCATCCATGGTAAAATTACTAGATTTGTGGTATTTCTAGTTGACATGTAACTAATTTATTGGTAATTTAATTAGCAATATTCTCTTTTGAGATTAAAAGTTAACATTAGTCTCTTTTGAGATTAAAAGTTAACATTAGTTGACATGTAATTAATTTATTGGTAGTTTAATTAGCAATATTCTCTTTTGAGATTAAAAGTTAACATTACGTTTTAATTCATCTGCACACGTATAGTACTAAAAGCAAATCGTAGTTCGTATATACTACATTGCTAATATAAGAACAAGAAAAAAATTCTCTTTCGAACTACAAAGAATAAAAAATATATTGTTGTAATATTTACAGAACATCTCATGACAAAAGACATAAATTTATAGTATATTTTGTTGGATATACTATTGATATTACAATCAACTAAAATATAATATCTTTGTTTGACTCATTAATTTTTAAATTTCAAAAATGGGTTAATTGCTAATTAATATTAGATTTCCAATGAAAATTGTCCATATATATCAACTACAAATAACACATAAGTGATTTCTACAAGTTTCTGGCAACTATTAAAATAAATCTATAGTGGTGTAGTTATGTGTTGTAATTTAACTAGTACAATTTTTTTTGTTGCAAACGATGTGATAAATCTTTTGTTGCTATTACATTGAACATACACATAGTAAATATGTGATGATCTATCAGAGTCGGAGCCAAGGGTTGTTATAAAAGTAAGTAAACACATTTACCTTACACCGACCCGTTTGAGGTCGTCTGTGAAAAATAGTGTGCCGAAAGCCCGAAACACGTGACAACGTTAGATTTACAACATGCACATTAAAAATATGTAGTAGGATATTTTGCCAAAAATAAATAAAAATAAAAAAATGCAGTAGGATTATAATGCACGGTGCAGTATGTCTGTAGATAAAAAAGTGTGTTGTTAGTGCAATGGAAGCTAGAAGTATCTGTTATTTGCAAGTAAATGAGACAGGTTTAGATAAAAGAAGAAGAGATATAATTTAAAAATGGCGAACCTATGAATATTAGAACTGCTTCCCTTTCTTTTTTTTTACTCTCTGTTCGAAGAGACCACACCTATTTATATGAGTAATGTTCGAAGATATCACACCTATTTATACAAGTAGTTAGGCATCTAATTCATTCTCCCAACTAATACCAAGACTCTTAATTTAGATGGTTGCCAATATACTTTATTATTTCACCAATCACCTAATTGTAATATTTATGTCCAACTAATATTACTTACTACAAAACAATTTAATAAATTAAAAATCCAACTAATCTTATTTTTTTATTAGATAAATTTTAATTATTATTTGCTCTTGAACTTTAACTTAGCATGAACTAGTGAGTATTTATTTGGTCATTGCCACAATTGATATGATTGAAATATAAATATATAGTATCTATACTATTATATAAAGAAAGACAAACTGTGACACCAAATTTTTGATTTCCGATTTTAGCCTTATAATTTTAGTGTTAGGACAATGGTTTATTATTAAGTTCCTAATCTAGCCTTAATTTAAGTAAAATCTTTAACTATAATAATTATGGTGATTTGAGGAGATTTAGTTTCTCAAAATTTAGAACTTTCTATATAAATTTTATATATCTAATATTTACTAATTTATTTAAATTTAGTAAATTTTATATAAATTTAGATACAAGATTTAGAAGATTTTGAAAAACTCTATCCCTTCACATAACTAGAGTTTTTTTTCTTCTTTTTTTTTTTGTATCAGCCAAAAAAGGTGATTTTAATGAAAAGGGTGCCAGTGGTACACCAAAGACATTACAAGTAATTACAAACATAACCTTGGATTAGAGTGTCAATCATTACAAGAGTAATTAAAATCTTTAATATTAACCTTAATCCACATCCAAACCCTCACAAGGATTAGATACATTGTACTATCAATATTGGCAACCTGCAAGTTAAATGAGATTTTGTTTCTGACCAACAAATCGCCCAAGTTGTATGGAGCCAAATACAAGAGAGAATCATATGCCACGTCTTCTTTGGGTAAAAGGTGAGTGAACTGAATATAGTGTTCCCTAGGCTTGTTTGATAGCACCATGCAAATATTGAGCAATTTTAAAATTCGAGACGAAATCGATAATGAAGTTACACATCAAAGAATAGGTGTTCAGAACTTTCTTCTGCGCCTCAACACATCACACAAACACATTCAAATAGATCATTCAAAATTTCTCTTTGCAAAAGATTCTTCTTTGCTGCAAGGCTATCATGCGTTATCTTCCATCCAATGGTGACCATCTTTGTTGGAGCTTTGGAATGCCAGATTCGATAACAGAGATTTCTTCTGTCTTCCGGGTCAAAGAACTCAATGGGTTTAGCTTGTTCCAAGTAGTCGTATGCAGATTCAACAGTATACTCTCCGGTAACATCGCAAGTCCAACACCATTTGCCTTTCTTGTAGAGATATAGAACCACCACTCCAATTAAATCTTCCATATCCTTAAGGATATCAGATTCCCATTGAAATAGATTTCTTCTCCATCCCCAATTCCACTTCCACCCCCTTAGTATAGTCGCCCATAATAGCAACACTAGCTTCTTCTCCGGGATATATGATATAACATATTGAAACGATCTATAAGAAGGTAATCACCAGTCCATGGTTCGTTCCAAGAAGAGGTATCCCTACCATTACCTAAAATATTTTCATACCATTAGAATCCAGTCAAATACTTAGATACATATCCATAGAGAATCATCGTCATTTAGAAGTCTCCATCTCTATTTTGCAAGTAGCGCGATGTTAAGAAGTTGAAGATCTTTAACACCGAGGCCACCATACTTTTGCTTCTTGCAAACCGTCTTCCAACTGATCCATGTATTTTTATTTTATTTTTATTTTTTGTATTTTCTCTGTCATTCCAAAGATTTTTTTTTTGTTACTTAGTCATAAGAGGGTTGACTTTCTTTGAAATCTTGAACATGGAAAGATTGAAAGCAGGTAACCCTATCAAAACTAATTTAAGGAACTGTTCTTCCACCGGAAGTAATAGGCTTATCATCCCATAAATTTAACCTATCCTGCAAAGATTAATAGCCAAACTCGAGGATGAGTATTTTCAAGGCGCAGTTCCAAGAGTAATTCCAAGACATTTAAATGGTACGTATTCCACATAGCAGTTCAAATATGAAGCAAATTTAATCACAACAGAGTTTCGCAATTAAAACTCAATAATTATTTTTTGTTGAAATTGAGTTTTAGTCATGAGGTGGGTTCAAATAGACGAAGGATAACCCACATCGTGCGCACATTACCCAAATAAAGTTCACAAAAAAAGATTTTGTCGTCCACTTATTGGACGTGGTACACCATTACACACCCTGACCCAACTTCGATGCCCTTAACAAACCCATTTATGATCGATTTTCTATCAAACTGATCCTTCGGTGGCAATAAGTAAAAGGAAAGGAAACAAAGGGTCACCTTGCCTAAGTTGCCAGGAGACACAATTCCTTTGTGGGGCTACCATTAATGAGAATAGAGAATGAGGCTATTGAAAACATTCTGAAATCCAAGATATCCAAGTGTTGTCAAACCCCACATTCACCATCATGTCTAGTAGATAATTCCCGTTTAGGCAGTCAAAAGCTTCTTGAAGTCCACTTTAGGAGAAACACATGGTTTCCTCTTCTTTTAACTTCATCAAATTGTTTCGCTCACAATGAGGATATAATCTAAAATTTGATGATCTCTAATAAAAGCCGACTGTTCTTGAGAGATGACTGCACCGATAACATTATGTAATCGATTTGCAAGAAGCTTCGACAAAATTTTGTAAAGGCTGCCAACTAGGGATATGGGCGAAACTCCTTTTATGATTGCAGATTGTCGTTCTTAGGGATCAACATAACCAAAGATGAGTTGAACCCTCTTGGGAGTATCCCCATGTTTATAAAATTCATCAAGAAATCTAGAAATATCCACCTTCAAAGTCTCCCAAAAATCTCTAAAGAAAGCAAAATTATATCTATTGGGTCCTGGACTCTTTGACCCGTCTTAGCTGCAAATAGTATCTTTAACCTCCTATTCCCCAAATGGAGCAATCAATAAGGAATTCTGATTACTAGAAATATATTTGAACCCAATAATAGGCAATCGAGGTGTGTCCCATTGAGGATGCGGAATGAGATTAGAGAAATTAGTTTTTGTCTCGCAGATCTTATCCCCTTAACATCATCAATCCATGCCCTATCATGCTAAATACTAAAAATACCATTTCGAACCCTACTGTTATTGACGCATCGATGAAAGAAAAGAGTCCACGTCGCCTTCCTTGATCCACATAAGCCTTGCCTTTTGATGGACGAGATTCTCTTTCGAGCGTAACGATTTCCAAAGGCAACCGAATAAATATTTCCTCACTGTGACATCCTTAATTTAAGTTAATATCAGCAATGTTTTCTTTCAACTTTAAGATTCAGCTGTCTATGTTACCAAAAACTTAAAAATTCCAAGTCTTAAGGCATGACTTTAATTGATTTATTTTTTCCTTTAATACATATGCACCCCACCCTTCAATTTAGAAGCTATTTCAGCTCTCTTTGACATAATGAGTAAGCCCGGATGTTCCATCCAACATTTTAGAAGTTAAAATGGTGTCGCACCCTAGTCTGTCTCAACACTTTTTAATAAAATAGGACAGTGACCTAAAATTGATACAAGTAGGCCCCATTCGCTCAGATTTTCCCATTGAGATAACCAATCATGTGCGTGATAACATAAAACTATCCAGAGGGCTAGTGGCCGAGCTATTTGGCCGGTATAATGTGTATCTTCTTCCAATTGACATGAAGTCAAAAACCTTCATTTCAGAGAGAAAATATTGAAATTTGAAATTTCTTTATTTTTGAACTGACTTGAGAAGATGAGGCAATGACAACCTTTCGCTCTTGAGGGGGAAGCACCGCATTAAAATCCCTAGTTAAGCACCACCTATTGTCACCCTCCTATATCGTCAAAATCGCCTCCTATATAAAAGATAGGAGGCAATTATGTACCATCAACGGTTTACCACTTAAATGGGGGCTTTTACTAGATGGGAGGCGATTATTTGCCTTATGTAGAGTGAAGGCGCGTGAAAGTGGATTAATCGCCTCCTACCATTTGGTGTGGAAGGCGAATACTAGCATGCAGAGTATGTGGGGTCACCCACATGCACTGATGACGTGGTGGGAGGCGATCAATCGCCTCATATATTTATTTTTTATTTAAATAATTAGTATTCATGTTTAATTATTTTAAAAAACAATAAAAAAATGTTGACGTGGTGGGAGGCGATCTATCGCCTCCTGTATTTTATTTTTATTTAAAATATTAAGCGCAATTCAGGTTTAATTATTTTAAAAAAATAAAAAAGGTTGGAGGCGATTAATCGCCTCCAACAATTTTCAGATTTGTGAAAAAAAAAGCGGCAAAATTTGCCGCTTCATTTTTTTTTACAAATTTCATTCCCCCAAATTTTTTAAATTCTTGCCGCTTAGAATTTTCAGCAAATTTTATATTCCCCCAAAATTGTTCTAATTCTTTTGTGATAGTGAAAGAATTATATTTGAAATTATGAATTAAAAATTAAAATCCACTACATGTTTAATTTACAACCATATATATTTATTCAAAAAATAATAATTAACATAATAAAATGATGAGATTCATATAATATCATCAAATTAATTAGTTACATTTATTAAATACTACATGTAAATAGAAAAATTCAAACGAAATTAAATTACAAGATACATCATTATATTCCAATATATTACATATTAAATCCTAGAAAAGCTGTTTATTGTGGTGTTCAATAAACTAGCTATCTATAAAAAAAATAGGAACTCCATCTTCATCTTGCATTACTCCTTGTAACATGCCACAAATTGAAACGTGCTATAATTTGTAATAACTAGCAAAAGAAGTGTATTTTAAATTTTTGGGTGGGGAAAGTTGAAGGTTGGGAAGATGGTAAATGTCGTGAATGTTCACGCATATTTATAATTTTTATCAGAGGTGGGAGGCGAAAAATCGCCTCCAACAATTTTCAGATTGTGCAAGTTGCAAATCTAACGGTTTGCAAGTTTAACGGTACAGATGTGCAGAGCTAGGTGTCACGCGGATCATGGTTTTGTTGACGGGAGGCGAAATTTTGCCTCCCAAATTAAAAAAATAATAATATTGACGTGGTGGGAGGCGATCCAGGTTTTAATTATTTTAATAAAAAAGGTTGGAGGCGATTAATCGCCTCGAATGATTTTCGGATTTCTAAAAAAAAAAAAAAAACAGCGGCAAAATTTGCCGCTTCATTTTATAAAAATAATTAGTATTCATGTTTAATTATTTTTAAAAAAAACAAAATGTTGACGTGGTGGGAGGCGATCTATCGCCTCCTGTATTTTATTTTTATTTAAAATAATAAGCGCAATTCAGGTTTTAATTATTTTAAAAAAATAAAAAAGGTTGCCTCCAACAATTTTCAGATTTGTGAAAAAAAAAAAAAAGATAACTTCAACTTCATTATCAGAACGTATGCGCACAATTTTGGAAACTCGTTAATCAATCACCTAAGCTAAGGTTATACTGCTCAAAATTCTTTTTTAGTCGGACTCAAAAGTTATATGTAGTAAGATATATCTACATATATATAGGAATAGAATCATATTTATTTAATCATGTATCATCATTATAAATTGATACAACTTTATATCAATTGTCCGGATTCCAATCATGTATCATTATAAATTGAGTCACTCAGTCCAAAGTCTTCTCAAAGATAACAACTTTTTAGCTGTACTATTACTCCAATTGCAGGAGTAATAGTACAGCTAAAAACTATTCTCTCACTTTGTAGTTTGTACTCTCCCACAACAATAATAACCAAGACACAGCACAAAAATTAAAGTATGAACCCCAAAAAAAAAGCGGCAAATTAAAAAAAAAGCGGATAAAATTTGCCGCTTGATTTTTTGTAAATAATTAGAGCTGAATGAAAAGTTCCATGAAGAACTCTCAATCTTCCACGTGAAAGGGGAACCAATTGGTCGTGCACTAAGGGATAGATACCTTAACACGGTCGAGTATAGAGCTGCTGAGTTATACATCCTTCTCAATTGCTCAGAAGTGGAGCCATGGTTGAGGTAAGTACCTTTTTAACTTTGCTTAAACACTTTATTACTCGTTTTCCGCTATTAAAATTGTGACTTTCATAGATTATTTGACGAGCAAATGTGTGTTGGCCTTCTAGAGCAACAAATTCAAACACACCGTAATATGTACTTTGTTGAGTGGATCAAGGGAATTGTTGCGTCTCGAAATTATCATATAGATTCCCGTATCATTGCGTTGGTAAGCGGGTCAATCAACAGTGTGAAAACATTTGATGGTTACTTGATAAATGGGTTTAGGTTTCACACCACAAAGTATAACAATCGTAAGAAGACAAATAACAATGGTGTATACGTTAAGGCCGACGATGCAGGAGAATCCCATTATTTTGGAATCCTCCAGGAGGTAATAATGGTTCAATATTGGGGAAGTGGGTGCGCACTGCCTGTGATTCTTTTCAAGTGCGATTGATATGATTTGTCTTCGTCTGGGATGCATAAACATTCGGTATATCCACTGGTTGACATAAACTCAACTCGCCAGCTATCGACAGGGGCGACGGATCCATTCATCCTGGCGACTCAGGCGCAACAAGCATGTTATTTCACATACCCCTGTCAGAAACAGATTAGAAGAGGGTGGTTGTCTGCCCAAACCACGAAAGCCAGGCATATTGTAGACACAACCTCATTACAAAATAATGCGGCTGAAGGCCCAGAAATATTTCAAGACGACACACCTCCACTTTTCAGATTGGATGTTGACCTAACCTCGTACCACATTCATAATTTAGCAGACAATGAACTCGAAAACGTGGCCGAGGATCCGAAGATTCATCGAAACGAAGGTGAAGAAGAAGATGATGTAGGAGAAGAGGATGATGAAGAACTTGATGAGGATGACACCGAAATGCAGGATGATGATGATGATAATTATCCTACTTATGAGTAGTTTGTTTTGCTCTACTATGCGATAATAATCGTCGTTTAAATTTGTTGTGCAACCGTTAATCTTTGATAACACTTGATTTTCATAAATGATTTTTAAATAAAGAGTAACAGTCGACGATAAATGAAAAACGGAGTAATGGTTGACGATAAAGAAATAATTGAGGGGAAAAATATAAATATATCAAAGTTTGAAAATACCTTAGAAACAACTCCAAATTCAATGAAATTTTTCCGAAATCCGAATTATGATAATTATGTGAGTCCCAAAATTTTTCATGAAAAACGGAGTAACGATTGACGATAAAGAAATAATTGAGGGGAAAAATATAAATATATCAAAGTTTGAAAACACCTTAAAAACAACTCCAAATTCAATGAAATTTTTTCGAAATCCGAATTATGATAATTATGTGAGTCCTGTAAATTTTCATGAAAAACGGAGTAACGATTGACGATAAAGAAATAATTGGGAGAAAAATATAAATATACTAAAGTTTGAAAACACCTTGAAAGCAATAATTGGGGAATTACAGTTTTGCCCTTGCTGCAAATAGCCAAATATAACCAAAAAAAATAAAATCTGCTGCTATTCTCTCTCTCTGCCCTACCCGACTCAGAAGGAAAAAAAATAAAAAAAAGCCAAAACCCTATTACGCTACTATTCGCCTCCAATTCTCGCTGCTCCGTCCGTCGCGTCACCGCCCGACTCGACGCCCAGCTCAGGTAAAGACCCGCCGGTGACCGGCCTACGCGAGGATATCTGGTCACCGCAACAACAGATGGCACCTCAGCAACAGATGGCGATGACGCTGTATGGGGCGCTACAGAGCGCATACAACAATGGGACACATTCTGACAGTGTGCCGATGACTGGACCAGACCATGGTCGGCCGATGCCTCGGTACGGGACGACACATTCCTCACCCCAACAGGCATCGACGGGGGCTGGTGGCTCGACCCAGTGTGGTAGCGAGGAATCTGTGCCCGTTCAGCCAGTTCAGGGCTTTATGTCGGCTGACGAGTTGTATGAAGCCGCTTTGGCTCAGCCAGTGATTTACTACAGGCCGGTGGCTTCGACTCAGCCATCGCAGGGAAGCACATGGGTTATAGAGGATGAGGATGAGGTCGAGGGAAGTGAAACGGAGGCGGTTCAGGATGATCGAGAGTATTCGTTGGAAGAGGAGTTGGTAATTTTGACCACCTTAGCTTCAAGTGATACAGGCTACAGAGGTTCGGAAAAATGGCAACGTGAGCGAGAGGTCGAGTCGTTGAGGCCAAAATTAATTGTCGGGTTTGATGGGAGTTTCATTGGTGGCGCATCATCCACTGTGACAAATGTTTTAAATGAGGTGATCTGGAAAGCACACACGGGATACCCTGATTTTAGCAAGGAAGAAAGGGAAAACGGCTGGAAAATGTTTCAGGTATGTTAGATCCCTTTTACTAACTCCTTAAATGTACTGGCAGTTTAATTGTGTGTATTTTTTTCTGTGATCAGGGTAATTTATTATATTTTTGTGTTAATTCCAATATTTCTTACGTGCCTTGTAGAAATATTATCGGTATGACAAAAAGGATGAGCTGACCATTGAAGCGACGTATCACAGGACGACCCAGACCAATTTTTTACGCATGATCACAAATTGCAAGAAATTTTGGTTGGCGTACATGAAGAACCAAAGCCATTCGGAGAAACACAAAACCTGGGCAACTGCGGAGTGGCTAGAATCCTACATAAAGTACTGGAGCAAGAAAGAATCGAAGGATAGAGCTAAATCTTCGAAGGACAATCAGGCAAAGCGAGAAGGAGCTCCCTGGATCGGCGGGTGTAAAAGTGCAGCGGCCTATAGACATGAAATAATACGTGTAGTTAGACTTTATTAATTATTATGTTTTATTATAGTACTTGTTAGTTTTGTAGACGTCTATTGATTTTCAACCTTAATTTTCAGGCGGAAGCAAGAGGTATACACCCTGATGATGTCCCTATGCATGAGGTTTGGTTGAAAACACATTTCAAGATTCCGGCAATGTAGCGAAGTGGGGTAGTGAATGGGCGCGCGATGTTTATGTAAGTGATTATTGAAACTATCTCTAATAGAATGTTTATTAGTATATTATATTAGTATTAATAAAGAACACTATGTTTTAAGGATTTTGCTGAATTAGTGTGTTGCATTTGATCTGATTTCCTGTATTTCATGTATTTACGAGAAATTAGTATTAGTATTATGTTGCATTTTATCTGATTAGTGTGTTCCATTTGATCTGATTAGTATTATGTTGCATTTGCTGAATTATTAATCTGCAAGTATTATGTTGCATTTGCTGAATTATTAATCTGCATTTGATCAGGTTTTAAATCAAAATTCCGGTAACTTATCATATTTCCTGTATTTACGAGAGTTTTATCAAATCTTTAAAAAAACTGTGTAATCAAATTTGTAACTTAAGAGACTGGAATCAAATATTTGATTATCTCTAACACTTACGATTTTTTATTTGATGTTGGACAGTTAACTTCTGAACAAGGTTTAATCGGCATGTTTATGGTATTTGGTTTTGGAATTGGCCCTGTTTTGGTAATTGACTTGGCCTAATTAGGTGTAATTTTGTTAGTGACTTGTTTCTTTTTGTTTGAACTCATTGTTGGATGAATTTTGGAGTTTGGATTGTATTGGTATTGAAAGGATATATTTTGTGTTTTGGAGTTGGAGTATGGGATTTTGGAATTTGGAGTTGGAGCTGGAAAATTGGAATTGAGGTTCTGGAATTACTGTGTTGGAGTACTCGTTTGGTTTGGCGCCTGGATAGCTATTAAAATTATATTAATTTATTTTTTATTTTTTTAGAATAGAAGGTGATTATTCGCCTCCCACTACTTTACAATTTAAATTATTTGTTTTTTTTTTTTAGAATAGAAGGCACTCCCACCACTTCAGAATTTAAATTATTTGTTTTTAGAAGCGTAAAGCACAATTGTTTTTTTAAAAAAGTTGTTTTGAATTGTGGGAGGCACAAATTCGCCTCCCACCACGTGGCGGCTCCCACCATTTGTAAGTGCTGTCAGCATAATAGATATATGAGGCGAATATAGGCCTCCTGAACTCTAAAAGGCCTGTATGCCCCTCCTATATCACATTTTATTGTAGAAGGCCTATAATCGCCTTCTATATCCAGCAGCTATATAGAAGGATTTTTGTAGTGTTTATTGGTAATTTAATTAGCAATATTCTCTTTTGAGATTAAAAGTTAACATTAGTCTCTTTTGAGATTAAAAGTTAACATTAGTTGATATGTAACTAATTTATTGGTAGTTTAATTAGCAATATTCTCTTTTGAGATTAAAAGTTAACATTACGTTTTAATTCATCTGCACACGTATAGTACTAAAAGCAAATCGTAGTTCGTATATACTACATTGCTAATATAAGAACAAGAAAAAAATTCTCTTTCGAACTACAAAGAATAAAAAATATATTGTTGTAATATTTACAGAACATCTCATGACAAAAGACATAAATTTATAGTATATTTTGTTGGATATACTATTGATATTACAATCAACTAAAATATAATATCTTTGTTTGACTCATTAATTTTTAAATTTCAAAAATGGGTTAATTGCTAATTAATATTAGATTTCCAATGAAAATTGTCCATATATATCAACTACAAATAACACATAAGTGATTTCTACAAGTTTCTGGCAACTATTAAAATAAATCTATAGTGGTGTAGTTATGTGTTGTAATTTAACTAGTACAATTTTTTTTGTTGCAAACGATGTGATAAATCTTTTGTTGCTATTACATTGAACATACATATAGTAAATATGTGATGATCTATCAGAGTCGGAGCCAAGGGTTGTTATAAAAGTAAGTAAACACATTTACCTTACACCGACCCGTTTGAGGTCGTCTGTGAAAAATAGTGTGCCGAAAGCCCGAAACACGTGACAACGTTAGATTTACAACATGCACATTAAAAATATGTAGTAGGATATTTTGCCAAAAATAAATAAATATAAAAAAATGCAGTATAGGATTATAATGCACGGTGCAGTATGTCTGTAGATAAAAAAGTGTGTTGTTAGTGCAATGGAAGCTAGAAGTATCTGTTATTTGCAAGTAAATGAGACAGGTTTAGATAAAAGAAGAAGAGATATAATTTAAAAATGGCGAACCTATGAATATTAGAACTGCTTCCCTTTCTTTTTTTTTTACTCTCTGTTCGAAGAGACCACACCTATTTATATGAGTAATGTTCGAAGATATCACACCTATTTATACAAGTAGTTAGGCATCTAATTCATTCTCCCAACTAATACCAAGACTCTTAATTTAGATGGTTGCCAATATACTTTATTATTTCACCAATCACCTAATTGTAATATTTATGTCCAACTAATATTACTTACTACAAAACAATTTAATAAATTAAAAATCCAACTAATCTTATTTTTTTATTAGATAAATTTTAATTATTATTTGCTCTTGAACTTTAACTTAGCATGAACTAGTGAGTATTTATTTGGTCATTGCCACAATTGATATGATTGAAATATAAATATATAGTATCTATACTATTATATAAAGAAAGACAAACTGTGACACCAAATTTTTGATTTCCGATTTTAGCCTTATAATTTTAGTGTTAGGACAATGGTTTATTATTAAGTTCCTAATCTAGCCTTAATTTAAGTAAAATCTTTAACTATAATAATTATGGTGATTTGAGGAGATTTAGTTTCTCAAAATTTAGAACTTTCTATATAAATTTTATATATCTAATATTTACTAAATTATTTAAATTTAGTAAATTTTATATAAATTTAGATACAAGATTTAGAAGATTTTGAAAAACTCTATCCCTTCACATAACTAGAGTTTTTTTTCTTTCTTTTTTTCTTTTTTTTGTATCAGCCAAAAAAGGTGATTTTAATGAAAAGGGTGCCAGTGGTACACCAAAGACATTATAAGTAATTACAAACATAACCTTGGATTAGAGTGTCAATCATTACAAGAGTAATTAAAATCTTTAATATTAACCTTAATCCACATCCAAACCTTCACAAGGATTAGATACATTGTACTATCAATATTGGCAACCTGCAAGTTAAATGAGGTTTTGTTTCTGACCAACAAATCGCCCAAGTTGTATGGAGCCAAATACAAGAGAGAATCATATGCCACGTCTTCTTTGGGTAAAAGGTGAGTGAACTGAATATAGTGTTCCCTAGGCTTGTTTGATAGCACCATGCAAATATTGAGCCATTTTAAAATTCGAGACGCAATCGATAATGAAGTTACACATTCAAAGAATAGGTATTCAGAACTTTCTTCTGCGCCTCAACACATCACACAAACACATTCAAATAGATCATTCAAAATTCCTCTTTGCAAAAGATTCTTCTTTGTTGCAAGGCTATCATGCGTTATCTTCCATCCAGTGGTGACCATCTTTGTTGGAGCTTTGGAATGCCAGATTTGATAACAGAGATTTCTTCTGTCTTCCGGGTCAAAGAACTCAATGGGTTTAGCTTGTTCCAAGTAGTCGTATGCAGATTCAACATTATACTCTCCGGTAACATCGCAAGTCCAACACCATTTGCCTTTCTTGTAGAGATATAGAACCACCACTTCAATTAAATCTTCCATATCCTTAAGGATATCAGATTCCCATTGAAATAGATTTCTTCTCCATCCCCAATTCCACTTCCACCCCCTTAGTATAGTCGCCCATAATAGCAACACTAGCTTTTTCTCCGGGATATATGATATAACATATTGAAACGATCTATAAGAAGGTAATTACCAGTCCATGGTTCGTGCCAAGAAGAGGTATCCCTACCATTACCTAAAATATTTTCATACCATTAGAATCCAGTCAAATACTTAGATACAAATCCATAGAGAATCATCGTCATTTAGAAGTCTCCATCTCTATTTTGCAAGTAGCGCGATGTTAAGAAGTTGAAGATCTTTAACACCGAGGCCACCATACTTTTGCTTCTTGCAAACCGTCTTCCAACTGATCCATGTATTTTTATTTTATTTTTATTTTTTTGTATTTTCTCTGTCATTCCAAAGAAATTTTTTTGTTACTTAGTCATAAGAGGGTTGACTTTCTTTGAAGTCTTGAACATGGAAAGATTGAAAGCAGGTAACCCTATCAAAACTAATTTAAGGAACCGTTCTTCCACTGGAAGTAATAGGCTTATCATCCCATAAATTTAACATATCCTGCAAAGATTAATAGCCAAACTCGAGGATGAGTATTTTCAAGGCGAAGTTCCAAGCGTAATTCCAAGACATTTAAATGGTACGTATTCCACATAGCAGTTCAAATATGAAGCAAATTTAATCACAACAGAGTTTCGCAATTAAAACTCAATAATTATTTTTGTTGAAATTGACTTTTAGTCATGAGGTGGGTTCAAATAGACGAAGGATAACCCACATCGTGCGCACATTACCCAAATAAAGTTCACAAAAAAAGATTTTGTCGTCCACTTATTTGACGTGGTACACCATTACACACCCTGACCCAACTTCGATGCCCTTAACAAACCCATTTGTGATCGATTTTCTATCAAACTGATCCTTCGGTGGCAATAAGTAAAAGGAAAGGCAACAAAGGGTCACCTTGCCTAAGTTGCCAGGAGACACAATTCCTTTGTGGGGCTACCATTAATGAGAATAGAGAATGAGGCTATTGAAAACATTCTGAAATCAAAGAGACCAAGTGTTGTCAAACCCCACATTCACCATCATGTCTAGTAGATAATTCCCGTTTAGGCAGTCAAAAGCTTCTTGAAGTCCACTTTAGGAGAAACACATGGTTTCCTCTTCTTTTAACTTCATCAAATTGTTTCGCTCACAATGAGGATATAATCTAAAATTTGACGATCTCTAATAAAAGCCGACTGTTCTCGAGAGATGACTGCACCGATAACATTATGTAATCGATTTGCAAGAAGTTTCGACAGAATTTTGTAAAGGTTGCCAACTAGGGATATGGCCGAAACTCCTTATATGATTGCAAATTGTCGTTCTTAGGGATCAACATAACCAAAGATGAGTTGAACCCTCTTGGGAGTATCCCCATGTTTATAAAATTCATCAAGAAATCTAGAAATATCCACCTTCAAAGTCTCCCAAAAATCTCTAAAAAAAGCAAAATTATATCTATTGGGTCCTGGACTCTTTGACCCGTCTTAGCTGCAAATAGTATCTTTAACCTCCTATTCCCCAAATGGAGCAATCAATAAGGAATTCTGATTACTAGAAATATATTTGAACCCAATATTAGGCAATCGAGGTGTGTCCCATTGAGGATGCGGAATGAGATTAGAGAAATTAGTTTTTGTCGCAGATCTTATCCCCTTAACATCATCAATCCATGCCCTATCATGCTAAATACTAAAAATACCATTTCGAACCCTACTGTTATTGATGCACCGATGAAAGAAAAGAGTCCACGTCGCCTTCCTTGATCCATATAAGCCTTGCCTTTTGATGGACGAGATTCTCTTTCGAGCGTAACGATTTCCAAAGGCAACCAAATAAATATTTCCTCACTGTGACATCCTTAATTTAAGTTAATATCAGCAATGTTTTCTTTCAACTTTAAGATTCAGCTGTCTATGTTACCAAAAACTTAAAAATTCCAAGTCTTAAGGCATGACTTTAATTGATTTATTTTTTCCTTTAATACATATGCACCCCACCCTTCAATTTAGAAGCTATTCCAGCTCTCTTTGACATAATGAGTAAGCCCGGATGTTCCATCCAACATTTTAGAAGTTAAAATGGTGTCGCACCCTAGTCTGTCTCAACACTTTTTAATAAAATAGGACAATGACCTGAAATTGATATAGATAGGCCCCATTCGCTCAGATTTTCCCATTGAGATAACCAGTCATGTGCGTGATAACATAAAACTATCCAGAGGGTTAGTGGCCGAGCTATTTGGCCGGTATAATGTGTATCTTCTTCCAATTGACATGAAGTCAAAAACCTTCATTTCAGAGAGAAAATATTGAAATTTGAAATTTCTTTATTTTTGAACTGACTTGAGAAGATGAGGCAATGACAACCTTTTGCTCTTGAGGGGGAAGCACCGCATTAAAATCCCTAGTTAAGCACCACCTATTGTCACCCACCTAGTTTTTGATACGTATTAAATCATTCCATAAATCTCTATTTCCATTCAGGGTACGTACAATTTTGATATTACTGTCAAAATCACCCCAGAATGAAAAACAAATCTTATTATGCATTTCCTCATTTCTTCAGTCTCTTGAAGACACATGATGCCCGCCTTATGCCCTTTAACAAGATTTTTAACATTACTTCTCTTTAATCGACCCCCAAACTCTCGGATGTTATATGTCATGATATTCATTTATCAACTAGAGACTCTCTAATCTGACCATCACGAAGAGATCCACCATTCTCAAAAGTTATGTCCCTTTTTTCCAACTCAACAAGTGTTAGGATCGAAAGATCCAAATAAATGTTCTATTCGAGCAAGAACGGGCTCCTTAAGAAAATAATATAAGAAGAGAGTTTAAATAAAAATTAATAATTTATGTCATTCATAATGATGATGCTTACAAAAAATGATATTGTTAAAAATATAGCACCATAATTGAGATAAACGAACAGAGATAACGAAATTAATTGACGACAAATTAAACAACAAAAATTACAATGAAACAAAATTACAGTTACCAAACAAACCTCAATCGGAATTGGATGAACAAAGAAATGGGAAGTCGAGGACCTTTCGATTTCCTAAAAACAGATTCGCCCTCTCTACGTGCTTGAGAAAAACGTGAGCGACTGTCTCCCAACTGTCTTCCAGGATACAACGACTATGAGCATAATTGCATGCACAAGCAAGGACTGCCCCGACGAACTCGAACTGTAACTTTCCTCTACCACCACACGATTGAAAAAAATTTTGGCTGCGTAGAAAAGCATTTTATGTATGTATGCTTTTGTTTTCGATGATAAAAACCCTACGAAGAGCGACCCTTTTTATAGACTAGGTCATGAGGAGAAAGATGGAAAACTTAGCCACCAAAAAACGTGGTTAAGATAATTACGAATCTCGCAAAATCTTCGGATGAATGTAGACATGTTTCATGATCACGAAATCTTATAGAAATATTTCCTTACGATAATTAATTAATTACTTATCAACTTTGACGCTTATTATTTTCCGTAATATAAAATATAACAGAAAATTACATAATTTTATTTACACAAAATAGAAATATTAAACATTGATATACAATATTTTCGACTTTAATTAGTCCACGTTGAGCATCAATTTCTCATTCACCCATGTACCAAACTCGACCTAAAGTCGATTGTACAAAACCCGATTCCTTGAACCAATTTTCCAACAATCCCCAACATGAATGAAATTGAATGATCATGCATATATCATGTGGTGATAAAGTTCTATGCTCCATGCCTGCATAGGAAAGATAGGACACGCCCTTGAACCTTCTTTCGTGAGAAATACTTTCTTTGCTAGCTGATATGTTGATCTTGATATCATTGAACTATCCACCGTTTGTGCAAACGCTCCATAAATCTCAACACAGGTATATTCCTGTTACTATTGCGGTTTTCATGGTTTATGTCCATTTTGGCCCTGGATATACGCCTGGTTCTGCAAGAGTTTTCTAGAAAATTAAGCCCCCACAATTGTTCTCAGAGGCGGTCCCTCCTCTTTCTCACATAGGTGATTTCTTATCTAAGAGTAACCCACATTACTCTGCTCGGATTTCAGACGCGTAAGAATCATTAAAAGCACAATGCTTAACCTTTTCCATTACAGGTATCACTGTTTCATCTAGGAATGGACAAGGGTTGACCCCCACAGTGACCGTGCAAGGTTCTTACAATTAGGTTGTCTCATTAAACCAAGATCTTGGGATTTTCAATCAGCATGGTTGGGTTTTCCTTCATAAGAACCTTAATTTTCAATAGGCTTAAGTTCCATTCCTCTCGATGTCTTTTCAACTTGATTTCTATTTAACCCTTTGGTTAGGAGATCCACAATGTTATCTTTTGACTTCACATAGTCAAGGATGATAACCCCAGTTGAGATCAGTTGTCTAACGATATTATGCCGTCACATAGATGTCTAGACTTACCGTTGTACATAACATTATATGCTCTTTCAATCGTAGATTGATTATCACAATTTATGCATATTGCTGACAGAGGTTTGGGCCACTAAGGAATATCTTCCAAGAAGTTATGGAGCCTTTCGGCTTTTTCACTGCATTTGTCTAATGCCACAAACTCGGATTCCATCGTGAATCTGATTATAACCGTTTATCTTGAAGATTTCCATGCACAGTTGCACCTCCTAAATTGAATACATGTTCACTTGTTGCGTTGGAGTGTTGTATAACATATATCCAACTTACTTTGGTCAAACCTTCAAGGAACATTTGGATCACCGGTATAATGCAACCCATAGTCACGAGTATAACGTAAGTACCCCAGTACTTTCACAATTGCTTTCCAGTGCTCATGCCATGGATTACTTGTGAATCTACTCAACGTGCCAATTGTATAGGTAATGTCTAGTCGTGTACAACTCATTATGTACATCAGACTTCCTATCACTCTATCATATTACACTTGATCAACACTGTCTCCCTTATTCTTAGATAAGTGTTGACTCGTGTCAATTGGAGTTCTGGCTACACCAGAATCACCCTTGCGAATTTTCCAAGAATCTTGTCCACGTAGTGTGACTGAGTTAATATAAGACCCTCAGGCGATCTTCTAATCTTAATTCCTAAGATTACATCGGCCAACCCCATGTCCTTCATATCAAACCTTGAATTCAACAAACTGTTAATGGAGTTTACCATTCGGTCGTTGCTTCCCACAATGAGTATGTCATCAACATACAGACAGAGAACCAATTATCCTTCTTTTGTAGTTTTGACGTAGACACATTTGTCGCACTCATTGATTTTGGGACCTTTTGACATCATGATGTTTTCAAATTTTTCATATACCGTTCTCGGTGTTTATTTAAGTCCACACAAGGACTTCACCAATTTATAGACTCATTTTCTTTTCTAGGAGCTACATAACCCTCGGGTTATTCCATGTAGATTTTTAATCAAGATCTCCGCTTAAGAAATAGTCTTTACATCCATTTGATGTACTTATAGTTTTTGGAGAATGACAATTGCCAAAATCATTCTTATCGAATTTATTCTCGTCACATGAGAATAAGTATCAAAGTAATATGGCTTTCTTGTTGCTTGTATCCTTTGATCACAAGTCTAGCCTTATACTTTTCATTGTTCCATTTGTTTTTATTTTTCGTTTGAAAATCCACTTAGAACCCAATGGTTTACATCCCGGAGGAAGGTCAACCAATTTCCAAGTGTGATTGTGTCAAATGGAATCAATCTCACCTTTTATGGCTCATTTGTATAAAAGATCTTTAATAGAGTTTATAGCTTCTAATACGTTAGAGGCACAACCACTATCATATAAGTCAAAAAATTAATTTTATGGCTTCACCCTTTTGCTTCGTATTGACTTTTCGTGGACCTCATCAGTTTCTTCAAATTTTTCTTGATCTTGACTATTGCCAATATCTTTGAAAACTCATTTTGAAGAACTTTGTCCAGCCACAGTGGATTTGCAAGGAAATATGTGTTCAAAAAAATAGAACGAATTCCTTGATTCAATTTTCGTGCTTTTTATGAATCTCAAAGTTAATAGACTCATACACAAAAACTGATAACCAGTGCTAATATGTGCATATCCACAGAAAATATAGTCCAACACTTTGGATCTATTACCATTTTCTTTGGTACTAGTGATGCCACTTTAGCACGACACGCCTCCCACATTTGAGATTATTTGTGAGAAAGTTGTACCCTTTTCACTACTAATGTGAAGTTTGTTTTTTTGGGCATCTTATTTAAAAGATAGTGAGCCGGCAAAATAGCTTCTCTGCACTTGTCTCGCAATAACACATAATTTATTGCATCAATGCCATTCTCTCTAAATGTAGGAGAATCTAATTTCAAGAATCTCGCAAGATTCAAGCATGATGAGATAAGTAGCATTATTTGCTATACGTTTTCGAAAATCACGCCAGTGCAGTTCTTTGTTTTTTCACTATAGTTCATGAGAACCATAGATCCTACTAGACCAACAGGATCAACCAAACCCATCTTGTTCAAAGGCTGGGTTTCTCAAGATTGAACCCATGTCTCGGTTATTGACGTTTGAGGCATCGATGGATTGGTATGAGTAATCACCATATCCGTATTATTCGATATCTCCAAATGTATCAAATATTTATCACACCTCTCTCGAAATTTGTTCTTTCACATAAGAACGTCTCACCAATAAATAAATAAGATAAATACACTTATTTAGTTATATTACTTATTTATAAGTAAACCACTACAAGAAAATCGCTCATTTCCGACGGCCTCCGACGGAATCAGCCGTCGGAAATGAGCGAAACTCTTTTCCGACGGCACCTGACCGTCGGAAAAGGTCTTTTCCGATGGCAGGTTCCCGTCGGAAAAGACATGTCCGTCGGCCTAGTGCCGACGGAAATGATCTTTTCCGACGGGTGAAGCCCGTCGAAAAAGAACGAAAAAAAATAAAAATTAAAAAAAAATATCTGACCCTTTTCCGACGGCACCATGCCGTCGGAAATGAGCGTCTCCAGAGGCTTTTTGACGCGGATCGCTGACATGGCACCATTCCTCCTCCAAAATCTATAAATACCCCAAAATTTTACACCTAAAATTCATTCATTCATAAACAAACACTCAAATTATATCTCCCTAACTACATTTCTTCTCTCAATTCTTTCTTCAATTATTTTTCTTACTTATCTTTTCTTTATATTTTTTATCTTATCATATATATTTTGTTTTCTTACACATATCATATATTATTCTTAATACTTTCATAATAAACTATTTTTATTAATCTATATATATTACAAATTAGTTTATATTTATGTTTTTCGTACCAAATAATTCCTTTTTTATAATTTATATATAATATTAATGTTTATATATATATATATATGTTTTAATTATAGCCTTTTCCGAAAATTCGGACAAAATTTGAGATGAAAATTAACAAAAAATAGTTTTTTTCCGTAAATTTTTTTTAATACTTATGAATATTATTTCCGACGCCAATGAGCCGTCGGAAATAGTGTTTTCCGACGGTACGATGCCATCGGAAAAAAGGACAATTCCGACGGCATAGTACCGTCGGAAAAAAGGACAATTCCGACGGCATAGTACCGTCGGAAAAGAGGTCTTTTCCGACGGGTTCGTGCCGTCGGAAATGTCGGACAACCTTTTCGACGGCACGAACCCGTCGGAAAAGATTTTTTCCGACGGCACTGCGCCGTCGGAAAAAGCTTTTCCGTCGACCATTTTCGACGAATTAAACGGTCGGAAAAGACCATTTCCGACGGGAAATAGGCCTTTTCCGACGGGTTTTGTGCCGTCGGAAATGGCCGTTTCTCTTGTAGTGAACAATTACCTCAATGATGCACCACAAAGCATCAAGTCACCTAGCTCGAAGCATATATCATTCCTTTTTCTGTATGTGACCACCCATTGCTCGATCAATAAGTGTACAAGGTTACCTATCATAAGCTTAAACACAATATCTCACAAAGAGAAATAAGCTAGAATATTATCTCGATAAATAAAGCACAACAGGTTTTAAGCAAAATCCAAAACCAAGCTTCTTTTAAGAATATCGACTCAATAGTATTTCACCATACCAAGACCACATATTAACGCACTGAATCACAATACTTGCCAAAGGTAAATACAAATGGAATTTTAATCATGAAAATTAGTGACATGCTATTCAATTCCCAAATTGCAGAACTTCGCAAATTACCGAAAGTTGTCGTGTTTTAATTTCCTTAATTCCATCAACACAATTCATATATATATGGAACATATTTATTACAATAAACATTGCTTACGTCGTCATCCATTATAATAAAGAAGAGGGCATGTATGTATAATGTATATCAATTACTACTATATAAAACCCTTACGAACAAGGAAACTTCAATTCTAAACATTTAGAATGGTTCATTTAAATGTATTCACTTTCCAATATTATTTCCAACAAATGGAAATTATGCATGGATCGATTTGGAACACTGATATACTTCCCAAAGTTGATTCGGATAATCGAGTCATACACTGACTTCTTTACAAAGAATCCACACAACATATAATATAACCTTACATGCAATAACACATACAAGAAATTACATAAGAAACATTTACATGAATCCCACTACAAGAAATTGGTCAATTTGGTAGAAACTATTTTCTACTGAAAGGTATGAACTCTGTACCAAAACATATTTTGGTATAAATGTTTGTACTAAGTATTCCTCCTAACAAGTGAAGTCCCAAAAGAATTTTGGTACAGAAATAGTATACCAAAAGAGCTCTTGGTACATAGAAGTCGTACTTAAAGTTTGGGACAAGAAAGTTGTACCAGACCTTAGGTATAGTAGAGTTGTACCTAGAAAGTGGTATTAAGTACATAATTTTCGTCCTAAAAGTCCAAAAGTAGGTACGCTTGAGTCGTACCATTAGAGCGTTATTCGGTACGATAATTTAGTCCCGAGAAATGTTTTTGAGGTTTTTATATTTAGTTAAATAACAAATACTCGGTACAAAGAGTTTGTACCTACTAATTTTTTCTGGTACAAAAAACATTTGTACTAAATGTTTATTTGAATTTGAAATCGAGCCTTCTCGGTACAAATAAGTCTCTACCAAAAGATCTAAAAATTCAAAAAAAAAAGCTAGTGGCGAATGACCGCCGCTAGCCATTATATATATATATATATATATATATATATATATATTCATATTTTGTGTATTTATGTAATGTAAGGATCTGTTGTACACATGTAGATATGTATATTCAATTAAATATGTATACTATTTTTCGGGATTTGTTGTGCACACTGTAGAGATATTTGTTGCTATTAAATTAAATATATAGTTAACAATTATCAGATTTTAGGGAAACATTATAACTTCATTTGAAGACTTTACGAAACTACAACTATCACTTAAGATATTTATCTTAAATAAAGGTAAAAACTAAGAAGCAATAATTTAACAAAGCATCCTGCAAACTCTTAAAACTAATTAAACCCAAGGAAATATTAAATAAAAAAAAACTATCTATCACAAATATTATGGAATGAAGAAAATTAGGAAAGAGAAGAGAGCTAAACTTGCTGGAGAAGGAGAAGATGAAATATGTGTTATGATTTTGTGAAGACCAGGTGATATATTTATAGGAGAGTATTGTAGCTTTAGGTACAAAAAAATTGTATCAAAAACTATTTTAAATGTTCAAATTTTCCGCCAAAAACACAAACGAAAATGTGAATATTTTCAAAAAAGAGGCATTTGGTTACACTTTTCTGTCCTAAGTAGTAGCCTAGTAGGTACACAATGTGTTGTACCGAAAAGGTTTATTTGGTACGAAACACATGTACCGAGCTCTCGGTACAGAAAAGTTATACTAAAAACTTAAAAAGCATTTTTCTTATTTTTTCTTTAATAAAAAGATGCATATTTTTGTTATAACAAAATTATAAAAACATTAGGTGGAGATGCTTCGTGCTAATAAATAATTTTTAAAGATGGATAATACAGGAATATGAACAAAATATATCTACACTATCCATTAAAATTATAATATCGAGCACACACATAATTCTATTACTTAGATATATATATATATATATATATATATATAACATTAAGTTCGAAGCTTTTTGAGTTTTTGTAGATTTAGTATTATCTCACAAAATTGTTTTAGTGATATAGTAATTAAGTTTGATTTATAAATATATTACTCAAAATCAACAAATATATGTAATTAGGCCGGAAAAAATAAGTGAATAACATGTGTGGATGTTCTCGATAGTTCGTAATCCACACACGCTTATTTAGTGTAACATAATATCTGGTGAAAGAAAAAATAATATCGGTGTTGTTTTGAAACTTTTGCTTAATAATATTTTGCTCCCCTAAGGTTTATTTAACGCGTTTCGTAACTCTTTTATTTTTTTTAAACTCGACAGAACACACTTATTTAGTATAACATGATATCCAGTGAAAGAAAAAGTAAAATTGGAGTTGTTTTAAAACTTTTGATTAATAGTATTTTTCTCCCCTAAAGTTCATTTAACACGTTTTGTAACACTTTTTTAATGAAACTCAACGCAACACACTTAATTAGTATAACATAATACCCAGCGAAAGAAAAAGCAGAATCGGAGTTGTTTGAAAACTTTCTCATAATTCTGTTTTCCTCTCCTAAAGTTTATGTAACGCGTTTCATAACTCCATTTTAGATATGAAACCCAACGGAATGCACCTGCTTAATATATAATAATATATAGTCAAAGAAAGAGTAAAATTGGAGCTATTTTAAAACTTTTACGTAATTTGACATCGTTTTGGTTTCAACTTAAAAGAATGATTGTAGTGTTTTGAGTTTGGGGTTAAGAGTTTCGGGTTTGAAGTTTGTGAGTGTTTTTGTTTGAAGGTTTAATTTGATGTGTCTTGTAAGTCTATTTTTGATGAAACACACTTATTCAGTATTAAATAGTATACGGTGAAAGAAAAAGTAAATTCGAAGTTGCTCTGAAACTTTTGCTTCATAGTATTTTCATCCCCTAAAGTTTAATTAATTCGTTTCATAATTCTGCTTTTTGATAAGACTCGACGGAACACACCTATTTAGTATAAAATAATATATGGTGGAAGAAAAAGTGAAATCGGAGTTGTTTTGAAACTTTCGATAATTTATTTTCATCCCCTAAAGTTTAGTTAACGCTTTTTCTAACTCTGTTTTCTATGAAACTCGACGGAACCCACCTATTTAGTATAACATAAGATCCGCTGAAAGAAAAAATTGAATCGTTTTAAAAATTTTGCAGAATTTTATTTTTCTCCCCTAAAGTTTATTTATCGCGTTCGTAGCTATGTCTTTATGAAACCAGACAAAATACACCTATTTAGTATAACATTATATAAGATAAAAGAAAAACTAGAATCAGAGCTATTTTGAAACTTTTGCGTAATTTGACATCGTTTTGTTTTCAAATTGAAAGCATGGTTGTAATGTTTGGGGTTTGGATTTTGTGAGTGTTTTTTGTTTGCCCGTGTAATTTAACGCTTTAGTGAGTTTGTTTTTTATGAAACTCGACGGGACACACTTATTTAGTCTAAAATAGTATCCAGTGAAAGAAAAAGTAAATTCATAGTTGTTTTGAATCTTCTACTTAATAGTATTTTCATTCCCTAAAGTTTAATTAACGCGTTTCGCAATTCCATTTTTTGATAAAACTTGACGGAACACACCTATTTAGTATAAAATAACATATGGTGAAAGAAAAAGTGAAATAGGAGTTGTTGTCAAATTTTGCATAATTTATTTTTCTTCCCCTAAAGTTTAACTAACGTGTTTCGTAACTCCATTTTTTTATGAAACTCGACGGTACAGATCTATACAGTATAACATAATATTTGGTGAAAGAAAAAATAGAACCGAGGTTGTTTTAAAACTTTTGCATAACTTTTATTTTCCTCCCCTAAAGTTTATTTAACACGTTTCGCAGCTCTATTTTTTATGAAACTCTACATAACACATCCATTTAGTGTTACACAATATCCGGTGAAAAAAAGTGGACTCGAAGCTAGTTTGAAACTTTTGCGTGTTTTGACATCGTTTTGGTTTCAAATTGAAAAAATGGTTGTAATATTTGGGGTTTGAAGTTTGCGAGTGTTTTTGTTTAACGATTTAATTTAAGGCTTTTGTAAGTGAGTTTTTGATGAAACTCGACGAAACATACCTATTTAGTATAGCATAATATTTGCTGAAAGAAAAAGTATATTCAGAGTTGTTTTATAACTTTTGCTTAATAGTATTTTTCTCCCCTAACGTTTATTTAACAAGTTTCGTATCTCCGTTTTTAATGAAACTTGACAGGACACATCTCTTTAATATAACATAATATCCATTGAAAGAAAAAATAGAATCGTAGGTATTTTGAAAATTTTGCGTAGTTATATTTGACATCATTTTGGATTCAACTTGGAAGAATGGTTGTAGTGTTTGGGTTTTGAGGTTTGTGAGTATTTTTGTTTGACAGTTTAATTTTACGCTTTTGTGCATTTGCTTTTTATAAAACCCGACGAAACATGCTTATTTAGTATAAAATAGTATCCGGTGAAAGAAAAAGTATTTTCAGAGTTGTTTCAAAACTTTTGCTTAATAGTATTTTCATCCCTTAAAATTTAATTAACGCATTTTGTAATTCAGTTCTTGATGAAACTCGACGAAACACATCTATTTAGTATAACATAATATCCGGTGAAACAAAAAGTGAAATCGGAGTTATTTTAAAACTTTTGCATAATTTATTTTCCTCCCCTAAAGTTTAATTTACGCGTTTCATAACTCCATTTTTTACCAAAACCTTTAAATAATAGTCTTTTACCTGTATATGATAAGAAAACAACAAATATATTATTTTCAACTAATAACAAGTTAATATACCAATAACTCATTATGAAATGATAATATGTAATTTTAACCACTTACGTAGGTCAACTTAGGTGACCTATTCGTATATAAATATTTAACTGCTAATATATGATTTTTAACTAATATTTAATTAATAAACTCATGATTCATCATTCAATGTTAAATTCATATTTTAATTAGTGGTTATTAAATATACATTCATATTGGACAAAATAATAATAGTAATAAAACAAATGGGGGACACTGTACTGCTACGGATACCCATACGTACCAAGGACTACATGGTACAAAATTATCAACACCTCTATTACTTGGTACGGGTTTTCTAAACCAATTTTTTGGGACAAAGTTTCTGTACCGAACTTCAGTTATTCGGTACAATTGTCTTGAACCGGATATTCGGTACGAAAAGCTTGTACCGAAAAACTTGAATTAATGGTGTGTCATTTATCTTTCTTTTCTTTATGTTTTTTTATTGATTAATTGGTACCAATGGTTTGTACCCAATACTTGGTAGAAATGATTTGTACCCATACGTACTCTTTTTGCTTTTTTGGTATTGCATTCTTTAGTACAATAATTATGTACCAAAATCTCACTCTTGGTACAAATTTTGAATTCCTACCAAAGTATATGTACCAAATTTAGAGTTTTCTTGTAGTGTCCGTAATTTCTGAATCACCGAAAATATCTCAAATTTATATTTAGGTTTCTCAGTCCATAACAAGTTCGACGACAATCGTATAATAATGATTAACAGAAACTAAATATAATACTGAGAAATTCAAGTTATTCTCTTGGTGCTCCATAATCACGTTAAATATCAATTAATCTCAATAATCATGTCGCAAAACTTTAACAGTAATTTAAGAGATTAATTTGTAAAGAAAAAATAAAATCACTTATCTCAAGATTATCGAACTCTGAACTCCATGTGTAACACGATTCAGAGTTTCCTTGTTGCACTAGTTGAAGTGCTACGATGGCCTTGCTCAAGAATCCAACATAAAATGTTAACATCCGTTTGATCAACAACTCAATCAATAACATGTGAAGAATAATAAAAAGGAAAAATTCTTCAATCCAATTTTTATTTTCTGCATCCAGAAAATAATATATTCTCCGTATTATCCAATTGCACTCTGTTCTCAATTCACGAGAATAGTGTTAAAACAAAGATTAGAGACAACTTTCTCAAGTGCGTTGCATGCGTTCATGTCAGGGGCGGACCCAGAAAATTATTTTAACCTGGGCTACGACGAGAGACGGGTAAAGAGTTGATACAGTGGTTTACACTAGTTTTTGATCCTCCTAATTTATTTTAAAATCTTACATTTATTATTCCATCAATAAATTTTTTAAATCAAACAAGAATATTATTAAGGACTTTATCTATTTCTGACTTAGAAATATCGAATTTTTACTTATTAATAAATAAATAGTGGGCTAAAAAAACATAAAATACTGTTTTAGTGGTATAAAATATAAAGACTAATATTATGAGTACTAGATTTGCAAAAATATCACCTGGGCTTGAGCCTATGTAAGCCCAAGCTTAGGTCCGCCGGTGGTTCATGTAGTTACTCGACTTTAAAAAAATCATATTTTGTCAAACTTTGTGCAGATGATTGAATACGTAGAAAATCTGTCACTACTGATGGGAATATTTAGGATTGGGCCAATATCGCATATTGGGCCGGCCTAGCAGCATCAGCCTGCTTTATAGTACATCGAACAAACCCTATTCGATATTAAATGTGCATCGAACGGCGGTTGTTCAATGCAGAATGAGCATCGAACCGCTTCGATTTGATGTAAGTTCACCAACTGATAGTGGGACCCGCGAGATGGTGATTATATATACCCCGTCCCCCGGTAGTCCGACACATTCAAGAGACATTGAGATCTGTTCAATATCGAACATAGTGCATTCGACACTCACCTAGATCGAATATAGTGCATTCGATATTCATCTGGAACGAACCTGGAATATTCGACACGACATCGAACAAAGGATACTGAATTCGATACTTAACACTGCATCGAACCTGTCAGATTCGATACATCCTAATTTGGCACATGACCTCAACTACACACTTAGTATCGAATGATAGCGATTCGACACATCTGCATCAAACGCTCTAGATTCGATACGTAGCATTAACTTTGTAATTTACGTGTTTTACCTAGTAAGCTTGTATTAGGTGTTCCGGACCAAGCTAGTCTGATTATTAATTGATTAGCATTATTTTGGCTATTTGTACTCCAATTGTATTATTTTACAGCGTTCTATCACCTTGACGAAATAAGACCAAAATATTGGCGCCGTCTGTGGGAACACCGCATATTTCAAGTTTACTAGGTATGGCATCTAGAATTACTACCTGATCGAAAAGTAGACTTGTAGAAGGCATGAACGAGGAAGTTGATGGGGCTTCGGTAAGTTGAATGGTACAAGACAATGAGCAACCGCCTACTGTGCCCACATGAGTGCCATCACCAGCGAGAAGGAAGGCACCAGTAGACGAGATATCGAGAGAGGATGATGGTGCAACATGGGCAACCGCAACGACGACATCATCCCCGAACATGACGAGAGATGAGATCATGGACGTGGTAAAGACTGCCATAGTTGAACTTTGGGCCCATGCGCAACAAGTACAGGTGCCACCACCGGCACCGTATGTGGGGGACTATAAATGAACAATGTTTCGCTGCTAGAGCTTCGAAGGAAGCTGAGGAAGAGAAGTCGCGCTGTAACGACGGAAGGAGCAAACCTGCCTCTGAATGAGGGCAGGGTAGAGAAAAGTCGGTCCAAGGGGACCAAGGAGGAAAGCCCAAGTCAGTAGAGGTGCAATCGAGAAGGCACCGTGAGACAAGGAGAAAAGAAAAGAGAGGAAATCATCAAGAACAACCCGCAAGGAGGGAAGAAAGGGAAGACATGAGACATGAAGAAAGCCACGACTTTAGGAAAGAATATGACGAGATGACAAGAAAACTGGAAAGGATTGAAAGAGAGAAAGCCGCAGTTGAATGCTAAATGCAGCCAGAAGGAAGAGTTCTGAGGGGCAGTCTATTTTTCGAAGAGAACGAAGCTGTGACCTTGGGACATGGAGAGAAGATCCCTGAATTGAAAACCTACGACGGGAAATCTGATCCCCACGATCATCTATTTCACTTGGACAGGAAACTTTAATTGTATGGTTTTAAAGAAGTCATGCAAGCAAGGATATTTGCAACCACCCTAACTGGGGTGGCAATGGACTGGTTCACTCGAATTGCGCCAGGATCGATCAAGGACTACAAAGAGCTGAGGGCTATGTTCAAAGATCAATTCTCGAGTCAGGGCAAATTGGTTTTGGATCACTCCCATATTTACGCCATGAAGTAGGAGACAAACGAGAGCTTGAGGGACTTCATGAAACGCTTCAACGAGGAGCTATTAAGGGTTGACAGTCCAAGTGGAGAGATGGTGATGAGTACTCTCTTCCAAGCTACTAACAACACCACGTTCGGAGGGGATCTGATCAGACATAAACCCACCACAATCGAAGCTATCAACAAGATAACGCATGGTGTGATTCATTTGGATGAAATGATGGCAACTAAATCTCCCAATGTAGTGCCTCCGAAAGAAAAGGAGCGGAGAAGAGAAGACCAAAGCCGCAACTACAGCAACAATAACAAGTGGTACACGCCTTTGAATTCAAATATCATGACAGTATTTAGGGCGGCTAAAAGACAGGGGTGGCTGAAAGAGCCTAGGCAGATGAAATACTCAAAGGCAACAAGATACTCGACCCACTACTGCAAATATCACAATCAGAAGGGGCACGACACCGAACATTGCAAGGATCTCAAAGATGAGATTGAACGATTATTGAAGGATGTCAAACTAGTGGAGTTTGTCAGAAAAATGAAAGAACGGGACGTGAGTAGGGATAGAGAGAGGACACCTTCCCCCAGAAAGGACAAGCAAAAAATGATCGAACAGCCGCAGTCGTTCTAGTATCCACAAATTGGGAATGGTAATATCAGAAAGGCCATGATAAACGTGATATCTGGAGGTCCTGAGGGGGGGGGGGGGGGGGGGGGAGGGGCATATTCCACCAACGCCCGAAAGAGAATTTCGAGGCTCGTTTTATCTGATAAGTTTGTCAGCATGGCAAATATCCTGAGGGATGGAGAAATACCGCACGAAGAGGTCACCTTCTCTACCGCAGATTTGCGAAAGCTGAAACCCGAGGCCATTCAAACGGCAAATTTGGATTCCCCATTGGTGATAACGGTGGACATAGCCAATTTCGGTGTCATATAGATGTTGGTAGATGCAGGCAGCTCGATCAACGTTTTGTTTAACTCTACTTTGGACAAGATGGGGCTGAATGGCGAAGCTCTAGAACCAGTGAGAACTTCACTTAGTGGTTTTGGAGGCCCGAAAATTATACCACGCGGAATGCTTGTGCTTCCAACTTCCTTGTGCTTGTAATATTACGTCGTTAAATATTATTTAAAAAGGGACAAAGACTCTTTCTAAAATGGCACGAGATACCGCAACTCCCTAAATAACTAAAAAGTGACGGAGACTCTGTCTAATATGGCACGAGATACTGCAACTCCCTAAATAACTAAAAAGAGACGGATACTCTGTATAAAATGGCACGAGATACCATAACTCCCTAAATAACTAGAAAGGGACGAAGACTCTGTCTAAAATGGCACGAGATATCGCAACTCCCTAAATACCTAAAAAGGGACAGAGACTCTGTCTAAAACGGCACGAGATACCGCACTCCCTCAAAAATCCAAATGGACGGAGACTCTGTCTAAAACGACACGAGATACAACTCTCCCTCCAAAATTAAAAAGGGACAAAGACTCTGTCTGAAATGGCATGAGATACCGCACTCCCTAAAGGAACGAAGACTCTATCTAAAATGACATGAGATACCGCACTTCCTCAACACCTAAAAAGGGACGAAAATTGTGTCTAAAAACAACATGAGATACCGCGACTCCCTGAATAATAATGAGACATCAATAACGCTTTTTAAATGCTTCTAATTCAATCAAATCAAATGATAGGCCCATCCCACGAAACGAAACATAAACTATCATGAGTGTGAAAAAATGCTCACGCTGTCAAAATAAAGTAAAAAGTGACGATAGAAATTGAAAGAAAAGGCAGCGATATGTGCCCTGGATCAAGCAAATAGTTGAAAAAGTCAAAGCTGACAAACATACGATTGTTAAGAATAGTTCAAACACATAAAAGGTGTTGCAGCGCCACAAAACAGCAAGTTAAAACATTACAAAGCGAAACAAATACGAAAGCCTTTAGGCATCAGCTTCATTTTCATCCTTGTCCTCAAAAGAAGGATACATTGTAGGCATAGGGGGCGGTGGCGAGAGACCAAGAAGGACAAGGCTTTCGTCCTTCAGAAGCACAACGAACTCATCCGGAGAGTCAGGCTGAGCACTCGTTGGGGGTGGCAGACTTTCTAGGTTAGGCCTCAGAGTAAGATCCAACCAATCCGGCTTGAAACCACCACGGACGTACTTCGTCTTGTAGAATTGGTGGACAGTCAGGACATGAGCCTTGTGAGCCTTGCGAGCACGCCGAAGAGCACTAATCTTTTGGAAGGTGCTGCTCCGAACGAACTCCTCGGCAATTTCCACCCTCTGCTGAGCGGAAATCTATACGAGCACAAAGGAAATTAACAAGAAAGAATATAAAGAAAACAATACAAACATACAAAGAGTTAAAATTCTTTACCTCCTTGAGGCCGCGCAAATATCCAACACCATCGGCGTTATACGCTTTCTCCTTCTCCATCGCCACCTCTATCTCGAGCTCGGTGACTCGTTTGGTCAGCTCCCTTTTGTTGGCCGAGAGATTGGATACTTGCAATTGTAGTTGATCAACTGCCTCCTGCGCCTACTTCAGTGCCTCTCTATCGGCATGGGCCCTCGTGACATACTTCTTGACCTTTTGCAAGGACTTCTCTTTCGCATCAAAGGCCACCTTTAAGGCTTTATCATCTCCACCATGGAGCTCGCCTCTGTTCTCTGGCTGTCCACTTGTGGCCGTTTCGTGAGCTTGGACTAGTGCCGCAAACATGGCGTCCACTATTCTGCCACCCTAAAAGATAATAAAAAAACAAATCAACATTCACACACCAAGCCCAAAAATAATTCACTCAGGAAGAAGCTTTTATTACCGCCGTCAACAAATGAAGAGTGTTGCGCTCCACCATTCTTCTCTCTTTCGTAGAGACCGAATAAGGCACATCAAGGTTGGGAAGAAGAGTCTTCAGAACGTCAATAGACGCAGCCTTGGAGATTTCGTATCCCCCAATATGGGCACGTAGACCCTAGCTAGATCCAACCCCAACATTTGGCCCCATTGCATGAGTAGGTCCTAGCACTCGGACCACATGCATGAGCAGCAGGTGGGATAGCCCCTCCAGTTTGAGAACGGGTCTGGTGGACTCTTCTCCTTTTGGCCTGGGTAACGCCTTTCGTATTATCACCTAGACTAGCCGCCATACTTTCAGAAGCTTCAGTATGGCTAAACACAGCAGCAGCTGGCGCAGTATTGCGATTCACTCTCAGAACATCCTCGAAAGGGTCGACATGGGAGTCGGCAGCGGCTGAAGGTTCAATAATGGATTTCTTTCCCTTGTTCTTCCTTTTATTTGGAGAGGGAATCTCCGAACTGTGGCGGTTTGAGAGCTTGCTTGCTCAACAGCAATGGCTCGGTTCATGCGGGCATGGCGATCCATGAAAAATTGTCCTGCAAAAATATCAAATCATTAGGATATTCATATTATTAACACAAAGAAGAATATCAAAGAAGATGCAAAATTATACCAAGAGTAAATCTCCCGTTATACGAAACCGGGGACAAACCAGCTGAAGATAACACTCGACTTTCTACCAGTTTTTTTAACATCAAATTGATGATGTCGCACTAAATTCGGGATAAAATTGCAATCCCATGACGTTGCAACAATGCCAGGGGGTATCGCCACCCTTGATCTGGTATATCACTCGCGATCATAATGCCTAAAATTAACCCTCGTAGCTCTCTTCGATATAGAAATATCGCCTTTTCCAATCTTTTTTGTACCCAGTTGCTTCATCGTTTAGAAATTTACAATGCCGTTGCGCTTTGATATGATAAAACCCTTCTTCTCGCCTAGCGATCTCAAACAGAGCATAAAACTCGTTGCGACTTTGAGGTTTGCGTAGCGCTTTCAGCACAATAATGAAACCTATCATATGGCCATACGAATTTGGCGTAAGTTGCCCTGGCACGAGGTCAATAGACCTTAGGAGCATTCTCAGCTCAACGGGTATTAGGAGCTGAAGCCCATTCAAAAGCTGGCCTTCGAAAACGGTCATATGCCCGGGCGGAGGAGTATGCATGTGGTCATCTGGACTAGGAAAAACTATTTTGTATCTATTCGGTATATCAAATTTCTCGCGAAACTCTTTGCGACTATGCTGCAGGCGCGAGAAATACATATGATACGCCATCCCTGCCACCTCGGCATTATCCTCAAATTCTATGTTGATGAATTCCGCATCCTCATCGTCCTTACTAGACGCACGGTTATCCGAAGATGACGACGATTGTGAATCATCACTTTCATTCTGAGGCGCCGCATGCTCAGCGTTGGCACCGAGATTATTAACCGCGAGTGAACCAGTAGCTTATATGTCAATTGGCTCGTATTCATTTACTACGACTATATTCAGACCAACGGGAGCACCAGATGGGCCCACCACAGAGTTCCTAGAACCAGAGCTCGAGCCGCTACTCGACTCACTCCCAGAAGTTGACTCATAATTCACCATCATGGACGAGAAAGAACTGAAATAAATTAAAAAGAAAAAGCTGACTGCAAGCGAATACGTCACTCTCGGCTCTCATAATACTATCGCAACGTATCTAGAGTGGCTACTTATTAAAAAGTTATAAAAACATCTAGCAAACGAGAACATATTAATTACCTTGATCGAGTATACGAAGGCAACAACTTTTGTTCGATTGATTCACCTGATAAAAGGAAACAATGAGAGAAATGTTAAAAGGAAAAATATCAGTATATCACGCTATAACAGAACAAATATCCTAAGGCACTAGATCGAACGCTTGTCGTTCGATGCAAAGAGCATCGAACCGAAGGTGTTCGATGCAGCCCGCAGCGAACAAGCTCTGTTCGATGTTACTTACATGAATGAGTAAGTTGGCAAGGGAGGAAATGAGCTTCTCGCAACACTCTCCCCTTTATATAGGCTTTGAAAGCCCATTAGGCCCATAACAAATAAAGCATCGAACGGGCACCGTTCGATGTGCTCTCGCATCGAACACATCTGGTTCGATCTATCGTTCACGAGGAACAAATCGTGCATCGAACGACACCGTTCGACGCGCTAAACCCATCGAACAAGCCCTATTCAATGTTAAATGTGCATCGAACGATGCTGTTTCGATGCAGAATGAGCATCGAACCGCTTCAATTCGATATACGTTCACCAACTGATAGTAGGACCCGCAAGACGGTGGTTATATATACTCTGTCCCCTTGTAGTGTGTGGATACATTCAAGAGACATTGAGATCTATTCAATATCGAACATAGAGCATTCGACACTCACCTAGATCGAACATATTGCATTCAATATTCATCTGGATCGAACCTGGAAAATTCGACACGACATCGAACAAAGGATACTAAATTCGATACTTAACACTACATCGAACCTGTCAGATTCGATACATCCTAATTCGACACAAGACCTCAACTACACACTTAGTATCGAACGACATCGATTCGACACATCTGCATCTAACGCTCTACATTCGATACGTAGCATTAACTTTGTAATTTACTTGTTTTACCTAGTAAGCTTGTATTAGGTGTTCCGGACCAAGCTAGTACGATTATTAATTGATTAGCATTATTTTGGCTCTTTGTACTCCAATTCACTACAAGAATAATTCGCATAGGAGACGAAAATATGGGCACCAAAATCCGTTCCTACCTAATTGGAACGAAATTTCTGTTCCCATTGCCTGTTATCCATATTATATATTAAAGAACTGTATGCACATATTAAAGGGGACTAGTATTTGGTTCCCATTGAGTGTTGTGCCCGTTAGTGACACCTCATCGCAATGGGAACCAAAATGTGGTTCCCATTGATTAAAAAAATAAACAAAAAAAAGAGTACACTAAGTAATCGTATACGACCGTTATACTTATCACTTTACTCTTTTACTCAACACACGCACACACTAAACACACAAAAATCACACACACACTTTAGGGTTCATTAAAATTATTCAAATCCGCCCCAACTCAGCCGTTTTCCCTTACAAATTGAAGAAGGTATGTAATCCCCACTTCACTATCTTCAATTTGATAGTAATTTCCCTAAATTTCGTCGGTTTAATTTGTGCCTTTTTAGTTTCGGCTGATTCTTGAAAATTTCTTGAATTTTTTGTAATTAATGGTTTATAGTATGTTAATATAGTATATTTTGTTGCTGCATGTTGCTAGTATGCTAGTGTTTAGATGGAAAGTTAGGATTAGGGTCTTAATTAAGTGTTTGGTGTTGCATATTAAGGGTGTTTATAGTTTGGTGTTGCATATTAAGGGTATTCTGTCCATTTTGTGGTGGTGTTGTATCCTGCTTCATGTCTGTTTTGTGGTGGTGTTGCATATTAAGGGTATTCTGTTTTGTGGTGATTGTTGTAGTTATATTAAGGGTTGAAGAAAAAAGGAAAGAGATTGGTGTTGCATGCTGTTTATATTCTGGTTTTTGTGAAAGGAATTTAGAAAGATTGTAGGGATTTTCTGAAATTAAGGCTTGGTTATTCTGAATTTGTGTAAATTTGGGGAGGACAAGTGCAAATGAGAGTTCAAGGATTGTGGTTATAATTAGAGTATGTTCAGTTATGTTTTGCTTCTAAATTTGTGGTCAATTAAGTGAGTGTGTGCATGCATATGAAGATTGGGTCAAATCTCAAAATGATTAATCAAGTATCAGTTACAATTAGTCTTTTTCACAAGTCAATTAGCCAGCAGACAAAACTTGCTCAAAGTCAAGTCAATTGTGGCACATGCTTTGCTTTGTTCAGTTGATTGTTTGATTTAATTATATAAGTAGATACTTTATGTATTATATATAGTAATTATTGCAATTGAAGATCTAACTTAAATTGTTTCTATCTTTAGATGGCACGAAGGAAGGGCAAGGAGCCAGTGCAGGAAACGCAGGAACCGCGGTCTAAACCAGGTCCTAAATCACATCCTAAAACACGTGTTCAATCACATCCTGCAGCACGTCCTCGTCCTGCTACCCGTCTTTCATACCGGGGCATCCCTCGGGATACAATGCCTCCTCCTGCGACTAATCCGAAAAGAGAGCCAACTCCTGTGATAGAGCCGACTCCAATAGTAGAGCCGACTCCAATAGTAGAGCCGACAGTAGAGCCTACTCCCGTGACCGAGCCAAGTGTCGAGCCTACTCCCAGGGTGACTGATCCTCCAATTGAGCCTCTTCCCATCACTGATCTGCCAAGAGAATCGACTCCCATGACTGATGCGAGAAGAGAGTCTACTCCAGTGACGCCTTTCGGATCATCGGGAGTCGCAGATGACGTCACAGATTTTCCAGGAGCCACTAACTTCCCTCAGAATATATTGGAGAATCCGTGGGATTTGGTCGGCCAAATTCGTTACGGACCTCTGCCACGGCCTACTGATCATTCACATCGGGGATCGACGTCAAATGCATCACCATCTCAGGCTCACACTAACGTCCCTTCTCCAGGCGCACACTCGGCTTCAGCTCCTTTCTTTGGGATGGGTGCTTCCTCGAGCAATGCTGAACCTTCCACATCCCGATCATACCATTTATCCGATACATCCGAGAGCTCGAGCAGTGATGAGGATGACAGTGATAGCAGTGGGCAGGAGATGGATAGTGATGGTGAGAAAAGTGGTCGCGGTCCCTCTAAAGGAGTTTTGCCGCCTAAGAAAAGTGAGGATCGGAGGTGGATCCGTATTGATCCAAATACTGGATCGTGGGAAGAAAGTCTTATGATAACGATGACTATCGGGGCAATTCTTAAGAGGTGCTTGAGGAAGCTGTACAAAACCTACAAGGAGTGGAAGCCGAAGCATCAGCAGCTTGCACGGGATGAGTTTAAGGTAATGTAAATGTATACTTTTAAGATTATTTATTTAGTTACATACTTCTGTCTTCATTTATCAGAATCTGTACTTATAGACTTCTGACTTGATCTTTTTTTCACTTGTTGCAGAGAACTTTTTAGTGGCATCCGCTTGACGAAGGCCGCATTTGGGAAATGTATGAAGCAGCAGCACCGGATCGTTTTAAGAGTGCTTTGAGCAAGATCAAGTCAATCTGCCTTGAAGTTGAAGCTGATCCATCGCAGAAGAAGAGCCATCGTATCTGGATCCCTAAGGCGATGCGTCAGAAGTACATGCAGTACTGGAAAAGCGATAAGCACGTGGCACGAGCGAAACAGTCAAGTGCCAACAGGAAAAAAGAGAAGAAAATCACCTGGTACGGTGGAAGTCTCACGCAAGACGAGTGGGCCAGACGCGAGGTAATTATTTAATTATTAAATATTAACATAAATATAATGTTATATAATGTTCATTTAATATATCTTCTGATTGTATATTAATGTCTAATTGTCTTATGTTACAGTCGATCAAATTGGGCATTCCGGTGAATAAGATCCCTCTGCCGTGGCTTCACAAGTTGAAGAGGCAAAAGACGAATACTAATGGATTGGCGGGTGACTGGGTGGATCCCGATGCGGAGGCAGCATATGTAAGTAAATAGTGTGTTAAATCCATCATTCATTTTTATATATACATATATTATATAAGCATGGTTTTCATGGTTTTAGTACATTTTAGTATATAGTCAGGTCATAGTCAGGTCATTTCTATATAGTCCCTAATTGAATTTTCTATATAGTCAGATCACATATAGTAATCTGATGAAAGATAGTAAATAGTCAAAATATGATAGATAGTTAGGAATTAGGACAAGTGATAATCTGATGATCCATTGTTATGTGATGATATAATTTGACAATAATCTCATGATTAAATCTGATGGTGTCTGAATCATTGTAATATTTATGTAAAATTTATTATTCAATATACATTTCAGTACAATGATCCATGTATATAAGTAAATTATTTTTGTTTCTTATTTAATGATTTTGTATATGTTATTGTCACAGTAAGAAGCGCTTCAACGGTGGCGAGACCGGTATGGTTATGATACCAGGAAATGGCCTGCTTGGGAACTAAGGACATGGCTGAAAGTTGTTGGGAAGAAGGGGAAAAGAGTTTCTGCTTTTTCAAAGAATGCAAATGTGAAGTCCATTGCCCAGAATGTCGGTCCCCCCCCCCCCCCCAACCAGGAACATTCAGTTGTGCTCAGGACTTGACGGCCCAGTTTCGGGCACATATGTTGCATACAATAGAGTTTGAGACAATCATCAAAAATTGTCTTAAACAGTTAACACAACAGTATGGATGCCCGATGCCGGAGTTACCGGAGTACCCGATCAGACCACCTGGAATGGAAACGCAGTTGGCAGGCTCGACCTCAATTAAATATGAAAAAGTTAAAGAACATCTCCGAATTCCATTTTTTTTCACCGGTGCATTCAAAACGCTAAGTAGGTGTGTCGTTTCAAATCTCGTCCAAATTGGAATAACGAAATACGGTAAATATAATTTGGGGAAGAAAATATAAATAGGAAAAAGTTAAAAAACATCTCCGAATTCCATTTTTTTTTCACCGGTGCATTTAAAACGCTAAGTAGGTGTGTTGTTTCAAATCTCGTCCAAATCGGAGTAACGAAACACGGTAAATAAAATTTGGGGAAGAAAATAAAAATATGGAAAAGTTAAAAAACATCTCTGAATTCCAGTTTTTTAAAACCGGTGCATTCAAAATCTCGTCCAAATTAAGTTTTTTCTTTTTCTATTCCTTTAAAAACACTAATTAAGGGTGTCATTCTAAATCTCGTCCAAAACGAAGTAACGAAATACGATAAACAAATAAACGGGGAGTTTATGTAATTATAGAATAGTTAAAGAAATATCCGAATTAAGTTTTTTCTTTTACCAATCCTTTAAAAACACTAATTAAGCGTGTCATTCCAAATCTCGTCCAAAACGAAGTAACGAAATACGATAAACAAATAAACGGGTGGTTTATGTAATTATAAAAAACTTAAAAGAAATATCCGAATTAAGTTTTTTCTTTTACCAATCCTTTAAAAACACTAATTAAGCGTGTCATTCCAAATCTCGTCCAAAACGAAGTAACGAAATACGATAAACAAATAAATGGGGGGTTTATGTAATTATAGAATAGTTAAAGAAATATCCGAATTAAGTTTTTTCTTTTACCAATCCTTTAAAAACACTAATTAAGCGTGTCATTCCAAATCTCGTCCAAAACGAAGTAACGAAATACGATAAACAAATAAACGAGTGGTTTATGTAATTATAGAAAAGTTAAAGAAATATCCGAATTAAGTTTTTTCTTTTACCAATCCTTTAAAAACACTAATTAAACGTGTCATTCCAAATCTCGTCCAAAACGAAGTAACGAAATACGATAAACAAACATTATAATATAAAATACTATACCTCTTTTCAACCCTAAACCCTAAACCCTATAAACCCTAAACACTATCCTTAAAACCTATACAACATAGGTCTAACTTGTATTTTCATACATAAAGGTTGTAAAACACCTTTAATCACTAATATTTTTTAACCATACACTAACATATGTAAAATAGGAGTGTTCCTCCAAATTTCGTACAAAACGGAATGTCGGAAGATGTTTAGAAAACAATTTGGGGAAGAAAGCGCAATTATACAAAAGATGCAAAACAACTTCAAATTCAGTTTTTTCTTGAACAACTATTTTCACAACACTAATGAGGCATGTAAACTCAAATTTTATCGACAAATGGAGAAGCGAAACACGTTAAAAATATATTTGTGGTCAAAAATGTAATTTTATTTTTATAAGTCTGGGTTCTAATGGAGACCAATTAATGGGAACCACATATCTCTGTTCCCATTGGCACCAATAATTGAGTAAGGCGTACAAAGATAGCTGGCCAGTAATAGGAACCAAAATAGCAAGTAATGGGAACTGATATTTCGTTCCCATTGTGCATACTTTTCTATATATACCCACCCACATAACTTTAGGTTTTTATTTCTCACCACTCAGTTACTCACCAGCCTCCATCTCTTTCATTTCTCTCACTTTCCATAGCCGCCGCCACGCTCCACCACTACTCTAGGCCTCTACCAGACTAACACCACCACGACAGCCGCGATCCACCACGAAAGTCGCACCACCACGACAGCCGCGCACCGCCACTGTTATACCACCACCACGATGCCGCTGCTCCATCACCACCACGACGCCACGCTCCACCAGTGCTCTACCAGACTATCACCACCACGAAAGCCGCACCACCACGAAAGTTGCGACGCTGCTCTTCTCTCCCACTCATTGCCGCGACGCCTCCACGCCCCGCTTCTGCACGAACGACACCGCCACCTCGACGCCACAGTTCGCACCGCCAGTCCACTCCACGACAGTCCGCACCGCCACCGCTCCACGATGGACTCCGCTACTACTACACGACTGATTACCGCACCACCACTGCACGACGGACTGCAATTCCATTTATTTTGTTAATTTTTATTAAAATTTGTGTTGTATAGTTGTATCCTAAATTTTCTTAACAACAAATTTGTGGTATTGTTTAATTTATAATATGTAATATTACATATTTTACCTATTACAATATAAGTGATATTCTAAAATTACAATAATTTTAATATTATTCAACAATGTTAATATGAGAAATAACTAAATTAAGATTATTAATATGATAATGATAATTTCAGATTAAACAACAACAACATTCAAAAATCCAATTTCTGGAAATTTTTAAAAATCAAAACAACGCTAATATGAAAATTTCGAAAATATTAGGCTTTTGAAAAGTATTCAGATTTCCCCCCTGTTTTTTTAACAAAATTCAAATTGCCGCCATTTTTTTTTTTGGATTTTCAAATAAGCAACATGAACGAATATTTCGTTCCCATTCTTTGGCTCAGTTAGTTTCCGTTACTATGAACAGTGTGTTTCGTATGACCGTATTGGGGGTCCCAGTCCTAAGCAATGGGAACCAGATATTCGTTCCTATAAAGCAATAGAAACGAAATATTGGTTTTCTACATGGGAACAGAAGCTTTGGTACCCAGGCGTAACGGAAACCAAACACGTTCGTTCCTAGAGCCTGACAGCCCGAATCGCATTAGTCGCACTAATTTTTGGCTCGCATTTCCACCCCCTTGCGCGCACGTAGGAGAGGGAGGAGACACTAGCCAACACATTCTTATCATGCTAAGAATGCATTGCTATTGATAAACCCAAAAAGAGAATGCTCTTTTTCCCATGTGGGATGACCCTCTTTACTTTATGGTTTCCCCTCCTTTACTTCAATATTTTCAGCTTTGTGTAGCTATCTTTGAGCATCAATTTCCCATTCACCCGTACCATTTTGAGCGTGCAATATATCGTTTCGAAGCTCTCACATAGGAGAAAATGTTCCCATCTTGAAGTCATCACTACAACAAGTGGAACCCACTCAAAATCTGACCCGAAGTCATCTGTACAAACTCATTTCATTTAATCAATTTTCCAACAATCCCCCACATCAATGAAATTTGAACGATCATGCATACATCATGTGGTGGTGGAGTACTACGAACTATGCCTGCATAGGATAGGTAGGACACGCCCTTGAACCTTCCCTCGTGAGAAATACATTGTTTGCTAGCCGATAGTGTGACTTGACGTCATTGAAATATCAGCCGTTTGTTCAAACGTTCCATAAATATCACACAGGCATAATTCGTTTTGCCGTTGCGGTTCTCATGGTTTATGTCCATTTTGGCCCTGGACATACGCCTGGTTCTGCAAGAGTTTTCCAGAAAACTAAGCCCCCACAATTTTCCTCAGAGGCGGCCCCTCCTCTCTCTCACATAGGTGATTTCTTATCTAAGAATAACTCGTATTACTCCGCTCGAATTTTTGACGCGTAAGAATCATTAAAAGCATAATGCTTAACCTTTCCCATTACGGGTGTCACTGTTTCATCTAGGAATGAACAAGGGTTGACCCCCATAGTGACCGTGCAAAGTTCTTACAATTAGGTTGTCCCATTGAACCAAGATCTTGGGATCTCCAGTCAAACATGGTTGGGTTTTCCTTCAAAAGACTTTAATTTCCAATAGGCTTAAGTCCCATTCTCTTTGATGTCTTTTCAACTTGATCTCTATTTAACCCTTTGGTTAGTGGATCCGCAATGTTATCTTTTAACTTTACGTAGTTGATGGTGATAACCCCAGTCAAGATCAGTTGTTTAACGGTGTTATGTCGTCGACGTATATGTCTAGACTTACCGTTATATAGTGCATTCTTTGCTCTATATATCATAGCTTGGTTATCACAATTTATGCAAATTGCTGCACCGGCTTCGGCCACTCAAGAACATCTTCCAAGAAGTTACGAAGCCATTCGACTTCTTCATTGCATTTATCCAATGCCACAAACTCAGCTTCCATCGTGAATATGGTTATGATAGTTTATCTTGAAGATTTCCATGACACTACTGCACCTCCCATAGTGAATACGTATCCACTTGTTGCTTTGGAGTCTTGTATATCCGAGATCCAACTTGCGTCAGTGTAACCTTCAAGTACAACATGATCTCTAGTATAATGCAACCCGTAGTCACGAGTATAACGTAAGTACCTAAGTACTCTCACAATTGCTTTCCAGTGCTCATGCCCCAGGTTACTCGTGAATCTACTGAATGCGCTAATAGTATAGGCAAGGTCTAGCCGTGTACAACTTATTAAGTACACCAGACTTCCTATCACTCTAGCGTACTCGATTTGATCAACGCCTTTCCCTTTATTTTTAGATAAGTGTTGACTCGTGTCGATTGGTGTTCTGGCTATACTTGAATCATCCTTGCTGAATTTATCAAGAATCTTGTCCATGTAGTGCGACTGAGCTAATATAGGACCATCTGACGATCTTTTAATCTTTATTCCTAAGATTACATCGGCCAGTCCCATGTCTTTCATATCAAATCTTGAATTCAGCAAACTCTTAATGGAGTTTACCATATGGTCATTGCTTCCCACAATGAGTATGTCGTCAACATACAAACAAAGTATCAAATACCCTTGTTTTGTAAATTTGACATAGACACACTTGTCACACTCATTGATTCTAAAGCCATTTGTCAACATGACGTTGTCAAATTTCTCATGCCATGTCTTTGGTGCTTGTCTAAGTCCATAGAGAGACTTTACCAATTTACATACTTTCTTTTCTTTTCCAGGAGCTACAAAACCCTCGGGTTGTTCCAGGTAGATTTCTTCATCGAGATCTCCATTAAGAAAAACAGTCTTTACATCCATTTGATGTACTGCAAGATTTCGGATAGATGCAATCGCCAAAATCATCCTTATCGAATTTATTCTCGTTACAGGAGAATACGTATCAAAGTAATCAAGGCCTTCTCGTTGGTTGTATCATGTGGACACAATACTAGCCTTATACTTTTCAATTGTTCCGTCTGTTTTCATTTTCCTTTTGAAAACCCACTTATAACCTAATGGTTTACATCCCGAAGGAAGGTCTACCAGTTCCCAAGTGTGATTCTGTAAGACGGAATCAATCTCACTTTTTATGACTTCTTTCCATAAAGGGCCTTCCACTGATCTTACAGCTTCTTTGTATGTTTTAGGCTCATCCTCTACCTCTATCATATAAGTTAGAAACTCTGGTCCAAATGAGTTTTGTGTCCTTACCCTTTTACTTCTTCTTGGACCTCATCTATTTCTTCATTTTCTTCTAGATCTTGACTATTGTCAATCTCATCGAAAGTTCTTTTTGAAGAACTTGGTCCAGCCGCATTGGATTTACAAGGAAATGTATGTTCAAAGAACGTTGCATTCCTTGAATCAATTTTCGTGTTCTTATTAATCTCGGGGTTTTTAGATTCATGCACAAGAAAACGGTAAGCAGTGCTATTGTGTGCATAGCCAATGAAAATACAATCCACCGTCTTTGGACCTATTTTCATTTTCTTAGGCAAAGGTGACGACACCTTAGCAAGACACCCCCACACTTTTAAGAATTTGTAGCAAGGTTCTCGACCTTTCCACAATTCATAAGGAGTATTTTCTTCTTTCTTTTTTGGGTATCTTATTTAAAAGAAAATTAGCCGACAAGATGGCTTCCCCCACATGTTTTGTGGTAATCCAGAACTTAATAACATGGCATTCATCATGTCTTTTAAAGTTCGATTTTTCCTTTCTGCCATCCCATTCAATTGGGGAGAGTATGGCGCAATGACCTCGGGAATAATTCCATGTTGTGAACAAAATTCACCAAATGGTTCAACATATTCACCTCCACGATCACTTCTAACCATCTTAATTTTTCTATTAAGTTGGTTTTCGAATTCTTACTTGTATAGAACAAATTTGTCTATAACTTCATCTTTACTTTTCAGTAAATATACATAACAATATTTTGTACTATCATCAATGAAAGTTATAAAATACTTGTTTTCACCTCTCGTTTGTGCAAATTATAAATCACATACATGAGTGTGGATTAAATCTAGAGGTTTCGTACTTCTTTGAATGGTTGTAAACGGTGTTATTGTTTGTTTTGCCTCTACACAAGTTTCACACTTATGTTTGGAATCAATTTCAAACGTTGGTATGTGATTCATGTTAATTAATTTACGTAATGACTCATAATTAACATGTCCTAGTCTACCATGCCATAGATTAGACGACTCAAGCAAGTAAATAGAAGTAGAAGTTTTATTGCTAGAATCAAAAGAGGTGGGCTTAACAGCGTTACATTCATTTTCCACATCACTTCTTTCACATAACCTCTTCCAATGTGAACACCACATTTGGAAAGCCCACTTTTTTTGAGATTCGAACACCATCTTGAAGCCATGAGTGTCCATCAAGTGCCCATAAATCAGAATCCTACGAATGTCCAGCACATACAACACATTCATCAGCGTAACTTCCCTTCCAGAAGTCATCTTGAGGCGCACCGTCCCTTTCCCTTTGATCTCAGAGGTAGCAGAGTTGCCCATGTAGATCATATCCCAATTTCAGCAAGAGTTAGCTCAGAGAACCCATTTTTGTCACTACAGATGTGACAAGTAGCTCCAGTGTCGAGGTACCATTCTTTCGGATTAGCATCTATAAGATTCATTTCAGAGATCACAACATAGAGGTCAAGTTCGGACGCAGTGTCCATCAGATTGGCCTCATTAGTCTCCTTGCCTTTCTTCTTAGGCAGTCGGCAGTCAGATGACTTGTGCCCCTCTTTGTTGCAGTTGTAGCACTTGCCCACGAATTTCTTCGGTTTAGTAATTCCACCCTTCAGTCCAATCTTTGGTCCAGGTTTAGGCTTCTTGTTCTTCAAGCCTTTCTCATGCTCCACTACGTTTGCCCTAGAAGCATTGGTGTTAACAACAACATTGGAAGACTTTTTATCTCCACCCTTGTTGTCTTCTTCTATACGAAGCCTGACAATCAAATCTTCAATATTCATCTCCTTTCGTTTATGCTTTAGATAATTCTTGAAATCTTTCCAACCAGGTGGTAGTTTTTCGATGACACAAGCTACCTGGAAAGATTCACTCAAGATCATCCCCTCATAATGAATCCCATGGAGAATCAATTGAAACTCTTGCACTTGACTGATCACAGTCTTCGAGTCTTTCATCTTGTAGTCCAAGAATTGACCCACGAGGAATTTGTTGGCACCAGCATCTTCAGTTTTATACTTATGGTCCAAGGATTTCCACAATTATTTTGCTGTTTTCTTCACACTATACACTTGGTACAACCTATCTACCAAACCGTTGAGAATCAAATTTCGGCAAAGAAACTCAGAGTGCTTCCATGCATCAATTGTCGTCTGCAATTGTGCATCAATTTCATCCTCTCTTACAGAAGGATGATCTTTTTTCAAGAATCTCGCAAGATTCAATACGGTGAGATAAAATAGCATCTTTTGCTGCCAACTTTTGAAATTCACTCCATCGAATTTCGCCGGTTTCTCATGATGGCTCATAGGAACCGCGGGAACAACCGGATTTTCCAAACTTGCCATACGTAGAGGCATAGTTTTCAGAACAGTGCCATGAGCCTGTGATTTAAACGTTTGGGGCATCTTAAGACTGGCATCAGTAATGCTCATATCCATTTTATCGTTGGTATCAGACATCTGAAATGTTTCAAAAGTTTTTGATATTAGAACATAGAAGAATTACGAAAATTCTTCAAATTATTTTGAGATACAAAAATAGTTCCTTTGTAGTAGGTGAGGATTCAGATATTCCTTCACGAATAAAATCTATAATTTTTTTTATATATATAAAACCTATATATATATATATAATTTTTGTAACAGAAAAAAATACTACGGTTATTAAATCGAGTTTTTGAAAATAATTTTGTGAAACAAAAATCTATCGCCAATGGTTTAACCTGTTCGTCTCAAGAGATAAACTACTCTAAGATTGTTAGAAACAATGGAGATAACGAACAATGTTTAAATTGACATGCAAATAAACAAAATAACTAGTAACGCAGAGACTGAAAATAACCGTAGGAAGTAGTCGAGTCCTTCTCGGTTTCCTTAAAGTAGTTTAGTCCTCTCTACGTGCTGAGATCGTTGGACTACCTCTTCCTAGGATAAAACGACCTTTCGAACTGGCTTCTAGCACTCACAGAGCAATCCCGACGAACTCGAGCACTAATAGACTACCACCACCACACAATGATTAGTCGCACTAATTTTTGGCTCGCATTTGCACCCCCCTGCGCGCACGTAGAAGAGGGAGGAAACACTAGCCAACACATTCTTATCATGCTAAGAATACATTGCTATTGATAAACCCAAAAAGAGAGTGCTCCTTTTCCCATGTGGGATGTCCCTCTTTACTTTATGGTTTTCCCTCCTTTACATCAATATTTTCAGCTTTGTGTAGCTATCTTTGAGCATCAAATTTTCATTCACCCATGTACCATTTTGAGCGTGCAATATATCGTTTCGAAGATCTCACATAGGAGAAAACGTTCCCATCTTGAAATCATCACTACGACAAGTGAAACCCGCTCAAAATCTGACCCGAAGTCATCTGTACAAACCCACTTCATTTAATCAATTTTCCAACAGTCTCATCCTTATCATACTTATCACTGAGTTCTAAAATTTTACGAGTCAAGAGTCCAAGACTAACAAGAAGTCTTGAAGGATATATATTTCCTTTTCTTTTTTCTTTAACAGAAACGTACATTGCCTAGCAACTTGATTTCGAACAGATACACGTAGGCAGACAAAAACAAAAGGAAAACCAAATCTTCATGTTTTCACGTCAAATTCTGTATATCAGAATATAAAATCAATTTGTTCTTTCGTCAATAATTACCCAACATTCGAAAGATTGATTTTGGTTGAAACCAAAATCACCAACCAAAAGAAAATTATCGAGTAACCTGTTCGTCTCAAGAAGCTCATATGTTTTAAGATTATTAGAAATATAGCACCATAATTGAGATAAACGAACAGAGATAACGAAATTAATTAACGACAAATTAAACAACGGAAATTACAATGAAACGAAATTACCGTTACCAAACAAACCTAAATCGGAATTGAATGAATGAAGAAATGGAAAGTTGAGGACCTTTCGGTTTCCTTAAAACACATGCACCCTCTCTACGTGCTTGAGAAAAGCTGTCTCCCAAAATACAACGACTATGAGCAAAAGTGCGTGCACAAACAAGAACTGCCCCGACAAACTCGAACTGTAACTTTTCTCTACCACCACACGATGAAAAAATATTTTGGCTGCGCAGAAAAGCCTTTTATGTATGTATGCTTTTGTTTTCGATGATAAAAACCCTACGGGGAGCGACCCCTTTTATAGACTAGGTCATGAGGAGAAAGATGGAAAACTTAGCCACCAAAGAACGTGGTTAAGATAATTACGAATCTCGCAAAATCTTCGGATTAATGTAGACATGTTTCAGTTAATAATACTGATTACGAAATATTATGAAAAGATTTTCCATAATATAAAATATAACAGAAAATTAATTAATGAATTATCAACTTTGATGCTTATTATTTTCCGTAATATAAAATATAACAGAAAATTACATAATTCTATTTAAGCAAAACAGAAATATTAAATATTGATATACAATATTTTTTACTTTAATTAGTCAACGTTGAGCATCGATTTCTCATTCACCCATGTACCAAACTCGAGCTAAAGTCGATTGTACAAAATCCGGTTTCTTGAACCAATTTTTTCAACAGATACTTAAATAGGAAATAGAAATGACTAAGTCTACCACTACTTCACTACACCGTGGGACTAAGAATGGAAATAACAATAAAATTGTTAACGGGTTGGATATTATTCGCTATTTAACGAGTATATTTTTGGGTTGGAACGCCGATCCCGACCCGAGGGGATTGTTGGTTTTTATTGATTTGGGGCTGGACTCGGATATTTTCCGAGGTGCCTACGTATCCCCCGATTGGGAATCAAGCCACTCGTAGTTCTTGTTCTTGGTGTTGATTATTTAGAGTATGTCGATTTTATTGATTGTGTTGATTTTGTATTTGTTGAAAGAGTTGACCTTTGTGAAGCCTTCAGAAAGAAAGGAGTTCGCCCTCTCCTCTGATCTCTCATCTCTACCTTTTATAGAAGTCTTTTAGGGACAGGTGTTGTGCATGTGTTCACAGGTGTCATTATACATGTGTGAAGAGATAGGTTTTATCTGTTTGGTATATCTGCTGATGGGGTACTGACCACGATGAATTATCCTCTCCGATAGCTTCAATGTGCTCTGATAAACTGGCTCCTTGGTTTCCTTCTCTCCGATGGGCGGTACCTATCGGAAACGCTGGATAAGTGGGAGGGAGTGCTCGTCCGATGCTATTGTAGTTCCGATAGTGGTCCATTGTTAGGTTGTCTTCTTCTGATGTGCACTCCGATAGGTGTTTCTATCTTGGTCTTGGGTTCCGTAAATTGGGCATGTTTCTGAGGGGTCTGATTTGATTTTCGAGGGCTTTGCTTGGCCTTCGTGAAGTAGTGTTTTAGTATCCAAGCTCTTGTAGATTGTCTTCCAACATTCCTTGTGCTTAGACAAGGCTTTCTTGTTCAAACATGGCAATGTTCTTGCATTCAGGTCTTTATGACGTGTGCTCCGAGGGATTCTAGGTTTTGATAGTGCTTTTTTACCGCGCTTTGGCCCTCGGGATGAGTTCTCCGATAGCTTTTAGACATCGGAGGGTGTAGGGGGTGCAGGGGGTGTTCTCGTATTTTGGGGGACTCGAGGTCTTCGCCGTGTGATACGGGTATTCTGTGGTTACGAGTATAAGCCATATAATAATATCTCCGAAAATTTTAGTAATCGAATTATGGTATGTTTTAAGCACGTGGATTTTTACCTTGTTAAGAAACCCCCCCCAGTTTTTAGTGAAGTTGATTGCACTAGAAAGGATAAATTAATATTTCTGCCCTGTAACTATGCGTTTTTGAAGGAAATGCCCAGTAAGTTTGAGCTATTATAAACTGCCCCGATTTTGACACTGTTTGAAAAATAAATGCCTAGGCCCCGACACATCAGCAAAATCGCGCATGTGGCAGCTGACTCGGACCACTCGACACACGCCCGATTTTGTTGGGCATTTTTTAAAAAATTTTAAAAACTTAGTGGGCAGTTAATTTTCCAATTCACAAACTTATTGGGCATTTTTATTATATTATTTGAATAATAATGGGCATATTTATAGTCTTTCAGAAACATATTGGGCAGTTACATTAAGTTAGATAATGTGCCTTAAAAGTTGGTTGATGAACCACTTATGTTGTTGTATTGTTCACTGTCTATTTTGGATCGTAACGTTATGTTGTGTTTATTGGATTCTGAAAATGTTTATGTAGTTATGTTTTTGGTTAACGTTGTGTTCGTTCGTGGTTTATTAGTTCTAATTAGTTGACAAAGTCTGTGTATCTGACTTATGAATTTGGTTAGTGATGTTAATGCACGTTAAGGCACATTATCTAACTTAATGTAACTGCCCAATATGTTTCTGAAAGACTATAAATATGCCCATTATTATTCAAATAATATAATAAAAAATGCCCAATAAGTTTGTGAATTGGAAAATTAACTGCCCACTAAGTTTTTAAAATTTTTTAAAAAATGCCCAACAAAATCGGGCGTGTGTCGAGTGGTCCGAGTCAGCTGCCACATGCGCGATTTTGCTGATGTGTCAGGGCCTGGGCATTTATTTTTCAAACAGTGTCAAAATCGGGGCAGTTTATAATAGCTCAAACTTACTGGGCATTTCCTTCAAAAACGCATAGTTACAGGGCAGAAATATTAATTTGTCCCACTAGAAACTTAAAAGGTCGAAAGTCATGATGGTCCTGGTATCGTAGCCTTCAGTCACCGGGGTCGTCGAAAGCACTGGTTTCGAGCTTTTAGAGTATTGTACGTTGTATCAGGACATCTTAGTGTCCTTATAAGCATCGTAGGGGCTGCCTTGACCCTTTTAAAGTATCGTAGAGTTATCAGGGAATTTGTAGATTTTGGTCAGGTATTATATCGTGAATGTCTCATAAGGCATCGTAGATCCTCGAGAGGAATTCGAGTCGCATCCAGGACTTGGAAAACCTTGGGAGGGTATCGTAGAACTCTTCTGGGGTGTCGTAGACATTCGTCATTGACGTTTATGTCTGTTTAACACATGTCTCCCAAGTTCTTGGCCTTACTTTTGAAGAGACGAGGGGATTATTGTGATTGCCTTCTCTGAGGCGAGAGGTTTACGATGCCTTTGAAATGTGCCCTCGCGTGATTAATATCGGGGAATTAATTATAATTAATGTCGTGACATTTAATTAACTATGATTAAATGCAATTAATGGTGGTTTAATGCCACGTTCAGGAGTGGTGCATGGGCTGAGGTATTCAGACCGTTACCCCTTCCCTAATCGAAGAGGCGTGATGGTTTATAACCCACTAGGCACGATTTCCAATCGTGGGGTGTAAAGAGGTTTAATGGGTAATTAATGCCTTTATTGGGCCTAGGGTTTATAAATACTTCTCTTTCCAATTCTATTCTCACTTGCAATTTTTAGGCGAAAAAATTTTCTCCCGCTTAACTTCTCTCTCTGCAAAAAAGCTTTCTAATCTTTTTAAGATCTCTCTAATGGCGTCTCTACCCACAACCAATTTGGTGTCTGCCACTTCTGGCACTGGCAGGGCGACATGGGCTGTTTTTCCGTCTTCTCGAAAGAGAAGCGCGGCGGCGGTGATGGGGGCCGGTGGTAGCGGCAGTGCAAGGAAGGCGAAAAAGTCGAAGAAAAATGCTGACAAGGGTGGTGCTCCTCGAGCTACCTAGAGTGTTGAAGCGACAGTTATCACTGCTTCAGAGGAGGAGATTCGAAGGTTGTTCACCGAATATGGTGCTTCAGGCCGGAACATGGAGGTGACGGTTCTGTGAGCAGATCAAATGGGTAATTCTCCTCCGTCGAAGCACTTAACAGTGTACTATTCCCAGGTAAATGCGGGATTGCGTTCCTTTTTTCCCGCCTTTTTACTGCGAAATTTTTAAGTATTGCAATGTATGCCCTAGTCAACTCACCCCTAATTCTTTCACTGCCCTAGCTTTATTTGTCTTATGGTGTTTGGCGAGGGGAATTGAATGTACGAGGGATAGTTTTTTTTTGCAATTTTTGAGTTGAAGGTGTCTCTGGGGGGGGGGGGGGGGCTCCTTTCTACTATTTTAGTCATCGGGACAAAGATGACCGTATCTCCGAGGGCAATGTCAGTTCTCACAGCACATGGAAGAATAAATTTTTCTACATCTGTCCCACCGAGGGGAAATGAGACATGCCACTTACTTGGAGGGAGCCCAAATTCCCAGATAGGGTGTTGGACGATACATTGGTGTTTTCACATGTGTTTTCTGCGAAACCTTTGGTGGAGTCGAGGGATTTCGCTCGTCTCTATCAGACCGCGGGCTTGCGACATATTACCCCGATAGACAGAATCAAGACCCCTCTGGCTATCCCCGCGAAATACTTCAACGCTTTTGGTAAATTATTATACTTATACTTCTTATTTTATAGGTATTCCTTTTGGTTTATCTAACTTTTAGCTGTTTTGGCAGTGGACGTTTTACGGCCGTATATGGTGGAAGGTGCTAGCGGTTCGGGTGGTAACGAGGAGATGGGAATTCAGGAAGGGAAGTTGACGGGGTGAGAAGGCGAAGTCCCCGGGGCTGTGGAGGGTGATACCGAGCAAGCAGGGACTCGTTTAACGACTTCGACAGCCATATCCCGATCATCTAGTGGAACGTCCGATACCCCGGACGAAACGGAGTTGGACATGACTTTCTCGGATGCGGTCCTCGTGGGGGCTTTCTCACTAGGAGAAGGGGACGAGGATGTAGGGATAGGGGGATGCCCTTGCCCCCCTTGGGTGCTGTCGACATACCTTCGGCCTCGGAGGCATCGGGGGATTCATTGGAGATACTACTGGCAACCCCTCCCAAAGTTACGTATCTCTTCTTAGTTTTAAGTGATATTGAGATACTTACATATTTACTTATATGAAACTCTGGTTTTGATAGACAAAGGAGAGGCCCTCCCTGCTGAGAACGAAGGAGTATCTCAGGAGGATGCTCCAGATGTGGTAAGCTTCTCAAGATTAAACATTTCCCTTTTTAGTTTCCCCTTAGGGAACATCTTACTTACTCGGGAATTTTCAATTCGCAGGGGGTAATAATTTATTTAATTTTGAAGGAGGATCATTTCCCTCGGATCCTTACGTTCCTTCAACTTTCGATGATCCAATGCTCTTATTGGAGGAGATGATGGCTGCAACTCCTTCTTTTACGCATCATCCTGCTCCGAATCCGTTTGCCGCTATCCAATCGGACAGTCCCGTGGTTACTCAAGTACCCATATTGGGGGGAGTACCTTTAGAAGGACCTTTGTCTTTGAACATTCCAGCCTCGAGACGAGAGCCTAGGTCGGAAGACGCTAAGGTGGCCCTCGATACAGTCACCCGATACCTATCGGCTGCCAACTCTCTGCCATCGGAGGGGTGGCAATTTGTCCAGGCTTGCACGAATTGTGTGGCTATGCTGGTAAGATCTAATTTCTACTTATCTAATTCCTTTAGGACCTATTGTTGGGATCTTTATTCTTCTATTTTGCTTTCTAGCCGCCTAAAATGCTTCCTCTTCTATTACTCGAGGTTGAGAAGTTGCAAAAGTTGGCGAACGCAGTGGAAAAAAAGTCTCGGAAGATAGAGGAAGAGAATAAGGATCCCCGAGAGAAGATGGGGAAGTATGAAGAAGCGTGGGGTAAGATCACGCAGCAGAACCAAGAGTTAAATGGGGAAAACAAGCGGCTCCAGTCTTACGTATCGGAGATGGAGGCCTCGGGGTTGGTATTAAAAGAAAAGGTTACCTCCCTTGAGGAGGAGAATATTGCATGGGAGGTAAAGTAGAAGGAGTTGGAGCGTAGTTTGTATCAAGCACTTGGCCAGGTGGATGCTCTTACTGAAGAGTTGTCGAAAGCTCTGGTTTCGGGGGACACCACCTCCGAGGAGATGCAACAGGGGATGGCTGCTACTGTGAAGCAAGCCTAGGAGGATGCCATTACCCACGTCAAGGAGCTATATGTCCGTAAAAATCATGGATACTTGATTGGACATGTAATGTGGGGGTTCCTTCAATGCTTCGGGCAAGTGCGTAGGAAGATAGATCCCATTGTAGATCCGCGTGTGATAAATATGGCGGAGGTGCAGAAGCCTACGCTGGAACAAGCCTATAATCTTTTTGTGAAGAGTAGTTCTCAGCTTCCTCCTTCCTCTTCTGCCCCGACTCGAGTTCCCTTAACTGCCGTGGTCCCCCTGCCTACAACTCGTGCTCCTCCCGGTATAGGGGCCCATGCTGGTCCTTCTGGTGCTCCCCCTTCTACAAGTGCTCCGACTCTCGCCCCCACAACTGGGCCAACCCCCACTTTCACGAGTGCTCTACCCCCCATCTTAGAGGCTTTTTATTATTTTTTAATCACAATTGTACTTTGTTTTTTATTGGAATGAAACTTATCTTTTCCGTGTTAATAGTCGTCATAACTTTTCAGCACATTATGAATACTTGGATTCTTTCCTTTAATTGTAGAACTTAAGATTGAGTTTAAAGAAATGAAGTTCATTGTTACTAGCCAAACAAATTACTTAGCATAACGTGCCTGTTTGTAGTGCAAACTTTGGAGATACATTTTCTCTAAATAGAGGTATCCCCCGACACGTAATCCTAGTTATAACATAGCTTGGGCAGCTCAAACTTAATTCGGTCATCCGAGGAAAGATTCCTAAGTATATATAGGTGCTTGGAGTTTAGTGAATATTCTCACGTACTTTTAAAGAATCATTCCGGTAGGATTATTCACATTCTGGTTACGAATAAAGGTTCTCCAGGTAAACGCCCACAGAGAACCTCTCCGAGGCCACTGGACCACCTCTTTCCTTCCTTTACAAGTCTTTTACAGACTTCGCATATATACTTATATAACAATCAGAAAATCTTATGATTTTCAAGTAGATATCCAAGATTGGAATCGAATCATGCGTGTTTGGAGAAATAAAAACTTATCTTCGGAGCGTATCGCCCCGTGGCAGTAGCACCTGCTTTCCGTTTTGGTTTTGGCGGCGATCTCCTCGGGCTTGCTCAAGGATTCAACGGTGTTTCCCACATACGGCGCCATCTTGTTAACGGGTTGGATATTATTCCCTATTTAACGAGTATATTTTTGGGTTGGAACGCCGATCTCGACCCGAGGGGATTGTTGGTTTTTATTGATTTGGGGCTGGACTCGGATATTTTTCGAAGTGGCTACGTATCCCCCGATTGGGAATCAAGCCACTCGTAATTCTTGTTCTTGGTGTTGATTATTTGGAGTATGTCGATTTTATTGATTGTCTTGATTTTGTATCTGTTGAAAGAGTTGACCTTTGTGAAGCCTTCAGAAAGAAAGGAGTTTGCCCTCTCCTCTGAAGCCTTTTTTCTTTTAGTTTTATAGAGAACATGAGTTCCCTTGGGAGCCCCCCCTCTTCTGATCTCTCATCTCTACCTTTTATAGAAGTCTTTTAGGGACATGTGTCATTGTGCATGTGTTCACAAGTGTCATTATGCATGTGTGAAGAGATAAGTTTTATCTGTTTGGTATATCTGCTGACGGGGTACTGACTAGGATGAATTATCCTCTCCGATAGCTTCAATGTGCTCTGATGAACTGGCTCATTGGTTTCCTTCTCTCCGATGGGCGGTACCTACCGGAAACGCTGGATAAGTGGGAGGGAGTGCTCGTCCGATGCTGTTGTAGTTCCGATAGTGGTCCATTGTTAGGTTGTCTTCTTCTGATGTGCACTCCGATAGGTGTTTCTATCTTGGTCTTGGGTTCCGCAAATTGGGCATGTTTCATAGGGGTCTGATTTGATTTCCGAGGGCTTTGCTTGGCCTTCGTGAAGTAGTGTTTTAGTATCCAAGCTCTCGTAGATTGTCTTTCAACGTTCCTTGTGCTTAGACAAGGCTTTCTTGTTCAGACAGGGCAATGTTCTTGCATTCAGGTCTTTATGACGTGCGCTCCGAGGGGTTCTAGGTTTTAATAGTGCATTTTTATCGCGCTTTGGCCCTCGGGATGAGTTCTTCGATAGCTTTTAGACATCAGAGGGTGTAGGGGGTGCAGGGGGTGTTCTCGTATTTTGGGGGACTCGGGGTCTTCGCCGTGTGATACGCGTATTCAGTGGTTACGACTATAAATCATATAATAATATCTCCGGAAATTTTAGTAATCGAATTATGGTATATATTAAGCACGTGGATTTTTACCCTGTTAACCAAAATAGATAAGATTTAAAGTAATACAATTAAGGGAAATTATGAAATAACATTAATTAGGAATTGAGACGTAACAACGAGCTTGCTAACAATTTTAGGAACTTTCCCATTCCCAACTAAATCAATTTTCTTCCCCAAGCTCCAAGTATTCTCTTCCTTCAACTCAATGTTTTTCAAGATAATTCGATTCCCATAAGCAGTATCTCTGTCACTTATACAATTATTGAGGGACGACTTGACTTACCTTTCGGGGATTGAAGAGCCTTACTCGCACCTTTTTTCATTGACCTCTTATTCACATCGGGATTAAATTATGTTTCAGAACAATGTCTCTTTTTCCTTGTATTTGGAAGCCGAGATTGTAAGGATAGAACCCATGTCACAAGACCCGTTCGCATGTAGCATGTACCTGCTAAGTCCCGTGAAGAACTAGCAGTAGTAGTTTAATTTAGTTGGAGTCTAGTTAATTGTTGCTCGAGTCTTTTAGCTGTTAATTATTTATTCAAATCTTGTTAGTAGTTATCTTATTGAGAAGTAATATTTATTCTTATCTTTAGCAGTGGAAGCTAGTTTGTATTTTAAGTTCAGCAACACGTTCAGTAATAAGAGGTCAAGAATTATTTTTCTAAATATTTTCTCATCTTATTCTGGAGTTTGCCTAGCTCGAATAGGATTTTAATTTATTCGTAACAATTTGTTGCCCTTCATTGAGAGTGGAAAATAAAAAAAAAACATATCTCCAAGAGCAGATAAACAAACATTCATATGAAGAGTCACAGATGGTAGAATCAATTCGTGCCCTTTAAGCCAAATTAACTACAACTAAGTCACAAAACGAGGCTGAATTAGCAGCAATTTGATCCTACAACCAACAAGTTTTAGAAACAGCAAAACGAAATGAGGATCAGGCCAAGCATAATCAGCAACAAGCAGATAATATAGAGAAATTCATGGATGAGATGCGCCAGCTATATCACAAGCCAACGAATGCTGAAAAGCCCCAATCAAGTGGGCCACCATTCATTCCACTACAATATCGTGTTGACAGCCCTCCATCCCATGGCCAAAACACTCAAACCTCTCATAACAATCCTATTTTTCATCAACCTAAAACTTATCGAATGGATCTGCCACCATTCGACGGAACAGAACCTTTGGATTTGTTGTCTCAAGCAGAAGATTTTTTTTTACCTACTATAACATTTCCCATAACAACGTCTACCAATTGTTTCAGTGAGAATGCAAGGAAAATCACTTTGTTGATACAAGTGGATGTACAACAATTATCAACTACATAGTTGGAAAGCTGATGCGGGGTGATTTCGTCTGCTGACTAACCACTCCACGTCAGACTAACTCAAGCTCCGTATTGGTCCTAAGTTAGCTTTGAGTTCGAGAAACCTGCACAGAAAAACACAGAAAAACACGAAAAAATAAACTAGCCGGTTGCCCCGGCGAAGCCACTCCGATGCTCAAGTCAGTAAGAAATCTAGACTATTGAAATCTAGACTATTGAAATCTAGAGAGAGAAAGCTCTAACTTAGGGAGATAAAACAAGAATGTGAAATTGTGTTTCTTGCCTTCAGGGGAGGATGTATTTATAGATACCTCATGGGCCTAAGATGGGCTTGGCCCATCTTGGAGGCTTGGTCCAATTCCAAACGTGCAACCTTGCTAGCGCGCAACCGTGTTACCTTGTTGGCATGCACTCATGTAATCTTGTTAGTACGCTACCTTGTTAACGCGCAACCGTGCAACCTTGTTAGCACGCAACTATGTACTCTTGTGAAACACGTAGTGTGTTGCGTTGGCGACTTGTGAGCTTGCAACATGTCATATACGAGAATATTGCACATCATTATTCCCCCACTTCTAAGTGCGTTGTATGCAAGACAAGTCACTTGGAAGTATTTACTGTGGCTGACCTCGTGCTCTCTCGAGAGCTCTTTTCAGCTTCGTTGAACTTATTGGGTTTCTTTTAAAATGTCTAGAGTGTTCGGGTCTTTTTGCTACTTCTCAAATTTGTTTGAGTTCTTCTTGAAACATATAGCTGAAGTTTCCGAAGTGTCTTTAGACATTTTTGAACTTCTTGTGGAGACTTTTGATATTTTTGTCATGTCTTGGCCTCTTTATGTAATTGCATGGACCGATGTACGATTTTGAAGACTCCATGTACTCTTTTGCAATTTCATGACAAACATGTTTGACTTTTCAACATATATATATATATTTATATATATATATATATATATATATATATATATATATTTGTTCTGCGCAAGAGAGGAAGAAAGATAAACCTTTTATCTGTTTTCCTCTGTTCACCTTTTCCTTTGTTCACATTTTATCACTTCAAAAACAGAGTATGGATTCAATTCAGCCCCTTTTAATTCCTTCTATTTCAAGTCATCCTCTTCTGTCTTCTTCCGGTATCTTTGGAAGTAGAGTATGGATTCAATTGATATCCCAAGTATATTGGGATTTTTTTGTTTCACCAGAATCTTCAAATTTGAAGGATGAAATCTATTGTTCCGATAAAACTTTTTTATCTTCTTCAAAAATTTGAATTTCTTCTCCTCTTCCAAAATTTAAATTTCCAACGGATGAATTCGTTGCTACTTTTCCTCTATAAATTCCAGTTGCTCCTTTGCTCAACTTCACCAAATTATTCAGCAACATTAGTCTCTTAGAAATAATTCACTCGATGAATGTGAATTCACGACGAACGGCGACTATCAGAATCTGAATTCCAGTGTACGATTCAATACGACTACATTTCGTATTTTCTTTTTCTTGACAACATGTTGTCTCCTTGTTGATGCGACTACAAATATTTTTTGATCACAATCTTGTGTCTTATTTGCAGGTTGAAGTGGCTAGATTAATAGAGCGAGTATCTTGTTTTTGTAAAGTTGAAGGACTTTGCAACTCGATCTTTATTCCCCGCGTGCGTGCTTACGAATTTCCAGCGGTGCTTCGAACGAGATTTGGTAATCGTCTATTTTGCTAAGTTTTGTTTCCGAAATGTGTGATTCATCCGATCTTGGATCGAATTTTGAAAACTCTGATTTTCGAGGGTCACCAATTATCAGTTCGTCTTCGGAATCTCAGACCGAGGTTAATCAAAATGGTAGTGTCGAAAGTCTTCAAAAAGTTTCTGATAAAAATGTAATAAGTTTTAAGAAAGATACCTTAAAACTACACCATATTGATATTGTTTCTAAAGTGAACTGGAATATAAGTCGGATAAGATCGGAATTCCATATCCCTCTTGGTTATGACATAATAATTCCTAGCTCCGTAGATAGAATGAATACATCTCCCTGTGGCAGTATGACCGTCCATCTTGCAACGCTGAAATTAGGACTTCGATTCCCACTTCCTCAAGAGCTTTGTGAGATCGTCAATTTTTTCGGTTTATGTTTGCGCCAACTTAATCCAAAAGTAGTTTGCATTATTTTATGTTTCATTCTTGTCATGAAAGCGTATAATCAACCTTGTACCTATGCTGAATTTCACGACCTTTTTTCTCTTGGTACTTCAACTGAAAAAGGGGAGGAGGGTTTTTATTTCGTCATTACTAAAAAGAAACACAGGTTTTTAGAGAATATTAGAACACCAGGAAATAAGGGGTGGAAACATCGTTTTGTATATATCAAACCTCCAAAAGATGTAGCTTTCGACTTCCCAAGAGTATGGCACCATGGTCGAGTTAAAATAGACGACGTTCCGAGATCGAACTTTTCCCCTGGATTTCTAGAGAAGCTGCCTTTGGTGATTTTTGAGCCAGAGATATTGATTGACGAATGCATCCTTAGTGCCGATGGATTATCACCAGTGTGGTTTGATAAGGAAAAAAGAAACTTGGGTAGATATCTGATTTCATTGTTATGTTTTCATTTTTAAGATATCACACACTTATCTTTGATTTGCCCTTTTGCAGGAAGATTTCTAATGGCGAAATTCTCAAGATATAATCAGGCCATGCGTAAGAAAGAAGATCGTGCCACTCATGATGCACGCCCAAAAGATGATGGTCGTCGCTCGCATGGGAGAAGAGGACCAGAGAGTCAAGGGACTCGTGGTGGCTCAATTCTTAATCAAGATGATGGTCGTCGCTCGCATGAAAGAAGAGGATCAGAGAGTCAAAGGCCTCGCGGTGGCGCTCAAGACTTAAGGCGTCAAGCTCGTGATGATGCTAGCATGGTATCTAGCCCTCCCTTGAGTGGTTCATCCGTCGCTGTGGCAAGTAAGGCTCCTACTCAGAAAAGGCCTGCTGGGAGTATTAAGAACGAGGACTGTGCTCGTGGGAAAAGACCTGCAGTTTATGACGTTGACGACCATGTTATCCTACCCTCGCCACCTAAAGCATCGTGTGGGCTTCGTAATATCGAGCTCGGGAAAACCTCGCTCACCTTGTTTGGTAGTGAACTCACTGATCCCGCTGCCATGACTTCAACAATTAAGGCGTGGCCATCCTTGAATCGTGACATGGTAATACACAAGTGGACAGTTGCGGACATTTGTCGTGAAGTTGCTTTGCACGATACAGCGGTAACGTGTAACGTTCCTTTATTTATTATATGTTTATATATATGTGTATGCATATATATTTTTTGGTATATTGAACCCTCTCGTGCTTTTTCTTGAAATGTAGGCGACATCACTTAAAGAGTGTCTAATGATGCTTGCTTGGGATGCTGAGGCGACCAAAACTCAAGCCGATGAACGACTGTCTTATGCGAAAAGAGGAAATCATGAGCTTGATGCAAGCCACGAAGATCTCAAAAAACAGTTGAAGGAGGCGTCGTCTGAGGTGTATGCCATGAAACATTCTTGGGACTCCACAAAGCGAGAGCTCGAGGCAGAGAAGAACAAGGCTGCTGATCTTGCTCGCGAGCTGGCGAAGGTGAAGAAAGAGTTGCACAAGGCAAATTCAGACTCTCGTTATTATATTGGAGAGAGTAAAGAGTTTGAAGCGGCCCTATCAGAACAAAAAAACAATTATGATAAAATGATCTTCGACTTGAAACTCGAGATCGACGCACTCATCAAAGACTTGGCAGAAACGAATGGCCGGCTCAAAATAGCTGAAGGGAAGTCTAAGGTAGTGTCACCCGAGCTGAAATTAAGCATTGCGAGGGAGTTCATGAAGTCAGCTACGTTTGCTGAAGGCATCTACTTGAGATGTGGTAATATTATGGTTGAGGCGTTTGGCTTGGCGTTAAAGCAACTGAAGTATTTGAAGGTTATAGCTGAAGATTTCGATAAAGACCTCGTGAGTGTGTGGAAACAAGCTGATTTATCTTCCCCCGATGATCCTTCCTCTTTGCCTTCTTTGGACGAAGATGTTTTTGAGCCGCTCATTAGGGAAGAAGATCTATGGATTGACAAAAAAGATGACATTACAGCCACTGTCGACGAGGGACGTTCTGCTATGGCTTTTATCTCACAGCAAATGGATGAGCTGGAGCACGTTCCTCTCTTGCCATTGAATTCTGATGTGACTGGACTAATGACTCAGCTTGCTACCACAAGCGGTCTTGTTAACAATAATTCGGTGGAGGTTGGACTGGTTGATCCTCATTTTGGTGTGGCTGAGATGAGGATAAATGATGGTGTTGCAACTGAAAATCCTGCTAATCCTTGAGCATAAAATCCTTTGCTTTTCTGAATAATAAGAAATGTTTTGCTGAATAAGCTGAAATGTCAATTTGGCTTCTTTAATAATGATTGATTCTCTCTTTTATTGAAGGAACTTGCTGTTTCTTTTCCATTAGTTGTTGCGTAATGATTGAAACATGTTGTTACTCTATCATTCACGCATATACTTGAATGAAGTTGTTGTTCAATCTGTGTATCAGTTATGAATCCCATAAAATATTTCCAAGTTTATTTTTCTAGCTGATATTAGGACGCGCCAGCTTTTCCGGAGAGATGATAATCCTAATATTAGGATAGTTGTGGTTCGTTGCGGGTTGCCTTTTCTAAAGCTTTAATTCTGGCACATATGAAATTCCAGAAGATCGCTGCTGGTCGAACGGAGTTTGACAGCGCCTCGTTTTTTCTTTTTGTGGAAGTGTGACGCCGGAATTCTATCACATAATTGATTTGTTGTTCATATAAAAAAATTGCTAGTTTACATGGCACACGACGGCTATATAGTCCCGTTCAATATTTATCTTCATGTGCTCTTTCGAAGTTGCGTTCAATCTGTAAAGTGCACACTCTCGGCAATCACATTTATTAGTCTTCAATGTGCATACAATCTGTTTTACTTCATAGCAGTCTGCACATTCCCAGAAAATGGCCATAACTCGCTGTATAAAATTTCAAATGACCGCTAGCTTGATTCATTAGAAAGAAGACACATATAGCTATCCGTCCATATATGTCACTTCCTAATCAAATGTTTCAATCTGAGCAGTTTTTCTAAGTTGTGTGGAAGAGCTGCAACTTAACATACTTCAATGCAGTTTGCGCAATCCCACGAAAACGGTCATAACTCGCTGTACGAATTTTCAAATGACCTCTAGCTTGATTAATTAGAAAGAAGACTCATGGATATATCCATACATATATGGAACTTCCTCTGGAAATTTTTCCATATGAGCAGTTTTGCTAAGGAGTGTGGAAGAGCTGCAACTTAACAGACTTCAATGCAGTTTGCGCAATCCCACGAAAACGGCCATAACTCGCTATACGAATTTTCAAATGACCTCTAGCTTGATTAATTAAAAAGAAGACTCATGGATCTATCCATACATATATGGTACTTCCTCTGGAAGTTTTTCCATATGAGCAGTTTTGCTAAGCAGTGTGGAAGAGCTGCAACTTAACAGACTTCAATGCAGTTTGCGCAATCCCACGAAAACGGCCATAACTCGCTTTACGAATTTTCAAATGACCTCTAGCTTGATGCATTAGAAATAAGACTCATGGATCTATCCATACATATATGGTACTTCCTCTGTAAGTTTTTCCATATGAGCAGTTTTGCTAAGGAGTGTGGAAGAGCTGCAACTTAAAAGACTTCAAAGTAGTTTGCGCAATCCCACGAAAATGGCCATAACTCGTTGTACGAATTTTCAAATGACCTCTAGCTTGATTCATTAGAAAGAAGACTCATGGATCTATCTATACATATATGGTACTTTCTCTGGAAGTTTTTCCATATGAGCAGTTTTGCTAAGGAGTGTGGAAGAGCTGCAACTTAACATACTTCAATGCAGTTTGCGCAATCCCACGAAAACGGTCATAACTCGCTTCACTAAATAGAAAGAAGACTCATTGAGCTACCCATCCATATATGGCTTTAATTATGAATCTTTCTCAATTGGAGCAGTTCTATAAATTAATTTGAGCCTTCTGTTGGTTGCATGCTGAGACTTGAAATTTCGACTACTAACTTTTCGAAGCCCTTTTCCCATAATTTCTTCTGTATCAACCGATCTTCCAAAAATGCGGCGAACCGTGCTGGTAGGAAAAGTTTCAACATGTGATAAGTCTTTGAGTGTCATAGCTGTCTAATCAGTTAAATAGATTCGTGGTTCATATTTTGCACGTCATTGTATATTTTGCTCGTCTTTGTCTGCAAATGTGTTTACTTGATTGCCGTCAATAGGGATTTTCACCTAATAGACTCTTCATCTAGTTTGTTTTGGTAGGGCTTATGTCATGTGGCTACTTTATGGGATTTTCACCCAATAGGCTATTCACCTAGTTTGATTCGGTAGGACTTATGTTATGTGCCTACTTTATGGGATTTTCACCCAATAGGCTCTTCACCTAGTTTGATTTGATAGGGCTTATGTTATGTGCCCACTTTATGGGATTTTCACCCAATAGGCTCTTCACCTAGTTTGATTCGGTAGGGCTTATGTTATGTGCCTACTTTATGGGATTGTCACCCAATAGGCTCTTCACCTAGTGTACTTGTCATTTTCAGACTTTATGTTGTTATTATGGTTTTGTAAGCCCTCCATTGTTTGTCTGATTTAGCCACTTGGGTTTGAAAGTAGCATTTCAATCATCGATTTACGGAGATCTGCATAGAAAAAACAAAGTGATGGGCCAAAAAGATTTTATGTTTATTTTAAGACTGCACTTGCGGTCACGACAAGCTGCCTATGTATCCCTTATAATTGGGAACCAAGTCGCCGTAGTTCATTAGGATTTTGATTACACCGAGTCCCACAAGTCAGGATCTCGTTTTTTTTTTGCAATAATTAAACCTAATATAAACTACGACCATCTACATAATGTTCTTATTAGAAACTAAATAATGCTCGAACCATGCAGGTCATCCATTGTCAAATCCTTCATGCATAGTAGTGGCGCAGATTCTGAATATTCCAATGCCTCTTCAAAGCTTTACCATCCATAGATGCTAGCTAGTAGTATCCCTTCGCACTTGCTCGGATTACCTTGAACGGACCTTCCCATGTTGGTTGTAGCTTACCAACGTGTCTACTCGCTTCCACCTTTCTCAAGACCAAGTCGCTTACTTGGAAATTTCTAAAGCGGACCTTATGGTCATAAGCCTTAGCCATCACTATCATGTTTGCCAACGAGCATTGGTACGCCTCTTCTCTGACTGCTCCAATCATGTCTAAGTCCTCTCGTCTCAGTCTTGCTGCTTCTTCATGATTGTATGTCTCCATTCTATGTGTCATCATGCCAGCTTCAACTGGTACAACTGCCTTTGAACCATAGACCAACAAGAAAGGAGTTTCACCCGTCGCTCACTTAGGTGTCGTCCTATATGCCCATAAGATGCTCGGTAAGACCATTGGCCAGGTTCCCCCGATATGCGTCAGACGCTTCTGCAGATAGTCTTTCAGCGTCTTGTTTGTTGACTCCACTTGCCCATTAGCTTGTGGATGTGAGACAGCGGTGAAATGTTGCTTGATCTTTAGTTCCACGCACCAAGAAGTAATCTATGAACCCGTAAACTGCTTGCCATTATCAAATACTATCACTCTAGGTAGACCAAAACGACAAATGATGTTGCGCCAAATGAACTCTATCATGTTCTTCTGAGTAATGGTTGCCAAAGCCTCAGCCTCAGGCCACTTGGAAAAATACTCAACTGCCACCACCATAAATCTCTTTCCATTCTTCGCAGCAGGAAAAGGCCCTACAATATCAATTCTCCATTGGTCAAAAGGGCAAGTCACCTCCAATGGGTGGAAGAGTTGGGCCGGTACATGAGTAGAGTGAGCATGCAATTGGCAACTCTTGCATTTCTTCACAAATTCGGTGGCATCCTTAAACAAGGTAGACCAATAGTATCCTTGCCTCATGATCTTCTAGCCAAGGGATCTACCGCCAGCATGATTCCCACAACATCCTCCATGCACTTCGTCCATTACATATTCAACTTGTCTAGGGGTCAAGCATTTCAACAACGATCCCTCAAACGACCTTTTGTATAACTCTCCGTTGAAAATAACAAAACGGGCAGAGCTGTACCTCAATCTTCTTACAGCTAAGGGGTCATTTGGAAGGATTCCATCTTTCAGATATCGCATAATCTCATCCTTTCAACTTGGTTCTTCAATAACTGGCAAAATGAACTGCACTAAAATAGCTTTATCCATGTTGCGGGTCTTCCCAATGGCAGGTTTGTCTGCTGCTAGAAGTACCACTCTACGCTCTATGTAAACATCAGTAGAGCTAGCAAATTTTGAGAAGGCATCTGCCTTGACGTTTTCAGACCTCGGGATCTGGCTAAGAGTGAAAAATGTAAAAGACTCCACTCCTTCCTTCAACTTAGTAAGGTACTTTACCATAGTCTCCTCATTTGCTTCATACGTGCCTATAAACTGATTAGCCACTAGTTGTGAATCCGTGAATACCGCCAAATGGGTGATCCCTAGAGATTTGCACATTTTGATCCCAGCCAGTATCGCCTCATATTCAACTTCATTGTTGGTCACCACAAAGTTGAGGCTGACTGCATACTCATATTCTTTTCCTTTGGGGGACCGCATATATATTCCTAGTCCTCCATTTGAGGTAGTTGCAGATCCATCAACGTGAAGAGTCCAAAGAATAGTGGACAATTCACACTCTACATTCAACACTTGATCCTACCCAGTCACTTCTTCCCTTCCAAAAGCTTCAGCGACGAATTGGCCAAGACTTGCGCTTTAATTGCCACCCTTGGCTTGTACTCAATGCCATACTCACTAAGTTCGATGGCCCACTTGATCAATCTTCCTGATGTTTCTGGTTTTGTCATTACTTTCTTTAGTGGCTTGTCAGTTAATACAACAATTGGATGCGCTTGAAAGTATGGTCGTAGCTTCCTTGCCGTATGCACCACGGCAAGAGCAAATCTCTCAAGAGGTAACAAGTAGTCTGGGGAACGTATTGGTAAATAGAAACATAAAGCTAGTCTACGGAGGAGGAAGTTTAGGGCTAATGGAGTGTGTAATAAAAAGTGTATTTTCTATAGGTGGTAAAGTGTTAGGAATCATACCAAACGCCTTATCGGACATTAATCCCGGTGGTTCAATCATAGGTGAAAGGCCAATTGTACCTAGCATGCACGAAAGAATAGCGACTATGTTGTATAATTCTGATGCATTTATAGCATTACTTGGGGGCTTAGGAGCACTAGAAGAGATTTCTTGCATAGCTTCATGGGCTCAATTAAACATGCATCAAAAACATATAGGGTTGTATAATGTTAATGGTTTCTATGACATGTTGTTGTCTTTTCTAGATCATTGTGTGGAGCAGGAGTTTATGAAGTCGTCGGCTCGTGAAATTTTCATCTCTGCGTATACTGTAAATTAATTAATTGACAAACTTAAAGCATATGTATCAAAAGTAGGTCACATATCGTCACAAATTCAAGGGCAGACAAGTAGTGACAATAGTCGTGGTAAGAAACGTGCTTTAGAGGTAGATACGACACTCCAATTGTAAGTCTTTTATGTTTATCAGTGTTTGATGTAAAAATATATGTTTAATCTATATGAATATTTTAGTGAAAACATATTTTGAGTGATTAATGTTTGTCAAAATGTTTTATCCAATGGCTCTGATACCATACTGTGACGACCGCGCCCCACGAGCCATGCTCCGATCTGAGTTGTTTCGGTGGTGATCAGTCACTTTACCCAAATCAGACTAAAACGTAACTCATAGGAATGGGTCTCACTTGTTCAAGATCAAAACCATACACATTTTATAAAATATATTTTGATATATACAGCAGAAGTCTTGTATTACAAACAATGTGACTTTTTTAATGGTTAAGCACTAGTGACCAAACACGAATATTCTAAAATGCACGCTTGAACAATTATTCATTTGATCCATGTTGCCATGTTAATTTTTATCCTGAATAATGGACAGAAGAAATGAGGAATAAGTCTTTAATGACTTAGTGAGATTCATATAAAAGAACAGGTAATGTAATAATTAACTGTGACCTACTGGATACCTTTCGAGGGATGATCTTGCTGGTAGAAACAGTTCAACTAGACAATTTGATGTAGTAATGATACTGGAATTTTCATAGATTAGTCAATGAACTTGTGCTTAACAATAAACAAATTCAGCCTTATGACTTCTAATATTCTACCTTATACCTCCCGACGAGGAACGGCCTCGCAAATAATTAAGAGACATGCTCGAGTACATGTCGATCCAGCACACGGGTTACAGCCAACTCCTGACTGCAAGTAACGTCTAGATAGATAGGTATCAAGCGAAATTACTTAAACCGACAGTCCTTACTGCTCGGCAGTAAACCCATTTTCTCGGAAGAAGAAAAATTATAACTCTTAGGATTATTGTCTAATAATAACCGAGAGTTTAGTAGTTTTTTTATCTTATTTTATTTTATTTTGATTTGCTTAATATAATTAGGCAATTCAAGTTTTGACGTTTCACACATTATAACAACTATATAGTTAAAAGAAGACTACTTAAATAAATGTCTTATTATTCAAGATGCAATATTTCAATTGAACTTACATAATAGTAGTAAACTCATACCAAGAGCAAGAAATAGGAAAGATATTGGGAATTCTAAAACTATATTAGCTAATTCACATGATGTTTCTTCATCATTTAGAAGAAAAATATAAATAAAAATAACAAAAATTACAACAAGAATTACTTGAACCATATGATCCATTTTTGGTATAGAGAAGTTAGATGAAGATGAGTGTGTGTTTTGTAGTATAAAAGTGATGCACTTATAGAATGAGATTGGGCCATTATAGCCATTGGGAGTTTTTTTTCTTTTTATGAATAGTATGATGATTGGGACGAAAATTAAGATTAGAAGTATGTGACTTGATAGTGAAAAATATGTTAGTTGAAAAACAGTTAACTAACGAGCATAATATAGAGTAATTAGCAAAATATTTAATATTCTTAAACTTTTGAGTACCAAAAAATTTAATCAATTTTTTTTGTCGATAAATCATGCTAATTAATATTTTATTTGTTTAAAAAAAATAACTACCACAAAGAACACGAGTAATTTAATTGTAACATAACATAGAAGTTTTTGTGATTTATTATTGTTGATATTATTATTATTTTGAAAATTTTAGATTCAAATGAATAAATCTGGATACTTAGACAAAACACATGAGGATAATAAACTAACATAACTTTTCATTATAAGTGCATGCACGTATTTTAAGAATTATACAAATATTTAGTTTTTCAATACAAATAAAACTTAGACGGTCTTATCTATCTATATACACATAAAGTTTTATATATATATATATATATATATATATATATATTATTTTTTAATAGGCACAAATAATAGATGATGTGGTACAATGATATGACTGCGTTTTCTTAGATTGTTAAATGTCATATAATAAAAGACGGATTGTAGGAGAAGCTATTCATAAATGATGGATTGTTGGAGACGCTATTTAATTAATTATTATATTTGAAGATGTTGTATTATTATTGTTTCAAAAGCTTTATCGGTACGCCTACTATGTTTTCTTATAAATGGCGGTTTTATGATGTTGAAGACCACACATTAACACATACCACATTATTAGGGAGAAAAAAATATGTGATGGAAAAATCTTCAATTTGAGAAATAAAATCTATTTGTGTCTTTTGTGGGTCTAGTTTTGGAAAAGATTCTGAGTTTCTAGAGGTAACAAGTAGTTTGGGGAACGTATTGGTAAATAGAAACATAAAGCTAGCCTATGGAGGAGGAAGTTTAGGGCTAATGGAGTGTGTAGTAAAAAGAGTATTTTCTATAGGTGGTAAAGTGTTAGGAATCATACCAAACGCCTTATCGGACATTAATCCCGGTGGTTCAATCATAGGTGAAAGGCCAATTGTACCTAGCATGCACGAAAGAATAGCGACTATGTTGTATAATTCTGATGCATTTATAGCATTACTTGGGGGCTTAGGAGCACTAGAAGAGATTTCTTGCATAGCTTCATGGGCTCAATTAAACATGCATAAAAAACATATAGGGTTGTATAATGTTAATGGTTTCTACGCATTGTTGTTGTCTTTTCTAGATCATTGTGTGGAGCAGGAGTTTATGAAGTCGTCGGCTCGTGAAATTTTCATCTCTGCGTATACTGTAAATGAATTAATTGACAAACTTAAAGCATATGTATCAAAAGTAGGTCCCATATCGTCACAAATTCAAGGGCAGACAAGTAGTGACAATAGTCGTGGTAAGAAACGTGCTTTAGAGGTAGATACGACACTCCAATTGTAAGTCTTTTATGTTGATCAGTGTTTGATGTAAAAATATATGTTTAATCTATATGAATATTTTAGTGAAAACATATTTTGAGTGATTAATGTTTGTCAAAATGTTTTATCCAATGGCTCTGATACCATACTGTGACGACCGCGCCCCACGAGCCATGCTCCGATCCGAGTTGTTTCGGTGGTGATCAGTCACTTTACCCAAATCAGACTAAAACGTAACTCATAGGAAGGGGTCTCACTTGTTCAAGATCAAAACCATACACATTTTATAAAATATATTTTGATATATACAGCAGAAGTCTTGTATTACAAACAATGTGATTTTTTTAATGGTTATGCACTAGTGACCAAACACGAATATTCTAAAATGCACGCTTGAACAATTATTCATTTGATCCATGTTGCCATGTTAATTTTTATCCTGAGGAATGGACAGAAGAAATGAGGAATAAGTCTTTAATGACTTAGTGAGATTCATATAAAAGAACAGGTAATGTAATAATTAACTGTGACCTACTGGATACCTTTCGAGGGATGATCTTGCTGGTAGAAACAGTTCAACTAGACAATTTGATGTAGTAATGATACTGGAATTTTCATAGATTAGTTAATGAACTTGTGCTTAGCAATAAACAAATTCAGCCTTATGACTTCTAATATTCTACCTTATACCTCCCGACGAGGAACGGCCTCGCAAATAATTAAGAGACATGCTCGAGTACATGTCGATCCAGCACACGGGTTACAGCCAACTCCTGACTGCAAGTAACGTCTAGATAGATAGGTATCAAGCGAAATTACTTAAACCGACAGTCCTTACTGCTCGGCAGTAAACCCATTTTCTCGGAAGAAGAAAAATTATAACTCTTAGGATTATTGTCTAATAATAACCGAGAGTTTAGTAGTTTTTTTATCTTATTTTATTTTATTTTGATTTGCTTAATATAATTAGGCAATTCAAGTTTTGACGTTTCACACATTATAACAACTATATAGTTAAAAGAAGACTACTCAAATAAATGTCTTATTATTCAAGATGCAATATTTCAATTGAACTTACATAATAGTAGTAAACTCATACCAAGAGCAAGAAATAGGAAAGATATTGGGAATTCTAAAACTATATTAGCTAATTCACATGATGTTTCTTCATCATTTAGAAGAAAAATATAAATAAAAATAACAAAAATTACAACAAGAATTACTTGAACCATATGATCCATTTTTGGTATAGAGAAGTTAGATGAAGATGAGTGTGTGTTTTGTAGTATAAAAGTGATGCACTTATAGAATGAGATTGGGCCATTATAGCCATTGGGAGTTTTTTTTCTTTTTATGAATAGTATGATGATTGGGACGAAAATTAAGATTAGAAGTATGTGATTTGATAGTGAAAAATATGTTAGTTGAAAAACAGTTAACTAACGAGCATAATATAGAGTAATTAGCAAAATATTTAATATTCTTAAACTTTTGAGTACCAAAAAATGTAATCAATTTTTTTTGTCGATAAATCATGCTAATTAATATTTTATTTGTTTAAAAAAAATAACTACCACAAAGAACACGAGTAATTTAATTGTAACATAACATAGAAGTTTTTGTGATTTATTATTGTTGATATTATTATTATTTTGAAAATTTTAGATTCAAATGAATAAATCTGGATACTTAGACAAAACACATGAGGATAATAAACTAACATAACTTTTCATTATAAGTGCATGCACGTATTTTAAGAATTATACAAATATTTAGTTTTTCAATACAAATAAAACTTAGACGGTCTTATCTATCTATATACACATAAAGTTTTATATATATATATATATATATATATTATTTTTTAATAGGCACAAATAATAGATGATGTGGTACAATGATATGACTGCGTTTTCTTAGATTGTTAAATGTCATATAATAAAAGACGGATTGTAGGAGAAGCTATTCATAAATGATGGATTGTTGGAGACGCTATTTAATTAATTATTATATTTGAAGATGTTGTATTATTATTGTTTCAAAAGCTTTATCGGTACGCCTACTATGTTTTCTTATAAATGGCGGTTTTATGATGTTGAAGACCACACATTAACACATACCACATTATTAGGGAGAAAAAAATATGTGATGGAAAAATCTTCAATTTGAGAAATAAAATCTATTTGTGTCTTTTGTGGGTCTAGTTTTGGAAAAGATTCTGAGTTTCTAGAGGTAACAAGTAGTTTGGGGAACGTATTGGTAAATAGAAACATAAAGCTAGCCTATGGAGGAGGAAGTTTAGGGCTAATGGAGTGTGTAGTAAAAAGAGTATTTTCTATAGGTGGTAAAGTGTTAGGAATCATACCAAACGCCTTATCGGACATTAATCCCGGTGGATCAATCATAGGTGAAAGGCCAATTGTACCTAGCATGCACGAAAGAATAGCGACTATGTTGTATAATTCTGATGCATTTATAGCATTACTTGGGGGCTTAGGAGCACTAGAAGAGATTTCTTGCATAGCTTCATGGGCTCAATTAAACATGCATAAAAAACATATAGGGTTGTATAATGTTAATGGTTTCTACGCATTGTTGTTGTCTTTTCTAGATCATTGTGTGGAGCAGGAGTTTATGAAGTCGTCGGCTCGTGAAATTTTCATCTCTGCGTATACTGTAAATGAATTAATTGACAAACTTAAAGCATATGTATCAAAAGTAGGTCCCATATCGTCACAAATTCAAGGGCAGACAAGTAGTGACAATAGTCGTGGTAAGAAACGTGCTTTAGAGGTAGATACGACACTCCAATTGTAAGTCTTTTATGTTGATCAGTGTTTGATGTAAAAATATATGTTTAATCTATATGAATATTTTAGTGAAAACATATTTTGAGTGATTAATGTTTGTCAAAATGTTTTATCCAATGGCTCTGATACCATACTGTGACGACCGCGCCCCACGAGCCATGCTCCGATCCGAGTTGTTTCGGTGGTGATCAGTCACTTTACCCAAATCAGACTAAAACGTAACTCATAGGAAGGGGTCTCACTTGTTCAAGATCAAAACCATACACATTTTATAAAATATATTTTGATATATACAGCAGAAGTCTTGTATTACAAACAATGTGATTTTTTTAATGGTTATGCACTAGTGACCAAACACGAATATTCTAAAATGCACGCTTGAACAATTATTCATTTGATCCATGTTGCCATGTTAATTTTTATCCTGAGGAATGGACAGAAGAAATGAGGAATAAGTCTTTAATGACTTAGTGAGATTCATATAAAAGAACAGGTAATGTAATAATTAACTGTGACCTACTGGATACCTTTCGAGGGATGATCTTGCTGGTAGAAACAGTTCAACTAGACAATTTGATGTAGTAATGATACTGGAATTTTCATAGATTAGTTAATGAACTTGTGCTTAGCAATAAACAAATTCAGCCTTATGACTTCTAATATTCTACCTTATACCTCCCGACGAGGAACGGCCTCGCAAATAATTAAGAGACATGCTCGAGTACATGTCGATCCAGCACACGGGTTACAGCCAACTCCTGACTGCAAGTAACGTCTAGATAGATAGGTATCAAGCGAAATTACTTAAACCGACAGTCCTTACTGCTCGGCAGTAAACCCATTTTCTCGGAAGAAGAAAAATTATAACTCTTAGGATTATTGTCTAATAATAACCGAGAGTTTAGTAGTTTTTTTATCTTATTTTATTTTATTTTGATTTGCTTAATATAATTAGGCAATTCAAGTTTTGACGTTTCACACATTATAACAACTATATAGTTAAAAGAAGACTACTCAAATAAATGTCTTATTATTCAAGATGCAATATTTCAATTGAACTTACATAATAGTAGTAAACTCATACCAAGAGCAAGAAATAGGAAAGATATTGGGAATTCTAAAACTATATTAGCTAATTCACATGATGTTTCTTCATCATTTAGAAGAAAAATATAAATAAAAATAACAAAAATTACAACAAGAATTACTTGAACCATATGATCCATTTTTGGTATAGAGAAGTTAGATGAAGATGAGTGTGTGTTTTGTAGTATAAAAGTGATGCACTTATAGAATGAGATTGGGCCATTATAGCCATTGGGAGTTTTTTTTCTTTTTATGAATAGTATGATGATTGGGACGAAAATTAAGATTAGAAGTATGTGATTTGATAGTGAAAAATATGTTAGTTGAAAAACAGTTAACTAACGAGCATAATATAGAGTAATTAGCAAAATATTTAATATTCTTAAACTTTTGAGTACCAAAAAATGTAATCAATTTTTTTTGTCGATAAATCATGCTAATTAATATTTTATTTGTTTAAAAAAAATAACTACCACAAAGAACACGAGTAATTTAATTGTAACATAACATAGAAGTTTTTGTGATTTATTATTGTTGATATTATTATTATTTTGAAAATTTTAGATTCAAATGAATAAATCTGGATACTTAGACAAAACACATGAGGATAATAAACTAACATAACTTTTCATTATAAGTGCATGCACGTATTTTAAGAATTATACAAATATTTAGTTTTTCAATACAAATAAAACTTAGACGGTCTTATCTATCTATATACACATAAAGTTTTATATATATATATATATATATATATTATTTTTTAATAGGCACAAATAATAGATGATGTGGTACAACGATATGACTGCGTTTTCTTAGATTGTTAAATGTCATATAATAAAAGACGGATTGTAGGAGAAGCTATTCATAAATGATGGATTGTTGGAGACGCTATTTAATTAATTATTATATTTGAAGATGTTGTATTATTATTGTTTCAAAAGCTTTATCGGTACGCCTACTATGTTTTCTTATAAATGGCGGTTTTATGATGTCGAAGACCACACATTAACACATACCACATTATTAGGGAGAAAAAAAATATGTGATGGAAAAATCTTCAATTTGAGAAATAAAATCTATTTGTGTCTTTAGTGGGTCTAGTTTTGGAAAAGATTCTGAGTTTCTAGAGGTAACAAGTAGTCTGGGGAACGTATTGGTAAATAGAAACATAAAGCTAGCCTACGGAGGAGGAAGTTTAAGGCTAATGGAGTGTGTAGTAAAAAGAGTATTTTCTATAGGTGGTAAAGTGTTAGGAATCATACCAAACGCCTTATCGGACATTAATCCCGGTGGTTCAATCATAGGTGAAAGGCCAATTGTACCTAGCATGCACGAAAGAATAGCGACTATGTTGTATAATTCTGATGCATTTATAGCATTACTTGGGGGCTTAGGAGCACTAGAAGAGATTTCTTGCATAGCTTCATGGGCTCAATTAAACATGCATAAAAAACATATAGGGTTGTATAATGTTAATGGTTTCTACGACATGTTGTTGTCTTTTCTAGATCATTGTGTGGAGCAGGAGTTTATGAAGTCGTCGGCTCGTGAAATTTTCATCTCTGCGTATACTGTAAATGAATTAATTGACAAACTTAAAGCATATGTATCAAAAGTAGGTCCCATATCGTCACAAATTCAAGGGCAGACAAGTAGTGACAATAGTCGTGGTAAGAAACGTGCTTTAGAGGTAGATACGACACTCCATTTGTAAGTCTTTTATGTTGATCAGTGTTTGATGTAAAAACATATGTTTAATCTATATGAATATTTTAGTGAAAACATATTTTGAGTGATTAATGTTTGTCAAAATGTTTTATCCAATGGCTCTGATACCATACTGTGACGACCGCGCCCCACGAGTCATGCTCCGATCCGAGTTGTTTCGGTGGTGATCAGTCACTTTACCCAAATCAGACTAAAACGTAACTCATAGGAAGGGGTCTCACTTGTTCAAGATCAAAACCATACACATTTTATAAAATATATTTTGATATATACAGCAGAAGTCTTGTATTACAAACAATGTGACTTTTTTAATGGTCATGCACTAGTGACCAAACACGAATATTCTAAAATGCACGCTTGAACAATTATTCATTTGATCCATGTTGCCATGTTAATTTTTATCCTGAGGAATGGACAGAAGAAATGAGGAATAAGTCTCTAATGACTTAGTGAGATTCATATAAAAGAACAGGTAATGTAATAATTAACTGTGACCTACTGGATACCTTTCGAGGGATGATCTTGCTGGTAGAAACAGTTCAACTAGACAATTTGATGTAGTAATGATACTGGAATTTTCATAGATTAGTTAATGAACTTGTGCTTAACAATAAACAAATTCAACCTTATGACTTCTAATATTCTACGTTATACCTCCCGGCGAGGACGGCCTCGCAAATAATTAAGAGACATGCTCGAGTACATGTCGATCCAGCACACGGGTTACAGCCAACTCCTGACTGCAAGTAACGTCTAGATAGATAGGTATCAAGCGAAATTACTTAAACCGACAGTCCTTACTGCTCGGCAGTAAACCCATTTTCTCGGAAGAAGAAAAATTATAACTCTTAGGATTATTGTCTAATAATAACCAAGAGTTTAGTAGTTTTTTTTATCTTATTTTATTTTATTTTGATTTGCTTAATATTAGGCAATTCAAGTTTTGACGTTTCACACATTTTAACAACTATATAGGTAAAAGAAGACTACTCAAATAAATGTCTTATTATTCAAGATGCAATATTTCAATTGAACTTACATAATAGTAGTAAACTCATACCAAGAGCAAGAAATAGGAAAGTTATTGGGAATTCTAAAACTATATTAGCTAATTCACATGATGTTTCTTCATCATTTAGAAGAAAAATATAAATAAAAATAACAAAAATTACAACAAGAATTACTTGAACCATATGATCCATTTTTGGTATAGAGAAGTTAGATGAAGACGAGTGTGTGTTTTGTAGTATAAAAGTGATGCACTTATAGAATGAGATTGGGCCATTATAGCCATTGGGAGTTTTTTTTCTTTTTATGAATAGTATGATGATTGGGACGAAAATTAAGATTAGAAGTATGTGACTTGATAGTGAAAAATATGTTAGTTGAAAAACAATTAACTAACGAGCATAATATAGAGTAATTAGCAAAATATTTAATATTCTTAAACTTTTGAGTACCAAAAAATTTAATCAATTTTTTTTGTCGATAAATCATGCTAATTAATAATTTATTTGTTTAAAAAAAATAACTACCACAAAGAACACGAGTAATTTAATTGTAACATAACATAGAAGTTTTTGTGATTTATTATTGTTGATATTATTATTATTTTGAAAGTTTTAGATTCAAATGAATAAATCTGGATACTTAGACAAAACACATGAGGAAAATAAACTAACATAACTTTTCCTTATAAGTGCATGCACGTATTTTAAGAATTATACAAATATTTTGTTTTTCAATACAAATAAAACTTAGACGGTCTTATCTATCTATATACACATAAAGTTATATATATATATATATATATATATATTATTTTTTAATAGGCACAAATAATAGATGATGTGGTACAACGATATGACTGCGTTTTCTTAGATTGTTAAATGTCATATAATAAAAGACGGATTGTAGGAGAAGCTATTCATAAATGATGGATTGTTGGAGACGCTATTTAATTAATTATTATATTTGAAGATGTTGTATTATTATTGTTTCAAAAGCTTTATCGGTACGCCTACTATGTTTTCTTATAAATGGCGGTTTTATGATGTCGAAGACCACACATTAACACATACCACATTATTAGGGAGAAAAAAAATATGTGATGGAAAAATCTTCAATTTGAGAAATAAAATCAATTTGTGTCTTTTGTGGGTCTAGTTTTGGAAAAGATTCTGAGTTTCTAGAGGTAACAAGTAGTTTGGGGAATGTATTGGTAAATAGAAACATAAAGCTAGCCTACGGAGGAGGAAGTTTAGGGCTAATGGAGTGTGTAGTAAAAAGTGTATTTTCTATAGGTGGTAAAGTGTTAGGAATCATACCAAACGCCTTATCGGACATTAATCCCGGTGGTTCAATCATAGGTGAAAGGCCAATTGTACCTAGCATGCACGAAAGAATAGCGACTATGTTGTATAATTCTGATGCATTTATAGCATTACTTGGGGGCTTAGGAGCACTAGAAGAGATTTCTTGCATAGCTTCATGGGCTCAATTAAACATGCATCAAAAACATATAGGGTTGTATAATGTTAATGGTTTCTACGACATGTTGTTGTCTTTTCTAGATCATTGTGTGGAGCAGGAGTTTATGAAGTCGTCGGCTCGTGAAATTTTCATCTCTGCGTATACTGTAAATGAATTAATTGACAAACTTAAAGCATATGTATCAAAAGTAGGTCCCATATCGTCACAAATTCAAGGGCAGACAAGTAGTGACAATAGTCGTGGTAAGAAACGTGCTTTAGAGGTAGATACGACACTCCAATTGTAAGTCTTTTATGTTGATCAGTGTTTGATGTAAAAATATATGTTTAATCTATATGAATATTTTAGTGAAAACATATTTTGAGTAATTAATGTTTGTCAAAATGTTTTATCCAATGGCTCTGATACCATACTGTGACGACCGCGCCCCACGAGCCATGCTCCGATCCGAGTTGTTTCGGTGGTGATCAGTCACTTTACCCAAATCAGACTAAAACGTAACTCATAGAAGGGGTCTCACTTGTTCAAGATCAAAACAATACACATTTTATAAAATATATTTTGATATATACAGCAGAAGTCTTGTATTACAAACAATGTGATTTTTTAATGGTTATGCACTAGTGACCAAACACGAATATTCTAAAATGCACGCTTGAACAATTATTCATTTGATCCATGTTGCCATGTTAATTTTTATCCTGAGGAATGGACAGAAGAAATGAGGAATAAGTCTTTAATGACTTAGTGAGATTCATATAAAAGAACAGGTAATGTAATAATTAACTGTGACCTACTGGATACCTTTCGAGGGATGATCTTGCTGGTAGAAACAGTTCAACTAGAAAATTTGATGTAGTAATGATACTGGAATTTTCATAGATTAGTTAATGAACTTGTGCTTAACAATAAACAAATTCAGCCTTATGACTTCTAATATTCTACCTTATACTTCCCGACGAGGAACGACCTCGCAAATAATTAAGAGACATGCTCGAGTACATGTCGATCCAGCACACGGGTTACAGCCAACTCCTGACTGCAAGTAACGTCTAGATAGATAGGTATCAAGCGAAATTACTTAAACCGACAGTCCTTACTGCTCGGCAGTAAACCCATTTTCTCGGAAGAAGAAAAATTATAACTCTTAGGATTATTGTCTAATAATAACCGAGAGTTTAGTAGTTTTTTTATCTTATTTTATTTTATTTTGATTTGCTTAATATAATTAGGCAATTCAAGTTTTGACGTTTCACACATTATAACAACTATATAGTTAAAAGAAGACTACTTAAATAAATGTCTTATTATTCAAGATGCAATATTTCAATTGAACTTACATAATAGTAGTAAACTCATACCAAGAGCAAGAAATAGGAAAGATATTGGGAATTCTAAAACTATATTAGCTAATTCACATGATGTTTCTTCATCATTTAGAAGAAAAATATAAATAAAAATAACAAAAATTACAACAAGAATTACTTGAACCATATGATCCATTTTTGGTATAGAGAAGTTAGATGAAGATGAGTGTGTGTTTTGTAGTATAAAAGTGATGCACTTATAGAATGAGATTGGGCCATTATAGCCATTGGGAGTTTTTTTTCTTTTTATGAATAGTATGATGATTGGGACGAAAATTAAGATTAGAAGTATGTGACTTGATAGTGAAAAATATGTTAGTTGAAAAACAGTTAACTAACGAGCATAATATAGAGTAATTAGCAAAATATTTAATATTCTTAAACTTTTGAGTACCAAAAAATTTAATCAATTTTTTTTGTCGATAAATCATGCTAATTAATATTTTATTTGTTTAAAAAAAATAACTACCACAAAGAACACGAGTAATTTAATTGTAACATAACATAGAAGTTTTTGTGATTTATTATTGTTGATATTATTATTATTTTGAAAATTTTAGATTCAAATGAATAAATCTGGATACTTAGACAAAACACATGAGGAAAATAAACTAACATAACTTTTCCTTATAAGTGCATGCACGTATTTTAAGAATTATACAAATATTTAGTTTTTCAATACAAATAAAACATAGACGGTCTTATCTATCTATATACACATAAAGTTATATATATATATATATATATATATATTATTTTTTAATAGGCACAAATAATAGATGATGTGGTACAACGATATGACTGCGTTTTCTTAGATTGTTAAATGTCATATAATAAAAGACGGATTGTAGGAGAAGCTATTCATAAATGATGGATTGTTGGAGACGCTATTTAATTAATTATTATATTTGATGATGTTGTATTATTATTGTTTCAAAAGCTTTATCGGTACGCCTACTATGTTTTCTTATAAATGGCGGTTTTATGATGTCGAAGACCACACATTAACACATACCACATTATTAGGGAGAAAAAAAATATGTGATGGAAAAATCTTCAATTTGAGAAATAAAATCTATTTGTGTCTTTTGTGGGTCTAGTTTTGGGAAAGATTCTGAGTTTCTAGAGGTAACAAGTAGTTTGGGGAACGTATTGGTAAATAGAAACATAAAGCTAGCCTACGGAGGAGGAAGTTTAGGGCTAATGGAGTGTGTAGTAAAAAGTGTATTTTCTATAGGTGGTAAAGTGTTAGGAATCATACCAAACGCCTTATCGGACATTAATCCCGGTGGTTCAATCATAGGTGAAAGGCCAATTGTACCTAGCATGCACGAAAGAATAGCGACTATGTTGTATAATTCTGATGCATTTATAGCATTACTTGGGGGCTTAGGAGCACTAGAAGAGATTTCTTGCATAGCTTCATGGGCTCAATTAAACATGCATCAAAAACATATAGGGTTGTATAATGTTAATGGTTTCTACGACATGTTGTTGTCTTTTCTAGATCATTGTGTGGAGCAGGAGTTTATGAAGTCGTCGGCTCGTGAAATTTTCATCTCTGCGTATACTGTAAATGAATTAATTGACAAACTTAAAGCATATGTATCAAAAGTAGGTCCCATATCGTAACAAATTCAAGGGCAGACAAGTAGTGACAATAGGCGTGGTAAGAAACGTGCTTTAGAGGTAGATATGACACTCCAATTGTAAGTCTTTTATGTTGATCAGTGTTTGATGTAAAAATATATGTTTAATCTATATGAATATTTTAGTGAAAACATATTTTGAGTGATTAATGTTTGTCAAAATGTTTTATCCAATGGCTCTGATACCATACTGTGACGACCGCGCCCCACGAGCCATGCTCCGATCCGAGTTGTTTCGGTGGTGATCAGTCACTTTACCCAAATCAGACTAAAACGTAACTCATAGGAAGGGGTCTCACTTGTTCAAGATCAAAACCATACACATTTTATAAAATATATTTTGATATATACAGCAGAAGTCTTGTATTACAAACAATGTGACTTTTTTAATGGTTATGCACTAGTGACCAAACACGAATATTCTAAAATGCACGCTTGAACAATTATTCATTTGATCCATGTTGCCATGTTAATTTTTATCTTGAGGAATGGACAGAAGAAATGAGGAATAAGTCTTTAATGACTTAGTGAGATTCATATAAAAGAACAGGTAATGTAATAATTAACTGTGACCTACTGGATACCTTTCGAGGGATGATCTTGCTGGTAGAAACAGTTCAACTAGACAATTTGATGTAGTAATGATACTGGAATTTTCATAGATTAGTTAATGAACTTGTGCTTAACAATAAACAAATTCAGCCTTATGACTTCTAATATTCTACCTTATACCTCCCGACGAGGAACGGCCTCGCAAATAATTAAGAGAAATGCTCGAGTACATGTCGATCCAGCACACGGGTTACAGCCAACTCCTGACTGCAAGTAACGTCTAGATAGATAGGTATCAAGCGAAATTACTTAAACCGACAGTCCTTACTGCTCGGCAGTAAACCCATTTTCTCGGAAGAAGAAAAATTATAACTCTTAGGATTATTGTCTAATAATAACCGAGAGTTTAGTAGTTTTTTTATCTTATTTTATTTTATTTTGATTTGCTTAATATAATTAGGCAATTCAAGTTTTGACGTTTCACACATTATAACAACTATATAGTTAAAAGAAGACTACTTAAATAAATGTCTTATTATTCAAGATGCAATATTTCAATTGAACTTACATAATAGTAGTAAACTCATACCAAGAGCAAGAAATAGGAAAGATATTGGGAATTCTAAAACTATATTAGCTAATTCACATGATGTTTCTTCATCATTTAGAAGAAAAATATAAATAAAAATAACAAAAATTACAACAAGAATTACTTGAACCATATGATCCATTTTTGGTATAGAGAAGTTAGATGAAGATGAGTGTGTGTTTTGTAGTATAAAAGTGATGCACTTATAGAATGAGATTGGGCCATTATAGCCATTGGGAGTTTTTTTTCTTTTTATGAATAGTATGATGATTGGGACGAAAATTAAGATTAGAAGTATGTGACTTGATAGTGAAAAATATGTTAGTTGAAAAACAGTTAACTAACGAGCATAATATAGAGTAATTAGCAAAATATTTAATATTCTTAAACTTTTGAGTACCAAAAAATTTAATCAATTTTTTTTGTCGATAAATCATGCTAATTAATATTTTATTTGTTTAAAAAAAATAACTACCACAAAGAACACGAGTAATTTAATTGTAACATAACATAGAAGTTTTTGTGATTTATTATTGTTGATATTATTATTATTTTGAAAATTTTAGATTCAAATGAATAAATCTGGATACTTAGACAAAACACATGAGGAAAATAAACTAACATAACTTTTCCTTATAAGTGCATGCACGTATTTTAAGAATTATACAAATATTTAGTTTTTCAATACAAATAAAACATAGACGGTCTTATCTATCTATATACACATAAAGTTATATATATATATATATATATATTATTTTTTAATAGGCACAAATAATAGATGATGTGGTACAACGATATGACTGCGTTTTCTTAGATTGTTAAATGTCATATAATAAAAGACGGATTGTAGGAGAAGCTATTCATAAATGATGGATTGTTGGAGACGCTATTTAATTAATTATTATATTTGATGATGTTGTATTATTATTGTTTCAAAAGCTTTATCGGTACGCCTACTATGTTTTCTTATAAATGGCGGTTTTATGATGTCGAAGACCACACATTAACACATACCACATTATTAGGGAGAAAAAAAATATGTGATGGAAAAATTTTCAATTTGAGAAATAAAATCTATTTGTGTCTTTTGTGGGTCTAGTTTTGGGAAAGATTCTGAGTTTCTAGAGGTAACAAGTAGTTTGGGGAACGTATTGGTAAATAGAAACATAAAGCTAGCCTACGGAGGAGGAAGTTTAGGGCTAATGGAGTGTGTAGTAAAAAGTGTATTTTCTATAGGTGGTAAAGTGTTAGGAATCATACCAAACGCCTTATCGGACATTAATCCCGGTGGTTCAATCATAGGTGAAAGGCCAATTGTACCTAGCATGCACGAAAGAATAGCGACTATGTTGTATAATTCTGATGCATTTATAGCATTACTTGGGGGCTTAGGAGCACTAGAAGAGATTTCTTGCATAGCTTCATGGGCTCAATTAAACATGCATCAAAAACATATAGGGTTGTATAATGTTAATGGTTTCTACGACATGTTGTTGTCTTTTCTAGATCATTGTGTGGAGCAGGAGTTTATGAAGTCGTCGGCTCGTGAAATTTTCATCTCTGCGTATACTGTAAATGAATTAATTGACAAACTTAAAGCATATGTATCAAAAGTAGGTCCCATATCGTAACAAATTCAAGGGCAGACAAGTAGTGACAATAGGCGTGGTAAGAAACGTGCTTTAGAGGTAGATATGACACTCCAATTGTAAGTCTTTTATGTTGATCAGTGTTTGATGTAAAAATATATGTTTAATCTATATGAATATTTTAGTGAAAACATATTTTGAGTGATTAATGTTTGTCAAAATGTTTTATCCAATGGCTCTGATACCATACTGTGACGACCGCGCCCCACGAGCCATGCTCCGATCCGAGTTGTTTCGGTGGTGATCAGTCACTTTACCCAAATCAGACTAAAACGTAACTCATAGGAAGGGTTCTCACTTGTTCAAGATCAAAACCATACACATTTTATAAAATATATTTTGATATATACAGCAGAAGTCTTGTATTACAAACAATGTGACTTTTTTAATGGTTATGCACTAGTGACCAAACACGAATATTCTAAAATGCACGCTTGAACAATTATTCATTTGATCCATGTTGCCATGTTAATTTTTATCTTGAGGAATGGACAGAAGAAATGAGGAATAAGTCTTTAATGACTTAGTGAGATTCATATAAAAGAACAGGTAATGTAATAATTAACTGTGACCTACTGGATACCTTTCGAGGGATGATCTTGCTGGTAGAAACAGTTCAACTAGACAATTTGATGTAGTAATGATACTGGAATTTTCATAGATTAGTTAATGAACTTGTGCTTAACAATAAACAAATTCAGCCTTATGACTTCTAATATTCTACCTTATACCTCCCGACGAGGAACGGCCTCGCAAATAATTAAGAGAAATGCTCGAGTACATGTCGATCCAGCACACGGGTTACAGCCAACTCCTGACTGCAAGTAACGTCTAGATAGATAGGTATCAAGCGAAATTACTTAAACCGACAGTCCTTACTGCTCGGCAGTAAACCCATTTTCTCGGAAGAAGAAAAATTATAACTCTTAGGATTATTGTCTAATAATAACCGAGAGTTTAGTAGTTTTTTTATCTTATTTTATTTTATTTTGATTTGCTTAATATAATTAGGCAATTCAAGTTTTGACGTTTCACACATTATAACAACTATATAGTTAAAAGAAGACTACTTAAATAAATGTCTTATTATTCAAGATGCAATATTTCAATTGAACTTACATAATAGTAGTAAACTCATACCAAGAGCAAGAAATAGGAAAGATATTGGGAATTCTAAAACTATATTAGCTAATTCACATGATGTTTCTTCATCATTTAGAAGAAAAATATAAATAAAAATAACAAAAATTACAACAAGAATTACTTGAACCATATGATCCATTTTTGGTATAGAGAAGTTAGATGAAGATGAGTGTGTGTTTTGTAGTATAAAAGTGATGCACTTATAGAATGAGATTGGGCCATTATAGCCATTGGGAGTTTTTTTTCTTTTTATGAATAGTATGATGATTGGGACGAAAATTAAGATTAGAAGTATGTGACTTGATAGTGAAAAATATGTTAGTTGAAAAACAGTTAACTAACGAGCATAATATAGAGTAATTAGCAAAATATTTAATATTCTTAAACTTTTGAGTACCAAAAAATTTAATCAATTTTTTTTGTCGATAAATCATGCTAATTAATATTTTATTTGTTTAAAAAAAATAACTACCACAAAGAACACGAGTAATTTAATTGTAACATAACATAGAAGTTTTTGTGATTTATTATTGTTGATATTATTATTATTTTGAAAATTTTAGATTCAAATGAATAAATCTGGATACTTAGACAAAACACATGAGGAAAATAAACTAACATAACTTTTCCTTATAAGTGCATGCACGTATTTTAAGAATTATACAAATATTTAGTTTTTCAATACAAATAAAACATAGACGGTCTTATCTATCTATATACACATAAAGTTATATATATATATATATATTATTTTTTAATAGGCACAAATAATAGATGATGTGGTACAACGATATGACTGCGTTTTCTTAGATTGTTAAATGTCATATAATAAAAGACGGATTGTAGGAGAAGCTATTCATAAATGATGGATTGTTGGAGACGCTATTTAATTAATTATTATATTTGATGATGTTGTATTATTATTGTTTCAAAAGCTTTATCGGTACGCCTACTATGTTTTCTTATAAATGGCGGTTTTATGATGTCGAAGACCACACATTAACACATACCACATTATTAGGGAGAAAAAAAATATGTGATGGAAAAATTTTCAATTTGAGAAATAAAATCTATTTGTGTCTTTTGTGGGTCTAGTTTTGGGAAAGATTCTGAGTTTCTAGAGGTAACAAGTAGTTTGGGGAACGTATTGGTAAATAGAAACATAAAGCTAGCCTACGGAGGAGGAAGTTTAGGGCTAATGGAGTGTGTAGTAAAAAGTGTATTTTCTATAGGTGGTAAAGTGTTAGGAATCATACCAAACGCCTTATCGGACATTAATCCCGGTGGTTCAATCATAGGTGAAAGGCCAATTGTACCTAGCATGCACGAAAGAATAGCGACTATGTTGTATAATTCTGATGCATTTATAGCATTACTTGGGGGCTTAGGAGCACTAGAAGAGATTTCTTGCATAGCTTCATGGGCTCAATTAAACATGCATCAAAAACATATAGGGTTGTATAATGTTAATGGTTTCTACGACATGTTGTTGTCTTTTCTAGATCATTGTGTGGAGCAGGAGTTTATGAAGTCGTCGGCTCGTGAAATTTTCATCTCTGCGTATACTGTAAATGAATTAATTGACAAACTTAAAGCATATGTATCAAAAGTAGGTCCCATATCGTAACAAATTCAAGGGCAGACAAGTAGTGACAATAGGCGTGGTAAGAAACGTGCTTTAGAGGTAGATATGACACTCCAATTGTAAGTCTTTTATGTTGATCAGTGTTTGATGTAAAAATATATGTTTAATCTATATGAATATTTTAGTGAAAACATATTTTGAGTGATTAATGTTTGTCAAAATGTTTTATCCAATGGCTCTGATACCATACTGTGACGACCGCGCCCCACGAGCCATGCTCCGATCCGAGTTGTTTCGGTGGTGATCAGTCACTTTACCCAAATCAGACTAAAACGTAACTCATAGGAAGGGGTCTCACTTGTTCAAGATCAAAACCATACACATTTTATAAAATATATTTTGATATATACAGCAGAAGTCTTGTATTACAAACAATGTGACTTTTTTAATGGTTATGCACTAGTGACCAAACACGAATATTCTAAAATGCACGCTTGAACAATTATTCATTTGATCCATGTTGCCATGTTAATTTTTATCTTGAGGAATGGACAGAAGAAATGAGGAATAAGTCTTTAATGACTTAGTGAGATTCATATAAAAGAACAGGTAATGTAATAATTAACTGTGACCTACTGGATACCTTTCGAGGGATGATCTTGCTGGTAGAAACAGTTCAACTAGACAATTTGATGTAGTAATGATACTGGAATTTTCATAGATTAGTTAATGAACTTGTGCTTAACAATAAACAAATTCAGCCTTATGACTTCTAATATTCTACCTTATACCTCCCGACGAGGAACGGCCTCGCAAATAATTAAGAGAAATGCTCGAGTACATGTCGATCCAGCACACGGGTTACAGCCAACTCCTGACTGCAAGTAACGTCTAGATAGATAGGTATCAAGCGAAATTACTTAAACCGACAGTCCTTACTGCTCGGCAGTAAACCCATTTTCTCGGAAGAAGAAAAATTATAACTCTTAGGATTATTGTCTAATAATAACCGAGAGTTTAGTAGTTTTTTTATCTTATTTTATTTTATTTTGATTTGCTTAATATAATTAGGCAATTCAAGTTTTGACGTTTCACACATTATAACAACTATATAGTTAAAAGAAGACTACTTAAATAAATGTCTTATTATTCAAGATGCAATATTTCAATTGAACTTACATAATAGTAGTAAACTCATACCAAGAGCAAGAAATAGGAAAGATATTGGGAATTCTAAAACTATATTAGCTAATTCACATGATGTTTCTTCATCATTTAGAAGAAAAATATAAATAAAAATAACAAAAATTACAACAAGAATTACTTGAACCATATGATCCATTTTTGGTATAGAGAAGTTAGATGAAGATGAGTGTGTGTTTTGTAGTATAAAAGTGATGCACTTATAGAATGAGATTGGGCCATTATAGCCATTGGGAGTTTTTTTTCTTTTTATGAATAGTATGATGATTGGGACGAAAATTAAGATTAGAAGTATGTGACTTGATAGTGAAAAATATGTTAGTTGAAAAACAGTTAACTAACGAGCATAATATAGAGTAATTAGCAAAATATTTAATATTCTTAAACTTTTGAGTACCAAAAAATTTAATCAATTTTTTTTGTCGATAAATCATGCTAATTAATATTTTATTTGTTTAAAAAAAATAACTACCACAAAGAACACGAGTAATTTAATTGTAACATAACATAGAAGTTTTTGTGATTTATTATTGTTGATATTATTATTATTTTGAAAATTTTAGATTCAAATGAATAAATCTGGATACTTAGACAAAACACATGAGGAAAATAAACTAACATAACTTTTCCTTATAAGTGCATGCACGTATTTTAAGAATTATACAAATATTTAGTTTTTCAATACAAATAAAACTTAGACGGTCTTATCTATCTATATACACATAAAGTTATATATATATATATATATATTATTTTTTAATAGGCACAAATAATAGATGATGTGGTACAACGATATGACTGCGTTTTCTTAGATTGTTAAATGTCATATAATAAAAGACGGATTGTAGGAGAAGCGATTCATAAATGATGGATTGTTGGAGACGCTATTTAATTAATTATTATATTTGAAGATGTTGTATTATTATTGTTTCAAAAGCTTTATCGGTACGCCTACTATGTTTTCTTATAAATGGCGGTTTTATGATGTCGAAGACCACACATTAACACATACCACATTATTAGGGAGAAAAAAAATATGTGATGGAAAAATCTTCAATTTGAGAAATAAAATCTATTTGTGTCTTTTGTGGGTCTAGTTTTGGGAAAGATTCTGAGTTTCTAGAGGTAACAAGTAGTTTGGGGAACGTATTGGTAAATAGAAACATAAAGCTAGCCTACGGAGGAGGAAGTTTAGGGCTAATGGAGTGTGTAGTAAAAAGTGTATTTTCTATAGGTGGTAAAGTGTTAGGAATCATACCAAACGCCTTATCGGACATTAATCCCGGTGGTTCAATCATAGGTGAAAGGCCAATTGTACCTAGCATGCACGAAAGAATAGCGACTATGTTGTATAATTCTGATGCATTTATAGCATTACTTGGGGGCTTAGGAGCACTAGAAGAGATTTCTTGCATAGCTTCATGGGCTCAATTAAACATGCATCAAAAACATATAGGGTTGTATAATGTTAATGGTTTCTACGACATGTTGTTGTCTTTTCTAGATCATTGTGTGGAGCAGGAGTTTATGAAGTCGTCGGCTCGTGAAATTTTCATCTCTGCGTATACTGTAAATGAATTAATTGACAAACTTAAAGCATATGTATCAAAAGTAGGTCCCATATCGTCACAAATTCAAGGGCAGACAAGTAGCGACAATAGTCGTGGTAAGAAACGTGCTTTAGAGGTAGATATGACACTCCAATTGTAAGTCTTTTATGTTGATCAGTGTTTGATGTAAAAATATATGTTTAATCTATATGAATATTTTAGTGAAAACATATTTTGAGTGATTAATGTTTGTCAAAATGTTTTATCCAATGGCTCTGATACCATACTGTGACGACCGCGCCCCACGAGCCATGCTCCGATCCGAGTTGTTTCGGTGGTGATCAGTCACTTTACCCAAATCAGACTAAAACGTAACTCATAGGAAGGGGTCTCACTTGTTCAAGATCAAAACCATACACATTTTATAAAATATATTTTGATATATACAGCAGAAGTCTTGTATTACAAACAATGTGACTTTTTTAATGGTTATGCACTAGTGACCAAACACGAATATTCTAAAATGCACGCTTGAACAATTATTCATTTGATCCATGTTGCCATGTTAATTTTTATCCTGAGGAATGGACAGAAGAAATGAGGAATAAGTCTTTAATGACTTAGTGAGATTCATATAAAAGAACAGGTAATGTAATAATTAACTGTGACCTACTGGATACCTTTCGAGGGATGATCTTGCTGGTAGAAACAGTTCAACTAGACAATTTGATGTAGTAATGATACTGGAATTTTCATAGATTAGTTAATGAACTTGTGCTTAACAATAAACAAATTCAGCCTTATGACTTCTAATATTCTACCTTATACCTCCCGACGAGGAACGGCCTCGCAAATAATTAAGAGAAATGCTCGAGTACATGTCGATCCAGCACACGGGTTACAGCCAACTCCTGACTGCAAGTAACGTCTAGATAGATAGGTATCAAGCAAAATTACTTAAACCGACAGTCCTTACTGCTCGGCAGTAAACCCATTTTCTCGGAAGAAGAAAAATTATAACTCTTAGGATTATTGTCTAATAATAACCGAGAGTTTAGTAGTTTTTTTATCTTATTTTATTTTATTTTGATTTGCTTAATATAATTAGGCAATTCAAGTTTTGACGTTTCACACATTATAACAACTATATAGTTAAAAGAAGACTACTTAAATAAATGTCTTATTATTCAAGATGCAATATTTCAATTGAACTTACATAATAGTAGTAAACTCATACCAAGAGCAAGAAATAGGAAAGATATTGGGAATTCTAAAACTATATTAGCTAATTCACATGATGTTTCTTCATCATTTAGAAGAAAAATATAAATAAAAATAACAAAAATTACAACAAGAATTACTTGAACCATATGATCCATTTTTGGTATAGAGAAGTTAGATGAAGACGAGTGTGTGTTTTGTAGTATAAAAGTGATGCACTTATAGAATGAGATTGGGCCATTATAGCCATTGGGAGTTTTTTTTCTTTTTATGAATAGTATGATGATTGGGACGAAAATTAAGATTAGAAGTATGTGACTTGATAGTGAAAAATATGTTAGTTGAAAAACAGTTAACTAACGAGCATAATATAGAGTAATTAGCAAAATATTTAATATTCTTAAACTTTTGAGTACCAAAAAATTTAATCAATTTTTTTTGTCGATAAATCATGCTAATTAATATTTTATTTGTTTAAAAAAAATAACTACCACAAAGAACACGAGTAATTTAATTGTAACATAACATAGAAGTTTTTGTGATTTATTATTGTTGATATTATTATTATTTTGAAAATTTTAGATTCAAATGAATAAATCTGGATACTTAGACAAAACACATGAGGAAAATAAACTAACATAACTTTTCCTTATAAGTGCATGCACGTATTTTAAGAATTATACAAATATTTAGTTTTTCAATACAAATAAAACTTAGACGGTCTTATCTATCTATATACACATAAAGTTATATATATATATATATATATTATTTTTTAATAGGCACAAATAATAGATGATGTGGTACAACGATATGACTGCGTTTTCTTAGATTGTTAAATGTCATATAATAAAAGACGGATTGTAGGAGAAGCTATTCATAAATGATGGATTGTTGGAGACGCTATTTAATTAATTATTATATTTGAAGATGTTGTATTATTATTGTTTCAAAAGCTTTATCGGTACGCCTACTATGTTTTCTTATAAATGGCGGTTTTATGATGTCGAAGACCACACATTAACACATACCACATTATTAGGGAGAAAAAAAATATGTGATGGAAAAATCTTCAATTTGAGAAATAAAATATATTTGTGTCTTTTGTGGGTCTAGTTTTGGAAAAGATTCTGAGTTTCTAGAGTAACAAGTAGTTTGGGGAACGTATTGGTAAATAGAAACATAAAGCTAGCCTACGGAGGAGGAAGTTTAGGGCTAATGGAGTGTGTAGTAAAAAGTGTATTTTCTATAGGTGGTAAAGTGTTAGGAATCATACCAAACGCCTTATCGGACATTAATCCCGGTGGTTCAATCATAGGTGAAAGGCCAATTGTACCTAGCATGCACGAAAGAATAGCGACTATGTTGTATAATTCTGATGCATTTATAGCATTACTTGGGGGCTTAGGAGCACTAGAAGAGATTTCTTGCATAGCTTCATGGGCTCAATTAAACATGCATCAAAAACATATAGGGTTGTATAATGTTAATGGTTTCTACGACATGTTGTTGTCTTTTCTAGATCATTGTGTGGAGCAGGAGTTTATGAAGTCGTCGGCTCGTGAAATTTTCATCTCTGCGTATACTGTAAATGAATTAATTGACAAACTTAAAGCATATGTATCAAAAGTAGGTCCCATATCGTCACAAATTCAAGGGCAGACAAGTAGTGACAATAGTCGTGGTAAGAAACGTGCTTTAGAGGTAGATATGACACTCCAATTGTAAGTCTTTTATGTTGATCAGTGTTTGATGTAAAAATATATGTTTAATCTATATGAATATTTTAGTGAAAACATATTTTGAGTGATTAATGTTTGTCAAAATGTTTTATCCAATGGCTCTGATACCATACTGTGACGACCGCGCCCCACGAGCCATGCTCCGATCCGAGTTGTTTCGGTGGTGATCAGTCACTTTACCCAAATCAGACTAAAACGTAACTCATAGGAAGGGGTCTCACTTGTTCAAGATCAAAACCATACACATTTTATAAAATATATTTTGATATATACAGCAGAAGTCTTGTATTACAAATAATGTGACTTTTTTAATGGTTATGCACTAGTGACCAAACACGAATATTCTAAAATGCACGCTTGAACAATTATTCATTTGATCCATGTTGCCATGTTAATTTTTATCCTGAGGAATGGACAGAAGAAATGAGGAATAAGTCTTTAATGACTTAGTGAGATTCATATAAAAGAACAGGTAATGTAATAATTAACTGTGACCTACTGGATACCTTTCGAGGGATGATCTTGCTGGTAGAAACAGTTCAACTAGACAATTTGATGTAGTAATGATACTGGAATTTTCATAGATTAGTTAATGAACTTGTGCTTAACAATAAACAAATTCAGCCTTATGACTTCTAATATTCTACCTTATACCTCCCGACGAGGAACGGCCTCGCAAATAATTAAGAGACATGCTCGAGTACATGTCGATCCAGCACACGGGTTACAGCCAACTCCTGACTGCAAGTAACGTCTAGATAGATAGGTATCAAGCAAAATTACTTAAACCGACAGTCCTTACTGCTCGGCAGTAAACCCATTTTCTCGGAAGAAGAAAAATTATAACTCTTAGGATTATTGTCTAATAATAACCGAGAGTTTAGTAGTTTTTTTATCTTATTTTATTTTATTTTGATTTGCTTAATATAATTAGGCAATTCAAGTTTTGACGTTTCACACATTATAACAACTATATAGTTAAAAGAAGACTACTCAAATAAATGTCTTATTATTCAAGATGCAATATTTCAATTGAACTTACATAATAGTAGTAAACTCATACCAAGAGCAAGAAATAGGAAAGATATTGGGAATTCTAAAACTATATTAGCTAATTCACATGATGTTTCTTCATCATTTAGAAGAAAAATATAAATAAAAATAACAAAAATTACAACAAGAATTACTTGAACCATATGATCCATTTTTGGTATAGAGAAGTTAGATGAAGATGAGTGTGTGTTTTGTAGTATAAAAGTGATGCACTTATAGAATGAGATTGGGCCATTATAGCCATTGGGGGTTTTTTTTCTTTTTATGAATAGTACGATGATTGGGACGAAAATTAAGATTAGAAGTATGTGACTTGATAGTGAAAAATATGTTAGTTGAAAAACAATTAACTAACAAGCATAATATAGAGTAATTAGCAAAATATTTAATATTCTTAAAATTTTGAGTACCAAAAAATTTAATCAATTTTTTTTGTCGATAAATCATGCTAATTAATATTTTATTTGTTTAAAAAAAATAACTACCACAAAGAACACGAGTAATTTAATTGTAACATAACATAGAAGTTTTTGTGATTTTTTATTGTTGATATTATTATTATTTTGAAAATTTTAGATTCAAATGAATAAATCTGGATACTTAAACAAAACACATGAGGAAAATAAACTAACATAACTTTTCTTTATAAGTGCATGCACGTATTTTAAGAATTATACAAATATTTAGTTTTTCAATACAAATAAAACTTAGACGGTCTTATCTATCTATATACACATAAAGTTTTATATATATATATATATATATATATATATATTATTTTTTAATAGGCACAAATAATAGATGATGGGGTACACTGATATGAATGCGTTTTCTTAGATTTGTTAAAATGTAGGAGAAGGTATTCATAAATGATGGATTGTTGGAGACGCTATTTAATTAATTATTATTTTTGAAGATATTGTATTATTATTGTTTTAAAAGCTTTATCGGTACGCCTACTATGTTTTCTTATAAATGGCGGGTTTATGATGTCGAAAACCACACATTAACACATACCACATTATCAGGGAGAAAAAAAATGTGATGGAAAAATCTTCAATTCGAGAAATAAAATCTATTTGTGTCTTTTGTGGGTCTAGTTTTGGAAAAGATTCTGAGTTTCTAGAGGTAGCAAGTAGTTTGGGGAACATATTGGCAAAGAGAAACATAAAGCTAGTCTACGGAGAAGGAAGTTTAGGGCTAATGGAGTGTGCAGTAAAAAACGTATTTTCTATAGGTGGTAAAGTGTTAGGAATCATATCAAATGTCTTAGCGGACATGAATCGCGGTGGTCCAGTCATAGGTGAAAGGTTAATTGTACCTACTATGCACGAAAGAATAGCGACTATGTTGTATAATTCTCATGCATTTATAGCATTACTTGGGTGCTTAGGAGTACTAGAAGAGATTTCTTGGATAGCTTCATGGGCTCAATTAAACATGTATCAGAAACCTATAGGGTTGTATATTGTTAATGGTTTCTATGACATGTTGTTGTCTTTCTAGATCATTGTGTGAAGCAGGAGTTTATGAAGCCGTCGGCTCCTATAATTTTCATCTCTACATATACTGCAAATGAATTGATTGGCAAACTTAAAGCATATGTACCAAAAGTAGGTCCCCCAATTGTAACACTTTTATGTTGATTAGTATTTGATGTAAAAATATATGTTTAATCTATATGAAAATTTTTGTGAAAACATCTTTGAGTGATTAATGTTTGTCAAATTTTTTATCCAATGGCTCTAATACCATACTGTGGCGACCCCTCCCCACGAGTCATGCTCCGATCCGAGTTGGTTCGGTGGTGATTAGTCACTTTATCCAACTCAGACTAAAACGTAACTCATAAGAAGGGGTCTCACTTGTTCAGGATCAAAACGATACACATTTAAAAAAAAAAATTGATATATACAACTGACTTCTTGTATTACAAACAATGTGTTTTTTTTAATGGTTATGCACTAGTGACCAAACACGAATATTCCAAAATGCACGCTTGCACAATTATTCACTTGATCCATGCTGCCATTTTGATTTTTATCCTCAGAATGGACAGAAGAAACGAGGAATAATTCTTTAATGACTTAGAGAGATTCATATAAAATAACTGGTAATGCAAGAATTAACTGTCACCTACTGGATACATTTCAAGAAATAATATTACCGGTAGAAACTGTTCAACTAGACAATTTGATGTAGCAATGGTACTGCAATTTTCATAGATTTGTTAATGAACTTGTGCTTACCAATAAACAAAACCAGCCTTATGACTTGTACCTTATACCTCTCGACGAGGAGTGACCTTCCAAACAATCAAGAGACATGCTCGAACACATGTCAATCCAGCACGCGGGTTACAACCAACTCCTCACTGCAAGCGGCACCTAGATAGATGGGTATCAAGCGAAATTACTTAAACCGACAGTCCTTACGGCCCGGCAATAAACCCATTTTCTCGGAAGAAGAAAAATTAAACTCTTAGGATTATTGTCTAATAATAACCGAGAATTTAGTAGTTTTTTTTATCATATTTTATTTTATTTTGATTAGCTTAATATGATTATGCAATTCAAGTTTTGACGTTTCACACATTATAACAAATATATAGGTTAAAGAAGACTACTCAAATAAATGTCTTATTATCCAAGATGCAATATTTCAATTGAACTTACATAATAGTAGTAAACTCATACCAAGAGCAAGAAATAGGAAAGATATTGCGAATTCTAAAAATACAATAGCAAATTCACATGATGTTTCTTCATCATTTAGAAGAAAAATAAAATTAAAAATAACAAAAATTACAACAAGAATTACTTGAATCATATGATCCAGTTTTGGTAGAGAGAAGTTAGATGAAGATGAGTGTGTGTTTTGTAGTATAAAAATGATGCACTTATAGTAGGAGATTGGGCCATTATAGCCGTTGGGAGTTTTTTTTTTTTTTTTTTATGAATGGTATGATGATTGGAACAAAAATTAAGATTAGAAGTATGTGACTTGGTTGTGAAAAATATGTTAGTTGAAAAAAAAAGGTAACTAACGAGCATAATATAGAGTAATTAGCAAAATATTAATATTCTTAAAATTTTGAGCACCAAAAAATTTAATCAAAATTCTTTTTTGTCGATAATCATGCTAATTAATATTTTATTTATTTAAAAAAATAACTACCACAATAACACGAGTAATTTAATTGTAACATAACATAGAAGTTTTTGTGATTTATTATTATTGTTGATATTATTATTATTTTAAAAAATTTGTGTTCAAATTAATAAATCTGGATACTTATATATAACACAGGAGGAAAATAAAGTAACATAACTTTTCCTTATAAGTGCATGCACGGATTTTAAGAATTATGCGAATATTTAGTTTTTCAATACAAATAAAACTTAGACGATCTTATCTATCTATATACACATAAATTTATATATATATATATATATTATTTTTTAATATGCGCATATAATAGATGATGGGGTACAACGATATGAATGCGTTTTCTTTGATTGTTAAATGTCATATCATAAAAGATGGATTGTAGAAGAAGCTATTCATAAATGATGAATTGTTGGAGATGCTATTTAATTAATTATTATTTTTGAAGAAGCTTCATCAGTACGCCAACTATGTTTTCTTTTAAATGACAGTTTTATGATGTCGAAGACCACACATTAACACATACCACATTATCAGGGAAAAAAAATATGTGATGGAAAAATCTTCAATTTGAGAAATAAAATCTATTTGTGTCTTTTGTGGGTCTAGTTTTGGAAAAGATTCGGAGTTTCTAGAGGTAGCAAGTAGTCTGGGGAACACATTGGCAAAGAGAAACATAAAGCTAGTCTACGAAGGAGGAAGTTTAGGGCTAATGGAGTGTGTAGTAAAAAGCGTATTTTCTATAGGTGGTAAAGTGTTAGGAATCATAGCAAACGCGTTAGCGGACATGAATCCCGGTGGTCCAATTATAGGTGAATGGCTAATTGTACCTACCAGGGACGAAAGAATAGCGACTATGTGGTTTAATTCTGATGCATTTATAGCATTACCTTAGGGCTTAGGAGCACTAGAAGAGATTTCTTGCATAGCTTCATGGGCTCAATTAAGCATGCATCAGAAACCTATAAGGTTGTATATTGTTAACGGTTTCTATGACAAGTTGTTGTCTTTTCTAGATCATTGTGTGGAGGAAGAGTTTATGAAGCCGTCGGCTTTTGAAATTTTCATCTCTGCATATACTGCAAATTAATTGATTGACAAACATAAAGCATATGTACCAAATGTAAGTCCCATATCGTCACAAATGCAAGGGCAAACAAGTAGTGAGAATAGTCGTGGTAAGAAACGTGCTTTAGACGTAGATATGACACTTCAATTGTAACTCTTTTATGTTGATTAGTGTTTGATGTAAAAATATATATTTAATCTATATGAATGTTTTAGTGAAAACATCTTTGTGTGAATAATGTTTGTCAAAGTTTTTTACCCAATGGCTCTGATACCATACTGTGTCGACCGCACCCCACGAGCCATGCTCCGATCGGAGTTGGTTCGGTGGTGATCAGTCACTTTACCCAACTCAGACTAAAACGGAACTCATAGGAAGGGGTTTCACTTGTTCAGGATCAAAACCATACACATTTTAAAATATATATTTTGATATATGCAACGGAAGTCTTGTATTACAAACAATGTGACTTTCTTAATGGTTATGCACTAGTGACCAAACACGAATATTCCAAAATGTATGCTTGAACAACTATTCACTTAATCCATGCTGCCATGTTGATTTTTATCCTCAGGAATGGACAGAAGAAACGAGAAATAAGTCTTTAATGACTTAGTGAGATTCATATAAAATAACTGGTAATGCAAGAATTAACTGTGACCTACTGGATACATTTCGAGAAATGATCTTACATGTACAAACAGTTCAACTAGAAAATTTGATGTAGTAATGGTACTTCAATTTTCATAGATTAGTTAATGAACTTGTGCTTAACAATAAAAAAAAAATCGGCCTTATGACTTCTAATATTCTACGTTATACCTCCCGACGAGGAGCGACCTTCCAAACAATCAAGAGACATTCTCGAGTACATGTTAGTCCAGCACGCAGGTTACAACCAACTCCTCTCTGTAAGCGGCACATAGATAGATGGGTATCAAGCGAAATTACTTAAACCGACAGTCCTTACTGCCCGGCAGTAAACCCATTTTCTCGGAAGAAGAAAAATTAAACTCTTAGGATTATTGTCTAATAATAACCGAGACTTTAGTAGTTTTTTTATCTTATTTTATTTTATTTTTATTAGCTTAATATAATTATGCAATTCAAGTTTTGACGTTTCACACATTATAACAACTATATATGTAAAGGAAAACTACTCAAATAAACGTCTTATTATCCAAGATGCAATATTTCAATTGAACTTATATAATAGTAGTAAACTCATACCAAGAGCAAGAAATCGGCTAGGTATTGCGAATTCTAAAAGTACAATAGCAAATCCACATGATGTTTCTTCATCATTTAGAAGAAAAATAAAAATAAAAATAACAAAAATTACAACAAGAATTACTTGTACCATATGATCTATTTTTGGTAGAGAGAGGTTAGATGAAGATGAGTGTGTGTTTTGTAGTATAAAAATAATGTATTTATAGAAGGAGATTGGGCTATTATAGCCGTTGGGAGTTTTTTTTTTTTTATGAATGGTATGATGATTGGGACAAAAATTAAGATTAGAAGTATGTGACTTGGTTGTAGAAAATATGTTAGTTGAAAAAAAAAATTAACTAACGAGCATATGATAGAGTAATTAGCAATATTCTTAATATTCTTAAAATTTTGTGTACCAAAAAATTTAATCAAGATATTTTTTTGTCGATAAATCATGCTAATTAATATTTTATTTATTTAAAAAAATAACTACCAAAAAAGAACACGAGTAATTTAATTGTAACATAACATAGAAGTTTTTGTGGTCATTTATTAATATTGTTTATTTTATTATTATTTTGAAAATTTTGTATTCAAATGAATAAATTTGAATACTTAGATAAAACACAGGAGGAAAATAAAGTAACATAACTTTTCATTATAAGTGCATGCACGTATTTTCAGAATTATGCAAATATTTAGTTTATCAATACAAATAAAACTTAGACGGTCTTATCTATCTATATACACATAATTTTTTATATATATATATTATTTTTAAATTGGAACCAATAATTGATGATGGGGTACAACCATATGAATGTGTTTTCTTAGATTGTTAAATGTCATATAATAAAAGATGGATTGTAGGAGAAGCTATTCATAAATGATGGATTGTTGGAGACGTTATTTAATTAATCATTATTTTTGAAGATTGTATTATTATTATTTCAAAAGCTTTATCAGTACGTCTACTATGTTTTCTTATAAATGGCGGTTTTATGATGTCGAAGACAACACATTAATGAATACCACATTATCAGGGAGAAAAAAAAATATGAGATGGAAAAATCTTAAATTCGAGAAATAAAATCTATTTGTGTCTTTTGTGGGTCAAGTTCTGGAAAACATTCTGAGTTTCTAGAGGTAGCAAGTAGTCTGGGGAACACATTGGCAAAGAGAAACATAAAGCTAGTCTACGGAGGAGGAAGTTTAGGTCTAATGAAGTGTACAGTAAAAAGCGTATTTCCTATAGGTGGTAAAGTGTTAGGAATCATACCAAACACCTTAGTGGACATGAATTCCCGTGGTCCAATCATAGGTGAAAGGCTAATTGTACCGACCATGCACGAAAGAATAGCGACTATGTTGTATAATTCTGATGCATTTGTAGCATTACGTGGGGGCTTAGGAGCACTAGAAGATATTTCTGGCATAGCTTCATGTGCTCAATTAAACATGCATCACAAACCTATATGGTTGTATATTGTTAATGGTTTCCATGCCAGGTTGTGGTATTTTCTAGATCATTGTGTGGAGCAGGAGTTTATGAAGCCGTTGGCTTCTGAAATTTTCATCTCTGCATATACTGTAAATGAATTGATTGACAAACTTAAAGCATAGGTACCAAAAGTAGGTCCAATATCGTCACAAATTCAAGGGCAAACAAGTAGTGACAATAGTCGTGGCAAGAAACGTGCTTTAGACGTAGATACGACACTCTAATTGTAACTCTTTTATGTTGATCTGTGTTTCCTGTGAAAATATATGTTTAATCTATATGAATATTTTAGTGAAAACAGTTTTTAGTGATTAATGTTTCTCACAAAATTTTACCCAATGGCTCTGATACCATACTGTGACGACCGCGCCCCACGAGCCATGCTCCAATCCGAGTTGGTTCGGTGGTGGTCAGTCACTTTATCCAACTCAGACTAAAATGTAACTCATAGGAAGGGGTCTCACTTGTTTAGGATCAAAATCATACACATTTTAAAATATATATTTTGATATATGCAACGGAAGTCTTGTATTACAAACAATGTGACTTTCTTAATGGTTGTGCATTAGTGACGAAACACGAATATTCCAAATGCATGCTTGAACAATTATTCACTTAATCCATGCTGCCATGTTGATTTTTATACTCAGGAATGGACAGAAGAAACGAGGAATAAGTCTTTAATGACTTAGTGAGATTCATATAAAATAACTGGTAATGCAAGAATTAACTGTGACCTACTAGATACATTTCGAGAAATGATCTTACCGGTAGAAACAGTTCAACTAGACAATTTGATGTAGCAATGGTACTGCAATTTTCATAGATTAGTTAATGAACTTGTGCTTAACAATAAACAAATCCAGCCTTATGACTTCTAATATTCTACCTTATACCTGCCGACGAGGAGCGACCTTCCAAACAATCAAGAGACATGCTCGAGTACATGTCAATCCAGCATGCGCGTTACAGCCAACTCCTCACTGCAAGTGGCACCTAGATAGATTGGTATCAAGCGAAATTACTTAAACCGACAGTCCTTACTGCCCGGCAGTAACTCGACTCAATCTCTGGGCCTAAGTTCCCAATGGGTATAGCAGATAAACAAATAAGCCAGTAAACCGGATAATATCTGTTGCTTCTTGAGCTACATGTGCCGAACATAGTTTTTTGCTCTTTGCACAGTTCAAGAACCAGAAGATGAGATTAAAATATCAGGGAATTACCATGATTATGAATCAATGTGGATAAATAATAAATGATTGAATGCGATTTAACGATGAGTATGAAAATCATATTATGAGATGAGATGCAAAAATAGAAATATGATGAAATATATGTGGTTCGAGGTTTGGTAACGGGGTAGTGGCTTTTCTGTCCAAGTTCCGCAAGGTGGAATGCCAAACGGGGCTAGAACAAATCAGAAATAGAACCTTCCCTTGACTCGTACGGGGAACCTTGATGGCGTTTGTTAAAGGATTGGATATTATTCCATAATTAACGAGTTATTTATAAGGGTTGGAACGCCGATCTCGACCCGAGGGGATTGCTGGTTATTACTAATTTGGGGCTGGACTCGGATATTTTCCAAGGTGCCTATGTATCCCCCGATTGGGAATCAAGCCACTCGTAGTTCTTGTTCTTGGTGTTGATTATTTGAAGTATGTCAATTTTATTGATTGTGTTGATTTTATATCTGTTGAAAGAGTTGACCTTGTGAATCCTTCAGAAAGAAAGGAGTCCACCCTCTCCTCTGAAGCCTTTTTTAGTTTTATAGAGAACATGAGTTCCCTTGGGAGCGCCCCCCCTCCCTTTGTGATCTCTCATCTCTACCTTTTATAGAAGTCATTTAGGGACAAGTGTCACTGTGCATGCATTCACAGGTGTCGTTATGCATGTGTGAAGAGATAGGTTTTATCTGTTTGGTATATCTGCTAACGGGGCACTGACGATAGCTTCAATGTGCTCTGATGAACTGGCTCCTTGGTTTCCTTCTCTCCGATGGGCGGTACCTATCGGAAACGCTGGATAAGTGGGAGGGAATGCTTGTCCGATACTGCTGTAGTTCCGATAGTGGTCCATTGTTAGGTTGTCTTCTTCTGATGTGCACTCCGATAGGTGTTTCTATCTTGGTGTCGGGTTTCGTAAATTGGGCATGTGTTTCGAGGGATCTGATTTGATTTCCGAGGGCTTTGCTTGGCCTTCGTGAAGTAGTGTTTTAGTATCCAAGCTCTCGCAGATTGTCTTCCAATGTTCCACGTGCTTAGACAAGGCTTTTTTGTTCAGACTGGGCAATGTTCTTGCATTCAGGTCTTCATGACGCGCGCTCCGAGGGGTTCTAGGTTTTGAAAGTGCCTTTTTATCGCACTCTGGCCCTTGGGATGAGTTCTTCGATAGCTTTTAGACATCAAAGGGTGCAGGGGGTGCAGGGGGTATTCTCGTATTGTGCGGGACTCGGGGTCTTCATCGTGTGACGGGTATTTGTGGTTACGAGTATAAATCATTTAATAATATCTCCAGAAATTCTTTAGTAATCGAATTATGCTATGTTTTAAGCACGTGGATTTTTACCCTGTTAACAAATCCCCCCCCCCCCCCCCCCCCCAAGTTTTTAGTGCAGTTGGTCATTATGACTGCATTAGAAACTTAAAAGGTCGAAAGTCACGATGGTCCTGGTATCGTAGCCTTCAGTCATCGGGGTCGTCGAAAGCTGTGGTTTCGAGCTTTTAGAGTATTGCACGTAGTATCAGGACATCTTAGTGTCCTTATAAGCATCGCAGGGGCTGCTTTGACCCTTTTAAAGCATGGTAGAGTTATTAGGGAACTTACAGATTTTGGTCAGGTGTTATACCGTGAACGTTCCATAAGGCATCGTAGATACTCGAGTCGCATACAAGGCTTAGAAAACCTTGGGAGAGTATCGTAGAACTCTTCTGGGGTGTCGTAGACATTCGTCATTGACGTTTATGTCTGTTTAACACATGTCTCCCAAGTTCTTTGCTTGTCTTTTGAAGAGGCGAGGGGAATATCGTGGTTACATTCTTCAAGGCGAGAGGTTTTTTATTTTCGATGCCTTCGTTGAGGCGAAAGGTTTTTTATTTACTTCTGATGCCTTCTTTGAGGTGGGATGGTTTTTCTTTCTTCGTGTTGCCTTCGTTGAGGCGTGCCTTCATTGAGGCGAGAGGTTTGTTTTGTTTTTTTTTACCTCTGTAGTGGTCCCTCTTGGCGCATTGATGGATATCGGAGTGGCGCGGATCCATCGGGGTTTTTTTTTTTTTCGATGCCGCGTTGATATCTTTTCTTTATTCATCGTGACTTTCCAAGGGACACTTAGGTGCCTCTTCGGGTGCCAATTCTTACCGCTTCGGGTTTGTGATACTCGGTGGGCCTCCTCATTGGGAGTGTGCATTCCTCATCGGAAATGCATGTGATATATTGGTCCTCATCGGGAGTGTGCATTCCTCATCGGAAATGCATGTGACGATAGTATCGTCCAAGGGGTTAATCCCTATTTTTAGGGTTAACATTTTGGTTAATCCCTATATATTATTTTTAAAATTTTGAACTTTTTACTTCGCATTTTAGCATTTGTAATTACTTTCATGCTTTGTAAGCATTTCTTCGAGGAGTCCTAGACTTTTGATGAATGTGCAACTATGTTGTCCTTCATTCTATTTTGTCTTTTTCGTGCTAATAGTCATCATAACTTTTCAGCACTTATAAATACTTGGACCCGCTCCTTTAATTGTAGGGTTTAAGATTGAGTTTAAAGAGATGAGATTAAATCTCATTCTTACTGGCCAAGCAAATTACTTAGCATGACGTGTCCGTTTGCAGTGCAAACTTTGGAGATACATTTTCTCTGAATAGAGGTATCACCCGACACGTAACCATGGATATAATAGAGCTTGGACAGCTCAAGCTTAACTCGGTCATCCAAGGAAAGATTCCTAAGTATATATAGGTTCTTGGAGTTTAGTGAATATTCTCACGTACTTCCAAAAAATTCTTTTCGGCTGAGTTGTTTACTTATTTCCTTCTTCATGGAGTTTTACATTCTTGTTATTTTGTGTATTGCTGATCGTATCTCGATAGCTGAGAATAGTGTGGCGTAAAAAAGATAAAGAGGATGTTAGGTCGGAGGGGTCCCGTGATCGAACCCTCTTTCTGAATTTTCCGTTTTTTTATTTTTCTGTTGAAAAGAGCAAAAAATAAAATTTCCTATCCCAATATCAAGGATTCGAACTCGGGAGATCGAAGAGGGCAGCCATCAGAGAGACACCACTGGGCTACACCCATTTTTGGTTATACATTTGGCATTGTTGCTACATATTATAAGAGTAGCCTCAATAAAAAAGATATAATTTTATGAAACACACGGATGAGGGATTTGAGAACTCGGGTCATCGGGGAACAGAGACCTCAGAGGGCAGTCCCAATACCATTGGACTATGTCCATTTTTATTTATATAAAAATTATTTCTGCTATATATCATAGCAGAATCTTAATAAAAAAAAGTTATCACATGTGGGACTCGATCCCGGGTTCCTCTGCTAGAGGAACTCGGAGACCTACTCGGACCATTGGGCCACTCTCGTTTTCGTTTATAAGGATATTACATACGCTACATATCATATATCAGGGAATTAATAATAATAAAAAAGGCCCGTGGGAGATTCGATCCCGACTTCTTCGGTTAGAAGCCCTCGGAAACCTGTTCTCGTACCACTGGACCAGTCCCCCTTTTGGATATAACAAGAGTTTTTTTTATTATTATTATATTATGGCAGCACCTTAATAATTAAAAAAAACCTACTCGGAGATGGGATCGATCTCGGGTGCTTCATGTAGATGCCCTCGGAGAGCAGCTCCGAGGACCGCTGGACCATCTCATCTTTTGGTTTATAAAAGATCTTTTATTATTTTTGTTATATTATGGAAGCGTTTTAATAAAAAATGCCATCGGATGTGGGAATCGATCCCGGGTTCCTCTACGTAAAGCCCTCAGAGACCTTCTCCGAAGCCACTAGGCTACGCCTATTTTTGTTTATAAGTAGATTATTTTCGCTATATATCATAGCAAATTCTTAAAAACAACAAAAAAAGCCATCGGAGATGGGACTCGAACCCGGGTTCTTCGGGTAAAGGCCCTCGGGGAGCTTCTCCGAGGCCACTGGACCAAGTCCCCTTTTCGTGATAATTTAACAGTTATTCTTTTATTTATATAAAGCAGTGCTTTAATAAAAAGATTGTAAAGGTGAGAATTCGAACCTGCAACCTCCCTTTTGTATTAGAGGTGTCCATCAGCTGGAGCAGTTCAACCCTTTGATAAATATCTGTCTCTTTCGTGTACATGTCCAAGATTTTGGAGTCCTCTTTATAAAGGTTGTTTCTTTCTCTTTTACCCCTTCATTCATCTCCAGTGAACAGAGCCCTGCGCGTATTTTCTCAGCCAAATTCATCTCCAGCGAATTCCTCCCTCTTTTTATCTCACGTGATCTCCTTCAATTATTCTTTGATTTGCCTTTTCTTGTAGAAATTATATAAAACCCCAAGATCATGGAATCTATAATATATCAAGATCCTCAATCCAAACCACTTTACTAATTCATGGATCTGTTGAGCCGGTGTGGGCTAATCTCATCGCAATTAAGCTGGGGATTTTAATCACCATATCGAAAGGCCGAGAATTTGCGGCATATTCGATCCGAACGAAAGCTGTGATTAAGAACTTACCCGTCCAGCGACGGAGGCGGGGGCGTCGAGATAGCGTGTGCGCATCCACGCATTGCCGGTGATAAAGACAGATCTCTCCCGTGGCGGTGGATCGCCTCTGTGCATGTATGTGATGGCTTCGAGGTATGCTCTGTTCACGCTTCGTATGGTATCGGCAACACTCGTAGTAATCTCCAAGGGTTGTTTCATTATTGGTCAGGAGCTTCCCATCCATCTCCGAGGGCTTTTGTTGGCTTCCGATGGCTTCCGAACTCGCCGCTCGAAGGATCGAAGCCCTTAGAGCAAATAATTCTTGAGGATTTTTTCTCGTTCTCGTGCAGTCTGACTAATCTGACTAATTCTTTGATTTTGGCAGTGATCTCCTCGGGCTTACTCAAGGACTCAATGGCGTTCCCACAGACGGTGCCACATTGTTAACGGGTTGGATATTATTCCATAATTAACGAGTTATTTATAAGGGTTGGAACGCCGATCCCGACCCGATGGGATTGCTGGTTATTACTAATTTGGGGCTGGACTCGGATATTTTCCGAGGTGCCTACGTATCCCCCGATTGGGAATCAAGCCACTCGTAGTTCTTGTTCTTGGTGTTGATTATTTGGAGTATGTCGATTTTATTGATTGTGTTGATTTTATATCTGTTGAAAGAGTTGACCTTGTGAAACCTTCAGAAAGAAAGGAGTCCGCCCTCACCTCTGAAGCCTTTTTTAGTTTTATAGAGAACATGAGTTCCCTTGGGAGCGCCCCCCTCCCTTTCTGATCTCTTATCTCTACCTTTTATAGAAGTCTTTTAGGGACATGTGTCATTGTGCATGCGTTCACAGGTGTCGTTATGCATGTGTGAAGAGATAGGTTTTATCTGTTTGGTATATTTGCTGACGGGGCGCGGACGAGGATGAATTATCCTCTCTGATAGCTTCAATGTGCTCTGATGAACTGGCTCCTTGGTTTTCTTCTCTCCGATGGGCGGTACCTATCGGAAACGCTGGATAAGTGGGAGGGAATGCTCGTCCGATACTGTTGTAGTTCCGATAGTGGTCCATTGTTAGGTTGTCTTCTTCTGATGTGCACTCCGATATGTGTTTCTATCTTGGTCTCGGGTTCCGTAAATTGGGCATGTTTCCTAGGGATCTGACTTGATTTCCGAGGGCTTTGCTTGGCCTTTGTGAAGTAGTGTTTTAGTATCCAAGCTCTCGCAGATTGTCTTCCAATGTTCCACGTGCTTAGACAAGGCTTTTTTGTTCAGACTGGGCAATGTTCTTGCATTCAGGTCTTCATGGCGCGCGCTCCGAGGGGTTCTAGGTTTTGACAGTGCATTTTTATCGCGCTCTGGCCCTCGGGATGAGTTCTTCGGTAGCTTTTAGACATCGGAGGGTGCAGGGGGTGCAAGGGGTATTCTCGTATTGTGCGGGACTCGGGGTCTTCGTCGTGTAACGGGTATTTGCGGTTACGAGTATAAATCATATAATAATATCTCCAGAAATTCCTTAGTAATCGAATTATGCTATGTTTTAAGCACGTGGATTTTTACCCTGTTAACAGCGTTGATTAGTTCGTCAAACCTTTAACTAATTAAATAATATTATTCAACTGAATTTTTAGTTCACTACAACAAATATTAGTATTTTTTCTTCAATCCTCATGTTGGTGAAATTGAGAACGTTCTGGTTAATAATGTTAGTTACAATGTAAATATTAGTAAATTACACATAAGCTTAATTTATGTCATTGCTCTAAACAGAAAAATCTTAGATGATGAATTGACAAACATAAGGTTAAGTTAATTATTAATTAGCAACCTTATTGATATCTCAAAATTATCTTAAACAACCATATGTTCAAACTTATGATTGTGAGTATTCACGTTAGAGTCATTTCGATGACAAGTAATGGTAATAAGTAAAATTTGATTAACTGTCCAATTTGATGCATAATCAATCCTTACAATATATTACTTAACCAACTCTAAGAAAACTCGTCTTTTTTTGCCTTTAATCAATTCAAATTTTTTAAAAACCACACATGAAATAAGTATCATATGAAGTAACACCTTAAAAGTTCTAACTTAGTCGATTAATACTTTATTTTACATAGTTAGTTTAAAATGCACATTATTATGTTATAACTTAAATATAAAGATATAACATTGAAAATTTATCAAAACATGTGATAAGGAATGTTTATTATGATAAATAATCTTATTTTATGTTTAAGTCGTGGAGTGGCAAGAATAATCTTGTAAGACTTATGAAAGTAGTATGTTAAACATGATAAATCTACCATTTAAATGATATAAATAAAATCACAAAAATATCAATTCATGGTTATAATTATAATAATCTGATTATAACAAATACTAAGTCATGTTAAGTTCATGTGTGTGATAAATACATGAATTGTGATGGTGATTTAACTTATAAACTAAGAAAATAAAGGTTGTGCCAAATAAACTGAAAATTCAAATGAACTTGGTTTTCAAATATTTTTATGGTTTCTGATTCATAATGTCATGATGAATGTGTGTATCCAAGATTTTGAGAAAAACACAAAGGTTTGTTATGTTAAATGATTCTTGAAAACATAGAACCTATTTTTGGATTTTCACATAACACTCTATGGTTTAGGAATTTTGACCTTCTAAATCACATTATTTGAAAAACATTTCTTCATATGAAAGTTAGATGACATCATGTGGAGTATTTGGCCGTTGGCCTTGATTAAAAAAGATTTTTCTACAATTAGTTATGATATTTCTAAGGTGCAGGGCCGAATGGATAATTTCAGCGCAATAAAAGTTTTGGTGTATTTTCGGGTAGAAAATGATGAAATAAGAACTTGGGATAGATTTTCTCTGAAAGTAGACTCACTAACTTAGAGACTCATAGGAAGAAAGAAGGAAAAATCAAAATGATTTTGGGTGTGAAAATTGTTGGAAGAAAGCCTACTATTTATAGGTAAACAAATAATGTAAAAATCATTTTAATTAAGGTCCCACTTTGATTATTTTATAATAAATCACAAACAATTTGAATTTAATCATGCACTTGAGGATGTCATGACTTACCTCATCAGAACGATGTCATGGCTTACTTCATCAATTGGTTCATTGCATATCAAGTCCCTTAATTATTTATAATTAAAACTCAAATGGGTATAATTAGATTTATTTGTTACATACATATTTACTTATGTAATTTTTTCAAGGTAATTCAATCAACTTGGTTAATATTTGAAATTGAAATATATGTTTTAGGATTAGAGACCTGTAAATATAATAAAAGACTAACTTTTAAGTGCATGGGGCTCAAAGAAATTTTTTCTAAACATTTAGGGTAAAAATAGAAATTTTCAAAAGTTCAAAGGCTAAAGTATATATTTATTTTATTCCTAATTTTTGGGGTGTTACACTGTGTTTCAGAACACTGACTGAGATGAATGGCCAAAATGTTGGTGCATGTTATCATCTTCGACCAAATAGGCAAGAAGTGTCACCAACACTTGAGTGGACATGATAATAATGCATTGTAGTAGATAAAGAACATAATTCAATCAATTTAGCAGTATTCTTTATGACTGGTCAAAATTAATTCGAAGGACGATTCACTGAAACCCAAACACCCATCTCAAAGACTTTATTGAAACATGAAAGGTGCTTTAAATCAAGAAGGACTCAAAAATCTTGAAGATGTTTCTATTTTCACTCGTGGAGAAGCGAAAAGATGGCTTAACGAGTACCATACAACATCATCTCGACATGGAAGCAATTGGCACAACATTTCTTATTACAATTTTTCCCACCAGCAATAACAACAAAAATGAGAAGCTAGATAGTCAATTTCTATCAGATGGAGGGAACGATTCAAAATCATGACAACGAGGTGTTCACAACACAACTTCCAACAAGAGGCACTCCTCCAATAATTCTACTTTGTATTAAATACTAGGTGTAAGAATACCCTCGACATTAGTTGCAGAGGAGTTGTATGCACCAACCGTGGGGGAAATCATCCAACACTGAATGTCAAGGAGTTAACTCGATTATGCATGAAGAAATCAATTATGCAGGTAACTATTTGAGTAACAATAATCCTTACTCGAAGTCTTAAAACCCAGGGTGGAGAAATCACACAAATATTTCTTGGGGCGGCCAACAAAACTAGCAACAACAACAAGGAGTTCAAAAATAACTGGAATTTCAATCCAATGATAAGAAATCCAATCTTGAAAAACCCGTGTTCAGTTACATAGCGGAGATTGATGCAAGAATGGGACAAACTGAGTGAGGTGTCAAACAGAAACGCTTCACTAAAAAACATTGAGAAGCAACTCGATCAAAAAGCGAATCAATTAAGTGTTCGACCAACTGAGACATTGCCAACCAACACCAAAAGCACCGAAGAGAGCAACTGGATATGATCTCAAATGAAAAAAAATGTTTTGAGGAACGCTTGTGAACCACTAGTGAACGAGTATTATCCATTGATTCTATATCCTTCAAGAATTCATCATGTAGAACAGTTTGTTTGTCGTATGCAAGAACCTAATGAGATAGTGACACTTGAAGAAGTGGTGAGACAAGTACCAGAGTAGGCAAAACACTTAGGTGACACAAATATGATCAAGAGGAGAATGGATGAGACGGAGATCCACAAAGTCATTGCCCTTCAAGAAATTGAAGATTTTCCTACAAAGCTAAATGATTCAGGGAGTTTTACTAAGTAAATATCAAATGTATCGCACTGAGTTGGCATATTCTCATTTTACATCCACTATGATTCCATACGTCAAATTTAACCCACTATGTTGGCACCATCGTTGATATTCACCCACTATGTTGGCACACTTCAAACTTAATCCAATATGTTGGCACCGTCGTTGATATTTACCCACCATGTTGACACACTCCAATATCAACCCACTATTTTGCCACCGGTGTTGTTTTCTATTCTCTCTCCCACCACATTTCCCCCCAATTCACATTAATATCGATGCATTGCCAATATAGCGGGTTAAGTTTGGAGTGTGCCAATATATTGGGTGAATATCGACATCGGTGCCAACATAGTAGGTTAAGTTCGAAGTGTGCCAACATAGTGGGTGTAAATGAAAAGATGCCAACTTGCTAGGCTAAATTTGATAAAAACCCGAGTGTTACTATACTTTCAATTATGAATAATGTTTTACTTGAGAATTCTGTATGTTATTTAGATGCTAGTATAAATCTCATGCCATACCCTACCTATGAAAAGTTGAATCTACCTAACTTCAGAGCAACTGACTTGACCATACAGTTGGTTGATAAGAGTGTAAGTTATCCAACAGGCATAAATGAAGATGTTTTGGGGAAAATTGGTGCTTTACTTTTCCAACTGATTATGTGGTTATTGATATGATTGAAAAGTATAAGTTTCCATTTATTCTAGAAATGCCATTTTTAGCAGCTGCTAATGCTTTGATTGATGTAGGAGGAGGAACCGTTACTTTAAAACTTAGTAATGAACATGTTAGTTTTAAAGTAAACAAATGTAACTATCTTAATGAACCACCAATCAAGACTTTAGCATGTGAAGTGAATATAGCTCATCTATCTAACCATGGTGGAGCGATGGTCACACCTTATAATTAGTAGCGTCAGGCTCGACGACATTAAAATTAAGCCATGTATGGGAGGCAGCAAAACTTTTTATTATTTTTGAGTCATTTCTATGTACATTTACTTTGTCCAATTTTGATTGTTTTTGTATGAAGAAGGATGTGAGTCTTAATGAAGAAGAAATAGAACCCAACCTATACAAAGGGCATCAAAGCTCCTTTACTAGGTTGGAGCTTGGTCCATAGCAGCGATACGGCTAGCTATGTAGCCGGTTTAAGAATAAAACCTCGCAAAAGGTTCTGCTGAATAAATAAACGATTGCAAACTTAAATTTTCACAAGTGTCAGACAACAACATTTTTTTCTAAGTAGGAAGCTACGTGCGACTCGCAACAAGCGGTGCGAGCCGCGGGACATTTGGACGACTCTGCATGATGCAAAACAAGCGGCACGAGTTGCGTAACTTATAGACAACTGTGGGCGATGTGCTGGTACGACACAGAGAGCTGCACGACATGACGCGTGACGCGAGATTTCGCCCATATCTAGAAACGTGTTTTCTACACTACTGATCTGAGAATGAGTTCACTTAATTTATTTCTTTCCTTTTAATTCAAGTTCCGGGATTTTGCATGGTAGAGATTACTGTGTCATGTCAACTATGTAGTGGAAAGTTTCCATAACTCCTAAATTACCGATAGGGTAGATTCCTAGTCCATCTAAACCTACATTTAGTATTACACTATTTATATATGTAAATTATAGGTTATGTATTTTTATTCTACAACATAAGTTGGAAATCCCTGGTTTGTCTTTAATAAAATTTTCATTGCTCTATTTTCTCTTTGACATCTATTTTTACTTGTTCAAAGCTACCATGACTTTGAAAAAAGCACTACAAAATTCCTAAGAGACGTTCCATATTGCAACGATGAAGACACACCACTATCATCACCACACACCCCCATCATGCAACAAGATGAGAAAAGGAAATTCACTAAGTAGAATAGAAGAGTTGAAGAATAAATCTTTCATCATAGAAAAGGGTTTTAACATTTTGTTTTTCAGAAAAACGTTGTTCATTTGGAATGGAAAAGGTTCGTGGAACCATTAGGAGAGGTAAACAAGACAATGGTGATGAAATTTTATGCCAGCGCTAGTTACCCTTGGAAGGATCACGTGATGGTGAAAGGAAAGAAGGTGACGATCACCGAAGAGATAATCAATTAGAATTATCACTTGGACAAGGTAAAGATTCGAGAAGGCGAGCGCAATGAGTACGATAAAGAAGCAATGGACCAGACCATTAAGAATGTTACAACCCCGATCACATGCTTTCATAAAGAGTCCACTAAGGAACCATACATCATGTACTCGAGACAACTAACAAAATACAAGGCTTGGTACAACTTCATAGTCTCATGCATTCTACCTACAAATTATTTGACGATCGCACCATGGAGTAAAGTAAAATTACTTAAATCTTTTCATGATGGGTTTTATATGAATGCGGGAAGAGAGATCATATCGTCCATCAACCATTTTTTAGGTGCCAAGACATCGGGAAGAATTCCGCATGGCGGCCTTATTACAAAATTATGTAAAAGGGTAGGGGTTACCTACGACAGTCTTATGAGAAAGAAACTGTGAAGGACATGATAACACCGAAACAACTCGATGGCTATGCAAGAACAAGGATGAGCGCTGATACACCAAGTAAACCAAAATCAATTGAAGAGGTAGTGCAGAAGGCTTTAGCGGAGCATACGAAGCAACTCAAAGAGTTTATTAAAGCTTAAATTCCCAAGCTTTGCGAAGACATGGAAGGCCAATAGAATGAAGTCATGGAAAAGTTTGACGAGAAGGACAAATAAGCGTCTACTACCTCACCTTCACACACACCAAATATAAAAAAGGGAGTTGTCTATTTTATTTTATTTCTGTTTTCCATTTTTTGAGTCAATGAGGACATTGCCGAGTTTGATTTGGGGAGGGGGGGGTGTAAATAGATTCACTATAATGTTTAGTTTTACTCCAAAATTTTCATTTTTAGAGTCTTTTTTTCATTTTTTAGAGTTTGTTGAGATTCAAGTTTGAAGTAATGTTCAAAATGTTCTAGAACGCAAAGGACTGTGAGTGAAATGATCGATGCGAGGACGCCTTCAAACAACACAAACAATACCTCAGAAAGCCTTCGCTCCTCGTGAAACCAGTACTGGGAGAAATGCTATTCCTATACCTGGCGGTGGGTAGCGAGTCTGTCAGTGCGGTGCTAGTCCGAGTCGAAGGAAGAGAATGCATGCATATTTACTATATGAGTAAAACTTCAAAAAACGTTGAAACTCATTACACTTTGATGGAAAAGGTCAGCTTAGTGCTCATTACTGTCGTTCGAAAGCTCTGAGCCTATATCCTAGCATATCCGATCAGCGTGCTCGCACGACATCCTTCACACAACATCTCTTAGCCAAGCCATATCCTCGCGTTGGATGGTAAAATGGGTTGTGTAGTTAGAAGAGTTAGGAATCACCTATGCCCCAATCAAGACCCAGGTCCTCGCAGGTTTCATCATTGAAATTTCTGAAGGCTCAGAAGATGCGGATACAGAACCCCTCTAGCACGTCTTTACTTATGGTTCCTCCACAGGCTCCCACGGAGGAGTCACAATAGTCTTTTGAAAAGCTGACTACTACGAACGTGAAAAAGTCTTAGATTTTGTCGTTTGACTAGACTACCTTGTACCCAATAACGAGAACGAGTACGAAGCCCTCCTTAGGATTGCGGCAGCCCGCTAATGAGGCATGCACAAATCCTAGTACAAAAGTGACTCCCAACTCGTGGTACAACAAATAAGTGGAGCTTACGAGGCTCGCGATAAAAGGATGAAAAAATATTTGGATACCTTCTTGGCCAAAAAAGTTGCCTTCTTGGAGTTCAACGTGATGCATATCCCTCGTATTGAGAATCAAGATGCATATATATTGTCTAAACTCGCCAGTCAGGCGTAACCCGTGAACACACAGAAAATTAAATGCTTCACAACTCGAAAATCTGAGCGATAGACCGACGAGCAAGGCACTCTAGTGATTTCCCTGGTCGAGTGGTGATGGATGACTGATATCGTAAAATTCCTCCATACTAAAGGGTTTACGGACAACAGTGATATATACTAAGCCATGAGCAAGTGCGGCACGGTATTTCCTCCAAGGAGGAATACTCTGTCGGAGATCCTTTTTCCAGCCCAACCTTTGGTCTGTAGATGAATGAGAAGCTCAACATATCCTACAAGAGATCCAGGAGGAATATTTAAGTAACCATGCAAGGGCAACAAGCACCGCAACAAAAATCCTTCGACAGGGATACTATTGGCCAACTATGGTCGCCAATTGTGAAGAGTACACTTGGAAATGCAAGAGATGTGAAGTTCATGCCCCGATGGTGTACCAACCTTCAACTTCCTATGAGCCTGGTGCTATCCCCTGCCCTGTCAGAGCCCTAGTACCCAATAAGGGACATAAAAAGTACTTGTTGGTCGCAGTCAGTTATTTCACAAAATGGATCGAGGTTGAGCCTCACGAGTGGAGCCGTAATCAACTTCTTGTGGTGTAATGATGGGGATTTGGTTTAAGTGCAGTAAAATATAATATAAGTTAACATGGAAATGTTACACGTAAATTCCACACTATCGCAAGTATCAATAAAATGGTAAGTATAGTTACGAACCAAGTATCGTATCCCAATGGAGTGGTGGATGAATGAATGAATCACTTAAATGCAAAACACTAATAGTTGTCACTAACTTTTGTCTTGTGTTTGCATGATGTAATGAATGTTTGTGAATTATATGAATACTTTATGTACTATAGATGTTTTGAATGCTTTTAATGCTAAGAATGCTAAATCTAGAATGCAATGGAAATCTATCTGTAATGTAGAAAAAAGTAATTTAGTATTTTTGGTTTTTGAATGCAAAAAAAAAAAAAAAAGCAAAGTTAATGAAACTAATGAATGCGTTAAGAAAGGTTGAATAACTAAGTTAACTAACTAAACTAGAGACAAAATTTAATGATTGATTGATTGATTGTGGTTGTAAAAAATAATTGGAAAGATTGTTTAGAGGTCGGGTTTCACAATGATTTAACCATAATAGTTCATATACAAACTACATATATCTACTTATAGTACTTGATAGTTATTTGATGTTTGCATGTCTAATGGATCCGTGACGTATGGCAAGAGTTATCCCAACCATACACCTATGAGGTCTCTAATAACATGTCATGTTAACGGATCAACCAAGTTGTCAGTTATTTTAGAAGAAATATCAAATCTCCAATCCAATTAACTCATCAGAATCGGGTTAACAAAACGTATATATTCAAGATTGATCTAGTGTGATCTAAAGGTTGCGCATCCGTTGCTTTCGCAAATCAAAAGTCACAAATCGCATATATATATATATATATATATAACTATCCTTAGCATTCTACACTCCGGGCAGCCCTACACGGGTGCTTCTATTTTATCCCATCAAGAGTACGGCCAGCCATACAACATAAGTAACTAGTTAATATAGACATTCAAGATCATCAAACACATATTTAGTAAAGCAAATAAACAAATTCATAAAATTAGAGTTACTCCCCTACTCTAAACAACGAGTAAGTTTGGTTTTCATAGTCATGAGTTCAACAACCAATAAAGAAGTAAATATCATAGACAAAGTAAAGAGATAAAGACTTTGACGGTGTTTAATGGTTAGCTCTAAACAATGACTATGAGTAGGTTAGGTCTTTATACTCAGATCCGGTGGAACTTTGTTGCTTGACTTTCTTCTTGACTCCCTTTTGCTATCTTCTTCCTCACACATTATTTTCTCTCAAAACAATGACTCAACTAAACCAAAACAAGACTTTGATGGTTTTTTCTCTATGGTGACTAATTCTTAGGGTTTCTCTATTGGAAAGTGGTTGTAAGTGATATGAAGGTTGTGAGAATTGTACCCTAACTGCTAATCGAGCCCCTAATCAAAAGATAGGTTCAAGGTGCATTCATTGAGATAGCTACATCTTATCCCAAACACTAGGAGATTTAGCTACTCATGATCAATTTCTCATAAAAATAATTCATCGTAGACTTTGTGCAATAAAGAAGAAAAAAGATTATACTCTTGACCTTGATGAGATATTGAAGTGCATTTTCTTTTGACTCTTTGTTCCATTCCTTCAACCGATTATGTGCTCTTATTGATCACCTATCTCCCTCAACAATGATCACGATATCTCGAACGGTGGAATTTGATGTGGAATAATGGTTTAGATGATTGTGATCGTGATGCTTAGTTATTACTCGCTGATGTAGGCGATTTATCGTGATGCCCTTGTTGTTGGACGTCTTTCCTTATTTAAAGTTTTAGGCCCGTAAGTTGTACCCTAGGGTTTCGTAATAAGTATTCAAACTTCTTCGTTTCATGGGTCTAGTGGTGCGAGTTGCGCAGGTTATGCCGATGTAGCGCGGGCCATTGGTCGATCAACGCAGACCACCCGTGTTGCAGAGCGGGCCGCATGACATATGACGTGGGACGCACAAGTCGTGTGGGTGGTGACATTGTAGCGTCGCCTCTGCCTTGGTTCAACTGGCTGTCCGGTCACTTTTGTTGCTGCTATTCCTCGTGTCATCTGTTGTGTAGGCTAGGTTATGGTCTGAAATTACTGCTAACCCTACTAGACTGCTCCTCATTCGTCCTCGTGCTATTCCATACTTATTTTCCTCAAATATGCCTTTCTTTGCTCTGACTTGACTCAAAACTATAAAATTACAAAACAAGACTAAAATAAGTAAAAATGCTACGATGAACAATCAAAATTACAAGAAATCGGGTACTGAAATTGGTATAAAAGATCAATCATCAAATACCCCAAACTTAAACCAATGATCATCCTCAACCAAGACTTTAAACAAAAAAGATTAAGTTTTAATAACGCCAGAATACACAAGTCAAGATTTCATCTCAAAATGCCACATATGCTTGGAAAATAAAATAGTTAGAATCATACAAGTAAATTATTGCACATCAAGGATAATAAATTAGTCCTCATGTAAAATTTCATCCCACTTAGTAGTGTGCTCATGAATGCGTATGTAAAGAATACAAGACTCTCATAAAGAATTCATAAAATCATAAAGTTTCACATATAGTCACTTCACTCTTATTTTCTACCTTTCTCATTATTCTCCACGCATGTGAACTTTTTGTTTTGAGGATCTTTTAGGACTTTACTTGACTAGTAATATTAGGCTAAGGTATGGGCTATAGTCGAAAAAGACATTTATGAGTTCTAGAGATGTACACAGTAAATCAACTCATTATTTCTTTTTGGGAAAAATGCAGTTTACTATACAATCTTTGGCCCGTTTTGCACTTACCTATCCAATCTTTTTTTTTTTACACTTTGCTGTCCAACTTTTCATTTTTTTACACCCGACTGTCCGATCTTTGTTTTCCGGTCAGTCTCCGTCAATAAACGTCATTATTCGACCAAATGACATCATTTACTAGGGGTATTTTCGGTACTTCATATTAAAATCTTAAATAAAAAAGAAAAAAAAGGAAATAACATTTAAATGGATTATAACATTTAACATTAATAGTATAAAATACTAACTTTTCATAACTAATAAAATTTATAAAAACTGAAAAATAAAAAAAATAAAAATATCCCCCTCCTCTATATTTTTGTATTATAAAATAATTATAAATTAAGAAAACTTATTTTTGAATAACTAATATATTAAAAAATAGAAAATTTCAAAACTTTTTTAAAAATTGAAAAAAAAAATTAAAAATTAAAATAAAAAACTTCATCTTCTCCAACACACCCACCCCCCCCCCCCCCCGCCCCTCTCCACACCCATCAAATCCTCCCCCACTATACCCGAAATCCACCTCAAATCGACCTAACTCCATCACCCTCACACTTCCATGAAGTCGATTTTCGGTTTTGGAGTTTTAAAATCCACCACCACCAAACCCTCGTTCAAAAATCGTCACCTAAAATTTCCATAAAATCGAAAATCGACTTCATGGAAGTGTGAGGGTGATGGAGTTAGGTCGATTTGAGGTGGATTTCGGGTATAGTGGGGGTGGATTTGATGGGGTGGGGGTGGGTGTGTTGGAGAAGATGAAGTTTTTTTATTTTTTTTTAATTTTTTTTTCTATTTTTAAAAATATTTTTTAATTTTCTGTTTTTAATATATTAGTTATTAAAAAATAAGTATTCTTAATTTATAATTATTTTATAACACAAAAATATAGAGGAGGGGATATTTTTATTTTTTTTTATTTTACAGTTTTTATAAATTTTATTAGTTATTAAAAGTTAGTATTTTATACTATTAATGTTAAATGTTATAATCCATTTGAATGTTATTTCCTTTTATTTATTTAATTTTTTAAGATTTTAATATGAAGTACCGAAAATACCCTTAGTTTTGACGGAGACTGACCGGAAAACAAAAATCGGTAAGTGCAAAACGGGCCAAAGATTGTATAGTAAACTGTTTTTTTCCCTTTCTTTTTCCTCCCCGATTTGTTATTTTATTGGCGTTTACATTTTTTGGCTCTTTTCCTTGACTTTTTTATTTGCACAAGTTCAATCCAGCCTATACTTCATTGGTTTCATGTGCTCTCTATTGTATTCATCTCCTTTTTGATTTTCAATATTTTTGTTTTTATTTTTCATTGGCTCATGCTGTTGTTTTTAGCTCCTTCCTTAAGACTCACTAGATCCATCTCTAGAGAAAGGGTAGGATATCCTTCATTGGTTAAGGGTAGGTAGATGGGGCTTCCTAAACAAAAGGCTCACAAGAAAAGGTTTATGCGGGGTTCTAAGGATTAATTTTATTTGTAAAGGATTTTGGACTTGAAAGGCTCAAACATAATAAAAAAGATGGCCTATTTCATATCCACAACACTTTAAATCCACACTTCTTTCAAATAGCAATAGAGTGCTTTACTTGAAATTCATAATTTCTATGCCATTCCCTACTTTCTCATAAACTCAATACATTTATCTCATCTTTTTCTACTTATGGCCATCATGAATTGTGTATATGAAATAAACATGCTTCTAACAAAATTAAACACAATCTACTCCAATCATACAAGCATAATTCAATTCTCCAAATTTCCTCCTATATTAGGCATATATCATCATAGATCCTAACTCACGCATGCTTTCAATGGAAGGACCTTTTCCGAGGAACGGGAGATAAACGTGCTTAGAGAAGCCATTCTTCCAATTAGCTTTTGTATTTCTCTATGGTATTGGGTGCCTCCATGTTGATGAGGTCTTGGGTATTTTTAGGATTGGCTTCTATTCGTTTTTCGGTAACGAGGCAGCCCAGGAATTTCCCGCCTCAGATTTCTAAAAACCACTTTTGAGGGTTAAACTTCATCCCAAAACATTCCATGATCTCGAAAGCTCAAGTCACGTCCTGGGCGTGATCATCTGCATTTTTTCTTTTGATGATAATGTCGTCTACGTAAACTTCCATGGTGTCATCTTTGACTCCTTCGAACATGACGTTGACGAACCACTAGTATGTGACTCCTACGTTCTTTAGTCCAAACGGCATGACGAGGTAACAAACAGTTCTGACATATGCAATGAAACTGATCTTCTCTTGGTCCTTGGTGGCCATGAGAATCTAATTGTATCCTTGATATCCATCAATGGTAGAAGTTAGGGTGCACCCTAAGGTTGAAATACGAGTTGGGTGATGCTCAAGAATGTATAGAAATCCTTGGGACATGCTTCATTGAGGTCGGTGAAGTCCACGCACATGCGCCACCTTCCTCCAGCCTTGGATATGAGGGCAACATTTGCCAAATATCCTAGGTATTGGACTTCCTTGATTTGCTAGAGATCAATGATTCGTTGTACCTATTACTATCTTATTTCTTTTGGGGCCCATAGTGCATTCCTCTACTGCACCGGCTTGGCGGTCGGATACATGTTGAATTCGTGTTGGTATGTTTCTTCGTTGATTCTACCAGGAGGGTTGCCTTCATAGGCCAAGACATACTGGAAATATTTTGTTGTTTTAGTGATTGCCTTTTCCACATTTTCTTCGATGTTGGTACCTATTCTCACGACCTTTCTTCTGCCATCTTCCGCAAGCTCTATCATCTTGAGTACCTTTGCTAGCTGGACCTTAGCCTCCTCGATACGGGGCTTCTTGGCTGCGAGCCCTAGGGATGTTTCTCTTGGTTTAATGGGTAAGGCGTTCTTGCGACATTCCCGAGCCTGGCTGGGTCTCCTTTGACTTCTCTGATTCTTAAGGAACTTCAACTTCAGACGCAACATGAAAGACATTCCCAGAGGGACAGTCGGCCACATATGGTCTTATAAGTTCTCGATGGGGCATTGACTACCCATAATTTGATTGCCTTGGTGCGCCCCGTGGCCACACCTCCCCATGACATGGGTAGCATAATCGTTCTGAGCGTCTGGAAATATTCTCTAGAAAACCCTCCAAGTGGGACCTTCAAGGGCGGCATATGTTCTTCTGTTAATCGGAGGGCAAGATAAGCGGGAAAGAAAAGGACGTCCACTGAACTTCCCGTATCTATCTAGATCATTCTCATTTCTATGCCTAGCATCATGACTTGGATTACGTGCAGGTCCTAATGAGAGTAGACAATGCCATGCAAGTCTGCTGGTCCACATGTGATCTTGGGTGAAGTTTGCGTTTGAGCGTCAAACACCTCTGGTCCACATCCACCTTTTGAGCTTCATTGATGTATTTTTTCTTATGCCCGACGGACTAGATGGACATGACTCTTCCTTCGATTATGTTTATGGTCCTTCTAGTGGGCAGAATAACATGGTACGTATGAGGCAGGCGGCAACCTTGCTTCCTTGCGGTACTCGGGGGGCAGTACGATACTTGTCCTCCAATGGCTTCGAGCGGTACCTTGTCGATGCTTTTGTAGTCCTCTTCCTGACCTCTCTTCTCTTGACATCGGTCATCATACCCTTGCATATTCTCAAGTATTATGTACTTTTCTAGGAATCCGAAACTTAGGAGCCGTATGATCTCGTTCTTGAGATGGATACACTCGCCGGTGACATGCCCATAGGTTCGATGATACACATATTACTTCCCTAAGTTTCTATTCTTGTTGAGCTCCTTGGAACATCGGGGCCAATAGAGCTCTCTAACTCCTCTATGATGTTCAACACTTTGGTTAGAGTTACCCTCCTGGGAGGAATTGATGTCGGCTCGAGATGCCTTTTTACTTTCCCATATTTCCTGCCTTGACTCTAGTCATTTTTCTTATCCTTGCTTTTCCCTCCAGAGGCACTAAAGGCCTTGGTCAAGTCGGGCTCCTCCATAGTTGTACGGGTTTCTTCCATCTGCATGAAGGCCTCGGCCCAATGCATCAAATCTTCGAGGTCTTTCACACGGGTTCTCATAAGGTAGATGGAGAATTCTGTAGTTTGGAGTCCGTTCACCAGTATGTCTAATACCATCCGTGGGTTGACATGGGAATGTCAATGATACCGTCTCGTATGGGCTCATCTTTGCATATAGTCTCGTATGGGCTCATCTTTGCATATAGTCTCGTATGGGCTCATCTTTTCCTTGATTAATGTTGAACAGGTGTCCCACGAACTTGGGGAAACGATGATTGCACGTGAATTGTCTTGCAAACATCTGGGTGAGTTTTTTAAATCTATAGATGGATCTCATGGACAATTAGCAAAACCATGCATACGCTCGTTTTGCGGGTGTAGTGTAGAATATTCGACGCAAAGTGTGGTCGGGTGCAGACCTCAAGTCCATGCAAGCCATATGCTGACTAATGTGATCGTGGGGGCAGTGGTCGTTCTTCTCTCATGCAATTTCATCCTTAAGGAAATCCGGGTCTAAGCGATATGCGGGGTGAAGGGAGAGCCCATATAGACGATTTATTTCCTGTGATTTAGATTACGCCTGGGCTCGCGCAACTCCCTCTGCATTTCTTTCATGATTAACCGTACAAAACCATCGTGAGTGCTAGGACGAGGTCGTTTATGGACTCTTCCTCTTCAAGGGACATCCTGTGTGGCGCCAGAGCACTGGGATCTTAGCATAACTCCGCGACAGGGGCGACGAGGTACTCAGATTTCAATCTACCTATAACCTTTCAACCTTACATCTTCAATCTTCACGCATTCCTCTCAAGCCACCTCGGGGATTCTGGAGTGGTCCCACAGGCAGCTCCATTTGATGATGAAATATCATCTGAGCCCTCATGGAGCGAAGTTTTGGAATATTGATCAAGTGATTTTTTTGAAACACTAATCCTGAGCCTGAGAGAGGGAGCGACATTTTATTATAATATAGTGATAGACATGGCATAAAATTGGGGAACTTGATTGGGGAGGTAGATGTTGCTGAAAAAATGGAAGCTAAAGTAAAAGATTAATTAATGCAAGTATGCTTTTTCTACTGAGAGTCTGGTGCCAAAGTGTTGCCAAAAAGTTGTTTTAGTGGGAATAATCATGAATCTCTATTTATAGGACTTCCAAATGGGGTCGATAGTCAATCACGACAGGTCTTCTACTGAGAGTTATTGCTTATGTCGAGTCAATGAATGGGATTGGTCTTCTTCTACGCCAATAAGTGATTTTGATGAGCGTGGCCTATAGTGAGACTTTTCTTGCACCAATAATGATCGTCAGTTAGGGAGCTAATCAGGGGAGACTCTCCTGACAAAACGCGTGTCATTTGTGTACTGAAAAAATGGGAGTTGTTTCCTTCGGGTCCAATAGTCCGTCTGCGGGGGATGGCCAGTCAGGTTTGGTCTTTCCCTTATTTATGATGGGTAGTTAGGGGTTGGTTTCTCACGGGTTTGCACATATTGGGTTACCTCTCGTAGCCTCTCGTGTGTTAGTATTGCTGCCGTTCTTGTTCCTGGTAAGAGTTAAGAAAATATGATTGTACAAGTGTTAGCGACATATTTCTTTAAGTGTTGGTGTGATAGTCATTTGGGTTTGCGCCTTCGGGAGTTTATCCAAGTGGGTCGCTCCGAGAGAGATTCGTATAATATTTCTTAGAGTCGTTCGAGCTGGGCTGGTAGGCTGTCTGCTTTAAGGAGACTCGTGGGAGTCCAGGATGAAGCCCTTCGGGTAGGACTCGTGGGGTAAGTGGTTTTTAAAATAAAACTCAAAGAAAAGGCGTGAGTGTGTGACCTTCGAAGCCGTGACCCTGCGGACGGGATCGTAACAATCGTTATCCGCAAGGGGGAGATAGATCTCGAGAGTGTGAATCTTAGTAGTTTACTCGCATATGTCCCCCGTGGTAGGAGGAGTAAATCGAGTGTCACCAAGAGCAGGAATTCTTTGGACGCTGCTTATTAGGAGAGGATGAGGTGAGGGCCAACGGGCGCGACCCTACACCTTCTTGTTGTCGTGGTCGATAGGTGTGTTCCGAGAGTCCCTTCTGCGTCGTTATTACCTGAGTCTTCTTCTCGAAAAAGGAATTAATATATTTGTAGGATATGCATCATCACCCCGAAATCCAACTGATCGCAGAAACACTTCATATCCCATCATATCTTACATAACCAGCGACACTCGATATATTGGTAAATATTCGACCTATCCAACGGAACCAATGTGCAGTTTAGTGTTAGAGTGTACAAGTCGATTCGGACAAAGCTAATCTCGAAAGCCCCGAAGCTCTAGATTAACATAGTTTAATGTTTTCAAGCTCTATTGTACTTGTTTATTATCTTGCGTGTAGCCCAAACAAATTTATATAAATTAGACATAAAACTGCAATTTGATTAACATTTACATGTGTGTATTAACCATCTGAATTCGACAGCAACATTAGCAATATTCAGAAATATAAAACAAGTTAATACTATACGCTCCCAATAAGTCAAGAATTTTGTTACATATTTGTTTTCTTCATGTTTTTTCTTGCTTTGGTTAATAAAAAAGAACTTTGTTACGTTGGATTTTGATCCAATAGTTGATGACATGTTCTATATGAAGAGCACCACATGACACAATTGCTAGAAATATATTTTCCTGATGTGTGGTATGTACTTACTGTTGCTTTTGTAAGACTAAGCTTTTTTGTTATGAATATTAATTAATATATATATATATATATATATATATATATATCCCCACTATAATAATAATAGGGGATAAGCAGCTCCTCAACCACCAATTGTTGTTCCTTCATTGCCTTTGTAATTGTGTAAATCGTAGAATAGTCCCTGCAATTTTTAACTCTTCAATTATGCCCCTAAAATATACTATTACTTACTGTTGGGCCTGCAACAAATTATAAAATACTCCTTCAAATTTTTTTTATTTTTTTTTGCACCAAAAGTTTTTTATATTTTAACTCATACAAATTGCAGAATTGTCCTTATAGATTTTAACTCTTTAAATGTTGCCCCTAAAGTTTGATATTATTTACAAACAAAAAACAAACGAGGGGCGGTTGCAACTTTTGACTAAGATGGCAAACTACTATTTAACACTAAAAAAAACTATTTTGTTCCAATTGCATAAGGGACCCCATAATATATTATATATTTTTCTACAATCCCACAAAATAGTACAAAATTATAAAAGCTCCTTAACCACCAATTTTTGTCCTTCATTGCCCTTGTAATTGGGGTATTTTTCATCCACCACACGGCCACACCTGAGGTTTGGTCATTTGGCAAATACCCCCTGAGGTTTGGCACTTTGTTAAATATCTCTTTCTGTTAGTTGACCATCTAGTCAATGGTTAAAAGTAAGGGTAATAAAGTAATTTAATATTATTACTTTTTTTAATATTACTTTTTTTGTATTTTTTAAAGTATTTGATATTTCTTATTTTAATGAGCATTTGTAATTATGACGATTTCTAGTCTAATTTGAATTTAAATTATACAACATACATGAAATTGATGCATCTTTATTTAAAAAGTTTAACAATTGATTTACAATTTTATATTTAAATTTTTTACTCGTAAAAATAAACTATATGTTGTCTCTTGTATTTTAACTATAACTTATTTGCAAATTTCTAAAATAAAATCAAATTATAACTAAAATTGTGTTATGGCTAGATTTTTACATGTGGACACCATGTAGGACAAATACACTCTAAATAAAGGATAAAAGCAATGAAATTTTTGAAACGCAATGGATTCTTTTGTTTTTTAGCGTGAAAAGATAAAGGGCAAAAAGCAACTTTGATATTGTGGCAGACATAAAATAAAATTCACCTATTATGTAATGACGTCTATACCAAAAACAAACACAATTGGTATGGCGGTAATACCATCAACAATCTAGTAAGATTGAAATATTTATAAAAGTAAAGTATAGATAATTGCAATAAAAATACCTCGTGATTTATATAGATGTCATTAGATAATAGAAATTTTATTTTATGTTCGGTCTAATATAGAAATCTGCTTTTTATCTTTTATCTTTTATCTTTTTGCGCTAAAGAAAAAACAAATCATTATTTTGAAACATTCGACAAAATATTCTCATTGGATCACCGAACGCGGTTCAAAAAATTTAGAGTGTATTTTGTCGTATGTATTGTCCACATGTAAAAAATTGAGTTATAACACAATTCTAGCTATAACCTGGTTTATTTTTATAATTTGCAAATTGATTCTAGTTATAATACAAGAAACAACATATATTTTATTTTTAAAAGTAAAATTTTTTAAAATAAAAAATCAAATGTTAAAATTTTTAAATAAAAATGCATCAATTTCATGTATGTTGTATAATTTAAATTCACATTAAACTAGAAATCGTTACAATTATAAATGTTCATTGATATAAGAAATTATAAATACTTTAAAAATAGCAAAAATATAATATAAGATAAATATAATACTAAATTACTTTATTACCCTTACATTTAGATGTTGACTAGATGGTCAACTAATAGAAGAGGGTATTTAACAAAGTGCCAAACCTCAGGGGTTGTTCGCCAAAAGACCAAACCTCAGGGAATGTAGATGAAAAATACCCCTTGTAATTATTTAAATTGCAGAATAGTCCCTGCATGTTTTAACTCTTCAACTATGCCCCTAAAATTTACTATTATTTACTTTTGGGCCAACAACAAATTATGAAATAGTCATTCAAATTTCAATTTTTTTAATTTTTGCCCTAATTGTTTTTTATTTTAACTCATACAAATTACAGAATTGTCCTTATAGTTTTTAACTCTTTAAATGTTGCCCTATAGTTTGATATTATTTACAAAGAAAAGAAAAAAACGAGGGACGGCCGAAACTTTTGACTGAGATAGCAAGCCACTATTTAGCACACGAAAAACTATTTTGTCCCAATTGCATAAGGGACCCCATAAAATATTATATATTTTTATACAATCCCACAAAATATTATAAATTTTTTTTAATTAATATTTTAATTTTTTCCATCTCGCCTCAAAATATTTACGTTGCGTTAGATGGCACCTGACCACCATATGAAACACGCATCCCATGTTATTTTCATCGGTTAGTAAGGCGGGGTGGATTCCTATGCTCAGCAAGCTCGCGGCTGAAGCCATGATAGATAGGCGATTCCGAGAAAGAACCATGGGAAGTTATAGGCCCTATTGTAATTTAATTTTTGCTTTCAATCTTGCTCTTTGCTACAATTCTTTTTGTTAACATGCTTTTGCTACATGTTTGTTGACGCCTATATAGCACGTGTACGGCTATGACTATACGGATATTGTATGGTATGGGTACGGCGATACTGATTTTCAAAAAGTAGGCGATACGGATACGACAATGATACGTCTAGATATATATATATATATATATATATATATATATATATATATATTAATATTAATATTACAAAATTTAAATGGCACGTTCATAGTAAGTAAACTAATTCGCATGTAAAAATTGATACCAAAAACATTAATTCATAGAAGTGATAGTAACAAAATAGTGAATTCATAAAAGTCGCATTATCATTTCATTAGTTTGTAGAAAAATATATCCATGTGTTCATGTAACATACCTTGTAATATGGAAAACTTACCAATTATCTCCTTGTAAAATATAAAATAAGAAAATTAATACCCTTCTTGTATTATGTTAAATAAGACAATTCTCCTTATAACTTATAATAACTAAAAGCCATATGTTTTGAAAGTTGGAAAAACTAAAACGAAAGAAATAAATGGTGAAATAGTTTCTTCTATTGTTGAAAAGCTAAAACTATTGGGGTTTATAACACTATATTGAAAATGACATAGGTAAAGAAGAGCAAACAAGGAGTATATTACTTGTGAATGGGTGTTTTTCTCTTCATCTTGATGGCTCCTTATATAGGAAAGAATTTCCAATATCTTATATTTTTTTCCAACAACTACTACTATTATAAAATAATATTTGTACATAATCTTCAACAATGGCCACTAGGCATATCCCACTAACAATATTTATTATACTCCCCCTTGCCCATTTGAAGATTTTGTTATGTACATGATCCGTCTTCTGCACACGTCTTATGCAGCCTCATTAAAAACCTTATAAGAAAAAACCTAGTGGGATAAAAATCTTAATAAGGGAAAAAGATTGCAGACGTCTTAACTCCCCCCCCCCCCCCCCCCCCCAAGTTGGCATCTCCAATTCTTCATAAGTCTCGTAGGTGACGTATCTCAATACTTTAAACATGTTTCTTAAAAGTTACAGTAGGGAGTGCCTTTGTAAAAAGATCTGTCATATTGTCACATGATTGAACATATTGGGTATTGATTTCTTTGTTCTTCTCGAGTTCCTGAGTGTAGGCAAAATATTTTGGGGGTATGTGTTTGGTTCGGTCACTCTTGACATAGCCTTATTTCATATGTGTAATACATGTAGAATTGTCTTCGTATAATGTTGTAGGACCCTCTCTAATAGGTAAGTCAGATGTACTTCTTATATGATGTGTCATTTATCGTAACCATACACATTCCCTGCTTGCTTTATGGAGTGCAATAATCTCAGCATGATTCGATGATGTTGCAACAAGTGTCTGTTTCTGAGAACGCCATGAAATAGCAGTGCCTCCATACATGAATACATATCCAGTTTGAGATCTGGATTTATATGTGTCTGATAGAAAAGTTGCATCTGCATAACGAATCAAATCTTGTTCTGCAGTGTTAGGATAAAATAGACCAAGATCCACGGTTCCTTGCAAATAACGAAATAAATATTTATTTCCTTTCCAGTGCCTTGCTAATAAATTCACAGTAATGATATATCAGGTCTAGTACAATTAGCTAGATACATTAAAGCTCCAATGACACTTAAATATGGAACTTCAGAACCAAGAATTTCTTCATTTCCTTCAGAAGGACGAAATGGATCTTTATCTATAGTTCAAGATCTTGCAATCATATGTTGGTTCAAAGGTGTTGCTTTATCCATGTTAAAACGTTTCAATATCTTTTTAGTATAATTTGATTGATGCACAAGTATTCCATTTTTAACATGTTCAATTGGTAAACCAAGACAATATTTACTCTTTCCAAGATCTTTAATTTCAAATTCATCCTTTAAATTATTCATTGTTGAATGAATTTCTTTGTCAGTGCCAATAATATTTTAATCATCTACATAAACCGCAATAATTGCAAAACCAGATGATGTTTTCTTAATAAAAATGCATGGACACAAAGAATTATTTATATGTCCTTCTTCTAATAAATATTCACTCAAACAATTGTACCACATGCTGATTGCTGTAACCCATATAATGATCTTTGCAATTTAATTGAGTACATTTCTCTAGGTTTGGAACTTTATGATGCAGGTAATTTAAGTCCATCAGGGATCTTTACGTAAATATCATTATCAAGTGATCCATAGAGATACGCAGTGACATCATCCATGAGATGCACGTTTAGATTTTCATAGACCGCTAGACTGATCAAGAATCGAAATGTAATCGTATCGATTACAGGAGAATACATTTCTTCAAAATCGATTTCAGGTCTTTGAGAAAAACTTTGTGCGACAAGGCGAGCTTTGTACCTTACAATTCTATTTTTCTCATTTCGTTTGCGAACGAAGACCCATTTGAACCCTACTGGTTTCACACTTTCGTTGTGAGAACAATGGGTCCAAATACCTTTCGCTCATTAAGCGAATATAATTCATCTTGCATAGCATATTTCCGGTTATACCAATCATTCATATTTTGGCATTCAATTGCAGATTTGGGTTCAGGATCATCATTTTCATTCACAATTTCATAAACTAAATATGAAAATATTTCATCCATATTTTCAATCTCAATTCGATCTAATACCATTCATGTATTGATATAATTTATAGAGATTTCAACGTTCTCTTTATTTATAGGATCTCATTGGATAACTTCTTGAGGTATCTCATATGTCACATTTTGCGACTCATCAGGCATAGATTCCTCAATAAGATCATTAGGTTTTGATGCTCCTTTTCTTTTTCGAGGATTTTTGTCCTTTGAGCCAACAGGACGTCCACGTTTCTTAGATATATTAAAGATATCATCATTTGATATTTCTTTTGGAATTACAATACGAGCAGGAGCTTTTGCAGCTGGTATATATGATTTCGTTACCCTACTTATGGCAGTAAATGCATCGGGAATTGATTTGCAATAGCTTGTAAATGCAAGATTTTCTTTACTTCCAAATCACATTGTTTTGTTAGCATCTCAAAGCTTGTCAAATATGGATTATACCATGATATATCTTTTTTCAACTGCTTCTTTTCTCCCCATAAGGTTGGAAAATTTGTCTCATTAAAATGGCAATTGGCAAAACGTGTCGTAAAGACATCACCTGTTAGAGGCTCAAGATATCTGATTATTGATGGTGAGTGAAATCCAACATATATTCCCAACCTTCTTTGTGGGCCCATATTTGTTCACTTTGGTGGTGCAATTGGAACATAAACCGCACAACCAAAAATTTTATATGAGAAATATTGGGTTCATGACCAAAAGCAAGTTGTAATGAAGAATATTCATGATACGAGCTTGGTCTAATGCGAATTAGCGATGCAACATGTAAAATTGCATGACCCTATAGACAACTTGGCAATTTAGCTTTCATCAACAATGGCCTAGCAATTAATTAAAGACGTTTAATTAATGATTCAGCTAAAACATTTTGAGTATGTACATCTGCAACACTATGTTCAACTGTAATTCCAGTTGACATACAATAATCATTGAAAGCTTGAGATGTGAATTCACCAACATTGTCAAGTCTGACTTTCTTGATCGTATAGTCAAGAAATTGGGCACTTATTATAATTACTTGAGCCAAAAATCTTGCAAATGCCATATTGCGAGTAGACAATAAACATACATGTGACCATCGACTTAATGTATCAATTAATACCATAAAATATTAAAATGGTCCACATGATGGATGAATAGGTCCACATATATCACCTTGAATTCTTTTCAAGAAATGTGGGTAATTATGTCTTAATTTTAACTGATGAATGCTTTATAATTAGCTCTCCAAGAGAAAATGCTTCACATGGACTATTGTTGCTCAGATTAAGTTTGGATCCTTTTAGTGAATGTCCATGTGTAGTTTTAATTATCCTTCGCATCATTGTTGAACCAGGATGACGTAGTCGATCATGTCATAGAGTCAATAATTCTGGATTTTCATTTACTACCATATTTGATTCAGTTTCATTAATATATGTATAATGCAACCCTGATGAGGTATATGGTAGTTTTTCAAGAAAATGTTTCTTTCTTGGCATATGCTTAGTAATGAAAAAATATTTAGCATGATTTACAATCATTGACTCAGTATCATATCCATTACGATATATATCTTTAAAACTCAATAAATTCCTTCTGGATTTTGGGGCAAATAATGCATCATTGATGATAAACTTTGTTCCATTTGGTAAAGTAAAAGTAGCTCTACCATATCCTTCAATCAATTTAATAGGACCTCCTATTGTACCGACTTGAAATTTTGAGTGTTCTAACTATGTAAAGAATTTCTTACAACAGTCAAGTAGGCAAAAATAGTGTGAGAATTGTAAAATAGTGTAAGAATTGTATGAGTTGTACAACAGTCAAGTAGGCAGAAATCACTGGTATGCTCCATATCATGCTTCAGTTCACATAAACAATATTAAAACAAATATTGAGATAAACAGGGTAAATATTTGAAAAGAGATTATTTTATTGAAAGCACACAAAAGAAATGCAGGAAGCAGATAATACAAATTAAAACATAAATCACACTAAGCATATTCAACCAAAAGATCACAAAAACATATTAAGCCAAACGAACACTATAGTCATAAGTAAAGTCTGTCGCCTCTATAAAGGTAGAATTATCATTTGGATTTTGTTCGACAATGTTAACTTCATTTTCTTTACCCTTCAAACTTTCTTTGTACATCTTACAAAGATGTTATGTTGTACGACATTTGTTGGTCCAATGCCCTTTCATCCACATTTAAAATAATAACCTTGAGAGTTTTTATATTTTTGTTTGTTCTAGCGGTTATTCCTAAAAACGGTGTTGGTATGCGAGGGATTGTGAAAATCCCCTCGACCATGACCACGACCACGACCACCTCTTTTACCGCGTCCACCTCTATAGCCATATCCTCCTCTATGACCACCTCTACCTTGACCACGACCACGACCTCGATTGGCATTATCATTGTTACCTCGTCCATAGGAGTTTGAAAAATTAATGGCATTTGCCTTAGGTAATGCATGTGCTCCAGGAGGACGAGATTGATGAGTCTTCATCAATAAGTTATTGAAACTTTTTGCCATTAACAACCTTTGTTGCAAGTCATGATATTTGAAATATTCAGCAATCTGTATTGTTGTTAGGCATTTATCATGGACACATGGAAAGTAGAAAGTGATTTCTCTATCATTTCTCTATCAGTAAGCTTTTTTCCACAATAAATTAAATCTGAACGAATCTCCATAAGCGCGGAGTTATATGCGCTTACAGTTTCAAAATCTTGGAAGCTTAAATTGTTCCAATCATCAATGGTTTTTGGCAACATGGTTTTCTTTTGATGGCCATATCTTTCTAGTAGGTTTGTCCATAATTCATGAGGATCGGTAACATCGAGATATTCCCTCTTTAAGGTTATCTGAATGTTTTATCATATAGATCACAACCTCACATTTTTCTAGATCCGTATTTGTATTTACTCCCGCAAGAGTTTCAACGATACTCTTTGATCTGAGGTACAATTTTGTATCTGATTCCATTGTCTATAATTCTTGCGAGTGATATTGTGTATACAACTAACTGTACTCGTGAGGTTAGACTTTTTTCAAGCTAAATACATAACCAAAAAAATATAATTAGGATCGAAATATTTTATTTAACACATAATCATAGAAGCACAATTATTACAATAATACACTGTAATTATCTCATCCATAGCCAAATCTTGAACTCGAACATTATTATGATAAAATGGAGGAATATCATAGGGACAAACATAGGAGTGTCTTCATCTACTAGCATAAACATAAAAATTGAAAGGTAATTGAGGATCAAGATCGTTGTTGTTGTAGAGATCATTTTGCAAGATGAGAGAAATAATGTGAATATTTGTGTGGAATTTTAATTTGTGTATTTATAGAGGAAAAATGTAAGTAATCGTTTATAGTCGTTAGAAAAACAATCATTTTTGCACGTTTTATGAACGATAATGTCTTTAATAATTTAGCAACAAAAATTAGTTATAATAACATGTAAAATAATTTCCGCCACATTAGTGATATTTTAACGGGCATATGGAATAATATTACGATAAGTAAATACATATATATTTTATGCCACATTACTATGTAAAAACTTTCATAGGCTTAAGGAATAATGTAAACAAGTAAAATAATTGCAATGAATTAAGTGAGTAAATAATTTTCGCCACATTACTATGTAAAAATTTCATGGGCTTATGGAATAAAATAAACAATATAATAGGAGGTAAGACCTTCCATAATAATAAATTGTCAGCAGTAATAGGAGTTAAAACCTTCCATAATAATAAATTGTCAGTAGTCGTTTCTAGCTTGGGGTTAACTCAAACATCAACGAAAGTTAAAATTAACGTTAGTGTTAGAGTTAGATGACAGTAAAATATAAAGAAAATTTTCATCTAATCATAAAATTATAGATAGGCAGTAATCCGTCTTGTCTATAATAATGGAGATAGATGAACAAGTAAATATAAACTTTCGTACCTTTTAACGTTGAACGTTTTCTTTAACGAAGAAACTGAATTCTTCCAGATCAAGCACTATCGTGCTGATAACGTGTTATAGAAAAGGTAAAACTATTGGGGTTTATAACAATATATTTAAAAAGATATGGGGAAAAAAGAGCAAATAAAGAGTATTAATTGTGAATAAGTGTTTTTCTCTTCATTTTGATGTCTTCTTATATAGGGGAGAATTTACAATATCTTACACTATTTATAACAACTACTACTATTATAAAATATTATTTGTACATAATTTTCAGCAATGGCCACTAGACATATCTCACTAATCATATTTATAATGTCTTCTAGTATATATATATATATATATATATATATATATATATCCGAAATATTTATTTATTAGCTTTAGGGTGAACTGTCAAGTATGACTTTGGATCCTCGCGCCCTTGATATAATTTTTTATCTAAGACCCGCACGCAAATTTGCCCCAATCAAAGACATTGATTAGGTGGAATAATCTGAATAATTGGTTCTTTAAGGTATAACCCCAAACGGGTATAATTGGCCCAATATAAGGTAAACAGAACGAAACCACTATTTTCTTTTGTTGGCAAATTGTTTCTTGGGCCAATAATTAATATGATTTCAACTACAACCAAAAAAGTTTGGACCTTGTTCATCCTATGCATATATAAAGACTAATAGGTTCGTAGACGTGTTGGCACGCATAAAATTCAAGTGGACTCTGGTGAACTACCCACTACACACACCTTTCTTTACAGCTTAGACGAGTTGTCCGTCCGATCTGGTGCAGTATGACATAGCAAATATGAATTGTAGATTTACGCGGCTATTCCGCCAGTCCCGATCCCGCGCCCTTATGTACATTACATAGCCTCGACAGTAGTTTCTTCTTAATAAAATGATGTTAAAAAAAATTGCACACTTTAACAGTTCAACCTATATCAGTTCCACTTTATTTTTGTTTTCTTTTTTATGAATAGTTCCACTTCTAATGATACTTAATATTTCATACACGTGCTATATATAAAACCTGTGTTTACACATCAACCATATACTCTCAGGCGATCAAGATGTGTAACTCTATAACCATAACAAAGTCTTAACTCCCGAGTTTCTCTCGAATTTGTTGTTTTGTTATTTTTCGTCCCTTACCACAAAATGGAAAGTAGATGTGAAAACTTATTAACCACAAATTGTCACTTACGTTAACCACAATTGTGTAAAATCTAGTAGAAACTACCCACTATCAGTTTGAAGCCGAAGCAAGAAAATAAACGGTGCCGTAATAGGGTCAATTGGCTGGCATATATAGCACCACTTCTTTTGGTACTTGACGGCGTTGGACCACCTCCCTTTCCCATGTCCGACGCATTTTTTTAAAAGTATTCTTAGAAGTTTCATACTGAAAAGACACCAGTCACCATCACTTGTACGGGACATTGTCTTATCACACAATTTGTGAATCGCGTTCGGCTAATGAAACTGGGTGTGAATATAATGGAATAGTGGATCAATCTTTTTGAGTTTAGGTAAATAGATATTTGTTATTTTGAAAATGTGTTCTCAATGTGTTGATAATTGTTGAGTATGTAGTTGTTGAAGATACGTACGTGTATGACTGTTTCAGATTTGAAGGATTTTAATAGATATTTGAATGTGTTGAGAAAGATATTTGATATTGTTTTAAGTGATTTTTGTTTTTATCTTAGGTAAGGTACTCGAAATCGAGTAAATATTTTTATTCTAAATTGTGAGTGTCTTCTTGGTTTAAAACACACATGTACTACCTTAAGCTAAGGTTGGGCAAGACTTAAGTAGCATTGAATTTGTCATCTCATCTAGAAGTTTAAATTGTTAGAGATTGTAGGCATTGATTTATTTTTATATAATCTCCAACAATCCCCATCACGAGGATGCTGTAAATCTTTTGTTACACTTGTCACTTGATATTTTTCTGATAATTGGATTGTGGAGGAATTCAAACCAATGACCTCTTTAGCCAAAGCTCTGATACCATATTAAATTTTCGCCATCTCATCTAAAAGTTTAAGTTGTTATAGTGGGCATACATATATTTATTCATATATTATCTCCAACAAGTAGCCACTCTGACACTTAAGCCAACAAGGTGCTTAGGTTAATTATGTCCAATAACCTTAGGTCGAATTTGAACAGTATGTTGAATTCGGGCCTTAGGTCAAATAAGACGTAATCTAAAGTATAACTTGAATTTGTGTGATGATGTGTGACGATGTGTGTAGCTTTTATGATGAATGCAATGAATATGCTTCGCCAACGTGTTCGCAAGTGCACGGTCAAGTATTAATAAAATTGAAAGTGTAATTACGTTCCAAGTGTCGAATTACAAGGAATTTGTGAATTATGCTCTAGAATCACTTATACGAAAAGACAAAGATGGTTGTTACGATTTTACTACCTTTAATGGTGAGAAACAAAAGCTATCTAATGAATGTAAATGCAGAGCTACGCTAACAAACAAAATTGAAGATGATTGATTAGTTTTTCGTTGTAAAACAAATGATTGACAAATATATTCATAGTTCAGAATTCACTACGGATTTACTTACTAACTCAATGACAAATTACCTATGGTTCCCTAATCTACTTAGCCTTGTTTGGGTTTTTCGGTGTCTAATGGATCTGAGGCCTATAGGCCGACCTATCCGAACTATAATCCTTAATTCTCCAATGACCTAACGTGTTAGCATACACCGTGCCAATTGTCAATCGTTTTAGAAAATATATTAAGTCTGCAATCCAGTTTGCTCATTCACTCATGCTGTAAAAAATTTAACAAAGATTTTTTTTTTACTAATTAACAAAATATCAAAAAATAAAGAAAAAAATCCAATTATGTAATATATTAGTTCAAATATGAAGCTTATTTAGTGTAATTTCGAAATACTTGTTTTTTCTACTTGTTAGCAAAATAACAAAAAGTTAAAGAAAACTATTTCAATTATATTCAGTTGCAAATTTAGTGTAAGTTCATTTTAAGTAAACTTTCTTTTATCAATAAGTAATAATTGGAGATTTTGTTTTTTGTAATTTTTTAAAGACATGGAAAATCAAAACCATCTTCCTCTCCTCACCCAAAACCTACAACCACCATCAACTTCTCCCCCACCCCTATCAACACCTTAACCCTTTGCCGCCTCTTCACCCCCACCACCACCACCATCAACTCCTTAACTCGCCGACCCTCCCCCTCCAAGCGCACCACAAAAAAATGATTTTAAACTATGCCAATCCAATCAGTGAAATAGGTCCGAAGAAGGAATCAAAATTGAAGATGAAAAAGGAATCAACGTCGAAGAAGAAATTTGAAGAAGGAATCGAAATTGAATTCGAATCGTAAAATGATGAAGAAATCGAAACTAAAATTGAAGAAGGAATTTGAATCAGAATTTGGAGAAATAGGTAGGGGATGATTTTCCAATTTTGTTATAACTAAGTTTTGTGTAAATAATTAAAGTAAAGTTTAATGGAGAAATAAAAACGAAATAAAATAAGAAAAACAGATAAATTAATATAATTAAACTAATACATAATACAATAAAATCATTTGAAGATTTAATACATACTTCTAACTTGAGCCAAATATATAAAACGATTTTTCTTTTGCCAATTAAAATTTGAGATTTTTTAAATTTACAATTTAATATATAAATTCAAAAGGTAATCTATTTAAGAGTATTATAAACAATTTTAGTTGTACAATGCGAACTAATTAAAAGTACACGGAGGTTTTTGCTAATTAACAAGGATAGCTTATTTTGTGCACCTAAGCATAAAATTGTCATCTATGTAGGCTAAAAGCTCGATCGAGAGCCCATTGGGCATTTTCGACGAAAAATCTCAGATGTGCACGGCATAAGTCATAATAGAAAACTTATTGGGCAGCAAGTCCAAAAACCCAAACGTTGGGGGCAAATATAACAATTTTGCCTTAAAATATATAATAAGTAAAGAATCATATACTTTATATTTATTATAAAAACAATCATTAGCACCAAAAACTTTTTTTTTTATCATTCAAGAATTCAATAATTTTGAGTACAAGGGACTCATCCCATAAAATACAAGAATTCGACCTTACAATCACCCGACAACATTGAAACACAGAACCGGATAAGAGTACCAATCTGTAAAAGAAAACACAAAACCTTGATTTTTGATTTTCATCCAATTCCAGGAATAGACCTTAACTTGTTCCACCATCCTTAATAAGCATGCTTCCTCCCCATGAAAGCTAATCCTGTTCCTTGCTTTCCATAATGTCGAGACAGCAAAACACCAAAGGCTTTTCCATGCACATTTCCACTTCTTTCTTGGACATAAGCCAGCAAAGCTAAGAAAATTGCTCATAGGTTCATTCGATAGAACCACATGGAACCCCAGCCAATCATGCACCATCATCCAGAACATATAAGCCACCTTGCACGAAAAGAAAGCATGACTGACATTTTCCACCTCATTCCCACACAATCTACACTTCATGTCTTGGTGGTCCAATATCACCCCTCTTTTTTCCAAATTATCAAGCGTTGGGATCCTATTCAGGCATAATTTCCAAGCAAATGTTGACACTTTTGAGGGTGCCGATGTTTCCCAGAACACCTTGAAGAATTCTAACTCATTTTTACCTTGTGGTTGCATGATGATATCATAAGCTGAAGACACCGAAAAATGTCCAGAAGGTTCAGGTTTCCAGATCCATGCATCTTCAATATTTTGTTGAAGGTGAATCGCTTGTAACTCTTCCATCAGATTATCAAGTGCTTGTTGTTCCCATACGAACATATTTCTTCTCCATCGCCACTGCCATTCCCACTCTCCATTACTCCAGTTACCGCAACTCGCAATCGTTAACTCTTTGAGTTGAGATAAAGAGTATAATCTGGGATATCTAATTTTCAGAGCATTGTTCCCAATCCAGGTATCTTCCCAGAACCTCGTACTCTCGCCATTTCCCACTTTTTTGTACATTTCCTTATCGAACCATTCATCGTTTCCTGCACTATTTTTAACACAAAATAAATCTCTCCACCAAATTGAATTTTTTATTCCTCTCCTAGCTTCTTCTCTGTCGAATCCCAAAACCTTCAAGTTCCCATATTTTGAAATGAGTCTTTTTTTCCATAAGGCTCCATCTTCATTTAAAAACCTCCATCTCCACTTACTAAGTAGCGCCCTATTAAAATGTTGGAGATGTCTAATACCTAATCCTCCTTCGTCTTTCTTCTTGCAAATATCCTCCCATTTGACCCAAGCAATTTTTCTACCATTTGCATCATTGCTTCCCCAAAGGAAATTTCTTTCCATCTTTATCATCAAATTAATTACTGCTTTGGGAGCTTTATAAAAAGAGAAGAAATAAGCTGGTATATCTGTGTAAACAGACTTTAAGAGGACAGTTTTGCCACTAAAGGACACATAGCCTTTTCTCCATTGTGACAATCTTTTCCCAAGAACATCAACCACCGGTCTCCAAGTACGTAGCCTCCTTGGATTTGCCCCAATAGGAACCCCAATATAATTAAATGGCACTGATCCCACGTTGCATTTCAGTATATCAGCCAATTCGTCGACTCGCTGCTCCTCCACGTTGATTCCAAAAACTTTACTTACATGCAAAAGAAATTGTAGTAGTTTAAATGTAAACTTACTTATAAACAACAATATACATTTATTTACTATACTTAATATATATATATATATATATATATATATATATATATATTTATATGTGTGTGTGTGTGTGTCTTGATGAGCAATCAAAGTATATATATTTACTATATAGGGGAAAAAGCTTCAAAACCCCCAATGTTTGGGCCATTTGCAGTCAACCCCCTTAATTTTATTTTGGAGTGGCCAACCCCCCATCGTATATCGAAATAAGAAACTAACACCATGTCAAAATTTTGCACTTTTGAGCAGGGGTATTTTCGTCCAAATTTTGGCCCACCTTTTGATATGTTAAATATGTCCCCTAACCTATCGAATTTAGTGCAGATTACTCACCACCTAATGTTATAAAATTTCATTGTTTTTGCTTTAAATCCTTAGACAAAATTAGAGATTTATTAAATTTGACCCACCTTTTTAGTTTCTAATTTTTTTAAAACTAAGGAATTTAGGCTTCTTTTTCGACATGTTTTTAAGAATTTATTTTAGAATAAAATAGTTTGGAGGACTGTCTTACAACTAACCATTCTGAAGAAAAAAAAGTTAGTCTAAAGATTTAAAAAAAAATTACAAAAAAGAATAATAAATTCATTGGTCTTAAAAAAAATAAAAAATTAAAAAGGTGGGTCAAAATTTAATAAATCTTTAAACTTGTCTAAATATTTAAAAAAATGTTGAAATTTTTATAACATTAGGTGGGCGGCAATCTGCACCAAACTCAAATGATTACGGGTACATTGAACATATCAAAAGGTGGGTCAAAATTTAGACGAAAATACTTCTGATCAAGAGTGCAAAATTTTGACTTGGTGTAAGTTGCTTATTTCGCAATACAATTGGGGGTTGACAGCTCCGCAATAAAGTTAAGGGGCTTGACTGCAAATGGCCCCAAACGTTGGGGGGTTTGATGCTTTCCCCTTACAATATATACCAAACTCAAAATTTAAAGGACGAATTATTAGTTATGCCCTGTAAGTTTACCCTTTTATTGAAAATGCCCGTTATGTTACCAATTATACAAACATGCCCCGTAACTATGCGTTTTATTGTAGAAAATGCCATTTGGGTGCCACATGTGTATTTCGGCCTACGTGGCATCCATTTCGAACGAGTTGGCATCCATTTCGGACGACGTGGCATCCACATGCGTGCCACATGTTATATATGTTTATATCTTTAATAATAATAAACATATAAACATATATAACTATTTTTTATAAATAATAAATATATATATATATAATAATAATAAACATTTTAACAATAAAAAAAATAAAAAAAAATAAAAATTCATCATCTTCTTCACCGACCACCCCCCCCCCCCCCAGCGTCGGAACCCCCCCTGCAACCAGATCGCCCCCTGCCCCTTTTCCCCCTCACCCACCCCGCAACCGGGATCGCCCCCTCCCCCCCACCCCCGCAGTCGGATCGCCCACTGCCCCCCTCCGCCCCACCCCGCAACGCCCCCCCCCCCCCACTGCAACTCGCGGTTGCAGTGGCGGCGGCGTCGATTGACGCCGTCACCACTGCAACCGCGAGTTGCAGCAGTGGCGGCGTCGATCGACGCCGCCGCCACTGCAACCGCGAGTTGCAGTGGGGGGGGGGTGCGTTTGCGGGGGTGGGGGGGGGGCATTGCGGGGGTGGGGGGGGGAGGGGGTTCTATTTTTTTTTTAATTAATTTTTTAAATATATAAATATATTTATGTTTTAAATTTATTAAGATTTAAGTTTTTATATATGTGTTTTTTGTTTAATTTCAGTAAAAAAAAAGATTTTTTTTAATTTCACAAAAAAACAAGATTTTTTTTATTTCAGTAAAAAAAACTTTTTAATATTTCAATAATAGAAAAATATATTTATGGTTTTTTACCTTTTTTATATACTTAAATATATATTTGATATATTTTAATACATAAAGATATACTTTTTTTTATATATTTATATATATTATAGATATAAATGATATTTATGATTATTTTTTACCTTTTTTTATATAGTTATATATATATTTGATATATTTTAATACATAAAGATATAGTTTTTATATATATTTATATATATTATGGATATAAATATATTTTTATTTTAAACATATTACATGTGGCAGCCACATAGACAAAAAAACACATGTGGCAGCCACGGTGGATGCCACGTAGGCCGAAATACACATGTGGCACCCAAAGGGCATTTTCTACAAAAAAACGCATAGTTACGGGGCATGTTTGTATAATTGGTAACATAACGGGCATTTTCAATAAAAGGGGTAACTTACAGGGCATAAATAATAATTCGTCCAAATTTAAATACATTCATTAGCAACCGAAGTATAACTGATCTAACATATTATATTAGTTATAGAAGAAACAATACACTCTCATTTACACATTAGTTAAATATATATAGAGTAATTTGGACAAAACGGCTTGTTAGACCCATCATATTCGTGTTTTCGCAATGTTATACCCAACCTTAATTTTTATTAATGTTGCACCCCACTTTTGACGTTTAAAAAATATTGCACCCACACCTATTTTCCATCCAAATTTTAAATTTTGTAGGGGTAAAATGTGTATTCTACTGTTCTTAACGGCTATCTAACGGCTCTAACCGTTTAAATACCCCCAAATTCGCCCCGAATTACAGAACCCTAAATCCCTAGGTTCCCTAAACTTATTTGTTTTCTTCAGAATTCGATCAATTAAGCATAGAAAATTCTCAATTGTGTCGTGGACAGCAGGCGTCGACGGAATCCTCATGGACTGGCCTCAATCCAGGTCGTAGGTTCTCGGAATGCATCAAACCCTCGGGTATTTTGCAATTTGTCGTATTTTCAAAATTCAGCTTGTTTTTCAAAATTCTTGTATTGTTATTGATTTTTTTGTGTTTATTATTTGTTTGTTAGCAAGTTGGAACTACTGGGTTTGGATAGACACCAATGTGTGCAAGATCGAGGCAAATTATCCTCGGGTTGCTTCGTAAGGTGCGAAGACTTAATGATGAACTGGTTAGGACCAAGAAAGAGGAGAAATTACTATGGGGTGCACTTTTGATTGTGTTTGTTGCATTTATATAGACACTATTTTAGTTATATAGTGGTGTAAAGTTGAATTCGATTTGTGTAGTGATGTGGTTTTTTGTTTGTTTAACGGTGTGTGTGTTTGTTCTTAATAAAGTAGACCAATGCATGTAAGGGTATGGTCGATCAATTTTAAAAACATTGTGTTTGATTTTCTTTTGACTGAATCGGGTTTCGAAGGAGGTTTGTGGCCTTATGTTAGTAAATGTTTGAATTGGGAGTAGCATTTGTTACTTTGTTAAATGGATAGGTTTCAATGAATGGTTGTGTCCTTTTGGTTGTTCCTAACCGTTTTGCATTATGACAGTTGCATTTGGACTGTTCTATTTGGACTAAATAGACAGGTACATTCGAAAGGTCACCAAGAACGATTATAAATATGCGTTCTCTCTTCACAATTTGGCAACAACTTCTCCATTATTACCATCTTGTTACCTCTTCAAAAAAACGGAAATTCCAAACAACAATGATGTGCTCTTGTTGTTTCAAGATGGTAAATTTAATAGTCACTATGAGACTTAGTTACACATTAGGTTGTGGAAATATGGAAAGAGGCACATGCTAACTGAATTCTTGGCGTTGGAAAGGGAATTAAGGTTAATCAAGCCAGAATCGGATGCGATGAATTTGGGGCGGTGGTCATTTTTTGATGCGCCTGATTTATTCCAAAATCAAGTGTTTGAGGTAAAAGTTTTATTGTTGCACCGCCTTTCTCTTTGCTATGAGTTGTGTGTTGTGGCCTAGATATGAAGGTGATGACATTATGGGCGTATAAAGCAATACCCCGTCAAGTATACCACTCTTTTCTTGTAATTTCTCTCCATAATTGTTTAATGCACACATTTGATAATTTATTTTATTTGCATCATGTTTTGTAGGAGACTGATTATGAGAAGTACGTATGTTTAGATGGTTGCCCTAATGCTTGATATCTTTGGGAGTTGTTTGTTGTTCAGTTCATCTCTTGGTTACCAAAAGATGATGAGTGAATGAGGAGGTGGAGATGGATGGAGGAAAGGAAAATTATTAGTTTATGTGTTTTCTTATCTTGTTTTTTGTTTGATGTAATAAATTGTTAGAGTGATGAATGTTTAGTACTTTATGTTATTGTTCTTAATGTTGGAGTGTATTGTGGTTGTGTTGGTGATTTTATGTTATTGGTATAATGATGGTCCAGTTGTGTGTTGGTGTTTATATTCTATGTTTACTCCTGTTTTATTTGACTAAAGCCCAAAATATAACAAAAGGTTGATCAAAATATGATCACCACCGTCACAAATGATCACTTCAAAGTACCAACATTAACCAACAATTTTCTTGTACAAACATTGTACAGGTTCTTCAAAACATCAAAACATAAGTACTCATTTCCAAAAGAACCTACAAATTACTCTACACTAGTCTGTCTTCCCGAGTTCATACAAATTGCCTCTGCACGGGCCTTTTAGGAACTCCAACCTTCTTCCTATTTGCAGGAGCTTTAAATCTTTTCCTTCTTATTGGGTTAAGTTTCAGAGAAGCCTATGCTTGTGCACTACTTGATGGCTGTAAATTTGATGGTGGTTGTGGTGGCTCAGAAAACAACCTCCTCTTGCTTGTCTCACCGGAATTTGTAGCATTAGCAGGTGGATTTCTTTGAGTTGTTTTACTCCTAGTTTGAGGTCTAGATGCCATTGGAATAGTAGACACCACTGCATCATTTTTGTCCTTCGTGGGTGTTCTTTGACTCCTAGTAACATGTCTTGATGGTCCTCTTGTTGCCACACGAAGTGACACTTTTCTCCCTGGACAACCTAAAATGAGATAAAACCCATTAGTATATAAAAGTTACTAGTTGTATTAACAGTTGAGTTGATGTATTACAGCATTAACATGTACCTTTCTTTTATTTTATTTTGCTACATCAAAACGATCTGCACCAACTATTTCCTTCCATTGTTGAAACTTATTAGTTACCTCATTGTTTGTAGGAGTAACATCATCAGTTGCCTCTAAATATTCTGGAGGAGGCACTCCAAAAGGTGCAGTTGGTTCCTATCACAATTAATAAAATAGTACATAACCAAGCACTTGTTTTTAGTACATTAACAAGCCATTTTATTTACCTTAGTCCTCTTGTAATATTTCTTGTCAGTTCTTTCTTTTTTGGAGGTGCATCAACATTTTGAAAAGGTTGATTTAATCTTGATGAACTGGTTCCAGCATTTGAAGTAGTTGGAGAAGCTTGAGTTCCCACAACTGTTCAGTCTATAATGCATACAAACAAAGAGTGAGTAGAGTGATGTTGTAAGTATCTTATGAGTTCAAAACTATAACATACACATGATAGAGTAAAATAAACATGTACACTCTCGCTTGAAGATTCTGGAGTTGTTTTCTTCTTTGGTTTTTTCCTAACTGGACCAGAAATACTAAACCATATAACTACTCTCTTGGGATACGATATTTGGCTTGTAACTGTGAATACCATTTTATTATTTCTTGACCGTGCACTTGCGAAAGTGTAGTAGTATTACTATTGCATTGTAATCCATGATTTAGGAATACGAGAAATACATTCAAAGTGCATATTTACTGCATTGGACTAAGTTGTCAGTTGGAAGGCAAGTCTTCAAAGAGTGGTGGCTTTGTTTATCAACTAGTAAAGTTGAATATATAGTTTTAGATGAAGCTATAAAGGCAGCTCTTTGATTAGAGGGAATAGTAGTTGAGCTCAAACTATAAGAACAAGGTATCTTAGTGTATTGTGACAAACAAAGTGCAATTCACTTGACAAAGAATCATATGTACCATGAAAGAGCTAAGCATGGGTACATCAAGTTACACTTTGTAAGGGATATGGTGGCTAAATGATTACTAAAGATGGATAAAGTGTGAAGTGATTATAATCCTTTATACATTATCACTAAAGTTTTTATGAACAACAAGTTTAAATATTACATTGAATTTTTCACTTGAAGAACAAGTAGCTCAGATTGAGCTAAGGGAGAAGCCCGTTTTTTATTTTAGTTAGTGATCAAAGTGGAGAATTGTAGAAGACTGGTTCAATAACTTCAAGGGCTTTTCAGTATATTTAGCAAGACAGATATGTTAGTTAAATGGATGCACGTTAGCTTTGTTAGAAGTTGCTTATGTTAGCATTAGTCAGTTAGTTAGAAAAATCGATTTTAACAGCTCGTATATGCGCTACTATTTAGCTCTTTTACAGACCACAACTTTTAAATTTCTCATAATTTTTTATTATATCATATTATTTCATTTATTTTCTAGTTTTGAAACTATTTAAATATCGTGTAATTAGTTAACTAACAACTTCCATTTATAGTATAATTTGGTAGTTAATATTTAATTAAAGTAATTAAGCCACTAACGACATTATTAGTGACTTGTATAAATTGAGAGGCGTAGCTCTATTACATTCATTCGATTCATTCATCAAACTCCCCACGCTAACACGATCGAGGAGAATAACTTGATCTTTGAATATTCAACATTGTAATCGTTTTTCTTTGCTTAATTCAATTTGATTTCAGTTGTTCTTTTCAATTTGATGATTAATGGTGATTGCATTACATAATCCAATATGGTATCATTCGCTTGATACAATTTGATTATGTTTTTTGTTGTGATTCTTGTACTATTGTCGGTTTTTTTACACAAATCTGATTGACTTACGATCTGCGACTTTATTTGCGTGAGTTTAATTCAGATCTGCATTATTTTGTGATTTCTCTAGTATATTGTGACCAACAATTTGTGTTGTTGTTGTTTCAACATTTTGATCGGCATTCGTTTCATTCTTCAAATTCCCCACGCTAACACAATCAATGAGAAGAACTTCATCCTCGAATCGTTCAACATTGTAATCATTTTTCTTGCTCGACTCAGTTCGATTTTTGTTGTTCTTTTCAATTTTATTATTAATGGTTATTGCATTAATATAATTCAATATGATGTCATTCGATGGATACAATTTGATCCAATTTTTCGCTGCAATTCTCGTATTGTTTTTGGTTTTTCTGCGCAATATGATTAACTTATGATATGAGATTTTATCTATGTGAATTTGATTCACGATCTGCATTATTTTTTGATTTCTCCGATATATTGTGATTAGCGATTTGTGTTGTTGTTGTTTGACATTTTGATCGCAACGATCTTCTCTGAAACCTAATTGTTGTTGTTGATGTTGATATGATTCATCATGACTACCCTTAGTTTTTCCTCTACCATTGTTACTACAAAGGATCTTATGTGTACTACTTAGGGACAAGCGACATTACTTTTACTTCCATAGTTAGTGAGACCTTGAATGTACAAAACTACATGTCATGGAGTAAATTAATCTTAATCGCACTTACTATCAAGAACTAGATTTGGGTTTCGGATGGATCTTTGCCTCGACCCTCCCCTACTGATCCTACTCTCTTAACTTGTTGGATTTGGGCAAATTGCTTAGTGTTGTCTTGGATCATGCACTATGTCACAAAAGAACTGTACAAGAGCATCATCAAGGGTGTACCACTTGTAGAAGTCTTTACAACTATAAAACAAGGTTCCAAGTCCATCACCAAGTACAACATTACATGCAGAGAGGTGTTGGATAAATTTCTTAGTCAGAGGTCCATTGTTGCTTCCTCATGTGGTCTCTGCACTTGTAATGTCAATAATACCATGAGTGACCTTCTAAGTTATGACTGTATTCTCAAGTTTGTTGTTGGATTGAGTGGCCTCCTTCTCTGCCCTCATTCTCTGCCTTGAGGAGTCGAGTTTTCCTGATCTCTCCCCTACCTTAATCTAAGGTCTACTCAATGCTGCTACAAGAAGAGCACCAAATAGCTCTCCATTCCACTCCCAACTTGACCATGGACTCCTTAGTTATGTTTATTAGAAACAAGAACTCTCAAACTCAGTCTTACAAACCTGGTCCTCAGACAACTGTTTGTTCTGGTAAACAATTTAAGCCCATAATGTCCAAGTAGAACAAAAACAAATCCATATGCACTCATTGTGGGTTCAACGGTCATACCATTGACAAATATTATTATCTTATCGGGTATTCCTCTGGTTGAGATGGCTCCACAAGAATAAGGCAACACCCCTCTCTTGCAAACTCTGCTGTAACTAGTGACCTCATGCTACACAACCTAGTACTTCAATGGCCCATATTCCTATGGGTATTGAGGAGTCTCCTGCTATTATCAATAAAGAACATTTTCAGCAGTTTTTAGCTTTCAAATCTGCCCAAAATCAAATGCAAGCTCAGCACAACAATGCTAGTACTTCTCACCACTATGCTGCTACTGCAGCCACTAGTATTTCTAATCAGTCTGTCTTTAACTCAAATTCACATTTAACTTTACATGATAAGTTCACTTGGATTCTAGACATTGGTGCCACTGGTCACATGACTTGTTATCTTACATGGTTTATTACTGCACTTGTCAAAATCTCTACCGTTATTCATCTACCTAACAACAGTGTCACCACTACTACTTATCTTGGAAATGATGTGCTCTTTCCTGGAATTCTCCTTACCAACGTCTTATATATTTCTTCATTCACTCATAACTTTTTACATGTGTAATCATATTAATCTCTTTTTCATGTCCTCCTCTTGCGTATTACATGATTCCTTCAGCAAGAGGAATATTTGTTATGATGAGTTACATAACAACCATTATATTCTAAAACTTACTAAACACCTTTCCTATTGTAACTATGTAAACTTTGGTTTTAACATTTGGCATAAAGACTAGGTCATCTCTCTGTAGAGAAACTAGCAGCTATCACTGTAATAATTGTGCCAAAATGTAAAGATCTTCGTTGTGACTCTTGTCATTTACCTAAACAGAAAAATATCCCATTCCCCTTGAGCACCAGTATTTATAGTTTTGATTTTAAACTCATTCATTGTGACGTTTGGGGTCCATTTTCTGTAACATCTCATGATGGATTTTTACAACTTCGTTCTTCATTAGTTTTCTGTTAGCATTATGAGTGTTAGAACCAATAATAGAACTGAATATACTCTAGCTGGTTTTTATGGTTCTCTTGGAATTAATCACTAGAAAAGTTGTGTAGAAACTCCACAACAGAATAGATTAGTTGAGAGAAAGCATCAACGCTTGTTGCAAGTTGCAAGAGCTATCAAGTTTCAATCCAACATTCGTCTTGATTATAGACTAACTGCATCTCTATTGCATGTTTTCTTAAAGAATGCCATTTTAGATTGTTAACAAAAGACCCTTAATGAAATGATAAGCAATAAAGCCCTTGCTTATTATTTATTAAGGATCTTTGGTGGCCTATGTTATGCCTCTACATTGACTCAACATGGGCACAAATTTGTTGCTAGAGCGACTCAATGCATCTTCCTTGGGTATCCCAAAGGTACCAAAGGTTATTCACTTATTGGCATGCTTCTTTGTATAAGGGAATTTTATTTTCCATGAAAACATATTCCCCTATAAGAATCACAATCAACATCAACCTGATCATACTTGTGTTAATCCTAAACGAAGTTTCTGTAATGACACTTTTATATGTCTTTCAAACTCTCATACTTAGGATTTGGACCACATGAACCTTCATGTTGCATCTACATAGACCTATTCCTTCTCAGACCATATTGCTACAGATGGGCGTGTAGGATGTAATAAAATAGAATATAAGTAAACACATAAATGATATACATAAATCCCACTTTGTCGCAGGTGCACGAATCAATTAATAATAATATGTAAGTATCGCTACGAACCAAGTATCGTATCGCAATGGAGTGATGGATGAATGTATGAATCACTTAAATGCAAAATACTAACAATTGTCACGATCTTTTCTCTTATGTTTACAAGATGTAATGAATGCTTATAAATGATATGAATGCTTTCTATACTAAAGATGTTTTGAATGCTCTTTATGCTAAGAATGCTTAATCTAAAATGCAATGAAAATTAATCTAATAAAGCAAAAACAATAATTAAATATCTTTTTGGGTTTTTGGATTTTGAATACAGGTTAACAATTAAAGCAATTAATTAAACTACTAAACTAATGAAAGCAAATGAACAATTAAACTAAGAATGCGGAAGTAAGATTGATTAACTAATCTAACTAAACTAAACTAGAGAACAAAATTGAATGATTAATTGATTGTTTGTGGTTATAAACAATGATTGAAAAGATTATTTAGAGGTCGGGTTTCACAATGATTTAACTAGAATAGTTCATAAACAAACTACCTATATTTACCTACAGTAATTGATAGTTATTTGATGTTTGCATGTCCAATTGATCTGTGGCATATGGCAGGAGTTATCCCAACCATACACTTATGAGTCTCTAATAATTTACTGTGTTAACAGATCAGCCCAGTCGTCACTTGTTTTAGAAGAGATATCAAATCAGCAAAGCAATTAACTCATCCGAATCTTGCAAACCAAACGTACATAGTCAAGATTGATCTAGTGTGATCTAAAGGTTGCGCAATAGTTGCTTTCGCATATCCAAAGTCACAAATCACACACACACACACACACACACACACACACACACACACACACACACATATATATATAACTCCCTCAACATTCTATACTCCGGGCGGCCCCACTCGGGTGCTTCTGTTTTATCCCAACAAGAGTAAGTTTAGTCACATAGCATAAATAACTATTCAATCTAGACATTCAAGGTCATCAAACAAACATCAAGTAATGCAAATAAATATACTCATACTATTAGAGTTACTCTCCTACTCTAAACAACGAGTAGGTTAGCTTGTCATAGTCATGAGTTCAACAATCAACAAAGAATTAAATATCATAGACAAAGTAAAAAGGTAAAAAAAAAACTTCTCAGATCCGGTGGAACGTTGTTGCTTGACTCTCTTCGTACTCCCTTTTGATATATCCTTCTCCACTAACTATATTCTCTCAAACAATGACGCAAAAAATCTAAAATAAGACTTTTGATGGTGTTTTCTCTCTTGTGACAAACTCTAAGGGTTCATGTGTCAGAAAATTGGTGAAAATTATTGTGGATGTTGTTCCAAGCTCGTTATGAATATCATGCCCTAACTGCTGATCGTAGCCTCCTATTTAGAGTTTTTCTCTAATGTGGGTTGTGTTTTAGGGTTTTTGACCTGCGGCCCAATTTTTCTCTAATCGCGCGCCCCCTGCGCGATGTGGCTTTGATCGCGTGCCACCCGCGCGATGCGATGGTGATTGCACTAACTTCTGATTTTTTTTCCTGCGGTCTCTTGGTGTCTTCTCTCCAATCGCGCTATATTCAATATTTCACCTTCTTGTAGTGTTGTAGCGCTTGAACGTCCCAAAATAGTGTATTTGACCAATAGTATGTCCAAAACATCCATTTTTGGCCTCGTGTATCCTCGTTTTGTCGTGGCTCATTAAATTTCTAAGAAAACATAAAACAATACTAACACAAGTAAACGTGCCATCATAAGTATTCAAAAGCATGGGTAAACAGATACTTAATCACGTTAATGAGACTCTTGTCATCCGCCCTCTGGCATCCTCTCCAGTACTGTAAGAACTCATCCTTCTTACACACCTTATGATTCATTACATCATCATTATACAAATATATGCATAGTTCAAAGGGGGACTCACGACTCCGATAGAGCCCATCCACCACAAGGGACCACTTGCTCCTAGAACTAGTTCGAGGGGTTTTACGATCCTCGCAAATGCCACTTTATGAAGGGGTATCGCGGCCCTGGAGACGGTTTGAGGGCACGTTTTTACGCCAAAAAAAACGCATTTGCAAAAAAGAAAGACGGAGAGGTTATCGCCTTGGCTCCCACACAACAATTTGACACTATGCATCCCATGACGAAATAAAGGCTTTATATAAATATAATATGAGCACTATATAAAGCGGGTCAGAGAGGAGTGCCCAACCATAACTAACCGGTAAATCAAACTGAAACTAAGGGGGTCTAAAAAGATTTCCCCAAGCACGCGAAGGAGTCAAGTTTAGGTTGTAAAGCTGTCCCGCGAGAGCATTACAGCCATGGATCACACCCAAAGATGCAGTGTGCAACATAGACGCAAACTCTCGCACGGGGACCGGGTTGCAACTTTTGAATTGATTAACCCGAGTACAAATATAGGTAAGAGCATACCTCACAAAGTGGTACCTCCTGGAATAAATAATATAAATAATTACATAGAAAAAACTGTAAAGAAAACAAGAATACAAGGTTTTAATAGAAAATGACAAGATATGCAAATGAATATAAAGCTCAACAGAGTGAGCCAGCAACAACGTTCCAATATCTTTGTCCTGAAAGTAACAAGTAGGGGGGTCGATTGACAAATCTTTCATCCTACTCCACGGCCACGTAATCACACCCGAGAAAAGAGTAGCTAATAATAATCTCATCTTTTTTCATATGATGTCCATATGAGTAGCTAACATTGTATCTCCCAAAAGCGTGAATAACATAGACGTATATGGAGCCAAAAACAATATCATCAATAATCATCAACGACGACCGATAAGTAACCACGAAGTGTGCATAGAGCGGCACCCTACCTTCATGAAAAATGTGCAATGTGTGTGAAACATTGACAACGATGATTAAATAATGACATAAAATGTAAGGTACAAACATAGCGAGAAACAAATGTGAGTCGTCTTGATTAAATAATCACATAAAGTTTCTTACCCCATAAATATGAATATATATCGAATCAGAGAGGTAGGAAATAAAGGACAGATGAAGTAACTATACAATAAATCACAAAATGTTCATCTCGTTGAGGCGTTGAATGCACGCCTCATTTGCAAGCTGGTCCGCCACATAATTTCCCTCTCTGAATGAATGAATAACCTGGCTCCTCAATTGAACTAACCAAATGTGAATGTCCTCCAAATAGTAAATGATGCTCCACGGTCCACCTGTCGAAGGATGAATAATTTGAATATTGGCCAAAGCATCTGTTTCAATATCAATATCATGTAAACCCAAATCACGACAATAGGAGAGGCCTTGGTGAACAACAATAATCTCTGCCTCGACATTGGGTCCAAATAAATATGATAAGACTAAAGGCAATTGCGAAGATGATCCCTAGGACAACCTCCCCCGCTTGATAAGCTTGGAATGCCTTTAGAGCTACCATCCGTGTTGAGTTCCTCAACCGGTCTTTGCCAACAGACTATGATATGCAATTTTGAAATCGGGTGAGAAAGGCAAATAACTCAATCAATGGCCACATGCCGATTTTGTTTCCAATACTTCGCATCACGAAGAGAAAGAGCAAACAAATTACAACGAACATGGCGAACAACTTTTGAAATAATCTTCACATAATTCATACGAATCCCACGATGCCTTGTATCATTTCTTGCTGTCAAAATAAACCACAATACAAGAATAAGAATAATAACATGAATATGTCCAGGTATTGTGTTCCTCCTCGCCCCAATCCAAAATATAATTGTTAACAGGTTTGTTATTTTAACCGAATTAACGAAATTATTAGGGTTGGAACGCCATGTCCGAAGGTTCAAAAGCTTGATTATGACGAAAACATCCCTCTTTTTATTCACTGAATCTTGTTTTGACTCTAACTTGCTTGTATGTGTTTCTGTGTGTTTTTTCTGAGCATGTCCTCAATTGACAAGGAGGATACCCCTTTTATAGAGGTATTTTGGGAACAGATGTCGATGTGCATGTTGTTTTAATAAAGTACAGGTGTCGAAATGTACATGGGAAGATAACATATATCTTATCTTTAAGGCTTTTATCTACTAGGCGCTGACTGGGACAAATTTTTATCCCTTCCGATGGCTTGCAGGTGACTCCGATAAGCTGATTCTTGGGTCATTTTCTCCGATGGGCTAGATTCTTTGGGAGAGCTTTATATATGAGGTTGGGTATTCGTCTGATGCCATTATAGTCCCGATGGGGATCTATTCTTGTGTTTTAGTCTTCGTGATGTATACTCCGATAGATGGTCTACTCCGATATGGCATTGTTTTTGTGTTTTATCCTTCATAAGGTATGCTCCGATAGATAGTCGGCTTCAATAGGGCGTTGTCCTTGTGTTTTGTTCCTCATGAGATATGCTCCGATGGTTTTCCTGACCTTAATAGGGCTCTAATCTTGTGTTTTATCAATCGTTGTATATGTTCTGATGTCTTGTTGCCTTCGGTTTGTTCAAATAGGAGATGTTCTCGTAATTTTGGGGGACTCAGGGTCCTCGTTTTGGTTCCTCTTGACGCTTTCGATGGATATCGGAGTCTCGCGGGTCCATCGAGATTTTATTCTTTTTTTCGATCACGCGTGGATATCTTATTTTTATTCATCGTGACTTTCCAAGGGACGCTTAGGTGCCTCTTCGCATGTGTCATTTTTTTACCACTCGGTGGGCCCTCCTGATACTTCGTGGCATCGGGAGTGATGTGATGATAGTACCGTCCTTAAGTTAATCCTTGTTTTTTAGGGTTAGCTCTTCGGTTAATTCCCATATTTATTTTTTAGGGTTAACACTAGCCCCCCTAAATTTCGATCGCCATCGTAGAGGCGAAAGAAATTTTATTACTTCAATTTTTTGCCTTCGGTGAGGTGAGGAGATTTTCTTTTTTTTCTTATTTTTTACGATAGCAGCGTAACGGATTTCATCCGACCATTGGTAACGGTTCGCTTCCCCAATGACTAGTTAGGGTGTAACGTGTCCGGGACACGTGTCAATTTCAGGGGGTTACGCAGGGGTTATTACTCCGAAAGATCTCCACTTCGTTGGCTATAAATATGGCCAACGTCTCCCTTTTTTTTCATTCTCAATCTCAATCTAAATTTTTTAATTCTCTCTTCTCTTTCTCTGATATCACGAGTTTTTCTCAAGAATTTTGTAAACAGTTTTTCAATTTCTCTTCGTGAAGAATGGCTTCTTCTGCTAGTGATCTTACCACGGCTGCTTCGGGCTCGGGGGCCGTAGCCTTTACTTCCGTCGCCGATTCACCGGCGGTCACCAGTGGCGTTACGATGAGTGGACCTGGTGCATCCACTCGAAAGAAGAAGGGGAGTACTTCCATTGTGGCGGAGGAGGGTGGTGTTGCCTCGTCTAAAAGGGCTAGGGCTTCGAAAGCCAAAATGCCCGATACTCGCAATCTCCAGAAGGCCGAGGAGACTGTGAGCACTGCTACTCGGACATAGGTATCATCCCTATTCACCGATTTGGGGGCATACCAGAAAAACATGACCTTCAAGATTCCAACGAAGAAGGAGAGGGATAACAAGCCTCCGACGGGCTATCGCACGATGTACTATGTGCAGATGAGGTATGGTTGGCGGTCATTCATGCCTTTCTTCTTTTGCGAGGTGTTTAAGGCGTGTAATGTTTGCCCGAGTCAAGTGACTCCGAATGGGTTCGCAGTTTTATGCATCTTTGTGTTCTAGTGTCAATTGAAGGGGTTGAGTTGTACCGTGGACCGATTCTTATCCATGTTTGACATTGTGATTTCTCCTGGTGGGCTCCCTTTATACCATTTTCGTCATCGGGATTCTGTCAAGAACTCAACGAAGAAGATTTTGAAGGGGACGCTCACCTCCCACAGTACATGGAAGGACAAGTACTTATTCGTGAAGCCTGTGGATGGTGAGTGGGATATGCCTTTTGATTGGAGGGAGGCTAAGGCTCCAGTGTATCCTCTGGACTCTGAGATGAGTTTCTCTCAGATTATTTCGACCAAGGCTTTGATGGAGTCGGAGGACTTTGGCAATATGTATGAGAGGTCGGAGCTTCATTATTTGGTGTTTACTGATGCAGCCATTCGGGAGCCTTTGTCCCTGTCTTCTGAGGAGTTGGCCTCCTTTGGTAAGTAATTCTAACTTAGTCTCTTTATTGTTTCGAGTAAATTTACATTTTTAAGATTTTTAAGACTTTTTTTGTAATGCATGGGAGATTCTGGCGAAGTATTTTTCGCGTAAGGGTCCTTCGGACCTATCTATAACAGCACAGTCATCGGAGCAGAATATTCCAGTCTTGAGTGGTCGGAAGAATTCTAGGTCTCAGCGGCTCGCTCATCTAGCGGTACTTCTGCCGCTCCCAAATGTTGCCATAATTTTACCAAGATCAACCCCCGGTGGTCTACAACACGAGATCTCTACTGAATATTAGAATCAGAATGGTGTGCAGAATCATCAAAGGTATCCTTGAAAATATCAGTCTTCGGAGCATTAGTATCAAAACAAGTATCAACAATGGTAGACAAAACAGCCATAGATGTTTATTTAATATTCTTTAATGAAAAAATAATATCATCATTAACCACATTCTTCCCAACGTCAACAACATTCACAACAGTCGAAGTAGTAGTCAAAGTATTAACACCCAAGTTATCAACAAGATTATGTGAATCATCAACATCATTAGACACCAAAACAGCTTTTTCTTTATCAATTAAACTCGTATGCTTTGGATTTGTATTAGACACAATATGAATCACCTCAACACAATCAATCCAATCATTGAATTCATCATTAACAAGAGCATCAAAGGAATTTTCATTACATTGTTTCATGATCTTAACTGGAGAAGACGGGCCAGTGTCAGTCGCATTTGCATCTTTCTTACCACAAACCAAAACCCAAGCTTGTTTTGAACCTTTCAGATTCACTTTTTCAATAGGCACTTCAACAATTTTTCCACCTTTTTATACTTTTTTCTCAATGCCACAATCTTCCACGAGATGGCCAAAACGTTGACATTGTTGACAAAAGTTGGGAAAATCTTCATAATTAACTTTCTACCTAACATAAGTTTTTTTATCGTGCCCCCATTCAATTTCCTCCTGGATCGGCTCCAATAAGTTCAACTCGATACCAACACGAGGATAATCTGGACGAGACAAAGTAACAGTCCTTTCATCTAACCGAAATGGTTTGCCAATATATTGTGCCAAAGATATAAGCACCCGTCGTTCACAATATCTCAAATTCAGATTCGGAAACCCTATCCAAACAAGCACAATGGGCGGTTCTGATTTCGGATTTAAAGAAGGTGTCCATCTAAACACATTAGCCGAAAGCCCTTGAAAAGCTAAGGAGTTTTTCATCCATAGACTCGTGTAATCCTGTTCTTTATCATGTTTAAGCATAATACGGTGAGGACCAGTTGGGCCAGTAGTGTATGTTCCTTTAAGACCGAATTTTTTCGTCATATATAGTCCATGAACAAATATCTCGGTTTAGTAATAGGAAACGATATAATAAGCACCAAATTCAGCCTGTCATCAAATTCTTTAATCTATTTTCTCTCAAATACTATCATCGTTTTTCCTTTGAGATTATGAAACTTTTTAGGAACAAGCAACAGATCATCAACAAGAGACCGATTAAGATCATAATTCTGCTTAGGATTAGCCATTTGAGCAAAAGAAAGACCGTTTAAAGGTTGACGTAATTGCAAAGGTAAAGGATTTGAAGGGGCAGCATTCGAAGTAATAGACCTGTAACGTGCGGTTTCATCAACTTCAACTAACAACACAATAGGAGTAATATTACGACGAGCCACGAAATTCACCAACATCGAAGGAAAAATACCTTTCCCATGCAACGAGGGGGCTTCCATAGGCATTTTCACCATGTTAGAGGTTTTTTTTTGGCAAATCCGACGGTTGCAATTCTTTTGTCCTATCCAAACCCTGCAATTTAGGTTCGTCAAGAAAAGTTGGTGTTGACCCGACCAAGACGACATCCGGCGGTGATCTGGTGGTGTGAGTGGCGGAGCAGCCCTCAATGAAGCCACTTATGGTGTCATTAACCACACGGTCAACCATGGAGGGACAAGGTAGCAACTAGCACACAATGCTTTAAGTAGCGTTTACACTATGTCTCCAATTTTTGGTGAACTAGAGGTCGACATTTGCAGCTTCCGTGATCGAAGTAAAGACAAATTAGCATCCTTCTTATACAAGGCAAGTTCTATCTCCTTAGCACGGCAACCCTAGTATCCAAACAAAAAATGCCCGACAAAGTGATGACGAAAGGTCGAATAATGCTTTGCAGACCCTTTATACTTGTCCAACGTCCCAGGGGCATTCTCTTTCACCACCTCGTACGTATGCTTGTCATGCATACGAGTCAGTTCGGCTTCCCAATCGGCAAAGTTCTGATGCAGTTGAGCCATTTCTTCTACCGCTCTCTCTATAACCACCTCAGCATTGAAATGGGCCTTTTCAAAGCCTGTTGTAGATGAATTTCCTCCACCACCTGCTTATTTGCACCTCGACAAGCTCATTATTGGCTCGATGCAGCTGTCGGCCCTGCACCAAAGCCTCCTCCCACCCCAATTTGGCAGCATCCAAAGCCAGCTCCAACTCCCTCAACTCACGTCTACGAGCCTCCGCTGCTTGGCTTGTCTCTTCTCGGGGCTCTTCTAGTGCAGCATACTTTTGCATATGACAATCCCAATGCTCCAAGTTGGTACCCTGATAACAAGCCTCCCCCACCTCCAATACGCGCCCTTTACTCCATCTTTTCTATCCCGTCCAGAGCTCGGTCGTACAAGCTCCACACTTCCCCCATCAAAGTGAACTCTTACAAAAGAAAGTATGGAAAATAATGAAACAATGGACTCCTATCTCCTCGTAAGTCATCAAAGACAAAAGAAAAAGACAACCAACTTTCTAAACAAGCTTACCTCATCGAAGGTCTGACGCGAACGACGGTGCAACCCCGCTACTGCAAATGATTCTGCCAAAGAAAGGGGAGCAACCGCCCATCCTGACTCCGCAACCTTTCCAGCCTCGGTTGGCATCCGATTAACCTCCCATTGTGCTAGAGGTCTAGCCCCACTGCCGACTTATCGCTACTCAACATTATCGGGCTTGACACTAGACCCTGCATCATCTCGGCTCCTTCCACGGGTTCCGTCATTCCCCTTGTCTCAGGTGAAGAAAGTGAAGAAGAAACAAACGGGGAAACCTTGGTGATATTGGCAAAGACGTAGACGAAGTCTCTATCCGAAATAGATCCCCGAGTCGAGACAACATTGAAGTGTCTTCTGATAGAGCGGGAACCGCTTCTCCACCTCAGCCTTTGATAAGGGCGCAGCCACCTCCATCACCAAATCGGTGCCCAAACTTGGAGGAACACTCTCATCTGCCCTCTTTATGGATCCCTCACTTATCGGTCCTCCCTTACCCTCTTCCTCTTCTTTCCTCCCTTCTTTATTGTCTCTTCTTCTTCTCACTCAGACCCACACCCCCAGCCTCCGCAGTGACCCCTTGTTCCCCTGATCGCTCACACTCTCCCCTCGAAGCCGCTCCACCCTCATCCTCATCAATATCCTTATACATCGACCCCTTTATCGCTTCCTTGCTCCAACAACTCCATTTCAATACGAGCACATGAACCCAAAACACACGAGCCAAACCACAGAGCCTAAGTATGAGCACCCGGACAAAAAAAAATAAAGAGGAAAAGAAAAATAAATGAAGAAAACTCTCGTAAACAATTAAAAATTATGTTAGAGTCCACTTTCAGAAGCCTTCAAGGACTGGCGCTCACCAGAGATAGACTTTGCTCTTATAAAAGAAGTTGAACATGTTCGAATCCAAGAACTTTGAGGCATCATACATAGTACTAAAATACCCTCGGCATGCATTTCCTGCGCCACCCCATCCAAATGTTTGGAGTCTTGAGCCAAGGGCCTTAGCTGCCATACGTAGGGAATCCTCCCACGCCCCTCCCAAGGGACGAATAAAGAAATAACGGGTTTTTCAATTCCCAAACGATGACAAAGTGTTGCATAGGAACCAAAACTGAGCCTTCCGGGGAGTAAAGTAGTAAAAGGGAGCACCCAAAGGCAAAAGGCTCACCCCGCACACCACCAAGAAACGCTCTACCGAACACACAACCCCATTTATTCACTGCATATATATGTGGATGATATCATCTTAACATGCAATGATCTCAATGCAATCCAGAGGATAAAGCAACATTTACATGACAAGTTTACCATCAATGACTTGAGTGACTTCAAGTACATTTTGAACACTGAGATTGGCTACCTTGGTTGCAAACCTACTTCCACCCCTATGGAGCACAATGAACAAAACACCCCTTCTAATTCACCTCTTTTGTCTGATCCATTTGTTTACAGACGCTTGGTGGGAAAGCCCCTCTATCTAACCATTATAAGATCTGATATTCCCATTCAATCACTAACTTAGCATATGTCACAACCAACAGAACATAAACTCTCAGTAGCACACAGAGTGCTTACATATCTAAAAGATAGCCTTGGCCAAGGCATTCTTTATCCTTGCAATTTAGAACCTCACATCAAGGCTTTTTTCAGACAGTGATTGAGCTTGTTGCAAGGAAACCCGTAGAAGCATAACTGGATAGGTTATCGACCTTGGTGACCGCTGATCTCATAGAAGTCCAAAAAGCACCAATTTGTGAGCCGCTCTTCAACATAGGATGAATATAAAGCACTAGCAAATACAACATGTGAGATTGTTTGGCTTGTTCAACTGCTCACAGACTTGTCAATCATTCCTTCTAAGATTCCTCTACTTTATACTTAAAACAAGAGTGAACGATACATAACCATCAATCCAGTGCACCATGTGAGAACAAAGTACATCCAAATCGATTTCTTTTTTATTAGATAAAAAGTTTAGCAACATGTCTTGAAGGTTCTTCATATCTCGAATGAACGCCAGATTGCTGAGATACTCACCAAATCCTTGTCAATCTAGTCATTCAACTCAATGGAAATTCAAAATGGGCTTGGATAATATCCACACCCTTGTTGTTTGGGGGGGGGGGGGGGAGGGGGGTTAATCATATTAATTCACGTATCTCTTATTTTAGTAACTAGTTAAATATCTGATAATTAGTTGACTAACAATTTCTGTTTATAGTATAATTTGGTACTTAATATTTAATTAAGTACTTAAGCCACTAACGACATTATTATCTATTAATATAAGCCAAGACATTTTGTGACACCATCGGACAAAAATAATATTTTTACTTTTTAAAAAAGAAGGGATTTTTGTCTCACAAAATGGCGGTTGTTGGACCAATTGGACCAAAACTTCCCACTCCCCCACTTTTTAAATTTCTTAGAAAATCTTAAAGCAAACAAAAACACATAACGTAAATTTGAAATTTAAATAAACAGATAAGCTTTTAGCCAAAAAAAAAAAAAAAAAAAAAGAACAACGAATAAGATATAATTATTAAAAGTATTAGGATAATAATTTTTGAAATCCCACTCATCCGTTCCCCTAAATTACGTGCATGAAGAGGTTATTTTTCACCCATCTTATCCCTTCAACTACTTCATCTTTTATCTCCTATTTGAAAATACCCTCCTAATATTTTATCCCTTGCATAATCTTCTCCATTTCTCCCCTTCTTCTCATTTTTAAGTTGAATCCACCCTGTAAGTATTTGCTAATTCATGTACGTAGTATTCTTAAATTGATAATCAAGTTGAGTGTGATAAAAAAAACTTGGTTTTATTGTCAGTACGTAGTATTGATTTTTAATGTGATTTTTATTTCACTCAAATTGATTTTATTTTCCTTTTGTTTTTCTCTTTTTTCCAGGTTTTGTTTCATATAAGATTCTTAATTTATTTCACTACAAGAAAACTGCACAATTGGAACCATTAATTAGGTTCCAATTGCCCCTTTTTTGGTTCCCGTAGACCATATGGGAACCACTTATGGGCACCAAAGGCTCTGTCTCCGTTACCCCCGTGGCGATTGCCTTGGGAACGAATTAAATGGTTCCCATTGCTAATAGGAACGAACGTGTTTGGTTTCCATTTGGTTCCCATTGCTTTGACATGAGATACACATTATTCTGCCAACGGGAACGAAATCTTCGTTCCTATTGCTTAATTCAAAATTAAAAAAAAATGGTGGAAATTTAGAATTTTGTTAAAAAAATAGGGGGGAAATTTGAATTGTTTTCAAAACAGTATAATTTTCGAATTTTTCATATTGGCACCATTTTGATTTTGAAAATTTTCAAAGATTTCATTTTTGATTATTGTTGTTGTTGTATAATCTGAAATTATCATTTTCATGGTAATATGCTTAATTTCGTTTTATGTTATAACATTGTTGTATAATATTTAAATTATTGTATTTTTTGAATATCACTTATATTGTAATAGGTAAAATGTGTAATATTATAAATTAAACAATACCACTATACAACACAAATTTGTAGTTAAGAAAATTTAGGATACAACTATACAACACAAATTTTAATAAAAAATAACAAAATAAATGGATTTAAACAACATAATTAAAATTAATTATTTTTTTTCTTCTTCTTCTTCTTCTTCTTCTTCTTCTTCTTCTTCTTCTTCTTCTTCTTCTTCTTCTTCTTCTTCTTCTTCTTCTTCTTCTTCTTCTTCTTCTTCTTCTTCTTCTTCTTCTTCTTCTTCTTCTTCTTAATAGATCCCAATAGAGAACTCAACTAAACTATTCCAAATCAGAACTCAACGAAGAATCCGAACCTCGCTAGTCCTCGTCACGACACCGCTCACCGATACCAGTTTCCCGATCTCTGCCGTCGCGCCAGCTACCTCAATTTCTTCACCAGCGGCGGATTATAAAACGCCGCGTTCACGGCGGGCGGGTGGGCGGGGTGGTCGGCCGGAGAGAGTGGTCAGTGGGCTGCAACCTGAAAAAGCAAAAAAAAAAAACAGAGGTAACCTGTGAGGGGTGAGAGAGCGAGAGACAGAGAGAAATAGAGGGAGAGAGAGAGAGAGAGAGTGTGTGCGTGAACGACTTACCGTGAAGAGGTGGTCTCCGGTGGAGAGCTGGTCGGCGGTGAGGCTGAAAAAGAAAAAAAAAAGTGAGTCGATGGCGATTTATATGCCTGCGACGGTGAGAGAGAGAGAGGGAAAGAGAAAGAGAGAGTCATACTTACCGTGGAGCGATGGTCGCCGGTGTAGCGTTGGCGGTCGGAGCGATGGTGAGGAGAGGTGGTGAGGCGGCGGCGGTGGCGGCACAGTGTGGGTGAGAAGGGTTTTGTGTGTGAATTTTTTGTGTTAAGTGTGTGAAAGGCAAGGTCACAAGGCATACTTATAAAACCCAGACTTATAAAAATTAGAACCCAGACTTATAAAAATAAAATTACATTTTTGACCACAAATATATTTTTAACGTGTTTCGCTTCTCCATTTGTCGATAAAATTTGAATTTATATGCCTCATTAGTGTTGTGAAAATAGTTGTTCAAGAAAAAATTGAATTTGAAGTTGTTTTGCATCTTTTATATAATTGTGCTTTCTTCCCCAAATTGTTTTATAAACATTTTCCGACATTCCGTTTTGTACGAAATTTGGAGGAACACTCCTATTTTACATATGTTAGTGTATGGTTAAAAAACATTAGTGATTAAAGGTGTTTCACAACCTTTATGTATGAAAATACAAGTTAGAACTATGTTGTATAGGTTTTAAGGATAGGGTTTAGGGTTTATAGGGTTTAGGGTTTAGGGGTTGAAGAGAGGTATAGTATTTTATATTATAATGTTTGTTTATTGTATTTCGTTACTTCGTTTTGGACGAGATTTGGAATGACAAGCTTAATTAGTGTTTTTAAAGGATTGGAAAAAGAAAAAACTTAATTCGGATATTTCTTTAAGTTTTCTATAATTACATAAACCCCCCGTTTATTTGTTTATCGTATTTCGTTACTTCTTTTCGGACGAGATTTGGAATGGCACGCTTAATTAGTGTTTTTAAAGGATTGGTAAAAGAAAAAAAACTTAATTTGGATATTTTTTTAACTTTTCTATAATTACATAAACCACCCGTATATTTGTTTATCGTATTTCGTTACTTCTTTTCGGACGGAATTTGGAATGACACGCTTACTTAATGTTTTTAAAGGATTGGTAAAAGAAAAAACTTAATTCGGATATTTCTTTAACTATTCTATAATTACATAAACCCCTCGTTTATTTGTTTATCGTATTTCGTTAGTTCGTTTTGGACGAGATTTGGAATGACATGCATAATTAGTGTTTTCAAATGATTGGTAAAAAAAAACTTAATTCGGATATTTCTTTAACTTTTCTATAATTACATATTTCTCCCGTTTATTTGTTTATCGTATTTCGTTACTCTGTTTTGGACGAGATTTGGAATGACACGCGTAATTAGAGTTTTCAAAGGATTGGTAAAAGAAAGAACTTAATTCAGATATTTCTTTCACTTTTTTATAATTACATAAACCCCTCGTTTATGTGTTTATCGTATTTCGTTACTCTGTTTTGGACGAGATTTGGAATGTCACACTTAATTAGTGTTTTCAAATGATTGGTAAAAGAAAGAACTTAATTCGGATATTTCTTTAACTTTTCTATAATTACATATTTCTCCCGTTTATTTGTTTATCGTATTTCGTTACTCTGTTTTGGACGAGATTTGGAATGACACGCGTAATTAGAGTTTTCAAAGGATTGGTAAAAGAAAGAACTTAATTCGGATATTTCTTTCACTTTTTTATAATTACATAAACCCCTCGTTTATGTGTTTATCGTATTTCGTTACTCTGTTTTGGACGAGATTAGGAATGTCACACTTAATTAGTGTTTTCAAATGATTGGTAAAAGAAAGAACTTAATTCGGATATTTCTTTAACTTTTCTATAATTACATATTTCTCCCGTTTATTTGTTTATCGTATTTCGTTACTCTGTTTTGGACGAGATTTGGAATGACACGCTTAATTAGTGTTTTTAAAGGATTGATAAAAGAAAAAACTTAATTTGGATATTTCTTTCACTTTTCTATAATTACATAAACCACCTGTTTATTTGTTTATCGTATTTCGTTACTTCGTTTTGGACGAGATTTAGAATGACACCCTTAATTAGCGTTTTTAAAGGATTGGTAAGAGAAAAAACTTAATTCTGATATTTCTTTAACTTTTCTATAATTACATAAACCACCCGTTTATTTGTTTATCGTATTTCGTTACTTCATTTTGGACGAGATTTGGAATGACACGCTTAATTAGTGTTCTTAAAGGATTGGTAAAAGAAAAAACTTAATTTGGATATTTCTTTAACTTTTCTATAATACAATAAACCACCTGTTTCTTTGTTTATCGTATTTCGTTACTTCATTTTGGACGAGATTTGGAATGACATGCTTAATTAGTGTTCTTAAAGGATTGGTAAAAGAAAAAACTTAATTTGGATATTTCTTTAACTTTTCTATAATTACATAAACCACCCGTTTCTTTGTTTATCGTATTTCGTTACTTCTTTTCGGATGAGATTTAGACTGACACGCTCAATTAGTGTTTTTAAAGGATTGATAAAAGAAAAAACTTAATTTGGATATTTCTTTCACTTTTCTATAATTACATAAACCACCTGTTTATTTGTTTATCGTATTTCGTTACTTCGTTTTGGACGAGATTTAGAATGACACCCTTAATTAGCGTTTTTAAAGGATTGGTAAGAGAAAAAACTTAATTCGGATATTTCTTTAACTTTTCTATAATTACATAAACCACCCGTTTATTTGTTTATCGTATTTCGTTACTTCATTTTGGACGAGATTTGGAATGACACGCTTAATTAGTGTTCTTAAAGGATTGGTAAAAGAAAAAACTTAATTTAGATATTTCTTTCATTTTTCTATAATTACATAAACCACCCGTTTCTTTGTTTATCGTATTTCGTTACTTCATTTTGGACGAGATTTGGAATGACACGCTTAATTAGTGTTCTTAAAGGATTGGTAAAAGAAAAAACTTAATTTGGATATTTCTTTAACTTTTTTATAATTACATAAACCACCCGTTTCTTTGTTTATCGTATTTCGTTACTTCTTTTCGGATGAGATTTAGAATGACACGCTCAATTAGTGTTTTTAAAGGATTGATAAAAGAAAAAACTTAATTTGGATATTTCTTTCACTTTTCTATAATTACATAAACCACCCGTTTCTTTGTTTATCGTATTTCGTTACTTCATTTTGGACGAGATTTGGAATGACACGCTTAATTAGTGTTCTTAAAGGATTGGTAAAAGAAAAAACTTAATTTGGATACTTCTTTAACTTTTCTATAATTACATAAACCACCCGTTTCTTTGTTTATCGTATTTCGTTACTTCTTTTCGGATGAGATTTAGAATGACACGCTCAATTAGTGTTTTTAAAGGATTGATAAAAGAAAAAACTTAATTTGGATATTTCTTTCACTTTTCTATAATTACATAAACCACCTGTTTATTTGTTTATCGTATTTCGTTACTTCGTTTTGGACGAGATTTAGAATGACACCCTTAATTAGCGTTTTTAAAGGATTGGTAAGAGAAAAAACTTAATTCGGATATTTCTTTAACTTTTCTATAATTACATAAACCACCCGTTTATTTGTTTATCGTATTTCGTTACTTCATTTTGGACGAGATTTGGAATGACACGCTTAATTAGTGTTCTTAAAGGATTGGTAAAAGAAAAAACTTAATTTGGATATTTCTTTAACTTTTCTATAATTACATAAACCACCCGTTTCTTTGTTTATCATATTTCGTTACTTCGTTCTGGACGAGATTTGGAATGACACGCTTAATTTGTGTTTTCAAATGATTGGTAAAAGAAAAAACTTAATTCGGATATTTCTTTAACTTTTCTATAATTACGTAAACCCCCCGTTTATTTATTTATCGTATTTCGTTACTTCGTTTTGCACTAGAAGAGTTATGACACGCTTAATTTGTGTTTTCAAATGATTGGTAAAAGAAAAAACTTAATTCGGATATTTCTTTAACTTTTCTATAATTACATAAATCCCCGGTTTATTTGTTTATCGTATTTCGTTATTTCGTTTTGCACGATATTTGGAATGACACGCTTAATTAGTGTTTTCAAATGATTGGTAAAAGAAAAAACTTAATTTGGATATTTCTTTAAGTTTTCTATAATTATATATTCTTCCCGTTTATTTATTTATCGTATTTCGTTAAACATTACGTATTTTAAATAAGTGATTGATTTGTGAAATAAAATATACAAAAGTTTCAATTGTAGTAATTACCCTTTACAAGATAAAAAAAACATAAGGTATTTATTAAATATGAGCCCAACTAAAAGAGATTAAATCATAATACTACCAATTAACAATCATTATTTATCCAAACAGTATAAAATAAACCACCACCACAAAGTTGTTCCAAAAGTTATTATTTTTTTGTTTTTTTTTAATCAATGGGAACCACATTTTGGTTCCCATTGCGATGAGGTGTCACTAACGGGCACAACACTCAATGGGAACCAAATACTAGTCCCCTTTAATATGTGCATATAGTGCTTTAATGTATAATATGGATAACAGGCAATGGGAACGGAAATGTCGTTCCAATTAGGTAGGAACGGATTTTGGTGCCCATATTTGCGTCCCCTATGCGGATTATTCTTGTAGTGTTTGTTTATATTTATCTCCATTGTTATCTCCATTGTATTATTTTTTGTGTTTAATTCACGTCACTTTAAGATCTTTATATTACTAACAGAATTTTCTTATATTGACATGAATTTGATTGTGGTTATCAGTTTATGATATTGATGAGTCAAAGATCTGGTTTCATCAAACTTTTACTAGGATCTTTTGGATGAATTTTACGTATTTTTTTATGGACTCAATCATTTACATTGTTTTGAATTCATAGTTCATTAATCTTATTGATTTACAATTTGTTCTTTTTTTTACTACATGATCTGTTTTTCATTGAAGTAATATTATCATTTTCAGATAGATACCATAATTTTTGACATCCCTTTTATTAATAAAAAAATATTGATCTTATCTTTTTACTTTAATTTTTCTTGATTTTAGAATAGTTATGTGTACCTTGAAAAAAATATTATTTTTGGATTAAGTACCTTATCTTCAACTTCACTATGAGAATTTTTGATATAACATGCATTATTGCAAAAAAAAAAAAAACTAATAAAAAATTTATTACTTTGTTTTGATTTCAGAATATTTTCTTTATTTTTATCATTTCAATGCATTAGTACCTTTTTTTAAATCACTTATATTAGTGCAGAAGTTTAATCTTATATTTTACTTTGTTTTGATATTTGACTTTGTTCCTTATAAAATCTTATCCGTATTAATTCTTTTTTTTATATATTTGTAATTAAGGGACAAATATCACATACATTAACTAAACAATTTATAGTTTTATTAAAAAGTTCATTATTGTCGCATACATATTGTAATAAATACGTTAAAATTAATATATTATTTACGATAAAGATAAATTTGCACGCAATCCCTGCGTGCACCCAGTTACTAGGCAACGCATATATAACAAAAAGGCTAGACTACCGGAAAACAAAGGTTATATTCTACTAATTTCTCAAATCACCAAATACTTTGCATATCGAGAACTTAATTATAACCATCTTTATGTTAATTAACGTCACTATATTGCATACTTGGCAGGAAAAAACATTAGATGCATCATGATGTAGTACAACAAAGAAGTTAAAATTTATTATTATTTTTTAGAGCGAAATATTAAAAATGTCCGCTAACTTTAAAATATTAAAATGCCCGCTTTTTTCGGGCCTTGCCAAAATGTCCCATATGTTTAAAAAAAAACTTTCAAAAACGCTCGTGACCCTTATTCGGGCTAAAACTGCCTACGTGACGATACAGTGGCTGCCATGTCAATAAACTGCTCTGTCACGTCATATTTTCAGTTTAAAAATGTTTCTTAAACAAACCCTTCTAATTTTAAATATTGTATTTGCACCCCAAAATAAATTGCACTTTGCACTCCAATATATATATAAATAATAATAATAATAATAATAATAATAGTAATAAACAAATGTATATATATGTTAATAATAATAAAGATATAAACATATATATAACTATTTTGTAAAAATAATAAATATATATAATATTAATAAACATATATAAATAATAATAATAATAAAGATATATATATATATAACTATTTGTATGAATACTAAACATATAAATAATAATAATAATAATAATAATAATAATAATAAACATATATATATATAGTTCATCCCCTTCCCGTACCCCACCCACCCCCCGTGGCGGTACAGTGGCTGGCCACGTCAATAAACTGCCTCGCCACATCATATTTTCAGTTTAAAAATATTTTTTAAACAAACCCTTTTAATTTTAAATATTGCAAAAAAATAGGCACATTGGTCAATTAATCATTCAGGTGGTCACACCGTCAGACAATCAGACAATCAATCAAGATAGAATACAGTTTCAACCTCAAGTAAACAATACCCGTCCTTATAACTCCGTTCGATAAGTCCTTATTAGCCCCCATTCAAGCAGCTACCTCGAAATCGTTCTACACATGTCACATACATATTCCCCCATTCAAGCAGCTACCTCGAAATCGTTCTACATATGTCACATACATATTGTAATAAATACGCGTTAAAACTAATATATTATTTACGATAAAGAGAAGTTTGACCGCGTGCACTCAGTTGCTAGTGACTTGTATAAATAAATGGTCATAGCTCTGTTACATTCATTCGTTTTATTTATCAAATTCCACAGGCTAACACTACAACAAATTGGGTCTTTTTCGTCGGATCCGGCATTTTGGGCCGGCGGTAAAGGCCCAAGTTTTTTCGCCGGGCTAAATCCCGAAGGTAATGGGCTTTACCGTCGGATTTGGGCCGACGGAAAAAGTAGGCCTATATTACCGTCGGCTCAAACCCGACGGTAAAGCCCATTACCGTCGGGTTTGGGTCGACGGTAATGGGCCTTTTAAAAGAAAAAAAACAAAAAAAATAATTAAATTTCATGTCGGCAACATTTTTTAATTTGAAAAATAAAAAATTAAATAAGTTTCATGTCGGCCAGTTTTTTTGATTAAAAAAAAAATTATAATCTGGTCAACAGTACTGTTGACCGGGTGAAAACAAAAATTCAAAAAATCAAAAAAACTCTATAAATAACGAGCTTCTCTTCTCATTTTCAGTATCCAAATCTTCGACTCTCACTCTCGATAACAATCCTCTCCTCTCTCCCATATTCGATAAGTTTTTTTTTCCGTCGACAAAATTCGTTTATTTCTGTTATGAATAACGAAAATAATCGTAACGTTACCGACAAAGGTAAAGAAAAACTCGTCAAATCCATATCCAAAACACCTCAAAAATATATTTCGAATACAAACTTGTTCAAAAGCATTAAGGCCCTCGGTACAACTATTATGGGCCATAAAGCTCATCAAGATGTAGCAACCTCAGATCCTAACGAGGTTATGCAGCCGATAGAGCATACTATGCAACCAACAAGGGAGACTCTGGTTGTCCATGCTGCACAGCAACAGGGGCCTACCCGTAATCGGCCCCCTTTGCTGACGGAACTACCACAGGGGCCCACTACAACCCAAAATCGGGCCCCGCCTTCAGGCCGAGTTCGTGACCAAGTCTCGGTCCCGCCGCCTACAGCTCCGACATTTCCGCTCGCCCTGATGAACGAAGTTCCAGATGATAACGACGGGGGAGGTTCGTCGTCGCAAGGCTCCCCGGTTTCTGGTGGCTCAGTAAGTGGTTCTACTACGCCGGTTGCTGTTAGGGGACGTGGAAAGGGCCGAGCTGCGAATGATGACGAGTCTAAGAGGCCCCTAATTGGCGTTACTGAAGACTATGTTCTCGATCCATCTTTATCCTACGGTAAAAGATATCATACTAGTGCAGGAGAGATTGCTCGTACAATCGGCTTCATAATAAGGCATCATGTGGAAGAAGCAGCTATCTATTACTCCGATTTATCCAACGATCAGAAACAAAAAATTCTGAACCATTTTGGGGTAACATTTTTTAGCTTATGTTAATATTTTTGTATATTATTGTTTTTCCCCTTACACTTATATGTTATTATAATTTGAAGAGGGTATTCCAATACGCGGATGAATTAAAGCCTATGGTTCGTGAGGCATTCGATCGTGTGGCACAATGCATCTATAGAAACTTCATCTATGATGTAAAAAAGACGTACAAGCAACGTGACAAGAAGCCATCCTGGTACAAGAAGTCTTGGCTACCCCGAGGTAAAGAACAATTTTTCGTTAATCACTCACAACAGGATAGGACGATAGAACTCTCGAAAAAGGCAAAAGAAAATCGAGAGGCCCTGAAAACAAATAGTGCAGACGGCAAGGGTTCGTTAGCCACACACCACGGTGGATCTGTCAGCACACAACAAAGGAGCCTACAGACGGTACGATACGTTACGATTTGCTTTCGTTATGAATATACTTTATTATGTTACCTTTATCATTAATTAATATTGCTTTGAAACAAATGTTGTTATAGCTTGAAAGCGAGACCCCCTTCCGCTATGACCTACAGTGGGTGGTCGACCACACAGTGAGGACTCCCGATGAAAAAATAATCAGATGGAACCCACCGAGCGCACAAGCATATCATGTAAGTTATTACAACGTTGTATATTATTTTTGGGAAATATGTATATTGTTTATTTATTTACTTTAAAAACTGTAGATACGTTACATGCAAGGACTCTATCAAATTTTATTTATTAGAATAAATATTTTAAAAAAAATCGCTCGAAAATGTGCATGTTATTATTTAAATCGATTTCTTTTTAATAAAATCGCCAAATAAACATAAAAATTTTATTTAAAATTGTTTTCTTTAAAAAAAATTATAAAATAATTATTTAAAATCGATTTCTTGTAAAAAAATATCCAAAAAATCATAAATCATTTATTTTAAAACAATTTATTTTAAATCAATTGTTTTAAATCGTTTTTCTTTTAAATCGTTTTTTTAAAATATTTTTAAACCCTTTACCGTTGGCCTAAAGCCGTCCGAAAAATTATTTTTCAACGGCTATAAGCCGACGGTAAAGGGTTTAATCAATTTTCCTTCGACTTAAGTCCGACGAAAAAGAGAAACCTTTTTCGTCGGACTTAAGTCGACGAAAAAACCCTTTACCGTAAGGTCGACGGTAAAGAGAAGCTAATTCCGTCGGCTTAAAGCCCTCGGAAAATGTATATTTTCCGACGGCTTTAAGCCGACGGAAAAGCTCTTTGCCGTCGGTAAAAATCCGACAGAAAAAAGCTTTAGTGACGAGCTTTTTTTCGTCGAGTTTTACCGTCGGCAAATGCCCCTTTACCGTCGGCTTTTGTGTGCCGACGGTAAAGGGGTAATCTCTTGTAGTGTAACATGATCGAGGGGAATAATTTGATCGTTGACTCGTTCGACATTGTAATCTTTTTTCTTTGCTCAATTCAATTCGATTGCTGTTGTTCTTTTCAATTTGATTTAATGTTGGTTTCATTACATGATTCAATATTTCTTTATAAATACTCAATCCACTACAAGAAAACATAGCAATTGGATCCCTTTTTTATGCATGGAAAATTAAAATTCGATCCAAAATAAGCTGGATCAAATATTTTGGACCCATCCAAAACAATTTCGATCCATAATGGGCCTGAATTAAAAAAATGCGATCCAAAAACATCCCGAATTGAATTAATTCGACCCAGCCCACAAGTCTGGGTCGAATATAAGTGATGCTGGCGTGGCATCACTTATTTTCGACGCAGCCTACATGGCTGCGTCGCAAATATGCCACGCTGGATTATGTTGGGTCGAAATAATTCGACCCATAAGCCAAATGGGTCGAATTATTTCGACCCATTACTAAAAGGGAAAATTAGCTCTTCTTCTCCATTGACAGAATCATTAACTGCTCTAGCTTCCCGCGCCAAAGCTGCCAACGATTCCCGCGCCGCCGTGGACCACCCTCACGCCACCGCCGTGGACCGTCGACCCATTACTAAAAGGGGAAATTACCCTCTTGCTTCTCCATTGATAGACGCGAACAACCAAAGCTTCCCGCGCCGCCGTGGACAGCCCTCACGCCGCCGTGGTCCGTCGATTCTTCTATTTAAAACCGGTAATCAAATCCTCTCATCACAAGGAACACTTTTATATCCTTCAATTCGTTTTTCATCCCCTAATTTTCGTAGCCCTAATTTCGATTTATTTTCGATTTTGTTTTGTTTAAGTTAGTGATTTAATTCCTTTTCTTGAATAACATATGGTGTCGTATATGTTATCGTTGTTATGGTTTTGGTTATGGATTCGTTGTTTTGTCGATGCTTGATTTTGGGACTGTTATTTGTTTGAGTCCTATCTTTACTGTGCTTATGGTACGTTGTGTTCTAGACGAGCTTCAACATTCGACTCATGGTATTTTATAGGTTGTCAGTATAGTAAGTTTTGTGCTAGATTTTGTGTTGCCTCGATGCTTGATTTCGCATTTGTTATAGATGCATAGCACTTTCAGTTTCAATGTTCTTTTGTCCAGCTTGAGAAAAAGGAATGTGAATTAGTTAAGATTGTTGTGTTTCTGAAATAGGTGTGTCGTTATTATTGAAATATATTTTACATATGTTGTGTCATATAAACATATCCAGCCACTCCAGTGGCCAAGTTTTCATTTCCTTATTTCTGTTAGCTTAATTATTCTGCTTAATTGTGACAACTCAGCATAACTTAGTAGATTAGCTGTTATTAGTTTGTTAGAAAACAGTTCTCTGTTCCCGTGTATGCTCCAGTGTATATAACAGAGCTTCAGCTCTTTTTCTAGACGGTAACGGTTTTATATGAAATGGATTTTTCATCTCTCTACAGTTATGCTACATTTTGGTTTGCCTTAAATGATCAATACATGCATGAAACAATATTGCGATCATTTACTCATATTTTGAATTTTTGAAGTCTGGCTTCTCGTTTACTGTCCTACTGTTAGTGCTTCCTCTTGTTAGCTTATGTCTTCTGTCAATATATTGTATAAGAAATGTAATAACCAGCAACATAATTTCAAAACATTTTCTTCTCTATTTTGTTGTTTATCGATTACCTAGATTTAATTATGTTGTTTTATGTTGTATTTTAGTTATTATTTGGCTATGTTCAGAAAAGATGTGCTCAAGATTATACTTTTCCTTTTAATTGATGTCGTTTATTGAAATTTATTAGATGGCAAGTAGAGACGGTGGAGGATCTTCCAGGGGCAATAGGAGAAAGGACAAGGCACCAGCTACCACGAACGATGACGATGGTGGTGTTATGTTTGATATGCCGGATGATGATGAACCGATTGATAGTTACGAGGACGCTTGGGCGTTTGTGGGTGGGGATATAGAGGACTATCCTATTCCAGTCGAGTCACCCCATGGCTCGTCATATCCATCGAGTAGTTCCCATGCGGCGCCATCGTCGACTGGAGCGGGAGCAACATCGACTTCTCATGGATCGACATCGACATCGACACCAGATGTGGCAGGGCCATCATCCCCCCCGCCCCTCGATGATCCTTTGGCAGCATATGATTCTGATGGAGATGTAGCTAGAATATCGCGGGGTCAAAGTTTTGGGGCACGTGTTCCAGAGAATGAGGATGAACGATTGTGGATTAGATTTAATCCTGACACGGGATCGTTGATTGATGGGCCTAGCATTGCTGCATCTATTTCATCCACTGTGAAACAAAAGTTAAAGGGACCGTGGTTTAGGTTCAAGTATTGGCCGAAACTCGAATACGAGGATTGTTGGAAAACCTTTCAGGCAATCTCTTAAATAAAATTTAGTATCAAAGTAGGTTTCGTTTAAATATCTTGTATTCATTTCTTTTCTTTTTTACCTAACCTTTGCCTTTTTTTCAACGTGCAGAAACAATATCAGTGGGATCCGGACCATGAAAATAGAATTAGATCCATTTGGGAACAGCTAGGCAACAAACGCTTTTGCTCGTCGTTGAACAATTTGAAGGCAGTGTTCTTAGAGATTGCCGACAAGCCTGAGGCAGAAAAGAAACGTCGTAAAATATGGATTCCAGATGAATGGCACCAAGACGTTCTTGACTATTGGAATGGTCCAGAGCATCAGAAGAGGGTAAAAAGTGCGACGGAGAATAAGAAAAAGTGTAAAAAGATTACTTGGTATGCAGGGAGGAAGAGTGCCGAGCAGTTGGCTTTGGAATATGTGAGATTTCATTTTATAACTATATCTTTTGTTCTTTTAATTTCTTAGTCTTAAATTTATAATTAGATTGTTTGATTAACTTTTTAATGGTGTTGTCTCGTAGTGCAAAAAGAACAATAAACGGATGAAAGATTTGCCTCTACCGTTTATATTTGGCCTTGGTCGATATAAGTTGGATAAAGATGGCAAGAAAATATGGGTGAACGAAGAGACGGAAGCAGATTATGTAAGTAATATAGTCTTAAAAAGTATATAATTTTTCGATTTTCTTCTTTTAAATTATATTGTGTTATTATGTAACCTTTGATTTTGTTTCTCTATCAGAAGAAATTCTTACACGAGTTACGAGTTCATCGTGGGCCGGACATTTCCAAATGGCCGAGATGGGACATCGAGACATGGCTAAGGGTTTGTGAGATGAAGAAAAATCGGGTTAGGATGTTCTCATCTACACAGGACCTGTCTACAACGATGAATGTTAAGACCCACAAGCACTATAGAGGAGGTTCATCGAGTAGTGCATCGAGTAGTGCCTCAAGTAGTGCCATGTCAGCTCGTGAGAGGGCGCTCCAGGCCGAGATAGCAGCTATTCGGAGGGCACAGGAGGAATCAGAGCGACGCGCACGTGAGGCAGAGCAGCGTCACATTGAGGCAGTGAGACAACATCAGGAGGCGGAGAGACTCAACTACCAAAGGACGCAGTTCTTTATGAGCTCATTTCAGAGTTGGGCGCAAGAAAACAACATGCGGCCGCCGTCTTTTTCTTCCTGGGCTCCACCACAGGTGGTGGCATCGCCTCTACAGTCGCAGCAGTCGCCCAACCCGCATTCATACCCCCAGCCTGCATTACAAGGGACGCAATTTCATCCGGTTCAATCACAACAGCAGTGGACCCCGCCCCAGCAGTGGTCCCAGTTTCCACAGCAGTGGACCCAGCCCCCACCTCAGTTTATACATTCCCCGCCTCAGTTCTCGCAGCCCGCTCCTCCTCTACATGTTACACAGCCTCCTACTCATCCCACGCACCCTCCTCCACAGGTTACACAACACCCTACTCCGGTCAGTACACAGGTTATGCCGTCGCAGAGCTCGTATCCGTTGGCCTCTCCACATCCACCTGCGTATACCACCTCGCCACCTACTCCTGGATACCGACCAGATATGTCGGTTGTGCTCGGGGTTCAGTCTCCCACTTTGCAGACCGGGGAGGTACATAGTCAGACGACAGGAAATGCAGTTGAGCAGCAACAGGCGGGGCAAGAGGATGGCACTATTACTGTCGAAGATTACTTGACTGCTTTGGGTGAACTTGGAGCCACAGAGCCGCATGCGTCAGGTGATCAGGGTGATGTTCAGTAGTAGCCCTTATATTATTAATATGCACTTTTAAATTTGGACTGATGCACTATGTTTAGTTGTAGTGATTAGAATTTATGTTAATTTTGAGTTATGCTTGTTTTTGATCAGCGTGAAGTTGGACTTAACTTTTACTTAATTTTGAGTTATGTTTGTTTTGGATTGATGAAAGCAGGACTTGTACTGATCAGAACTTCTGCTGAATTTTGAGTTATGTTTATAAGTTTACTTTGGAGTGTTGAGAACTTATGTTTGTTTTGGATTGATGAAAGCAGGGGTTCTATTGGACTTAACTTCTACTTAATTTTGAGTTATGTTTGTTTTGGATTGATGAAAGCAGGACTTGTTGTACTGATCAGAACTTCTGCTGAATTTTGAGTTATGTTTATAAGTTTACTTTGGAGTGTTGAGAACTTATGTTTGTTTTGGATTGATGAAAGCAGGGGTTCTATTGGACTTAACTTCTACTTAATTTTGAGTTATGTTTATTTTGGATTGATGAAAGCAGGACTTGTTGTACTGATCAGAACTTCTGCTGAATTTTGAGTTATGTTTATAAGTTTACTTTGGAGTGTTGAGAACTTATGTTTATTTTGGACTGATGAAAGCAGGGGTTCTATTGGACTTAACTTCTACTTAATTTTGAGTTATGTTTGTTTTGGATTGATGAAAGCAGGACTTGTTGTACTGATCAGAACTTCTGCTGAATTTTGAGTTGTGTTTATAAGTTTACTTTGGAGTGTTGAGAACTTATGTTTGTTTTGGATTGATGAAAGCAGGGGTTCTATTGGACTTAACTTCTACTTAATTTTGAGTTATGTTTGTTTTGGATTGATGAAAGCAGGACTTGTTGTACTGATCAGAACTTCTGCTGAATTTTGAGTTATGTTTATAAATTTACTTTGGAGTGTTGAGAACTTATGTTTGTTTTGGATTGATGAAAGCAGGGGTTCTAACAATTTAAATATCACCATAAATGTCAATTGTTACAGACAAAACACATCATGAAACAACAAACATAATATTTCATAAACTAATTATAATCAGGATCACTGTCGTCGTCGCCCACGTCCTGCTCATCTTCGTCTTCTCCTTCGTCTGCTTCTTCATTCTCATTATCATCACTACTCACTGCAACAGGTTCATTCTCAGTTGCCACCTCAACAAACTCACCCTCCACGGCTAACTGTGCCAAACTAATAGAAGTTCGATCAATGGCCAAGGCCGAAAGAGGAACATTATCTTCTTGGTATACATTTTCTGGAACTCCTGGAGTAGTACTCTTTTTTTGCATAGAACTCATGTCAACGATATGTCTAGCACGCGTGTGAAAGACAGCCCACCATCCCCTTCTTTGTCTATTCTTTTGGCAAGGATACGGAGTGTAATACACTTGTTGTGCTTGGCTAGCAAGAATAAATGGTTCCGCTTCACCCGAAGGAAGACGTCGCCTAGGATCCAACTCAGTCAAACGATAAATTGGGTGAACTCGCATCCCACGATGGCTGGTGTCGTACCATATGCACTTGAAAAGCACAACCGATAACCCAACAGAGTATGTTAGCTCAAGCACCTCGGTCAACGTCCCATAGAAGTAACTCTCTTCATCCTCCCCACCACTCCATTTAACACGTACTCCGCTGTTCTTCTTCTTCTTCCTTCCCAAACTGTACTCCTCGGTGTGAAATCGTAGACCGTTAATGACGTAGCCATTTTTCCATGAGACCACCGTGATATCTGAACCTGTTGCCAAGGGAAATAGGCATGGATCAACATTGAATCGCCCCGAGTACACCATATCCTTGAACCATTTCACCAAATGTGTGGTACGTCTCTGGTGGATTGCATCACCATCAAGTCCTAAGCACATCTCCTGGTCAAAGACACTAACACACAAGACAACGTGAGCAAACCATATGAATATGAATTGTAAAGTGCATACCAAATTAAAAGTTTCACTAACCTTAACCACTTATCGACCTCAGGGCAATTTAAAAGGATGTACAGTTCGGCAGCCGCGCGCTCTGCTCTTGTTAAGTGACGTTTTTGTGCAGCTTGACCAACTGGTTTGCCTATCTTTTGGAACACGGAAATGAGAGTATTCGTCAATGGATCAATCCTTGTTTCATTTCGATTCAATCGAGTGCTCTTCGTCTCAAAATCGTGCTCAAAATAGTAATCACAGAAGTTTGTCATTTCACTTGTCAGATATGCCTCCGCAATAGAGTCCTCGATCTTTGCCTTGTTACCAACACTACCCTTCAAAATAAACATACGCCTGCACAAAGACACGTAGACTTATTAAATATACCCAAACAAGACAATATTATAATAGAACATATATAAAAGAATCAAATTATACCTCTCAAAAGGATACATCCATCGGTATTGCACGGGGCCACCCACCTTTGCTTCCCACGGTAGATGAATCGCTAGATGCTCCATGGAGTCAAAGAATGAGGGTGGAAATATCAACTCCAATTTGCACATTGTCTCCACTATCGACCTCTCAAGCTTTTCCATGCCAGATCTACGTATGTTAGTGGCGGTCAAGGCCCTAAAGAAGTTGCTAACCTCCACAAGCGGACCCCATACAGCATCAGGCAAGAAGTCTCTAAACGCAATAGGAATTAACCTTTGCATAAATACGTGACAATCATGACTTTTCATGCCGGTTACTTTTAAACTATGCATCTGCACACATCGACTGATATCAGAAGCATACCCATCAGGAAACTTCAAACTGCATAACCATTCACACACGGCCCTCTTCTGATCCCTTGTTAGACAATAGACCGCATGTGGCTTGTCAAACTTATTATTACGGGTTGGCACAAGAAACAGCTCACTCCGATTAGTGTAATTCCGCAAGTCTTCACGAGACTTCAGGTTGTCTTTGGTCTTATCTGGATCATCCATGACTGTGTTCTTAATGTTGTCAAAGAAGTTTTTCTCACAGTGCATCACATCTAGATTGTGACGTATCATGTTCGTTGACCAATATGGAAGCTCCCAAAAAATACTCCTATGGCACCAATTGTGGCGCTTACCAAAGTGTTGGATTTTCTTAACACCTTTGCCAAAGCCCACAGATGGGAGCCGTTCAACGTGACGAAGCATCTCTGCCCCTGTCCTCCTACGTAGTGGTGGGTCTGTCTCAGGTCGACCAAAATAGAAGTCAGTATTGTTCGCCCTAAACTCATGTTCCATCGGTAGGAATCTGCGGTGACAGTCAAAGAAACTTGTTTTTCTACCTTTCGCAAGCTGGAATGACTTGGTGAACTCCATACAATAAGGACACGACAACTTTCCATGCGTACTCCATTGTGACAACATACCATATGCCGGAAAATCGCTTATAGTCCAAAGGACACACGCTCGTAACTGAAAGTTCTGTCTTCTAAAGCTATCATAAGTGCGAGCACCATCTTGCCAAAGTGAATGAAGTTCGTCAATCAAAGGTCGTAGGAACACATCAATGTTCTTCCCTGGGCTCTCTGGACCAGATATTAACAAACTAAGAAATATGTACTCTTGCCTCATGCAAAGATCGGGGGGCAGGTTATACGGTGTTACAAAAACGGGCCAACAAGAATAGGGGCCCGAAGAGCTGCCCCACGGGGTGAACCCGTCTGTGCAAAGTCCTAGTCTTACGTTTCTAGGCTCGACCGCAAAACTAGGATGACAGTGATCAAAGTATTTCCAGGCCTGCCCGTGTGCCGGATGAAGCATATCATCGGTGTCCTCTCGACAATTGGTATGCCATGTCATGTGCTCAGCAATTGAACGAGACATGTACATTCGTTGAAGTCTCGAAGTCAGCGGAAAGTACCACAACTTCTTACGCGGAATGGGCTTGCCTCTTTTACTCAGAATCAGGCCAGGCTCGTAACGCGGTTGATTACACTCCGGACATTTGTCGTACTCGGGTGCCTCGAAATCCCCGTAGAACAAGAAACAATTATTTGTGCATGCGTCATAAGTTTTACAACCTAGGCCCAAATGTTTCATGAATCTCTTCATTTCGTAAACAGATTTGGGTAATTCGGCCCGAACTTCAGAAGGCGACAATTGGTGAACCTGTTTGATCTGTTTATCAGCATAGACGGTACTCGCCTTGTGCATCACCTTGTTCGACATAAATTGAGAAACCCATCGAAGTATAGTGGTGGTCTCACTTCCTATGGTCACGAGCTTTTCTGCTGAACTAAGCATATCAAAAAAAGCCTTTGCTTCCCTATTAGGTTCATCTATTAGGTTTGCCATATCAGAGGTATAGTTTAGAAACTGACCACCAAATGCATCATCGACCAAATTCCTCATTTGGTTATCAACTGGACCCGCATAACTATGTGTAGATGACTCGGCTTCGACATGTGGGTTAGTATTACCCCTAACGGTGCGCTCAGACTCACCGTGTAAATCCCACACCATATAATGAGGTATGAACCCCCATTTGTACAAGTGCAAATGAAGGGTATCTCTTTTTGAAAATCTTACATTATTGCATTTTACACAGGGACAACGAACTCTACCGCGAAATAGATTACTACTTTGCGAGAATGCGAAATCGACAAAGTTTGACACACCAACCTTAAAGTGATGATTCAAGTTACCGCTTGCATCGAGCCTATCGTACATCCAACTACGATCACCATTGTCATCCATCGTCCATACAATTAACTACCATTACAACAAAATGAGAGATTAATATCCAACTATAATAAATTATCAATAATTATTTTGAAAAAGAAAAAAAATGACAAAGATTAATTCAAACTCTATACATACCTTCGTAAGACTAACTTTGAGCTTCAAGTAGACCGTTAAATACACTAGTAGTTTCTTTGACTCTTTAATTAGGAAGAAGAAGTGATGAGTGATGAGAAGTAGTGAGTAATTTGATTGAGAAGTGGTTGCTTAAATAGAGGAAGAGTTGGAGGAATTTAGCAATTTTTATATTAGATGGATTGAATTATTTCTATCCAAAGTAAAAATGCAATGGATTATTTCCATCCAAAATAATAATGAAAGGGATTTTTTCCATCCAAAGTAAAAATAAAAGGGAATTTTTCCATCCAAAATAAAAAGGAAAGGGATTTTTTCCATTCAAAGTAAAAATGTAAGGGATTTTTTCCATCCAAAAAAAGTTTTGGAAACTTCATGTAATTATGTAAAATATGCAAAGATGCAAAAACAACTATAAAAAACATAAAAATTCCTTTTTGTTTTTCACACAATTATCATCACAACATTGAGTATGTGTGTTCTTTCAAATTTCGTGAGAAAATTAGTGACGAGCGCCGTTAAAAAGTTTTGGGGGTAAAAAATGTAATTACTAAACATAGTGTCTAGGGGCAAATTTTAAAATACTTATATAAGATACATTGCAAATTTTCAATGCAAAATTATATACATTGGAATATTTCAATGCTATTGTCTAAATTCGGACCCACAACAGCTTTGGATTGAAAATTTGGGACCCAGAAATTGTTTGGATCGAAAATTTGTAACTCAGAATCTGTTTGGATCGAAAATTTGGGTCCCACAGTCTCTTTGGATCGAAAATTGGGGACCCAGTAGGCTTTTGGATCGAAATTTTGAGACTCATACAGTAAGTTAGGTACAAGACTTCTCCTATAAATACTCCCATCTTCTCACCATTCATTCCACAACTCATCCTTCTCTCTCTTCACCATCAAAGTTTTATTGTAGAGAATTTCATTGTTAGTCTTGTAATTTTTGTAATTTTTGTAATTTATGTAATTTTTGTAATTTTATTTTGTGTATTAGAATAAATACATATTCTGTTATTAAAAAACGTTATTAGTTTTTTTTTCTTTTGTATTTTTTGCAAGTGTTTCTAATTATCATGCTTATCATAATAATATTTTAATTATATATGTATAATCACACAAAATTATTAATACGTATAGTTTAAATCATATACTAAAACATAAATTTCTATAAATAATCATTCAAATATGGTGGATTCCCGCTCCTTTTTTTTTTAAAAAAAATTCAAATAATGGTGGATCGAATTATTGCGATGCTAAACATGATATGAATCGAATTAATTCGATTCTAAATACTGTTGGATCAAATATATGCGACCCAGAATAGTCTGCATTGCAAAATTTCGATCCAGAATTTGAGCCACTCACCTGTCGCCACGCGTGCACTGCCTGCTTTTTGTGAAAAAGCAGTCTGGATCGAAATATTCGGACCCACAGCACTGATGAGTCGAAATTATGTGATCCATTCTCTTTATGAATCGAAATTTTCGGACCCACTTTATGAGTTGAATAATTTCGATTCAAGTTCTATTGCATCACAATATTTCTATCCAATTGCACTTGGATCGAAATTTTTCGATCCATAATGTTCTGCGTCGAGACTATTAGGATCGAAATTTATTATCCAAATATTTCGATTCAATTGACCAAAAGGATCGAAATTTGGACCTTTTGGGTTGAAATTTTCAGTTCTTTTTGAGTTGTTTTCTTGTAGTGATCAATAAAAGATCAGTCTCCCTTGGATGTAGGTCTAGAACACATTGATTATGATTCGAACCAAGTACAAGATCTCGTGTTTTAATTGATAGTTTTCTGCTTTAATCATCCCAGCTCTGTCATTTCTGTTGCTGTTTTTTCGAATGTTTCTTGATGGTTTGAAATAAAAGATTACGAAAGATATGGGAGAAAGGCAACACTGGCATCTAAAATATTCGTACACAATCTTTCATTAGCTGACAATATGTGCTTTCCTGTTCTAATTTAAATTTTATCTTAGTTCCCCTTCATCTTTGCACTATTTTAACTCACTGCAGTACTATTGAGAAGAGAGTTTTTGTTTGTACAGAATATATGCACAATATTAAAACCCGGTTACCACGATTTTGTTAGATGCTCGCTAGTGACATTTTCAAAACGTCATGACAGTTAGTGTTTGTGAAAGAGGGGAGTCCATTATAAGAGGGATTCGGTAATCTTACACAGCCTAACCCTAGAAATTATTGACAAATAAGCCTCTACTACGTAATTTTACTCAAACAATCTACTTCATCTAACTATCGAGAAAATTAAGAAGTAGATAATCTACTGCGTCTCATTATTTCTTCCTCAAACATTCTCGCCAACTACCTACCGACAAGTATCTTACTAAATTAGCTATTGTTTCACACAAAGAGAAAACAACGGTTATTCATGAGAATCACATAAGCAAATATACACACGAGCACTCGTATATGGAAATTTTAAACTTGATAAACACAAAAAGATTAAAGACACGACTTGAGAAAAATGGATGGTGGTGTCAAAAAAAAGTTCATTATCAAGAGATTAATGAGGTCAATTTGAGAGAATGCGATAAAGAATTAATTCATGTACTCTTTTCAAACATTCATCTGATCTATTATGTTAGTAAAATTAAAATATTGAGTGTAACTGTAGCACAAATTTGATTATTACAGCCAACATGTTCATGAGGCTTTCTAATTTATCACAAGTCGATAGTGAACAAGTCACGGACGGGAGATGTACTCTAATCAGTGCTGTCGCGTGGTAAGTTGCTATAAATTGTAATACGAAATCCTTTTCATCCATACAATTACGTTCTTAGGATGATAAACCTACTTCGGAAAAAAGAAAAATCAAAATAGAATTAATCTCTGGAAACATCATCGGGGACAGGTGTCAGCAAGCTGGCAATGTCACGTCCACCCTGCCCCCCCCCCCCCCCCCCCCCCCCCCGGTTCCCTTCCTATAAATAATAATACAAGAGAATATAATTCACCAAACCAAAAGAAGAGAAGGAAAAAAAAAAAGAGTTGCGCCAAAATTATAAACTCACACACACACACACTCTAAGAGAAACAATGAACACTAAAGTAATTTCAAGTACCGAACCTACTACTCTTCACTTGTACTACCCCTACCCAACAACCACCTCCGTACACAACATTTCCAGCCTTTCATTCAGTTCCCAAATATCAAAATCAAGATTATTAATCTTCTCTAATAAAAAGAATCAATTTATCAGAAACGGAGCCCCGGGCGCGATCCGTGCGTTCTATGCAGAAACTGCAGAGTCACTGTACCAAGTGCTGGGACTAACGGAGAGCAGTGACACTAATTTATCGGACATTAAGAAATCGTACAAAGTGATGGCTCGAAAGTATCATCCGGACGTATCGCCACCGGAGCGAGTGGACGAGTACACCAGGAGGTTTATTATGGTGCACGAAGCTTACGAAACGCTCTCCAATCCCAATACCCGAGCCTCCTACGGGCTACGACAGAGATTTGTCCGCCGGCGCTTTCTCGAATAAGGTACACACACACACACACACACACATATATATATATACTGCAATTCCACTCTCTTTTATTTTCATTATTTCATTGTTTGACTTGTTAAACAGAGGAGGGAAGAAACAGAGGATTGGAAAAGGCAGTGGGAGAGTCAGCTGGATGAGCTGAACAGGAAAAACATCATGACAAAGAATTCCAGGGGAAAGATGTCATGGGGTGCTCGAATGCGAAGCCAGAGAGCACCGTAACTAGTTGTTTTAGTTGAGTTTAGTTTTAATTACATAGATCAGAAATAATTAGTTAGAATTGGAATATATAAATATTATTATGTATATATTGTAGGGTGTTTTGCTGTTTGTTTCCTCTTCTATCTTTTGGGTGGATTTATCAATGCCGTAAAAGATGTTTCTTATTCTTATTAATTGGCTGTTTATCCTGTTAATTGCGCTGAGCGTGTGTTTCTACTTTTCAACCAAATATTAAAATTAAAATAAAAAGACAATATATATGTAGAATCGTATATAGATCAAAAGAAAATTCACGGCTTAGCTTATACAAAATTACAGACCACAAATCATGTTACATGCAACTCGTAGTGACTTAGATGGATTTGTTTTCTCAATTCATAATGATTAAGGAGAAGAAAAAAAAAAGAGGGTCTGACTTTTAATTTTTTTTAAATTCAAATTTTGTCTTTTTTTTAACGGGTTTAGGCATTAGCTCTTTTTTTTTAATAAAAATTACTGCGGGTTTAGGAAATGTCCATTAACATTTTTTTATTAATAAAAATTGCTCGGTGGACAGAGAATTGATCCAGGCCTAATTTTTGCTATTTGCCTACATGGCGTTTGACTGTGGCACCACGTGGTGACTAGTCAGCAATTTTTTTATTTTATTTTATTGATTGGAAGGAGACGTAAATTTACTGATTTATCTCGTTAACATCAAAACTTCACCCTCTTTCTCTACACGGTCGCCACCACCACCACCCTCCTTTAACCTCCATCCTCCTCCGCCCTACTCGGCGACTCTCACTTTGCTGCCCTACTCCTCTCCCTCTCTACCACCCCCGCCGCAACAAACTTCTTCGACGCCCTCCTCGCTCCGCTAGACTTCGCTTTCTCCTTCGCCACCGCCAAATTCTTGAACAACCGCCACGCTGCTCATCTTCATCATCTCTTTCACACCCCAAATCTCTAAACCACACCTTCTCATTTCTTATCACTCTCTCAAATTCAACTTCACTAACCAATCAAATCACACACACAGAAATTTTAATTTTTGGTTTTTAATCGGAAAAAAATGGCATACACATAATTTCGAGATCTCGAAGAACAACAGAAGATTCTTCGGAAGCCTTACGTCATCGGCGTCGTTTGAAAGCTTGCTCCTAAAGTCAAAGAAAAATTGCTTATGATTATTTATTATTATTCGTAACTGTTTTTTGTCTCGGTCATAGTTTTATTATATTGCGGTGTTCCATATATGTATTCTTTTTATTAAATGCATGAAAATTAATATGCAGTATATTTTTCTTTAATTAAACATGTTTTTAAAATTGTTAAAAAATGTGCTAAAAACTTCATAACCGTTATCACTCCGCAACCAAAGAAGGGTGTTATTTGCTGTTTTCACTTTGCTTTTTAGGGTAATTTACTAGGAAATGTTATTTCATTGTTTTTGACGTGTGGTTTATAATTACAGCAAGATAGACGCACGAATATGAAAAAATAATTACTACTTTATCCACGAGACAGAATATGTGTCAAAAGTGTGTTATCATGATAAATTGTTTCGAAAGGAAGTTGTTTTGATTATTTTGATTATTACTTTTCTATAAATAGGTGACAAAAGATTATTATTTTAACGAATAATTTTAAGAATATTATTTAACAATTAACTTTCTAAATGCTGTTATTTTAGCCAATCACGTTACTTTAACGATTCGTATTTGGAGCCCTTTTTTCTTAATATGTTTGATGATAGTGAATTTCACTTGTATTTATATCGTAATTAAAAAAGTTCATACAAAGGAGAGTCGATTTCTCCCTAAATTGGAATAAATAGAAAATAAAAGCATTAATCGATATATATTTTTAGTAATTTTTCTTTTGGGAAAGAGGAGGCTCTCCCTTTTACAAAAAGAAGGGGAGATTTATATAGATAATTAAGTATAACTCGTAGGTAGGTCTCTTCGAATGGCTGTGGGTGCATAGTCGAATGAGTTAATGTTGGTCTTGATGATATGATAAGAGTTTCGAGAAGCTCTAAGTCGGCATTGTTCTTGCTCTGTGTTGAACTTGTGATAGTATAAGAATTTCGAGGAGCTTTAGGTCATCATCGTTCTTGCTTTGTGTTGATCTTGTAACATGATAAGAATTTCGAGGAGTTTATGTGCCTCATAGCGAGAAACTTAATTCCGTCCATTACCAGGAGTTTCCCAACACGCCTTGTATTTGAAGAATACATGAGTAATTTAAAGTGTCGCTTAGCGAGACGTTGAGATGCCTTTAATGCGATGTGACTGTTTGTTTTCTAACAGCTTGAAACGGACGCATTGATTAGTTTTTAGCTATGACCTTTCGACATGGTGTGACCTTTGAGGTTTGAACAGACCCGTGCCTCTCCATGAAGCGATTCATCCTCCTGACGAAAATTAAGTGGCAATGTTTCATCATCTATAAAAAGGGGATCGCGCCGCGATTTCTTCATACTGCAAAAATTTGCAACACTCCAGTTCTTGCAATTCTTTTGCCTTCGAGCGCCTAGTTTTACTACTTTACTCCTCAAATCTCGCTTTTATGGTTTCTGTGCAAAACTTCATCCTTGTTTGGTAATTGGAAGACTCGTTATTTTTTCATTTGTCCTTTGAGAGTGGCGTGGGTGATTCCCTACGTGTGGTAGCAGAGGCTTTTGGGTCAATATTTCAAACATTTGGACGCAGTAGCGAAGGAGATGGAGGCCAAAGGTTTTTTCGACACTTTATATGATGCCTCGAATTTCTTGGATCCAAAGGTGCTGGGCTTTTTCTATGTGACGAGCGACCTTTTTGGAGCAGGTGTCACACTTTGGAGACTTTCTCAAGTAGAGTCTTCTATGATATGTAAGTGCTTTGCAAAGGCTCTTTTGTATTTGGCTCTTTTTCCTCCTCCCTCTCTTTATTTTGTACCTCGGGTTTATGATGGATCTTTGTTCCTCAAAAATTAGGTGCTCGTAGGGGTGTGCATTTGGATCGGATCGGATCGAATCGGATCAAATCGAGTCTGGAAGTCGATTTCGATCCTGGAGAAATGAGGATCGAAATCGAATCAATTTAAAACGATCCGATTCGATACAAAATCATTCGATTTCGATCCGATTCGATTCGATTTCGATCCTTTTTTCTTTTTTTTTTCTTATTTAATTTAATATCAATGGAACCAACCATAACATTCAAAGAGAGTACTAAATTACAAAATTCATTTTCATATAATTCACTTTCATATGGTGAGAGAAATGTGTTACAAATTTACAATTGTATACCAAGAAAAAGATGTTAGGTATGTGTACATATAAAAATATATTATTAACATTATATATAGAAATATCTTAGTAGCATTAATAGGCTTAGCTTTATAGATAAAAATATAATATTATATATACTATTATATATTTATTTATTTTTAAAAAATAAGATGAGTATTCGATCCGATCCGATTCTCAGCCTCTAAAATCGAGGATCGAATCAAATGGAGGTTCGATCCTAAAGCAAAAATCAAAAGTCGGATCAAATATTCGATTCGATCCTCGGATCGGATCATTCGATCGATTTTCACCCGATTCGATCGATCCGATTCTTTTTGCACATCCCTAGGTGCTCGCATAGATGTTGAGTGTTGAAGAGGGAAGCGATAAGGAGTCTGCGTAAAAGGACGAGGATGATGATAAGGAGGCTCTGAAGAGGGCGTCTGAGCAAGTGGAGAGGCGAGATGTTGCGGCAGGGGCCGAGGGTGCAGGTCCGAGAGAGAAAAAGAGGAAGAAAAAAAAGTATAAGAAAGAGAAGAAAGATAAGAAAAGAAAAAGGGAGTCTTTTGGAGGCAACTCCCTTTCTAAAAGAGGACCGGAGGGCGAGGGTTCGTTACGTGAAGTATCAAAGGGACTACCCATTAATCCCGATGCATATACGGGGAGGAGTGCTATTACAATGATCTTGGGGGCTGTAATAGGGGAGCGTTTCCCGCTTCATCGGGAGGCACTTCAACGTTCCTTGGAGGAGGCGTTCGCGGAGGCCTCTTAGTCTAGCTTTTCAAAGGGATCCCTTCCGAATGGGGATTTTGGCGATGTTTTTGCTAGCATCGCAAAAGTTCATTTGGTTATATCCTCTTCTTCTTTTCCAACCGGGGCCAGGGGAGTGGAAAGATCTGTTGCGGGGACTTAAATGGTGTAAGATTTGGTTCATGGGGCGGTGGCTGTGAGTAGCTATGAATCGGTGAAGGAGGTTAGGCTTCCTTCGAGGCTTCCACAGTACCATTCGATGTTGGTGAAGTTGCAGAGTCGGTGTGGATGGTTGTTTCTTGTCCCTTGGTAGGGTGGTCCGAGGTAGAGGAATGGCGTCGTCGTTCGCGACAGGCTTTTAACTAGGTGAGCACTTTTTTGGGCGAAATGTTTAGTTATCTCTCTCTCTCTTTTTCTCTCTTTGTGTGTGTGTGTGTGTGTGTATGTGTGTGTGTGTGTGTAAGTGTGTGTGTGTGTGTTTTCAGGGGGTTTATGAGGTGGCAGGGATCATAAGTTTTCCTCTGGTGTTTTCCTTCTTTTGTACGGCTTAGCTCAGGGCTAGATAGGCGAACTAGAGGAGAGGGTTCAGGTGCTAGAGGTGAGGGAGGCTCGTTATCGGGGTGTTAATTTAGAGCAATGGGACCAGCACATGGAGGATTATGCTGAGGTAGAGGAGCGTAGGGTGGAGGCGGCTTAGGCTACTGAGGCTGGTAGGCATCAGATGGAGTAGTTGCAACCGGCTTTAGATGCGGCGGAGTTGAGGCGAGAGAAAGTCTTTGTGGAAGGCCAATAGTTGCACCAACCTAATAATGAATTAGTTCGTGCCGTGAAGGAATAGTCCGCCAAGGTGGCTTGTTTACATGAGGCCTTGACGAAGGATTATCTTGATTCTGAGGCATTCGCGGAGCGAGTGACCCGGGAAATTGCAGAGCTGCATTAAGAATTTGCGGATAGGGAGACCAAGCTGATACAGAAACATGACCGTCATTTGTACGAGGTAGAAACATGATAGGTGCATTAGATAAGGGTATGTGAAGCATTACGACGCCTTTCACCGTCATTTTGTTGGACACTTATTATACGGCTACTAGGGTTGTCATGCGAAAGGGAAAGAACTCGGTTTATATAAGGAAGAGGCCGATCTGTTTGTGCTTCGTCCGAAAGAGCTCCAGATGCCTGAATTTCCTAATGACCTTTTGAAGTTGTTGGGGCAGCGTGGTAGTTCATCTAGCTTAGTTCTGGCGTCGGCTGGGGTGACTCCATTAGTTCATTTATTCTCTAAGGCGGCGGATGCAGAAAATGAGGGAGAAGAAGAGATGGAGGGGTTGATGACACAGGATGATCACGTACGGCGAGCCAAGGAAGAGAAGCGGCTAGTTATGTTGTTTTTAGAAATATTATGTTCATTGTTTGTTTTTTTTATATATTTTTGTGTTGACTCATGTTTTGTCAGAATACAAGTTGAGTATTTTATATACTTTTGTATGAATGAATAGAAAGATAAAAAAAAAATTTGATTTTCACACATATGTGCACGTTTTGCGAAAACAACTTTGTATGTGGGATTTATTTCTGAAAAAGAAGGAGGGTGGAGTTTAAAGTGTGGCTTTGGAGCCAGGATAGTAGGTATAGACCTGTCTTTTTAGAGAAGAAAGATTCATAGGTTATGATAGTTGGTTTGAAAGCTTTCCTCTCCCTTTTTTTTTCTTTTTAGTAAGAAAAATGGTTATGAGAGATAGGTTGTAGTTTATGCTACGACGAGGGATGAACGAACTGGAGAGTGTTTTTGAGAGATAGGTGTTTTCGTATATATATATATATATATATATATATATATATATATATATATATATACACGACCAGAGATTAGGGTGAAAGTGAGGATTTCTCTCTCTCATTTGTCTTTTTGACAATTTTTCTTACTTAGAGTGCTTCTATCGAACTCGTATGTTTGCTTTTATAAACGTGTGAGCACTAGACTTGTATTTTTGCTAAAAACGTTGCCTTCGTAGTGGTTGGGAACCTTTAGAGGAGTCATGAGTTTTCTTTAGAAGCAGTTTCTGGAATACGTAATATCTTGTTGTTGTGTAGGGGCTAAGGCAATAATTGGGTATGTTGCATTATATCCTAAGAGGTAAATGACTTGAATATCGCACAAGGTATATTGCATTGTACCCTAATTGGGTAGTCTTCTAGCTAACGTTATTATAGAGTGTAACTTCAAGTATTTTTACACCTCAAAGGGTGGTTTTGAGCTAATATCAGCACAGAGTATAGCTGGAGGTGGGTTTATAAGTTTTAGAAGTTGCTCGTCACTTACATTTTGAAGCATGATCTTCAAGCGGCCGTGCCTTAATGTAACTTTTGGTAGTGAGGCATTTGAGCCTTCGAAGTAGGCTAATCAATCGATAGGAACAATGGCGGGATGTTGCGGTTCTGTCTAACTTCAAACTTTCTCGAATATTGAGTACGATACTCAATGCCAACATCATTATGCACCCATGTCGAGTTGGACTATATTCGACACTTGCTCGATATAGGGCTTATAGCAAATTTAACTCAGAATTTGACATAGTTATAAGTTGAGTACAAATACTCGATATCTTTCTGTTAAACTCGACATCTTATATTTAGATGTTTTTTTGATTTATTCTCAGATTTGGCTGAAGGTTAGTTCCCCGAAATACAGAGTCTCTTGCAATTGAGATCGGAGTAAAATCTTTCAATGTATTCTGATTTTCGTGCCAAATTGCGTATGTAATAATAATCTCGCATGTTAGGCATGTTAGTTGTGTGTTTAAGGTTGTACCTTTTTTTGAGATTACTCGCCCTAAGGGAGAGGTAGCGATGATATCGAAATTGGAAGATATCGAATGTGCATGATATTGAATATATAAATGATATCGGTACTATGATATATCGAGCAAGGGGTCTCGACATGGGTGTTATATCGAACCATATAATTTGATGTTTGCTTTTGTCGAGCATATATGAAAATAAAATATCGAATCAGTATACGTCGAATATAGGAGTTCCAAAATAAGGCGCACATCGAATCTGTATTCTCGACCTGATGGTGCAGTTATACGTTGAGTATGCCATATTCTATATAGAATATGGAAGATGATAATTCGTTTGCTCTTTTAGGCATGGTACCGTGTAGTTACTTACACCTCTGCCCTTTTAGGCATGGTAGCATGTAGGTATAGATTTGTTTTTTTTTTTTTTTTGCCATTCTACCATGTTACCGTTTAGGTAGATGTTACTTTGTCATTTCAAGCATGTTACCGTATAGGTAGATGTCACTATACCATTTCTCGCATGTTACCATATAGGTAGATGTCACTCTGCCATTTCTGGCATGTTACCGTATAAGTAGTGTATTATTATTTATTTTTAATACCACTTGAGGATAAGATTTTTTGATACCACTTACGGGTAAGATTCTTTGATACCACTTTCGCGTAAGATTCTTTGGTACCACTTACCGGTAAGATTCTTGATCCACTTTGGGATAAAGTTCTTTGGTACCATTTACGGGTAATTCAGAAACTGTCTAAAGTGTAGTTTCTTGTCGCCCCAACGGGAGTTCTTCTTAGTTGTTACTGCAAAAAGACAAGGCATATGTTTATTTAGAATATCCTGGCATCAAGTGAAAAAAGAGCAAGAAAATGATTAATATAAATGAGTGGGGGGTGGAGACTCTCTCATCTTCCTCATCGATTAAGCAAAAACCAATAAATCAGAAAATTTTGTGATAGTATTAATCAATTTTAATACTCAAATACAGGAACCTATCTTAATGGAATAATTATGTTCCCGATAGCCTTTTCATGGTCGAGTCGTTCGTTAACTATTAGCATAGTTATGAACTCCATGCCATATAAGGCATAGTACACCATGCCTATGTGTTTTTATAGTGCATCATTTTTCCTATATATGCGTGTGTGATTTGGTGATAATTCGTCTGCTGACTTGACAGGTTGACGAAACACTCACATCAGGCTGGTTAAGAGCTACGCTGGAACCAGCTTTGTCCTAAGGTGCCTATATATCCCATTGAAGGTGTAACGCTCCAAAAATTATGAAGAAAATAAATTTATATTTTAGTCCTTGAACTTTTGAAAATTTCTATTTTTGATCCTAAATGTTTAGAAAAATTTGCATCTTAGTCCCTAAACTTAAAAGTTAGTCTTTTATTATTTTTATAGGTATCTAATCTTAATATATATATTTGAATTTCAAATCTTAACCAAGATGATGGAATTATCTAGAAAATTTACATAAATAAATAGGTATGTAACAAAGAAATCTAATTACACCTATTTAAATTTTAATTATAAACAATTGAAGAACTTGATATGCAATTAACCAATTAATGAAGTAAGCCATGACATATTTTTGATGAGGTAAGCCATGACATCCTTAAGAGCATGATTAAAATATTTTTATGATTTATTATAAAATAATAAAAGTGGGACCTTAATTAAAATTATTTTACATGATTTTTGCCTATATATAGTAGGCTTTCTTCCAACAATTTTCACACCCAAATTCATTTCGGTTTTTCCTTCTTCATTCCTATGAATCTCTAAGTTAGTGAGTCTACTTTCAAGAAAAATTCATCCCAAGTTCTTATTTTATTATTTTCTACCCGAAAATACCTCAAAACTGTTATTGCGCAGAATTTATCTATTTGGCCCTGCACCTCAGAAACATCATAACTAATTGTAGAAAAATCCTCTTTGAGCAAGACCAACGGCTAAATACTCCTCATGATGTCCTCTAGCTTCCATATGAAGAAATGTTTTTCAAATAATGTGATTTAGAAGGTCGAAATTCCTAAATCGTAGACTGCTGTCTGAAAATCCAAAAATAGGTTCCATATTGCAAGAATTATTTAGCACAACAAACCTTTGTGTTTTCACAAAATATTGGATTCCCGCATCTTTCATGATGCTAGAAACCATAAAGCATAAAAATATTTGAAAACCAAGTTCATTTGGATGTCCGATCAAAGGTAAAACCAAAATTGTGGTGATTTTTCAGTTTATTTGGCAAAACCTTTGTTTTCTTAATTTATAAGTGTAATCACCATCATAATTCAATGTATTTATCACACACATAAATTTAACATGATATAGTATTAGTTATAATTAGATTATTATGATTTATAATCATGAATTGACATTTTTGTGATCTTATTTATAGCATTTAAATGGTAGATTTATCATGTTTAACATACTATTTTCATAAGTCTTACAAGATTATTCTTGCCACTTCATGAAATAACCATCAAATAAGATTATTTATCATTCTTTATCACATGTTTTGATAAATCTCTCATGTTTATATCTTCATATTTAAGTTATAAAACAAGTATATGCATTTTTTAACTTACTATGTAAAATAAAGTAATAAATGACTAAGTTATACCTTTTAAGGTGTTACTTCGTATGATACTTATTTGGTGTGTGGTTATTAAAAGTTTGAAATTGATTAAAGACTAAAAAGATGAGTTTTCCTAGAGTTAGTTAAGTAATATGTTTTCCTTTAAATTCATCATCTAAGATTTTCATGTTTTGTGTAATGACATAAATTAAGCTTATGTGTTACTTACTAAGATTTATATTGTAACAGTCATTCTTAACAAGAACGTTATTAATTTCACGAACATGAGAATTGAAGAAAAAGTATTAATATTTATTGTGGTGAATTATAAATTCAGTTGATTAATATTATTTAAATTTGTTAAAGGTTTGACGAACTAATCAACGCCATCAATGTTTCCCATACGAGTTAAGGTGAGGTTCTATTTTTGATTTGTTCTAGCCCCGTTTGGCATCCGGCCCTAAGGAACTTGGACAGAAAAGTCACTACTCCATTACCAAACCTCGAACAACCAATATTTCATCATAATCCTATTTGGCATCTCATCTCATAACATGATTTTCTTACTCATCGTTAAATCATATCCAATCATTTATTATTCATCATATTTATTCATAATCATGATAATTCTCCAATATTATAATCTCATCTGCTGGTTCTTGAATTGTGCAAAGAGCAACGAACTATGTTTGAGACATGTAGCTCAAGGAGTAACAGATATTATTTGGTTTACTAGCTTGTTTGTTTATTTATTATACCCATTGGGACGCTGATGAGTTTGGGAAATACTCATCATTATCATACTTTTACACGTGTTTAATTGATTATTCTTGATAGTTTTGTGGCATTTTTATGTTTGTTTTCATGTTTAGTAGGTTGAAATATGATTTGTCAATCAAGAACCGAAACTTCAAAAGTTCACCGACACCTGTGTAGATTGAGTTATGCTTGGTTCTTTATATCACTGGAAAGCCACAGATGTCTAGTTTCCAACGCAACAAATGGTTTGTGATTCCAACATCTGGAGAGAAAGTTATGACCAAAACGGTGAAGTTGCGCAAAGCTGAAATGTGCATACGCAACTCGTACGCTCGATGACCGTCGGATCAAAATGACTAATTAATGGTCTATATTCAGTCTTGCAAGCTTCCAAATGGAAGACTCTAGAGTGTCATGACTTTTGTGATCAATAATTCATCAATTAGATGACTTTTGTGATCAATTAGATGACTTTTGTGGCAACTTTTGACCATTGGATCAAAACGAGATGAACGGTCGAGATGTCGTCTTATGCTTTTGCTTCAACTATAAATAGACCTCACATTTTCCATATTTGAACACACCAATCTTTTTCATTCTCTCTTCACTTAGTAGTCTTTCTATAGTAGTAGTATTCACTAGTAGTTTATAATTTTGGAGGAGTAATTCGGAGTTTGTACTGGGGAGTCCACCGGAGGCTTTACGAAAGTAAAAATCTGTAACGATCTCTAAACTCTCTTTACTTTTCTCTCTTTACTTTATGATGTTATATTTATCTTATAGTCTTGTTCTATATTCCATTATGTGTTAAATTTACTTTGATGGGATAGTGACGTAGTCTAATTACAATGATCTAACCTTTAATTAAAACGTATTGTTACGATGTCAAAATAGTTGGTGTATTTATTTGTGAATATAATGCTTCTAAAATTCTGGCCAACTTTTGGATGAACTAAGGATCGAATTGAAACTGAGAGGAGATTTTCGTGAAATAGCTTTGAAGTAAATACCGTGAATTCTCAATAGAATAGAAATATATCTATCGTTTTCATGTGGTTGATAAAATCATCATCGAACATACATGTGCACATCTTCGTAACAAGACTCATTTTCTAGTTGTAAAGCTGTAGAATTTACGAATAACTTGAGAAAAAGTACATAAAGCATAAATGGTGATAACCAACAACAATTTTGAACGTGAAACTCGTAATAATATGCTTAATTAAAAGTTAGATCAGACTAATGACAGTGAAATCATGATTCCCAGCTCTTCTCTTATTGTCTACACTTATTTATTAGTAAACTGTTAATATTTTCGCTTGAACAATCTGAAATCCAATTTCTCAAATAAAATTAGAGTTAATATATTTTGGTAATTAATTATTTATTCCTCGTGGGATCGACAACCCTATCTTTTACTTTATTACTTGTTACGATTTCGTGCACTTGCGAATTTATCCACAACAGACGCCTTTGGGAAGTTGGGCCCAGGGATTGAGTCGAGTTACTGCCGGGCAGTAAGGACTGTCGATTTAAGTAATTTCGCTTGATACTCATCTATCTAGGCGCCGCTTGTAGTCAGGAGCTGGCTGTAACCCGCTTGCTGGATCGACATGTACTCGAGCATGTCTCTTGATTGTTTGCGAGGTCGCTCCTCGTCGGGAGGTATAAGGTAGAATAGTAAAAGTTATAAGGCTGGATTTGTTTATTGTTAAGCACACGTTCATTAACTATTCTATGAAAACTCCAGTATTATTGCTACATCAAATTGTCTAGTTGAACTGTTTCTACCAGTAAGATCACTCCCGAAATGTATCCATTAGGTCACAGTTAATTCTTGTATTACCAGGTTTTTTTATATGAATCTCACTAAGCCATTAAAGACTTTTTCCTTGTTTCTTCTGTCCATTCCTCAGGATATTATCAACATGGCAGCATGTACCAAGTGAATAATTGATCAAGAGTGCATTTTGGAATATTCGTGTTTTGTCATAAGTGCATAACCATTAAAATAGTCACATTATTTGTAATACCAAGACTTTCGGTGTATATATCAAAATATAATTTATAAAACGTGTATGGTTTTGATCCTGAACAAGTGAGACCTCTTCCTATGAGTTGTGCTTTACTGTAGATTGGGTAAAGTGGCTGGCCACCACTGAACCAACTCGGATCGGATCATGGCTCGTGGAGCGCGGTCGTCACAGAAGGAATCCAGTCAAACGTAGTTCATTTGTGTATTTTGAGGAGGACTGTGCACTAATCGGGCTGTGTGATTCACTCGTTTGGACATTGCATGGCTTCATGGTTCTGACCATATCTCTTTGTAGGTAGATCAAAACCTCAATCCGCTTCTTGATATGGAAAGTAGACTCCCTTAGCTTTACAAGCATATAGGGCATATATCAAGCATAAATACTGGATATAGGCATATCGAGCATAAATTCTCGATATAGAGGTATGTCGAGTACTTATGCGCGGCCTCTCGGTTTGGGCCGTATCTCGATGTAAGTATGTCGAAACTTCGATCTGCTTCTTCCTATAGAACTGTATCTTGAATATATTTCTATTGATATAAAACCAATATCGGGAGACATGTCAAATTTCTTCGATGTCATTTGCATGTCGAGCTTTACAAGATGAGCATAGAATGCTCGATGTGTGGACAAGATGTCGAGCATTTATGCTCGACTTAGGGGTTGTAGAGCGCTCCCCTGACTTTTCTCTCCATTTTATGGAAAATAGAGAGGTATTTATAGGCAAAAGGCTGGCCTATGTCGAGTTTAAATAGTAACACGGCATGACTGCCAAGACATGTGAAGTTCCATTATTTTGGGCATAACTTTTATTCAAGACCTCCAAATGAGCAAATGGAAAATTATCCCCCCCCCCCCCCCCCCCCCCGGGTAATCTTAAAATAGGCGAATTACCTCCTTGTGGTCTTAAAATTGGTGCATACTGCCTCTTTGTCGAAATTTCCATGTATTTGCACTTGTACTATGTCAAATTCTATTATTCTAACATTTAATTTTTGTGTGTATAGTAAGTTGGTGAAATACTATATCATCTGTTTTGTAATTTAAAGTTCAAACAATAACAAAAAAAATAAGTCTAAGGGAAAAGGATAAGAAGAAACTAATCACACTCTCAACTTATGGAAAGTGAGTTACACCTCCTTCCATAAGGGGATATCTTGCACCAATATAAGATTACATGGGGTAATATGCCTATTTATTTTTAAAGGGAGGTAATTCGCCTCTTTTACACATTACATGGAGGTGTTGTGCCAACCCCCCTGCCCCCCTCCAAATCGCAATCCACTTGTTGCATTACGTCCTAGACATTGGTGGCTTTCCAATGACATATTGTAAGATGTCTAATTCGTTATGTACAAATATTGGTGATCCTTATATTGTCCACTTAGTTGTACTTTTTAGCCTTCTTATATTTCTAGACATTTATTGGTCAATCAATGCTATTGTGACATCCACGCGATATGACACATACTGTTACTATATTATGTCACATCGGTGTATGTGAAAATATAACCATGGACATGTTCTAAATTTCATTTAAAACTCAAATACAAAAAAATGGAGAAAATTAACCTTGTGGAATTATTTGTTATTAGAAAGTAGAAACAAATTCTAAAAGTTACATTACTTGAGCTGGTCACGGGCGATATATGCCACTCATTCCAACAACAAGGCATTTCTTAACGCCCAAATCCGCCACGTATTATACAGCAATCCTTACCGAAGTCTCCACGCAACTCTCATCTGTTGGACCTTTTCATTGTTCAATTGCACGTTATAACGTTACGACCGAAAACGACTACTATGTATTTATTTTATCAGCAACTGAAAGAGACTACTAAATACTAATTCACTCTATGTTTTATAATATATCTCATCTCTTTTTTCTTCTTTTTTTGAACAATGGCAAAGGCATCTATTAAACAATAAAACTGTTTTAGTACCATAGATGGACTTGTATATTAATTAAGTAGTCAGTTCATGGGAAAGTATTTTAATTAAATAATTTCAAACACCAGAGGATTAAGTAGACTTTGTTTCTGCACCTCCTTCACTAAATTAGAATGATAATTTGAATTTGTCGGTGGTAAAATGGAAAAGATGCATAAGCTCAGTTTCGAAAACTAGCACGATTTCATTTTTATTTGTGTTTCTTTATTGTTTAGAATTCTTTTTAATTCCAAATTCCACAGTTTTTTAAAGTTTTGTAAGCTATGCAAAGAGAAATAATCAATTTTTTATATTTCCAACAAAATTCACGACTTGATAAGTTACCGAAGGACCTAAAATTAGTTAACATCCTAACTCTAAACCCTAAACTCTAAATTCTTGCTAAATTAATGAAGGACCTAAGATTACCAAAAAGCTTCTGTTTGTGACCATCTATTAGTCAATTTTAGGTAACATAATTTGCTAGGTCGTACGAGTCACTACTTGCACAGACTTTTGAAATCCTACAAGGCTTAAATTGTGGCCATTCTTATTCGGTTTTATCTCGTTTTCTCCATATCACTATCTCGTCCACCTGTTACTCTAAGATAACATTAACAACTTTAAGCTCATATCTGCTCCTTACAGCTGCTTCACCACAGTAAAGTCTATAATAAATGGTTAAAATACATTATTTTGGTCTTATTTCGTCCGAGTTACAATACATCTGTTAATGTTACAATGGGCCTGGTAGATGCCAAAATAATGCTAATCGAATTTAAAACGGACTAGCTTGGTCCGGAACACCTAATATAAGTTGACTAGGCAATACAAATAGAAATACAATAAATTTAATGTAGATCAAATCGCTGAGGTTCGATCGATTGAATATCGAATCGTTTATTCCTCGAATCCAGATAGTGTATAATTGGGTAGCTTCGATACAGTGTATGTCGAATTGGTCAATATCGAATCCTGAAGCTTCGATACAGTGTTGGTCAAACTGCTGTGTATCGAATTGGAAAGGTTCGATCGAATGAATATCGAATCACTGTGTATCGAATTGGGAAGCTTCGATATAAAATAGTCTTGAATGTGTGCTGATAATGTCAGAAGACGGGGTATTTATAGACCCTGTCTCGTGGGGCCCAGTGGTAGTTGGGGAATGTATCGAATCGTGCTGATTCGATCTACCTCTTAGATAGAATCATGCGCATTCGATATTCATTTAAAGTCAAATTCCTTTTGTTCGATTTATAATTTTTTGGGCCTTTCTTTGTAGGCCGGCCCAATATTTATATTGGACCTTTCCTAAAATACCCCCTTCATACATTAAACGTGCATTTTTTCCCTTTTCGATACCATAGTTTGTACAGGTATGTGTTAGAAACTTGTACGCATCCAATTAATATTTGACTTATACTTTGTGATAATTATTTGAAAGATAATATTCCTCGATGGGATTCTCATTAATGAATGAAGAGCATATATACTAGTACAAGGAGTCCTATCAATAAGGAAACTACCTAATTAAAAGCTTATATCTTGCCATATCTTTATACAAAAGATAATATTAACATATTTATACAAATCTATTCTAGCACACCCCCGCAATCGAAGAGGGAGGTTCCCAAACGTTGAGACTGGACAGAAAGTCATCGAACAAGACACGAGGAAGACCTTTTGTGAATATATCGGCAATCTGGTAACGGGACGGGACATGGAGGACACGTACTTGGCTGCGGGCCACCTTCTCCCGGGAAAAGTGGATGTTCATCTCTATATGTTTGGTACGCTGATACTGAACTGGATTTCCAGAAAGATAAATAGCGCTTACATTGTCACAGAAGACCAAAGTAGTGGATGGTATTGGATGATGAAGCTCCAACAAGAGATTACGAAGACAACATGATTCCGAGACAGCATTGGCGACACCACGGTACTCGGCTTCGGCGCTAGAACGGGATAAGATGGGCTGCCGTTTAGAAGACCAAGAGATCAAGTTGTCACCAAGAAAGACACAATAACCCGAAGTCAAACAGTGGGTGTCGAGGCAGTCCCCCCTAATCAGCATCCATGTAGGAAATAAGCCGAGTGAGAAAAGATGGAACGAGGTGAAGGCTGAGATGGAGTGTCCCATGAACATAACGCACAATCCTTTTGAGATCTTGTACGTGGGCCAAGCGAGGATCGTGCATGTGTAGACAAATTTCATGAACCACATAAGAGATGTCCGGTGAGTGAAAGTGAGATATTAGAGAGCCCCGATGAGACGACAAAAATAAGTGGGATCATCATAAGGCTCGCTGGCCGAGGCCGTACCAAGTTTTGGCTTCGTATCAACCTGTGTGAGACTTGGTTTGCACGAGCTCATGCCCGCACGCTCAACAATTTCCTCAGCATACTTGCATTGAGAAAGGAATGGGCCCTGAGAATTACGAGTCACAATAATGCCAATAAAATAACTCAACGTACCTAAATCCTTCATAGCAAACTCGGATGATCAACGTCGCATGATGGAGGTGCGCAAGGAAGAAGACGAGGCGGTGAGTAATATGTCATCCACATATAACAAGAGATAAGTCGTGTCCTTCCCATGACGGTAGATAAAGAGAGAGTGATTTGATGTGCTATGAAAGAAGCCAATATAGGCGGTATAATCAACGAATCATTGGTACCAAGCACAAGGGGCTTGCTTGAGACCATAGAGAGACCGCTTCAAGAGACATACGTGGTCCAGGAAATAGGGATCAAGAAAACCAAAGGTTGATGCATGTAAACGGTTTCATCCAGATGTCCATGTAAAAATGCATTCTTGACATCCAATTGGTGAATTTCCCAAGAAAGTGAAAGGGCGATGCTAAGTACCGTACGGATGGTCACTGGTTTCACCACGGGACTGAAAGTTTTCATGCAATCCACTCCAACTTTCTAAGACCTTCCATCACCTACAAGACAAGCCTTATACCACTCAAAAGTACCATCAGAGTTAAACTTATGACGAAAAATTCACATACAATGAATAATACTGACATTAGGAGGACGGGGAACTAACTCCCACGTCTTATTTTTAATAAGAGCATCAAATTCATCCATCATAGCCGATTTCCAGTGGGGCTTGGATAGTGCGGCCGAGGGGTGAGAAGGAATAGGAGAAGGAGAAGATGATGTATGAAGATTAAAGAGTTGTTTTGGACGGAAGATGTTGTGTTTGCTACGTTTGGCCATTTGAGGAGAGAGATGAGGTAATGGTGGTGTAGGTGAGTTAGGAGAAGTGGGTCGTAAGGGCAGAGAAGAGGGAGTCGCAGTGTGAAGAACAGGGCTCTGGTTGCAATGTTGCCCCAATATTGACCCAACATGGGAACAGAAGGTGCATAAACTGACGCCACAGGGTTCTGGTTATAATGTTGCCCCAACATCGACCCAACATTGGGAACAGAAGGTGCAGAAATTGATGCCAAAGTTTCTGGTTGCAATGTTTCCCCAACATTGGACCCAACATTAGGAACAGAACGTGTAGAGACCATGGGTTGTGGTGCAACGTGGGAGGGGCGTGAGGCCGAGTGTTGTAGTTGATGATGTAAGATAGGAAAGAGACAGAGAGGGGTGTATCAAGGAACTCGTAAGAGGGGGAACAAGTTGGACCAGGTTGAGCAAAAAGGAACGTGGTTTCATCAAATACAACATGGTGGCTTGTGATAACTTGTTTAATGGCTAGGTTATAACACTTGTAACCACCATGATTGGTAGGGTAGCCCAAGAACACAAGGAGTGGACCGGGCTTGGAGCTTATTGATAGTAGGAGAGGGAAATAGAGGGGAACATAAGCACCCGAACACGTGGAGATGAGAGTAGGAGGGGTCTTTTTGGAAGAGCGGTTGAAGTGGTGACTTGGACCCGAGACGTGAGTTGGGGAGGATGTTGAGAAGATAAGTGGCTGTTTGGAGCGCGTGAGGCCAGAATTCGGGGGGTACCGATGCTTGAGCAAGAAGAGTGCGCATCATGTTATGTATAGTGCAAATTTTCCTTTCGACTTTGCCATTTTGGGGAGAAGTATGAGGACATGAGAGACGGAATTGCATGCCACGAGATTTAAACAGAGAGTGAAATTCTTTGTTGTTGTATTCAGAGTCGTTGTCGTATTGGAGTGTTTTAATGTCACGTTCAAATTTATTTTTAACGTAGTTGCATAGTGTCAAAAAAATATTGAAAACTTGTGATTTTCGAGTTATAGAAAAAGTCCACAAGAAATCCGTGTAATCATCACCAAACATGGCATAATAGCGAGAGCCTGATGTACTTAAGATAGGTGACATCCAAATATCACTAGAATAATATCAAACGGCATAGTTGTAAAAGAATTGAACGAAACAAAAGGGAGTTTAATGTTTTTTTCCAACAGAACAAGAAGAACAAAAACTAGATGCACTACTAGATGAACAATTAACTAAATTATTCTTGCTAAGAAAACAGAGAGGATAGGAGCCTGGGTGCCCTAAGCGTGCGTGCCACTTAGAGGAGGAAAGGGTGGTAAAGGATGATGACGAGGAGGAAGACGATGAGGACGGATTGGGAAGGACGGGGTAGAGATCATCGTAACTATTGCATCTCATAATTGGAGTGCCCGTCTTGAAGTCCTTCACAGAAAAGCCAAAAGGGTCAAATTCGACATAAATGAGATTATCCCTAGTAAACTTACGAATATAGATGAGATTTTTTATGATTTTAGGTGCATGGAGAACGTGATGAAGAGAGAGAGGGGGATAGGGAGAGGGTAGGACTGCGAAACCCGAACCTTGAATGGAAATCATGTGACCATTACCACCGATAATTCCAGAATTAATGCTCGAATTAAAGTAAGACGAGAGAATATCTTGATTGGACGTCATGTGAGATGACGCCCCCATATCCATATTACAATTATGCATGTGAAGTGAGAGCATATGCGGGAGCTGGGGCGTGGTAAGCCTGCTGCGGGTGCGGTCCGAGGAGGCCCGACTGACTAGACGGCGTTGCAGGATGCTGAGACCAAGGGGAGGTTGGATAGGGCGCCAAAGGTGCTATCCATGGCGGAAAGCTCCAGGTCTATAGGGCCCATGAGGGCGACTGCTGAGAGTATGAGTCGCGATTAGGGTTGGTCATGATTTAGAGAGAAGAGAGAAAAAAAGAAGAGAATATGGCTGTGATACCATGAAAGATAATATTCCTCGATGGAATTCTCATTAATGAATGAAAAGTATATATACTAGTACAAGGAGTCCTATCAATAAAGAAACTACCTAATCAAAAGCTTATATATTGTTATATCTCTATAAAAAAAAATATTAACATAATTATACAAATCTATTCTGACATTATTGCATGACCTGCATGATTATTGTGCAACAAATATTTTTTCTTAAGAAAGTTTTACTTCCATCTACAGGCAATATATGAGTTCCACGTAGGGCTGTGCAAAAATAATCGGATCGATCGAATCGGGTGAAAATCGATCGGATCGAATATTTGATCCGACTTTTGATTTTTGCCTTAGGATCGAACCCCCATTTGATTCGATCCTCGATTTTAGAGGCTGAGAATCGGATCGGATCGAATACTCATCTTATTTTTTAAAAATAAATAAATATAGAATAGTATATATAATATTATATCTTTATCTATAAAGCTAAGCCTATTAATGCTACTAAGATATTTCTATATATAATGTTAATATTATATTTTTATATATACACATACCTAACATCTTTTTCTTGGTCCATTTGAAGGCCACGTTTCTGTCTTTGAGAAACATATACAATTGTAAATTTGTAACACCTTTCTCTCACTCTCACCATATGAAAGTGAATTTTATAATTCAATAACTCTGTTTGAATGTTGTGGTTGGTCCCATTGATATTAAATTAAATAAGAAAAAAAAGAAAAAAGGATCGAAATCGAATCGAATCGGATCGGATCGAAATCGAATGATTTTGGATCGAATCGGATCGTTTTAAATTGATTCGATTTCGATCCTCATTTCTCCAGGATCGAAATCGACTTCCAGCCTCGATTCGATCCGATTCGATCCGATCGGATCCAAATGCACACCCCTAGTTCCACGAAATTCAAGTTTCTTTTAGCATATAAAAAAGTATTCATTTGTTATCTAATGATCCATCACAATTCTCTCGTAGCAGTGTGCGCATCTCAATTTTCTATTTATTTTTCTGATGAGCGTCTGTTTATTATTATTACTATCGATAAAGAATATATCTTTCCTAATTTCATTTAGGTCGAATGTGAGCTATCTAAACCGGTGTTTTGAAATTCGGCCCGATGAGTGACCCGGTGAAGCTACCGGATAGTGGGGCAACAGGTCGAACCGGTCGGACCACTGAGTGGACCGACTTGTTGACTAAAGTCAACATTCAATAAAATATATAATAATAAAAAATAATTGTATAAAAAAACTAAAAGATTGTGAAAAATATTTTAAGTCACTAATATTTTGCTATATAATAAGAATATGATTATCACAATACTAGGTCTTAAACACGTGACCTCCAACAAAACAAGTTCTTAGGAAGTAGTGAAAATTATTGAGCTATCCAGCAATTTAATAAATAATCCACAAACTATACATTTAGTACAAGTTAAAAGATTGTTTTAGATTTTTAAAAGTTGGTCAACCGTATCACAAAATTCAATACAAGAACAACAATATGTGACACTAAAATATAGAAAATGAACTTATCATCGGACGAAATACTTTGCATGAAATTCTCGAATGCATGCTCGTTTCACTTAAAAATCAAATTAAGGATGTAAAAGAGCATTTTCTTGAAAGTTTTGCATTTTTTTTCCTCCTTTTTTTTAAAAAATTTTTCGAGGCAGGTTTGTTATTGTCAAAAATTATGGACTGAAATATAATTTCCAAAAAAATAAATTCGCAAAAAAAAAAAGTGTGCAGCCCGGTTCGCGAGCAAATGCGCCGGTTCACCCATCAGAGCTTTCAGACCGCTATATAGTCAGAATCGACTAGAACGAACTACCGATTTTCGGTCAAGCCGGCCGGTCCGATCCGGGTTTCAAAACAGTGATGTAAACAAGCTTTATTTTATATTGGCGACCTTTCAAGTCGTCAGGGTTCTTAGCTTGACAAGGACCAGTGAGCCGAAATGTCGGCCCAACAGATAAGTAAGACCCGAAAAAAGATGAATCAACAAATCCAATTTGGATTTTTCAAACTATACCCCCCCCCCCCCCCCCCCTCCAACGTCAACAGTAAATTGCCAAACAGTGTTGTACTATTCCACCATTGTCAACTGGACTTCAGACTTTTTGACTTGGCTGGCTTCAGATCCCATACTCGAGCGGATCGAAATGAGTCGGGTCGGCCTACAACAAATGTTGAAGGGGATGGCACGTATCAGCCTATCAGGTAGTAGGTATCCGTCTCGCTCAAGAAATAAAAATAGGTATTCAACATCACATCCGCATAAATAATTCCACATTTAAAATTTAAAAATCATGTATCAACATTAACAATCATGCAACTACATGTGCTTGTTATCACAATCTAGATTCTAGAATGCATGTTGTGTCCGAAAAGTTAAAGTTACAGAAAACTATTAATAGTTATAAAACATGCGAGCCCATTCACACCTCATTTCTTCTCACAGGTAATGGGAGATCAGGTACCCGCACCTGAACGAGTCGAACCTGATCAGGACTTTTTGATTGGGTCGGGTTCAAATTCTCGTCCAACAAACCTAAAGCCTATGTGGAACTGCCTGTCAGTTCAATTTATGCTCATTTTTCATTTTGTTTTGGACTAATGATTCATTATCATTTCTTCTTTTCACTGCCACAAGTCATATGATGGACGAAAAATGAACCAAGCAATTTTTAAACTTTCTACAGGATGAAATTACTATATTGCATTAACATGGTTCTCACTTGTCAGATTAAAATGCTCATAAACTGGAGCAGGTAAAGAAAAAATTGATGAGGTAAAGTCCCTGTAATGTTAAATTGGTCAATGCCCTACAGAAGAACATTAGTGTTGATCACTCGCTCAATGGAACATTATACAGAACTTATACAATTTAAGACAATTCATCTAGTAAGAAAAGTTAGGTTTCCATAAAGTTTCTACAGAGCTTACTGCCATTTTTCAAGTTAAGTAGGCCAAAGCTCAGATATATAAATGTAGTTATTGTTAAAGGAACCTCGAAATCGTAATATTTAGTGGATTTGGAGAAATTCTTCATAACTTGAAGACCACGTAGATTTCTCACCAGAGAGAGTAAAATAAGAAGTGGTCAATTTTTGTCTTTTCTAAGTCTTCCCCTTCTTCTTTGCCTGCTTCTTAGCTGCATGCCACATTATAAGACTCTGTAAGATGTATCCCTATATGATTTATCGTCCAAGTAAAATTAAAACTTATAAACAAAGAAAAGAGTAATGACCAAGTTTCCGTTTGGCCTCAGATTTTGCAAAGAACTCTCTCCATTCATCAGTTAGAACAAAAACAGGTTCTTCGTCGTCCTCCTCCACTTCCGGTTTCTCAACCTCATCTTGCATCCTTCTTCAGATTAATCAAACAAAAAAAAAATCAGTGAATGTTTTAAAACACAAGAATAGCGTGAATGATGGTGATTACTAAAATACATCCACCTATCCTGATTGCAAAGCTTAGCTGATCTTATGCTGTCAATAGTACTTGAATTACAAACGGAAACAACGTCCATCACAAGCACAGAAAACTCAACAAATGTTTTAAGGTGGCCCTGAATAAAAACAACTTAAGAAGTTGGTCAAGTGGAATAGATGAATACTCAGACGACATTTACTATGATCGTTTGGCAACCCAAACTGTTACATGTTAGAAATGTTGCATACATGTTCTTCACCAATTTTTGCTGAGCCAAGAAAGTTAATTTACCAGTAAAGAGAGGCCAGTTTATCTGTTTATGGCATAAAACATCATCTTTTGGGAGTTAACCGTTTTTATCAAACATCAAATTAATAGAGGACAATTCGAGTGGGATGAAAGGAATTAGAAATCATAAAGTTGTCTACTTTGGCATAAGATGGATTCGGCCAATAGTCTAATTTTTTCAAGTCCTGAAGGTGAAGAAGAAACGGTACGTATGTCATCACCAAAACCTGAATAAAGTTGACCTTTGGCCAGTCATGAAGTACTTTATATCCATTGATTATTGAAGAATTAGCCAAAGAATTGTACAACTTACGAACTAAAAAGAATAGAACCACAGAATATTATGTCTAATCTCTGCCAACCACTGGAATCAAGTTCTGGAAACAAACAGTTCATCTAAATCAGCAAATGCACATAAATATTAATTGTAAGAGAATATCCGACTACAGAACTGCTCTTGACCCATCTATATACTAGTAATATCTTAGTATTTTGAGCCTTGGACATCACGCATTACATTGATGACACCAACTAATGAAAAAATGAGTAGTTGTCTCAGAGAAAAGGATGATAATTAATAATAGCATCTATCCTACAGTTATTGTTAACTTTTTTCGACCTGCTTGCCCGTGGGCATTAAGTTTCCTCAGCTTCTACTCCAGTATAAGCTGGACAAAACCATAAAAATGTTTGTAACAAATGGCAACATATTACGAGCATGTCGTGGTGTTGCTCCGTTGTATATTTGGGGATTTTCTATTGAAAAGCTTGAAAAATCTCGGACCCGCTTACGGAAAGTGGAAATGAACTGATTCCCGCATACAACCCTGATAGTATAAACTATCTCTAATCAGTTCTCTCAGAGAGGTCGAGCTAGGGTGACTTTCACTATCACTTACGGCAATATCACATGAATGACAGACTGGCTAGGAGGTTGAACCTCCCATGACGAAAAAGGATGAGTGTGAATGTTTGGACGTTAATCTGCAAGGATCAACAGTCAACTTTCCAAGATTCAGTTTTGGTGCTGCCAATTCAAGGGGCATCCAAGTATGCAATTCGAGTTTGAGGGAAAAAACAGTCCGTTTACAGGGCGAGTTGCGGCTCTCTGGAATTAAGGCATCGCATCGCAAATCGTATGATGACTTTAGAATTTTTTAATATCGATAGTGTTGCTCAGTATGCCTAATGTGTGTCACCAAAGAGTAAAATAGCAAAGATATATAACACTCTTGAGGGAAAAACTACTGCTGAAACATGGTGAAACCAAAAAGCAAAGCGATGGGGGCCTAATTTTGAGGCAAGTGAACAGAAGAGTGTGAATGGACCTAATTCCTAGATGATACCACCATTACAAGAGCTGGTTCACTGTTTTTCACACAAATTGATTAGCCGCCAGCGCCGGCCCGCCGTTGAGCATTGAATCAATGAATCTCATAAGATAAAGTTGAATGGTACCATATGTGATAGGTAATTATATAAATTAGTCACATGAAGTAAATATACATATATAATATTTTACAATTGAATTACAAGCTAATAAACAATATCTCAGGAATTTACAAGACTAATTTTAGAATTAGATAGCAAAAGTACTTACGGATGGGAGAAGAAGGTTAAATTAGGGTTTGAGGCAAGTGGAGGTTGTTGAGGAGAGGTATTAGAAATGGCGGTTGAAAAGTAAGAGCAAGTGGGTGAGTGGTTATGCGGTTGAATTATAGAAATGTGAAGAGGACAGTGAGGCGATACATAATACAAGTGGTGGTGGTGATGGTGGTGATGGTGGTGGTGCAACGAGCATGGTTTTTTTCCTTGTTCGGCAGCACTGTTGCAGGAATCCATGTATGTGGAATTGTAAAAACGTTTTACACCTAACGGAGGGGAGGGGTTTAATTTAAAGGATAATTACAGTTACACCCCCTGAGGTTTTGTGTAATTACAAAGACGTGTCATCATGTTTGCATTATTACAATGACCTCCCGTCTAACTAGAAATTGTAAATGCATTTTCAACTTCGCCCTTGATCAATTCTATTGTTAAAATAATTTTAAATATCTTGCTAAAATTACTTGATATTTTATTCAATTTCAAGAGCTTGCATGTAATATTAGATAAATTAATTACTCAATAAAAAGGTATTAAAGAATACACTAAATTAATTTTAACCATTCTCACGTATATTTAACTCCTTAAACACACTAAGAGCGTTTTTTGTTTCAAGTATTACATAATACACGTAGTGACTAAAAGTCGTCTTAAAAAGCGGATAATTTAATCCGAACTAATTAATATAGTGTTTGGTTATCGTGACTCATATGCAAATAAATTAATACAACTTTTTTAAAAAGCGTTTGGTTTGCACTACAAACACAAATTAAGATCCAGATTGACTCTTATGCCCCTCGCTTACCACACAAAAAGACATATTTTGCCCCCGCCAGTCCAGTCTCAATTCTCCCAAATCAGCTCTACATCCAAAACCCTAGCTCACAATGCTAATACAAATTCAGTAGCATTGCGTCCGATTCTGTCAACGAAACACGAGGCCCGTTGTTTTTTCGAAAGCTAAACCTTTATTCCGACAAACCTCATTTTCTACTTTATGAGCAGTCCAAGAATTAGCGTTATACGATGAATAATTGTACTAATAAGTTTTGTTTTTTTGTTCCAAGTTTTTTTCACGATCAATCCGGCTTGAAGATCTTGTTGGCGTGCTTCGTTGAATTCGACTCGCATTCACATGTATACTTTGATGTACTTAGCCATCTCTCCTATCTTTTCCTTACTAGCGTTTGGTTTTGGGTTTTAACTGTGATTATTTGAATTAGAAACTGGAACGTAATGACTTTGGTGATTTGCATGTATGTTTTGATTGCAAATGGTTTAATTTTTTTCTTTTGGTCATCTCTACGTGATGATTGTCCATACTGCTAATCACCTCCTGGACCTTATTTCACAAAACTCAGACTTCCTTCCTTGATCCAACCTCTTCCTCTAATGTGGATGAAACTCAACCTAATTTTACTAGGCAGAAACTAGGCTTAGTCCTACAACCTAGTATGCACGGGCTAAATGATCGAGTAGTCACTAGAGCGGCGGTAATGTGTTGTATCTTAGCTTGGTTGATAGTCTTTTTACTACTACTTGTTGTAATTCCTTGTATCTTATTTTTCATGTTGTGCTAGTTCAGAATATTGTAATGTGGATTTTCAAGTAGGTTTGTGCTATGAAGTTGATGTATTTGAACCGTGTATCCCGTCTTTATTTTTAATAAAATTACGATGATTGTTCCACCCTTTTATTCATCTTTTGTTTATATTTTGTTCATCTATATATCCCGATTAATTGTTGTGAGGGAGTATGTCGTAGACGCGTAGTAAGTGTGACGACGACGACATGAAGCATCGTAAAGCACTTGCTAGTCTCTGATCGGCGACATGAAACACGAGATATGAAAACTTTTCCGCTAGAAGGAAATATGAAAAGTGATACAGGAGAAAGACACTTATTCAGCCCAAAGTGTTGCCATGATGCATGTCATAGGAACCAAGATGGACTTTAATAACCAACCAAATTGAGGTATATTATCATTTCCACTTCTTGGCACATAATATTTTGAAATTAAAAAATTTCCAATCATATCTGAATGTGTTTGTAAAAAATGTATGTTGTTGCTCTTAAGTTCTGAACTGATTCACTTAAATTTGATGAAGCCGTATTCTTACGACTCGACTGTGCTCTTGAACATATATGAGTTCATAATTATAAATCCTAATTCAGCATTGCAGTGTGGTTGTCGATTCATGAGAGCTAGTAGCTCAGAAAATGGGTACTTAATTGCAAGTTTTTTTTCCAGTATCAATTATTTCCTAATACTTGGTTGCCTAAGTGATGGATTCAATGTGGTTAGTAGCTCAGAAAATATGTCCTTGATTGAAAATGTTTTTCAAGTATCAATTATTTCCTAATATTTTGTTGCCTAAGTGATGGATTTAATATTTCTTTTGTTTCTTTATTTTAGGTTGTACCACTTATGTTTTAGTGGAGTAGGGGTGCATCTGCAAATTAGTTTTAAAATCCAGTGTGTTTTGATTGGTTAATTGGGCATCGCTCTTTTTTACTTTGACCAAAGTAGTAGCATGCATACATAACAATGTCATGCCTTGTAACTCATGCAACAAATGTCCCTTGTAAATCATAAAAAATAGATTTCTCTGGGTATATGAGATATAAGACCAGGCCAGGTATCTTTTATTTTGTTGTTTTGTGCTTTTAAAAAAAAATGGTAGGAATCTTATATTACTTGACACCAGTGTACTATTGCAGAACTCCAAAACAAAATACACACAAGAAATGCATGTATATCACACATAGCTAACGATATCTATAAATATGTCTTGCAAAAATACTACAATCTACACCTTTGTAACTCCAAAAAAAAAAAAGAAAAAAGTATTCCTCTAACCATCTCAAAAAGTACTTCTCTAACCATCTCCAAAAATTTGTAGGTTTGTGTTAAAATGATACCCCACGCAAGTAAGCTAGAAAAAAAGTCTTTTACGACGAAGAATGGACTGCCGAGCTAGACGAGACATTAATCCTCGTTATGAAGGAGGAATGCGTCTCTGATAAATGGTGCGTACCTCTTAACAATTCAAAGTACCTCAGCATGATCGTGGGCAACGCGGTGGACACAGTCAACTACATTCACAATACAAGTTTCACAAACGAGGAAAACTAGTAGGCAGTATGTCGAAAATAAATTTTGATATACCTCGCACTTCTTCGATATAAAACTTCGATATGGGACCGTGAAAGCAACAAGACTTTGGAATAAAATAATCGAATGATGACGAAACAAGGGGTCCGACTTATATAAACGAGAAGTTCTAGGCCCCGTAGAGCAATTAATGCTCGAACGTTGGGTGTTGTATTGAAGATCATATCCGATATACATTCGATATGAAAAGTTCCTGATTTATTGATCGAAATATTCTAAGGAAAATAGGGGAGTATCATAACAGCTATTTTTCTAAGAAGTAGATTCTGCCCAATCAGTCGCCAACTTGGAGGGAGTTATGGGTGCTTCGAGGAAAAGAAGTATACAAGCAAAATTCATAAATTATTATAAAACTAATAGTTTATGAATTGGGGGACTACATGATAGGGATATTTCCCGTATTGGGCCTACCATAGGCCATGCCGAGGTTTTACTTATGTCGGGGATCATCGCCGACATGTATATCGAGTGTCACCCTTGATATGGTACGTCCCAGACTCTATAAGTACCTCGCTCCGCATACCGAGAACACACGCAATAAAGATACTTAGATCTAACCCTCGATATCGAATATTCATATTCGATATAACCTTCGACATAGATTCTGACATATTACAGGGCGAGGGATTCAACATAGTAGCACGTGTCCAATTCGACGTCATCCACGAGATCATTCTCGACATATTCTCGACATAATCTATGATATATTTCCGATATTATATTCGACCTACCCTCGACATCACTTCCGGTATTGAGAATACTATCCGACCGGACCTCTATTTCGAGTACCTAGTGTTCCAGACCAAAGTCATCTTATAGCTGGAGATACGAGACATAGTTTGAGATAGAATCGTTGTAACATACTTGTAACCGACCTTATTCTATATATACGATCTATTGTCAAATTAGGCATTGAGATAAATTCTTTGTTTTCACACATTTTGCTTGAACCTCCTCAACCTGAATTCTATTTATTATTAGAAACGTTCTAGAAAAGTTGGATACCAATACAATTTTAAAATCTTTCAAGCATTTGAATGTGAGCCCACCATGAAATTTAGTACACGACCTGCTTGGGAGAGACAAAGAGATTTCCAGTCGAAAACATAAGAGTCGATCAGTTTTGAAGGGATGTCATCGGAGGCCTCCTTTTCTGCATCCTCGCTTGCAAGACTATGCGAGCACGAGTGAACATATTATTTGATTTGAAAAAAAAAATCAAGAATAAACAACTTAGTGGAAGACGGGTGTTCTTATTAAAATGGATAAACTCCCTAGACCTAGTAATAGGTTCACTTCCTCAAAACTCAAAAGAGTTCAAGCATCTTTCGATAGCATTAAAGTCTTGGGAATCTACCATACAAAACAATACAAGGTCATCTGCATAGACAGTGTGTGAAATGCAAGGACTTTTGTGGGAAAACTTAATTCCTTTAATGTTTCTTATATTTTCCTCTTTATGAATTAGTCCAAAGATGAGGAGGAACAAATATGAAGATAATGGGTCTCCTTGAAGAGGCCTGTACAAGATTTCACATATCTTAATGGAGAACCATTGATGAGAACCGAGAAGTTACAAGAGCTTATGCAAAGTTTAATTCAGGTACTAAATCGAGAACATAAACAAAGATTCTCCAAAATGGTAAGTAAAAGGATCCATTCAACTTTATCATATGCTTTTGGCAAATCGGCTTTATAAGCTACATGCTTTAGGTCCTTTTTTGGCATTGATATAGTGCACAATTTCATGAAATACGATGTAATTATCATAAATTTTCCTCTCATTAATAAAGCAAATTGAAGAGGAGAAATGATTTTATGTAACACAACTTTTAGGCGATTAGCAAGCAATTCAAATATTCCTTTATAAAAAACATTACACAAACTAATAGACTGAAATTTTTCCACCGAGTTGGGCTTGTTGTCTTTCGGGATAATGGTGTGATAAAGGTGTGATTAAATGCTCTTTGAAGAGTCTTCTTATGAAATTAAACTTTAATCGCTTTAGACACAACTTTTCAAACAATGCTCTAAAAGTTCTTGATAATGACGACGGCAAGCCAGTTGGCCCAGGCTCATGTGATAGTCCATATAAAAAGCGTTTTACTCTCAAACGGCTAGGAATAATGCAAATCAATGATAACATTCTCAAACATATTATCTAGACCCCGCAAGGGAAAAGGGGAACACTGGCATCAATATGAGAAGAGAAAATATTTTTGAAGTAGATTGAAAGCACATACCAACGTGCAGGGAATACCATCACATATGTTAATAAGGATAATACGATTTACCTTAACCTTCGCAACCGTAGAAAGATGGAAAAGACGGGCATCAGAGCCACTTTTCTTTAGCCTTTTGTTTCAAAAAAATATCGATTTTAGAGTGAAGTAAGTTTAATTCCTTTTGGGGACTTTTTTATTCTTTTGCAAAGTCGTCTGAGTCTGAGTTTGAGCTTGAATGTGTTTGATCTCCTTTATAAGAGGTTTTGATCACTCATGCACGTGCCCAACACTGGATTTACTCCACTTGATGAGATCTTTCTTCGTAATTGTATTCTTGATTTTGCAAGGCACACTAAATAGAGGCGAGTACAAAAAACACACTTTCTAGCCTCTAGAAACAACATCAAAACAAGTAGAATCTAAGAATCACATATTCTCAAAACGGAGAAGACGAGTTCTTAGTTGCAGAAAAAGAGAGGTAAAGCAAACAGAAGTATGATCCGACTCACTTGCGAGAAGTTGATGGAGAGTGACCATGGGGAACTTGAGACACCACTAAGGATTTCCCAAAGCTCTTTCGAGTCTTTTTCCGATATTGAAAATAAGAGCGTTTGTTATTCCATGTAAGAGGATTACCAACAAAATTAAGGGCCACCAAGTGAAGGCTGTGAATTTTGTTTTCAAAAGTGTTTCATGAAGAGCACTTCCACTTTTTAAGACTGATCATGAATTTCATTAGAAGTACTAATCAAGCAAGGCTTACCGCACAAGGATTAAGACCATGTCTATTATACCAAAAATTGTCTCTCAAAGAATCAAGACATGGACCAGCCAAATATTCTTACCATTCAGCTCAGAAACTGAGGCGTGAATGAAGAATCTATTATTAACTTTCAAAACAGAGAAAGTAATATTGTTAGCTCATGCAATGCAAAGTTCCCTAGAGAGACCACAAGGATCCGAAAACAAAATTTTGCTTAGGTTTGTCGCATTGCAAGATGTCTAATATTTTATAGTTTTGCAAAAAAAAAAAAAAGAAGACAATATTCAGCTTATTATATATTTACAAGGAGGCTTTTAAAAGCCTGACATGTCTCTTATTTAGCCAAACCTTTGAGAGTTTCATGAGAGAGTATTGATGTAATCATCTTCGTTCCCTCTGTGGGGCTACAAAGTTGATAGTAAAATTAAGAGATTCTACCAGATTGGTTGCTAATTCAGCATGGTATGAGTTGTGATCAAGTGAGTAACTCTCTAAGGTAAGCTTATTGATGATGTCAGTGGTCGAGTTATCCTTATCCAGATGGTGATTTTGTTAAAAACTATTTTTGGGCTTAAACGATCGAACTCTCCTAATAAGAACAATTTCTTCCATAGTAAAATCTTGGGTCGAGGTTGTGGGGGGGGGGGGGGGCAGTGGCGTATCCAGGAATCTTATATGGGGGGGGGGGCTAAAATTTTTTTTTGGAGAACAGTAGGAAAGAAATAAGAGGAAAAAAATTTGAAATACTAAGTAAAGAAAAAAATATTGTTTTGAACCGATTTTTTGGAGTTTTAAAAGAAGATGAATGCGTACAAGAAAATTTTTGGATCAACTTTTAGTTTTTAACCGAAAAATTCACTAATAAATATGTACAATAACAACAACGATAACCAAACAAACATTTTTTTTATCCAATATATATTTATCAAGGTAAATATTATTGACTATGTTATAAACTTTTTAAATATATTTGAACGAGATAAAAGCAAAAGAAAATCTATTACACTTTGTATATATGTTTTTACATATTTTAAAGCTAATGTTTCACAACTATGATAAAAGGTATTCATATATTTAATTTGAACAACATTGATTCTTTGCGTATCGAAAAAATATGTTAAACAAGTACGGATTAATTAAATGTAGAATAAATTGTTTGCTATTAACACCACGAATTTTTTTTTGCAAATTAAAATAACAAATAAGTTATTTTCTTACTAAATATAACAAAAGGGGAGTTTTGGCAATTTACTATTTAATTGGGCTTTTAAATGCAAATATCATAGATCTTCTTATTTTCTCTTTCCCTAATACTATATATATATATATATTGGATTTTTTTTTTCAAAAAAAAATGGGGGGGGGGGGGGGGGGGGGGGGGGCTACAGCCCCCCCTAGCCCCTACATAAATACGCCCTGAATGGTTCGACTTTGTGGGTTAGGAAGATCAAGAAAAGACTTATATATTTTCTCCTGGTCTTTGTTATTGATTTGTCATGTTTTGTATGCTTTCGGTAATATGAGGAACAATGTCGATCGATTTTGTAAGGAGCTGATTTTTTCAAATCTGGTTTTGTGGGGGAGTAAGTGTTGCCTCTCTTTCGACCTACCAAAAGTTCATGTTTTTTAATTAGCTTCAAAGAATTAATCAAATGTGTAGGCTAAGCGAGAGATTTGGGTCCACCTCTAAAAAAGCATTAGACTCCAAAAACGTGTCTTAATAGCCCTAAGATCTCTCTAGAATTTTGAGAGAGATAGTGATTGAATGATCCAAACAAAAAAAAAAGTGTTGACATGTGAGGTGTACTGGTGGTAGAAGGTAGTAAACTTCAAAGCATAAAAGTTCACCGGTAATTTTAGCAGAATCAACAACTTGTTCAAGGGGAGACTTAGGTGTGTGGTTAAAGTTAAGTTGGGTTTGATTGCTTTTCTTAACAAAATTCTCTGGGTCGATCGTCGTGAGTAGCAGCAGATCTTTGTTCTTCTGAGAATTAGGTTGCTCGTCATCATATTTAGAATGATATGGGCGGTAGGATTAATAAGGATAGATTGGGCAAGGATTGATAGACGAAGCGTCTACTTTTAACCAAGCCCATATTCAAAGCTAATTCGTGAAAATGGTAGGTGTAGTTCGAGAATTTATTATGTGTGGCGTTGTTGAATTCGATGTCCCAATAATCTGTAATTAAAAACAAAAAGTCCCCCAATCTCTCGAATTTGATTTAACATTGAACAGAAGGGTATACCCGAGATTTGAATGATGACTTGGTCCACTAGAAGTTTGTTACTGTCAACCTAAATTTTGTTCCAAATCCAAATAGCTCTTCTCCATTTGGTCGTTGCCTAGAGATATCAATTTTAGAAAATTTTCGACAACATTCTTGCCTTGAGTAACTGATTCTTCCAAAATTTAGCACCCCAGAATATTTGAAGCTTTGATTTAAAATAAGACAAGGAAGGAGAGGTATACTTCATTGAATGCTTTTTCTAGAGCCCAAAGTTTCACCACATTATATATATGATTACCACTCAATTCCAAGCTCTTTGGTTGATAACCCATTTCAGTTTTGATGGATCTTCGATATGGTCGCAAGCAAACGGTTTTGAATGAAATTGACTTCAACATTTTGGTTGATAACCTGCTTTAAGTATTGAGGGGGGAAGGATTTTTGCAATTAGGGTTTAAGATTCCAACACGGGGATTGTGGTTTGTCCTGTCTCCATGAAAAAATGAGTTGCTGATGAGAGCAGAGGAAAAGATAAAAAAAGAATCAAAAAGGCAAGAGAGAGGATATTCTAGAGAGAGAGAATGTGGTTTTACTAATACAGTCGTTAATTATGTACTTCTGATTATCTATCTACTTATAATAAAAATGAAAAAACAATGATCCATTCACTTTCTTTCCCGATTCGACCCTTTTATATTTCGCTATTCACCTCCTCAACCAAGATTTTACTAGCCACTATGATAAATTCTCATCTGTGGGCATGAAAAATCTAGCAAACCAATTCATTAATTTTGTTCCAAAAGTGATGAGAATGGTGTTGTATTTCAATTTTTATATTTTGCTATTCACCTTCTCAACAAAAAACTTACCAGCCACTAGATAAGAGTTGTGCAATTTTTGACTTTCCCACAACCCCTTTATTCTAGAAAATGGTGGGTCGGTACACATGAAATTAGTCTCTACATTGTTTTCGTCTAAAATGAATAGGCCCAACAACAACTTGTTAGAATGTATTCTGATTTGTCGACATGAAAGAGCTAGCTAGGGTTGGGAGGACCGGGTCGGATTCCCGCGACCCGACCCGACCGGATTTTTTCCGCGCGGGAAAAATCCGATCTATTTCCCCGACCCGTCGCTGCGGGTTTTTTCTCCCGCAACGTAACCCGCGGGTCGGGTCGGGAGTTGGGGTAAATCCGACCCCAACTCCCGAAAATTCCAGTTCGTATTTTTTTTTTGGATTGTTGGTAACATAAAACTTGTTGTTAATATAAAAAAAACAAAAAAATTCTCACCGGCAGAAGAACGGCCGCGACCTCTCAACCCAAAAAAAAAAATCTCTCTAATCTGCGCCATCAATCTCCGCCGCAACCCGCCACCAATCTCCGCCGCTCACTCGCAGCTCCAATCTCCGCCCCGCCGCTTATATTTGCAAAATATTAGGTAACTATTTTTATCCCAAATTTAAAACTGAAGTGAAATTTATTGTTATTTTGATAAATTGATTCACCATTGCTATTAGAACATTTGTTATTGTACAAAATATTAGAAAACTTGTTATCGTTATTGTTATTTTCGGGACCCCGGGACCTCGCCGGGATCCCGGTATCCGCGGACCGCGGTGCGGATCAGGAGCGGCAGCGAGCTCCCGATCCCCGCCAATTCCCGGGGGCCGGATTCCCGATCCCCGCAGGAATCCGGCCCAACTCACCCCTAGAGCTAGCAAACCAATTCATTCATTGTGTTCACAAAGTGAGGGGAATGGTGTTGTTTTCCAAATTCTTTAATTGGAAAATGAAGGCTGTTTATTAATGCTTATTTTTATCAAAATCTGATTTTGTTTATTCTTGAAATAATCAAAATCTAATTTTGTTTATCTGTTCTCTTTTATGTCGCAGTTTTTGTTATAAAAGAATAATTAGGTGGAAAGCTTTTTTTCAAGAAAAAAAAAGATAATGTAGCGTTTGGAAAAGGGGTGCGCGTGGCACCAGTTATTGTTTACTTGCACGATCTTGGCGACACATGGTAATACAGGGCCAAAATCGACCAAGGTGACAAGTTAGTGGACTGAAATTGCGATGTGCCAAGTTAGTGGGTCAAAGATGAAACGAGGTCAAATTAGTGGACCAGAAAAAAAAAAGTTTAACAGTCTATGACGTACAAAGTTTCTTGAGGAAGCGAGTCTTGGTTTCTCAAATTTTAAGAGTAAAGAATAAAATTATCTTTAAGGAGTAGCTAAATGTCAAAGTTAAGTATACGTATTTTTAAATAATTAGGGACACGTGAAGTTTTAAAAACAAATTTGCAGTAAATAAAAGAAATCACCACATATTGATGAATAATGAGTGATACAAATACGTTAACTTAGAAAGAAAAAAACAACAATTATTAGCAGATAAAGTTGTGGACATATGGTTAAAATTGTGACTAGTCTTTATTGGAAAACCTTTTTTTCTCTTACACAGTTCAACATTAATATCTCGTATATATGAAATATGGTCGGTTACAAGTGTGTTACAACGAGTATATCGCTAACTAGGCTTACTCTAACTATGCTAGTCTCGAATAGGCTTGGTCCGGAACACCTCGAACTAACGTCGGATGCAAGGAAGGATGTCAGAAATATATCGGAGATGACGTCGAGGATTATGTCGGGGACACATCGAATCTTCTACGTCGAAAGTGATCTCCTGCTTATGTCAAAGGTTGCGTAGGTGATATATATCGGAGATATATATCTGGTAATATGTCGAATACTATATCGGGGAATGCTCGATATAGGTGAACAATAATTACGGATAATTAAAGCTTACCTTGATTACCGTAAAACGAGTATTTATAGGCATCGGGATGCGGGAGACTCACGTGATAAACACGTGAGCTGTACTATATCGGAGACTATATTCAATATATATATATCGGGGATCATCACCCGACATAAGTAAAACCTGGGCCTGGCCCATGGCTGGCCCAATACGGGAAATATCAATATTATGTAGTCCCCCAATTTGGGAATTGTTATCTAAAGATAATAATTTGCAAATTAATTCTCAGTTTTTGGATTACCACTACCTCTCGTCCCGCCAGTTCAAATAACGAAAATCTGATGCGGGAATTTCATTTGTGTGTTGAAGAAATATTGGTGGATCCCCAATGCAATTTGCGAATTTTCAGAGGTTCTCATTTGAATTCCTAGATTTTATATTATATCGAATTTCCCACGACATGTATGTCGAGTCTGAAGTTTGATATGCTTTGCCATAAATGTGTGATTAATGCCCGATGTCTATAAATAGCAAACCGAGAGGAGAGAGAGAAGATCATTTTGGCTTGTAGCGAAACACGTTATCTCTTTCGCTGAGGTATGTCGGGGATTTTTCAACATGACTCTCTGATATGGGCATTTCCCGCATATTGGGCCAGACCCAAACTAGGCCCATTTTGGAGCATATCGGGGATAACTTTCGATGTCATATCGGTAATCATCACCGATATGTTACTGTGGTCCCCGGATCCCGAGGTCTATAAATACGCGGTGCCCGGATCCCAAAACAAGCAATTATTATCCCTCAGCTACCACTCGTCATATCGAAATACATCACCGATGTTACTTTCGATGTCTCATTCGATATCGTGACTACAACACACGCCTGTGACACGTCATACCACTCATCACCGATCTCACATCGAGGGTCATCCCCGACATCACATTGAAGGCGATCACCAACGTCCATTCGATCTATTTACCGATATCCTTCTCCCATCCAAGCATCGAAGCGTTGGTCCGAGGTGTTCCGGACCAAGCCTACACGAGACACATAGTGTAGGTCCGGACTTAGCGAAATGGGAACTAGGAGCGCCAGGATGGAGAACACGCAAACCCCACAACACCCGATTGACCGAGAACAGACAGTGGCTCGAGCCGAGATGGAGCTCCCTCCACCACAAGTGCAACGAAGGCGCGGGCCCAGGAGGCCGCCGCGAGCCGCAAATGCAGGTCCGACCCTTGTTGCACCAAGTGCGGCAGAACCCGAGACTGAGGGCCCACCCATCGAGAACCACACAGCTGACATTCCAATGACCGAAGCGCCAAATACGGGTTTTCCCGGCCAGGAGGAGACAATGCCCGCGGGACAAAGCACCGTCCATCCCGCCGCTATAACCCCGGAGATGCAAGCTCAGATCAACGCCACTGTGAGAGCAGCGCTGAATTCCACATTGGAGACCTTGCTCCCACTTCTGGTGGAGCAAAGGGCAAAGGACATCCGGGCGAGGCCCACTAAATCCAGAACGGATAAGAGAAGGGCAAGGCAAGGATGCGACGAACATGAGGACACGAGGTACTCCTTCAGAGAGATATCCCCCGCTGCTTATGACAGGGCGGAGAGACGGGACCCCGAGACCCTAGATCGGGAGCTAGCAAGGAAGATGGAACGGCTGGACCATGAGAGGGCAGAAGTAGTCCGGAGAATGGAACGCGGTCGCGACCGCGCCGAGATCAAGGGTTCAAAAAATGAGGATGCAGAGATACTGCGAGTAATTTCAAGGAGGATGGAAAAGCTAGACCGCGAGAGGGCAGAGTTAGCAAGGAAGGTGACTCAGAGTCATGGGAAGGGTCGCAGTAGGACCCCGTTTTCAAAAGAGATAGAGGCAGAGGTACTGCACAGAGGAGACAAGATTCCAACCATAAAACCGTATGATGGGAAGAGTGACCCGAGGGATCACATCCACGCCGTGGAGAGTCTCTTGAACCTACAAGATTTTTCCGAGGGTATTAAGGCAAAAATAATGGCGATAACACTGATTGGAGCAGCATTAGACTGGTTTAACAGAATCGAAGTAGGATCTATTTCAGGCTTCGAGCAGATGAAGGAGAGATTGGAGAACCACTTTTCCAGTCAGAAACGAACGAAGACAAGCATGTACCATCTGGAAGCGTTGAAACAGAAAGAGAGAGAAACTCTTGGCGAATTCATGAGCAGATTCAATGAGGAGTTACTGAAGGTGGACAACCCCTATGGGGGACAAGTGCTGCAGACCCTGTTCAGGGCAACGACGCACAACAGATTCTCCAAAGAGTTGATCAAGCTCGCAGAACCTACCATCAATCGGATAAACGAGTTGGCGCATACTGTGATCTACGAAGATGCGATGATGGCAGCTAAGTTTAGACCCCAGGAATCCGGCTGGGAAAGGGGTAGAGAGCTATGGAACAAGAACAGGGGAGGAAGAGACAGGTCCCCAAAGAGATATACCCCCTCAATCGCGACATTCGCACTATCTTTGCCGTTGTGCAAAGCAGGAATTGGCTAAGTGCACCTCGAAAAATCAAGGAGACGGATTTCACCAAGAAATCTAGACGCTACTGCGAGTATCACCGCCAAAAAGGCCATGACACGAACGACTGTTATGACCTGAAGGATGAGATCGAGAGACTAATTAAGGACATAAGATTGATAGAATTTGTTAAGGGGAGCATGCAGTACGCTGAATCAAGAGAACGGTCCCAATCCCCAAGAAGGGAGGGCCTAAAGGCGATTGAAAGTGGATAAGGACGCAATGTGATAACTAGTGCGCCTTCGAGGGGGGGTCATCAATGGGATACGCCGGTCTGATTCCCCACTCAACAGGATACGTAGGCAGGTTAGGTCTACCTAGCCCTCAACCGTTATCTCTTATTTAACCCTTTCGTGGATCGGCATGTAACTTAAAGCAGAGGGAACTACGCCGGTCTGATTCCCCACTCAACAGGATACGTAGGCGGGTTAGGTCTACCTAGTCCTCGACCGTTATCTCTTATTTAACCCCTTCGTGGGTCGGCATGTAACTTAAAACAGGGGGAACTACGCCGGTCTGATTCCCCATGCAACGGGATACGTAGGCGGACTGGGTTACCTAGCCCTCGACCGTTATCCGTTATTACCTTTTTATTTGTTGCTTGGCGCAATCTCATATTTCATGCAGGGATGTGTCCTAAGCGGACATTATAGAAGTGCAGAGAATAGCACAAACAATTGGGGAATGTTCCCCTAGATATATATTTAACACATCGCCCTCTTACAGGTACAAACAGGTACCACCGGCATGATAGCGCACACCGGAAACACTATTTCTTGTGTAAAACTAATATTCCCAGATCGAGGGAACATCCCTCAAATAACACTGGCACGTTATTTCGTGCTCTCGTATTAGCTTTTATGTAAAAAAAAATTTCTTGTCTATGATGTTTTGCAAGGCTTAATGACCTACAAATTCAACAACGACAGAGTCACCAAGAGACATAGTCGGAAAGACAATGAAAAGGCTCGCCTACAAAATCCCATGTGATAACGGGGTCGATCAAACACAATTCAACAGGTAGCGGGTTCCCCGTGATAACGGGATGCACCCCTACCCTAAAAAATATCCCCTGTGATAACGGGGTCAATTAAAAATAATTCAACAGGTAGCGGGTTCCCTGTGATAACGGGATGCACCCCTACCCTAAAAAATATCCCCTGTGATAACGGGGTCGATCAAAAACAATTAAAAAGGTAGCGGGTTCCCTGTGATAACGGGATGCACCCCTACCCACAAAAATATCCCCTGTGATAACGGGGTCGATCAAGAAAATTTCCTGTGATAACGGGGCCAATACAAGAAGAAATTCCCCGTGATAACGGGGCCAATACAAGAAGAAATCCCATGTGATAACGGGGTCGATCAAGAAGAAATCCCCTGTGATAACGGGGTCGACCAAGAAAAATTCTCTGTGATAACGGGGTCAAACAAGAAGAAATTCCCTGTGATAACGTGGCCAATACAAGAAGAAATCCCCTGTGATAACGGGGTCGACCAAGAAAAATTCCATGTGATAACGGGGTCAAATAAGAAGACATTCCCTGTGATAACGGGGTCGATTCAAGAAAAATTCCAAAAATTCCCTGTGATAACGGGGTCGGCTCAAGAAAAAATTCCCTGTGATAACGGGGTCGGTTCAAGAAAAATTCCCGGTGATAACGGGGTCGGTTCAAGAAAAATTCCCTGTGATAACGGGGCCAACTCAAGAAAAAATTCCCTGTGATAACGGAGCCAATTCAAGAAAAATTCCCTGTGATAACGGGGCCAACTCAAGAAAAAATTCCCTGTGATAACGAGGCAAATTCAAGAAAAATCCCCTGTAATAACAGGGTCGACAACAAACAGTGCAACAACAGCGGTTCCCCTGTGACAGCGGGTTGTACATTAAAAAACAGAAACAGAGGCACCTTCATGCGATAACCATGATTACTCGAAATAATCCGGTATGACCGACATGTGACATAACAAGGAGAACCAACAGTAACACGAGCAATCACACCATGGATTATGTATGAACAAATATATATCAGGACACGCAGAAAAGATCGATTGAATTAACAAGTAAAACCAGGAATCATATTACAGGAGGCAACTGCGCCGAAAGAAAAAATACAAACTCCTAAAATCTCAACCAGGATAACGAGGGGCCCCTTTGATGTGTATTAACGCCAAACTCTTCTGTTCGACGATCTCGTGGTACTCCGCCTCCGGGTATAGATCTTCGTCATCATCATCGGAATCCTCAGGAAATCCCCCGTCCGGCCCTTTCAGTGGGTTTATGGCCGAAGGGTCGTAACCATCCTTGAAACCACCGTCCAGCTAGATTTGACCTATGACAGAGACCTTGGCTTCCTCCCGTTCCAGCAAGCCCCGCTCAGCACATATCATCTTATATGACCGACTCAGAAGGAACTGTTTGGCCGTACTGGTCAGTTGGCTTTTGCTCAGCGTCATGCACCGCATGTGCCTTTCAGCCTGGGCTAATTGGTCCTTCAGAATTGCGACCCCAGCTTCAAGGGCCTCCCGACGAGATGCTTCTTGACCAGCGATAAGTCGAGACTCATTAAGCTCTCCGATCAACCTCTTATTGTCATCTAACAGGGCTCCCACATTATTCTCGCTGGCCTTCAAAATATCCATAGCCTCGTCTCTCTCATGCTGGAGCTGTACAGCGGTAACAAGATCGTATTCGCCCAGTTTCTCGAGCAAACCATTGGTAACTCGAAGCGACTCGGCGTGGTCCGCTTGACCTTTAATGGCCATCGTCAAGAAACCTTTCAGAAAACCAGCCACATGCACGTCCACAATAAGGACTTGATCGCTCAATCAAATGAAAACCCAAAGCAAATACACAGTGAATGGCATAAAGACTACTTACAGAGCGAAAGAGACCACTATGATCGCACTTGAACTACCCTCTTCTTTCCTTCTCTTTCGCCCCATGGACGTCCCAACACCAACGTCAGGTTGAGATTGTGTAGTATTACCCACCCCGGCAGTATTTTCACTCGAGGAGGGCACAAATTTCTTTGCATTCTTGCGCACGCCCTCACGACCCCTCTTCTTGACGAGTGGAGTGGTGTCATCTGTAGCGATTTCGGGCCCCGACTGTCTGCGTTCTGCTATCGCAACCAGACTACAATACTCCACCAGCTCGGCTGTGAAACACACAAAATAGAGGATCAAGAAATAAGTCTAGGGGAGAATATCAATTTACAAAGATATAACACTTACCGAGCGTAGAGGGACCGTTATACCGCACGGGATATATCCTACTTACTCGCAAAACTACGTCACTAGAAAGCAAGGTACCATCGTATGGATGGTTGATCAACTTCCTCAGAAAATCGAGGTTGTGTGCAGTACGCCCAACAACGGTTCGTCTCTCATATTTGGTGTCTTCACACCACACGCTAGGAAGCACATCAAACTCACCAGCCGTCCTCTCCTGGATGTACATATACTCGCACTTATTTCCAAATCCATAGGTGGTTTGAGTATATTGCACGAACCTAAGCCCCGTCTGGGCTCGCACACAGAAGAACCCTCTATCACCACCCTTACGGTTGACCATGACGCTAAAAAGCTCCTAGAACTCGTTAGCTCTGCAAGGGACACCCAACGCCCTCATAACACAAATGAAAGCTACAATGTAGCCCAGAGAATTGGGGGATAGCTGTCCCAAGCAGACCCCGATACTTGCTATAATAGCACTAATCGCAGGATCAATTGGGAACCGCAGCCAGTTCTTGAAGTGCTTGGCACTGACAGAAATGCAGCCTTTTGGTGGAGTATGCATTCGCTGATCCACACTGGGAATATGACCTTATACCCCTCGGGAATGTCATACTTGTCAGAATAATAACCGACATGATGAGGAACACGAGACTTCATATCCTCGTACTTCTCGGAGGTCTTATATTTTGGGGGGCTGGCCTCAAAGCCCCATTCATCCACATCAGGGCTGGCAGCTTCGGGCGGAGCAGAAAATTCGGCACTGCCCTGTTCACCAGTCAGTTGTTCAGGTCCAAACATCTCATTTTCGAAGAATACGGCTCCACCCTCTCCAAAATCCATCTCAGGCAAATCTGCGCCAACATTATCCCCGACAAACGACATATTAACGCTCTAAAAGGATGAAAGGCAAGATCGAAAGTGATATCGGAAAGGGTATCGAATTCGATATCGAAAATTCAAATCAAAGGTAGATATCGAAAGCGAGGTCGAAATCTATATCGGAAGTCAAATTCGACGTGTCTTTCGAAGGGACAACGAAATATCGCTAGAATCCAAAGTGGGTTTTCACCTTCTTGACGACACATTTATAGATATCGGAGATACTAGATCGAAACTATGTTTCGATCAAACATCGGTACTAATATTCGACGTGACGAAGAAAATATAGACGGACAGGCGTGCAGGGGACATCACCCTACCAATACACGGACGCCTTACTACATCGAAATACACTTTCGACATCATATCGAATGTGAGTTTCGACATAAGATCGAAGCTAAAACCCGACATCTTACCTTACTACGCGAAGAGCCGCGAGAATATAACAACAGCCCCGGCAACCCCATCACAATTTTCAAGGAACCCAAATACCAAGGGAACTAGAATTCAAACGAGGACCTCAAACTCGGCGTTCATCACAAGTGCACTCCCCACAAGTTTGATCTCCGTCATTTGAACTGGCGGGACGAAGGGTACAGGTAACACAAAAATTTTAAATTAAATTTGTGAATCCTTATCTCTAAGATAAGAATCCCCAAATTGGGGGACTACATGATATGGGCATTTCCCGCATATTGGGCCAGGCCCATTTTGGAGCATATCAGGGATAACTTTCGATGTCATATCGGTAATCATCACCGATATGTTACTGTGGTCCCCGGATCCCGAGGTCTATAAATACGCGGTGCCCGGATCCCAAAACAAGCAATTATTATCCCTCAGCTACCACTCGTCATATCGAAATACATCACCGATGTTACTTTCGATGTCTCATTCGATATCGTGACTACAACACACGCCTGTGACACGTCATACCACCTCATCACCGATCTCACATCGGGGGTCATCCCCGACATCACATCGAAGGCGATCACCAACGTCCGTTCGATCTATTTACTGATATCCCTCTCCCATCCAAGCATCGAAGCGTTGGTCCGAGGTGTTCCGGACCAAGCCTACACGAGACACGTAGTGTAGGTCTGATTTGAGATAGGCTCGTTGTATTGCCAGACTACTCATTTGTAATCGACACTCGCGTATATATATAAAACGATCTATCGCCAAATCACTCTCGATATATTTTTTGACATGCTTTTCGATACAAGTTTTGATATTAATTTCATTCTTTGTTTCTCTTTTTTTTTTAGGTTGCTATCTTCGAGTTTGTGTGTTTTAACCTTTTTAGAGCTTTTCACTCTTCTCAGTATTCGACGTTCTCATGGCGAACGAAAATGATTTTGACTTTACCAGTTTGGATTCTCAAGATATGGAGGCTGGAGGCTCCGGAACTGCCTTCTTTGTTACCGATTATCTCGGGATATATGAGTTGTTTCGGGATGATGTTGGTGATGGCGTAGATGAGGATGCCAGTGTGCCTTTGGGGGCACATGTAGAGTTTGATGAGTGGGGTTTTGCCATAGCCCCTGAAGTGAAGAAGTTTAAAACAGTCGAGAGTTACGAGGACTTGGTGTCCCGTGTTCCTCATCACCCTGGTTTTTATGCATCGACGTATCTTATCGATGTTGGATATAAGATCATATTCCGTGATCAAATGAGGGGATGCACATGTCGCCGAAGGGTTGTATCACCTTGCATGCAAAGCATCTTTTCAACGGCCTGCGATTCCCTATCGATCCCGCCGTTAACGCTATTTTGGCAAGTACCGGGGCTTGCCTTAGGCAGCTGTCACCCAACTCCATTGGGTGCATTATGGGCTTCATTTGATTTATAAAGGCCCTCGGGGTTTCGCATGTCGTAAATGAGTACTGGAGTCTCTTTACGGTCATCACCAACAAGAAGGGTGGTGACAAAGGTTTCTTCTTCGTGCATTCGCAAAACGAAATCTAATTATGGCTTCGGGTACAAGATTGAATTCTTTTATATAAAGGAGAAAACAGCTGGGGAATTTGATGAGCTCCCGCAGCAGTGGTCTACGTCCGATAAGTATATAAGGCCCGCTGGTCTCGGCCATGCTCAATTTACGTTCGAATTTTTACTGAAGTTGCTGGATCATCCCTATGATCTTACCACGCTTTGTGATGAGGATGTGGTTGGCGCGAGCGGTATCTCTCTGATGCCCTATCGAGGCCCTTATGACCTTGGTAAGGGTTTTCTAATTGCTATTTGGGTAGTTTTTATTTCTTGCCTCTGTTTCGATAACATTGTTCTTGTCTTTTTGTAACTACTCTCGTGGAGCACCGAAGGCTGGACGTGATTTCCCAACGCGGCGTTTTCCCAAGAACAATGGTTGGGGGTGATGCTGTGCTTCTGGTCCTTATCAAAAAGCGTGGGCACGAAGGTCATCGTCATAAGGAAAAATTGTATAGGTCCTCGCAGGGTGGAGAGGCCACAGGAGGTGCAGTTCCGGGTGGCAACCTGCCCTTGCGGAGTGGAACTGGTGTGGGTCTCAGTAGGAGACAAGCTCCGGGGACCTTTGGCACTAGTGCCTCGTCCCATAAGAGGAAAAGGGCTGAGGGAAGAAGTTCTACCATTGGTCAAGGCGCCCTGTTTCAATCTATGAGTGTGCGACCTACTCTTTTCGAGCAGTTAGACCGATGTACTTAATAAAAGTACTTTTCCGGTGTTCTTACGGTATTGAGATGTTCTTGTTTCCTAGGTATGGAAATTTCTCGCCAGCTTTTTGAAGACAACGAGTAAAAATAACATCGCCAAGGTGGAGTCTGTCTCCGAAGCTATTGCGCTTCTTGAAAGCCTGGCCGACTATGACCCGACTGCAACTACCAAATTGGCAAAAGAGTGTGATGAAGCCTTGAGCGTTATTAGCGCTACTGAAGTAAATGTGCGCGAGCTCCTTACCCAAAACCAGAAGTTAATAACTGCTCTTAACGGGGCTAACATATCTCTTGCAATAGAGAGGGAGCAGCGGGAAAGGGTAGAAACAGAACTTACTTTGGTGCAAGAACAGTTGGCCCTTGCTGAGAAGGCTAACAGATGCAAGACGCTCACTCGAGAGCAAAGGGTTCGCAATGCGAAAGCCTTCCTTTTGAGTGAGACGTTCAAAGAAATCTGTGTTGAACGTGGGGTACAGGAGAGAGATGATGCGAAGGATTCCATCATCGATCAGATCCTCCTTCTTGATGGATTCAAGGATGACTTCGATCCTAGTCCTCTAGATCCCTTATTGGGCCCTGATGGGAAACCCTTTGAGGACTCCAACGTGGAGATCGATGATGATCATGTAGAAGATGTCTACAAGGAGATTCTCGACTAGAAGAGTCTAGTTCTGATCCATATCAAGGGTGCCCCCAAATATCCCGGCTAAGGGCTTGTGGTGTATTGTAATATTGCCTTTTATTTTAAAGTATTGTGTATAGTGCCCCTTTTGGCATCTGTAAACTCCCTTCTCGTTCTTGTAATGGAACTATTTTTCTCTAAGACTCAAGTGTCCTTGATCATTAGCAATGTCGTTTCTTGACTGTCTGTAGTTAAGCGAAGCCCTCTGTGTGTTGGGGTTACTCCTGATATTTCATTTTCCTTTCGTATGTCGGGTTTCTTCTCCCAATTACGGTGGATAGGGGATTATCCCTTGACCATTGTACTCTTCGTGTATATCGAGTTATTTCCTCCCTATTTTATTGGATACGGGAGTTATCCCTAGGCATTTTTATTTTCCGTATGCCGGCTTGGCTCTTGCCTATCTCGATAGATAGCGGAGTTATGCCAAGGCATTTATATTTTTCGTATGCCGACTTGTCTCCTACCTATCTCGGTGGATATCAGAGTTGTGCCAAGGTATTTATATTTTTCGTATGCCGGTTTGTCTTCTGCCTATCTCGGTAAATAGCGGAGTTATGCCAAGACATTTATATTTTTCGTATGCTGGCTTGTCTCTTGCCTATCTTAGTGGATAGCGGAGTTATGCCAAGGCATTTATATCTTTTGTATGCCGCCCTGTCTCCTGCCTATCTCGGTGGATAGTGGAGTTATACCAAGGCATTTGTAGATCTTTATCCTTTTTCGGTAACAGACTCTCCCTGGTTGTTTCGGAATGCACCAATATTCTGTCCCTGTTGTTAATCAGAGAAATGATCATTTCATGTTAGAGATAATGAGTGGATGTGTCACGCACCGAAAAAATAACGTTTTTAATTTATTTTAGTTTAATTTGCACTTTAGTCCTTCAACTTACACAAATTAGGATTTTGACACCAATTAGTTTTAGAATTTGTAAATTTAGTCCTAAACGTTTATGATTAGCTTATGATAGCCTTTACACAATTTATGTGTTCTTAAATTAGGTTCATAAACCCTAAATAATCATGATTATTTCAAAATTAGCTTAAAACAAGTTAATTACATAGTTATCTCCTTAATTATGTATATATATATCTTTTATATAATAACTATAATTGCATAATAGTTAATCAATTACAAGTTGTGAACTATTTAAGATAAATATATGATCTGAATTTGATATTATAAGGTGTATAAAGTAAAATAAAATAAAAAAAATAAGTGATAAGGAGACAATTATACAAGTTGTCAACTTGTTACTATAATTGCACATGAACCTATCAGCATCTGTCAGCACTATAGATCTGACTTTGAACAATTTTAGCTGTCATATTACTCATGTGAATGCATCGTTTTTCTTTATTATATTCAACCATTTTGAGTCTAGTTTTATAGAAACATTGTTTCAGAATTTTCCCCATTTTCCTTCTACCCATAAAAGACCAAAACTTTTCATTGTGCAGAAAAACTGATTTCGAATCCGAGCACTAAAAACACCATAACGCATCCAAATCAAGTCCAAAAGTTCTGAAAGTTTAGATCTAGATTCCCCTTTAAGTTAGGCAGCTTTCATATTCAGGCACAATTTCAAAAAGAGAAGTTTTTGAAGGCCGAAAGCAAGCAACAGTCAACCTCTATCCAGAAAGTCCGAAAACAACTTCTATCACACAAGGATTTTTACAAAATAGTAAAACTCTTTCTTTATCACTCCAACTACATAAATGTATTTCTATATATATGTTGATTCTTTAAAAAACATTTAACTATGATATTTATTTGTTTACAAAGGTCAATTTAGTATAAGAATCTATGCATGTCACTGTTTTAGTTATTTGTTTTAGAATACTGTGTAATATTTCACCAATCTCTTTATATGATGCTTAATATCAAGAGTTGAAATGTGAATTCATAATAGATCTACTATATTGAAGGTTATTTAAGCAAATCACTCATTAGATCATAGTTTAGACGGCAAAGATAGTAGTAGTCGAGTATGTTTTATTTTTACTAATGATGATGCATGTTTTTAAGTGATCTTTAGTTAACTTTCATATTAATCCTTTCTATGAATCTTTGATGTATAATAGGATACGATTCTCTTACATTTTAACTTAGTTAGTATTAAAGGGTAGCCTAATTACTAGTTAGAACAACTTATGAAAAACATAAACTTACTAGCTAATTGTATAACTATTAACACTTTATAAACCTATTTAGGGATTGTCGAAGTTAACGAGGACAACTAGCGGCAATTGTGTGGAAAAGGTGAGGTTTGATTTTGATTATTTCAGCTCCGTTTGGCACCCGGCCCTAAGGAACTTGGACAGAAAAATCGTGATTTTTGTTCCCGAATCACGAGCCACATCTTTCATCATTTATATTGCATTTATGTTTCATTTACTTATTCCCTTTGGCGACTCAGTTTCTTTTATCTATTATTACCTCATATTCAAATGCTAAATCTATGACCTGTCAATTCATAATTGTATTATCTGATCTAATATGATAAACTATATATTGATTCTTGGACTGTGAAAATGAGCAACGGATATTATTCGACTTACTAGCTCATATGATATTATGTTTCACCCATTAGAACGCCTTTGGGAAGTTGGGCCCGAGATTGTGTTAATTTACTGCTGGGCAGCAAGGGCTGTCAGTTTAAGTATTTTGGCATAATACCCATTGATCTGGGTGCCGCGTGTAGTCAGGAGTTGATTATATCCCGCGTGCTAGATAGTCGTGTACTCGAGCATGTCTTTTTGTTTTGTTGCGAGGTTACTCCTTGTTGGGAGGTATAAGGTAGTATATTCGTTGATATAAGGTTGAATCTAGTTGTTATGTGGACATGTTCATTTTCATTACTTCATGTTCATATGTTATTAACGCTCAATAGTTATTTCTTGCCATTCTTTCCCGTTCAGTTCATTTCGGATTTTACTTATTCTTGTTCAGTTTACTGTCTAAACCTATAAATCTCACTAAGTCATTAAAGACTTATTCCTCTTTTGCTTTCTTTGTCCATTCCTCAGAATAAAAGGCGACTTACGTGTGGCTGGTGTGAGCGGTTTTTCAAATCAAGAAGTTATTTTGCTAAGTGTGATTTTGAGTTTGCATTTCGATAATCATAAATATTTTAAATAACTAAGTATTGTTACTTTTATTTAACTATGACGTTGTTATTTGTATTTTATCAAGACTTACGCTGTGATATGTAATAAATTAATTTTATTTGTGTATGGTATGATCCTGGCCGTGAGACCTTTCTTTTAGACTAAAATAATATCAAGTTTATTCCTGTGTTGTTTAAACATGGGACGAGTTTGATATTAACTAAATCTGGTGGTGCGGTCCTCATAGTATGGTATCAGAGCCATTGTTTTAAAAGAAGGTTTAAAAGTCATAATTTTAAAAGTTTAAACCTACTATTTTGCTTAACTTTTTCTTTGTTTGACGTGAAGTTTTTTAAATGGTCTAAAAGAATGCTAATCCTAATGCTATACTATTTGGCCATAGTATTTCGTGATTAGCAATACATGAACTTTATGTTATATGCTTTTTATTGTCTTGTATTTATTATGCCATATATTTACCATGAATAATTGACCCTTATTATTATTATTATTATTTTTTCTCTTATTAAATGAGGTTTACGTACTTACCTTTAAGAACGCTTAACTAACAACTCAAACTCTATTTTATTATGGTGTGTAGAATGTCTACCCGTCGTACTCGAAATCAGGCTCGTATCAAACCTTCGCAGCCATCTCCAATTAGTAATAATCAATTCTCAAACCTTGGACACACTACCAATGGACATGTACCTGAGACGGGTATGAATGACCATGAACAAGAAGCTCCCTCGATGTATGCTTTCTTTCAGAATCAGTTTATGCAGTTTGCTTGACAACAAGCAGCAACTAGTGGGTCTACATTGCAACCTCAAGATCAACTCTTCGAAAGGTTTCTCCGCTTCCAGTCTCCTAAATTTGTAGGAGAACCTGATGATCAAAAAACCGAATCGTGGATTAACGAGATGGAAAATATTTTCACTGTCACCAACTATAGTGAAGAAAAACAAGTTAATTTTGCTGCTTTTCTTCTGGATCAAGATGTAGCGCACTGGTGGCGTAGAGTAGATCAACGTTGGAAGAGCAATGGCACACCTCGCACTTGGGGTAACTTTGTCAAGGGATTTTATGGAAAATATATTCCTCAAGTGGTGCGGATTCGTCGGGAGAAAGAGTTCCTAGATTTGATTCAAGGACACATGACAGTCGCTCAGTACGAGGCTCGATTCACCCGATTAATCCAGTATGCACCTCATTATTTGGCTGATGAGGAGCGGCGAGTGAGAATGTTCATTGAAGGACTTAAATTGGAGATCCGCTGGGCCATAATCTCTATCGACCTAACAACTTATGAATTTGCCGTGGAGAAAGCACTGCGTGTCGAATCTTAGATTAAAGAACTTGTGAAGCTTGAAGAAAGGGTGAAGAGGAACAAGTCAGCTTCCTCAATAGCTCATGGAGGAGAAAAACAAAGTAATGGGAAGAAATATCCACGAACAAACCAAGCCAATATGGTTAAGACGGGCCAACCGTCCACCGCATCACAAGTTCAGAATATGCTAAAAGGACCTTATGGATTCTGTGGCCATCCAAACCACCATGAAACAATGTGCTGGAAAAAGAATGGGAGATGTATTTCATGTGGAAGTGATCAACACCATATGAAGGATTGCCCTAATAGAACATCAACACAAAAACAAGATGGACAGTCAGGAAACCCTAAGATCCAAGCTCGTGTCAATGCTATTGGAGCAGCTGAAGCAAATTTTGATCCAAATGCAGTGTTGAAGGTAACATTTCCATACTTGATCAAGTTGACAAAGTTTTATATGATCTTGGTGTTCCACATTCTTTTATCACCTTGTGTTTTGTCAAAATGTTAGCACTTGAATCTGAACAGTTACCCTATGATGTCGAAGTGAGCACGCCACTAGGCTTAAGCCTGGTTACTGATATCATGAATAGGGATTGCCCAATACAGATAGATAAGGTTTTGTACCCTAATGACCTTATACAACTTTCGCTACGAGAGTATGATGTGACCCTAGGTATAGATTGGTTGTATAAATATCAAGCTGAGTTGAATTGTTATACGAAGCAAATAAAGCTTGGTACAAATGCAATAGGGAAACAAACCTTAAAGAGCACTTTGATTGCCACCATCTCATTGATTGAAGCTAAGAAAATCCTTAAAGACGGGGCTTGTGGATTCATTGCCTACTTAATCAATAAGCCCAAGGACAAGGATAAAATTGAAGATGTACTTGTGGTGAAAGAACTTCCGAAAGTATTCCCTGAAGAATTACAGTCTCTTCCCCCTAACAGGGAAATAGAGTTTGTAATTGAACTTGTGCAGAATGCTGAGCCAATCTCAAGGACTCCCTATCGAATGGCCCCTGCAGAGTTCAAAGAATTGATGATTCAGTTGCAAGACTTATTAAAACAAGGGTTCATATGACCTAGTACATCTCCTTGGGAAGCACTTGTACTATTTGTAAAGAAGCAAGATGGGTCGCTTAGGATGTGCATTGATTACCATGGTCTCAATAGTGTTACCATAAAAAATAAAAATCCTGTACCTCATACCGACGAGTTATTTGACCTATTGCAAGGTTCAACAGTTTACTCAAAACTGGATTTGAGGCAAGGATACTATCAGTTGCGCATCTGAGATAAAGATATTCCAAAAACAACTTTCAATTCTAGATATGGTCACTTTGAGTTTGTCGTGATGCCTTTTGGATTAACGAATGCCCCAGCAGCATTCATGGACATGATGCATCGAATATTTCGGCCATATTTTGACAAGTTTGTGGTTATCTTTATTGATGACATCCTGGTATTCTCCAAATCAAAAGAAGATCAACCTCAATAGTTGAGGACAATTATGCAAGTCTTAAGAGAGAACAAACACTATGCAAAGTTTAGCAAGTGTGAGTTCTGGCTAGATCAGGTGGCATTTTTGGGTCATGTGATTTCCAGCAGAGGAGTCGAGGTTGATCCATCAAAGATTGAATCAATCATAACTTGGAAACAATTTGAGAATGTCACTAAAATTCGAAGCTTTCTGGGATTAGCAGGGTACTATCAAAGATTCGTTCAAGATTTCTCAAAGTTGGCAGCTCCACTTACACGACTAACTCAGAAGAATCAACCTTTTGAGTGGAACGATAAGTGTGAGGCAACTTTTCAAGAGTTAAAGAATGAACTAACTTCTGCGCCAATATTAGCCCTACCCGAGGGTTCATAGGGGTTTGTAATCTACACATATGCATCCAAGAGGGTTTTGGATGTGTTCTTATGCAGAATGGGAAAGTCATTGCCTACGCTTCTAGAAAGTTGAAACCAAGTGAAGAAAATTATCCAACACATGACTTGGAGTTGGGGGCAATTGTTTTTGCATTGGCGAAATGGAGACATTATTTGTATGGAGCAATTCTTGAAGTATATACAGATCATAAGAGTTTGAAATATATCTTTTCCCAGAAGGATTTAAATATGAGACAACGTCGATGGATGGAATTCCTAGAAGACTATGATTGTTCAATTCTCTATCATCCTGGAAAGGCGAATATCGTTGCAGATGCTCTAAGCAGAAAAGCCAAATTGAACCGACTTAGAGGCAAAGAGGCAGTAACAACTAATGGTGAAGCGAATCATATTGTAATTCAATCGCAAGCTCGCCCAGTAGGGATATGGATCCAGTCAGACTATCAAGGGGAGTTGCTAAAAGCCCAACAAGGGGACGAGGAAACTGAGAAACTCAAAAGAATGCTGAGTAAGAGAAATTCCAAATATCACCTACACCCTACAGGACTATTGATGTTTCAAAATAGAATATGTGTGTGCCACAAAAGCTTCGAAATGAGTTGTTGGACGAAGCTCAGAAGTCTAAATACACAGTACACCCAGGGGGTACAAAAATGTATCAGGATCTAAATAAGCATTTTTGGTGGAGTGGGATGAAACGAGATATTGCTGATTATGTGAAAAGATGCATGACTTGTCAACTCGTGAAGGCCGAACACCAGCACCCAACTCGTAAATTACAACCTCTCCCTATTCCTGATTGGAAATGGGAACAAATATCCATGGACTTTGTTACTGGGCTTCCAACAGTCAAAGGCGGTTATGATATCATATGGGTTATTGTCAACAGGCTAACAAAGTCGTCTCATTTCTTACCCATAAAGACGAGCTATAAGGTTGAAGCCTTGGTAGAGCTATATAAGAAGGAGATAATCAGATTGCATGGGATTCTAGTAAGCATTGTGTCTGATAGAGACCCCAAGTTCACGTCCAGACTATGGAAACAGTTACAAGAAGGGCTTGTAACTAAATTGAAGTTTAGTACTGCATCTCATCCTCAGAATGATGGACAATCTGAACGTACAATTGGATTTCTTGAAGATATGATGAGAGCATGTGTACTAGATCACGAAGGGTCTTGGGATCAACATCTACCTTTGGTAGAGTTTGCTTATAACAATAGTTATCAGGCTTTTGTTGAAATGGCAGCATACGAGGCTCTCTATGGAAGGAAGTGCAGATCACCAGTTCATTGGGATTTAGTTGAACGTCGAATCTCTTCTGATGGATTGCATCGAGCACTGAGACACGAGATCATTCAAGAAGCAATTGATAAAGTTCATATTATCAAGAAACACATCAAAGAAGCCCTAGATAGGCACAAGAGTTATGCTGATAAGAGACGCAGAGACTTGGAATTTGAAGTAGGGGATCACGTTTTTCTTAAATTGTCACCTCGAAAAGGATTCAGGAGGATCGGAAAAGGTGGAAAGTTAAGCCCGCGATTTTTTGGACCATTTGAAATATCAAAAAAGGGTTGGGAAAGTGGCTTACCAATTGGTATTACCCGCAAGTGTTACTGGGATTCATAATGTGTTCCACGTATCCCAGTTAAGGAAGTATTACCCCGATGAGTCTCATATTCTCGCACCTGGTACGATTCAAATTGAACGTGATTTGTCATATGAAGAAAAACCAGTTAAGATTCTTGATCAAAAGTTCCAAGAACTTAGAAATCGGAAGATGTCCATCGTTAAAGTTCTTTGGCGAAATCACAAAGTAGAAGAATCGACTTGGGAACCAGAGCACAAGATGGGGAGACACTATCCATTTCTTTTCGAGAATTCAGGTATGAATCTGAGGACCATATTCCTTTACGGAGGGGGTATTGTCACGCACCGAAAAAATAACATTTTCAATTTATTTTAGTTTAATTTGCACTTTAGTCCTTCAACTTACACAAATTAGGATTTTGACACCAATTAGTTTTAGAATTTACAAATTTAGTCCTAAATGTTTATGATTAGCTTATGATAGCCTTTACACAATTTATGTGTTCTTAAATTAGGTTCATAAATCCTAAATAATTATGATAATTTCACAATTAGCTTAAAATATGTTAATTACATAGTTATCTCCTTAATTATGTATATATATATATATATCTTTTATATAATAACTATAATTGCATATATCTTTTATATAATAACTATAATTGCAGAATAAATAATCAATTACAAGTTGTGAATTATTTAAGATGAATATATAATCTGAATTTGATATTATAAGGTGTATAAAGTAAAATAAAATAAAAAAAATAAGTGATAAGTAGACAAACTATACAAGTTGCCAACTTGTTACTACAATTGCACATGAACCTATCAGCATCTGTCAGCACTCTAGATCTGACTTTGAACAATTTTAGCTGTCATATTACTCACGTGAATGCATCGTTTTTCTTCATTATATTCAACAATTTTGAGTCTAGTTTCATAAAAAAATTGTTTCAGAATTTTTCCCATCGTCCATCTACCCATAAAAGACCAAAATTTTCATTGTGCAGAAAAATGGCTTTCGAATCCGAGCACTAAAAACACCATAACGCATCCAAATCAAGTCCAACAATTCTGAAATTTTCGATCAAGATTCCCCTTTAAGTTAGGCATCTTGCATATTCTGGCACCATTTCAAAAAGACAAGTTTTTGAAGGCCGAAAGCAAGCAACATTCATCCTCTGTCCAGAAAGTCCAAAAAGACAACTAGCGGCAATTGTGTGGAAAAGGTGAGGTTTGATTTTGATTATTTCAGCCCTGTTTGGCACCCGGCCCTGAGGAACTTGGACAGAAAAATCGTGATTTTTGTGATTTTTGTTTAAGAATACTATGTAATATTTCACCAATCTCTTCATATGATGCTTAATATCAAGAGTTGAAATGTGAATTCATGATAGATCTACTATTTCCTTGATCGTTTGGTGCCTTGAGTCTCTCTCAACTTTCTTGGTTGATTCAACCACCTCTTCCTCTGAGCTACCGCAAATACAGTTAGAATATCCTCATGCAGTGGAGTGTACCTTTTTAGAGACATATCCCTATCATTACTGTCTCTGTTCCAACCTTCTCAGTTTAAGTATTTTTGCATAATACCCATTGATCTGGGTGCCGCGTGTAGTCAGGATTTGATTATATCCCGCGTGCTAGATAGTCGTGTACTCGAGCATGTGTTTTCGTTTTGTTGCGAGGTTACTCCTCGTTGGGAGGTATAAGGTAGTATATTCGTTGATATAAGGTTGAATCTAGTTGTTATGTGCACATGTTCATTTTCATTACTTCATGTTCATATGTTATTAACGCTCAATAGTTTTTTCTTGCCATTCTTTCCCGTTCAGTTCATTTCGGATTTTACTTATTCTTGTTCAGTTTACTGTCTAAACCTATAAATCTCACTAAGTCATTAAAGACTCATTCCTCTTTTGTTTTGTCTATCCATTCCTCAGAATAAAAGGCGACTTATGTGTGGCTAGTGTGAGCGGTTTTTCAAATCTAGAGTTATTTTGCTAAGTGTTATTTTGAGTATGCATTTCAATAATCATAAATATTTTAAATAACTAAGTATTGTTACTTTTATTTAACTATGACGTTGTTATTTGTATTTTATCAAGACTTACGCTGTGATATGTAATAAATTAATTTTATTTGTGTATGGTATGATCCTGGCCGTGAGACCTTTCTTTTAGACTAAATTAATATCGAGTTTATTTCTGTGTTGTTTAAACATGGGACGAGTTTGATATTAACTAAATCTGGTGGTGCGGTCCTCACAGTATGGTATCAGAGCCATTGTTTTAAAAGAAGGTTTAAAAGTCATAATTTTAAAAGTTTAAACCTACTATTTTGCTTAACTTTTTCTTTATTTGACGTGAATTTTTTTAAATGGTCTAAAAGAATGCTAATCCTAATGCTATACTATTTGGCCATAGTATTTCGTGATTAGCAATACATGAACTTTATGTTATATGCTTTTTATTGTCTTGTATTTATTATGCCATATATTTACCATGAATAATTGACCCTTATTATTATTATTTTTTCTCTTATTAAATGAGGTTTACGTACTTACCTTTAAGAGCGCTTAACTAACAACTCAAACTCTATTTTATTAGGGTGTGTAGAATGTCTACCTGTCGTACTCGAAATCAGGCTCGTATCGAACCTTCGCAGCCATCTCCAATTAGTAATGATCAATTCTCAAACCCTGGACACACTACCAATGGACAGGTACCTGAGACGAGTATGAATGACCATGAACAAGAAGCTTCCTCCATGTATGCTTTCTTTCAGAATCAGTTTATGCAGATTGCTTGACAACAAGCAGCAACTAGTGGGTCTACATTGCAACCTCAAGATCAACTCTTTGAAAGATTTCTCCGCTTCCAGTCTCCTAAATTTCTAGGAGAACCTGATGATCAAAAAGTCGAATCGTGGATTAACGAGATGGAAAATATTTTCACTGTCACCAACTATTGTGAAGAAAAACAAGTTAATTTTGCTGCTTTTCGTCTGGATCAAGATGTAGCGCACTGGTGGCGTAGAGTAGATCAACGTTGGAAGAGCAATGGCACACCTCGCACTTGGGGTAACTTTGTCAAGGGATTTTATGGAAAATATATTCCTCAAGTGGTGCGGATTCGTCGGGAGAAAGAGTTCCTAGATTTGATTCAAGGACACATGACAGTCGCTCAGTACGAGGCTCGATTCACCCGATTAATCCAGTATGCACCTCATTATTTGGCTGATGAGGAGCGGCGAGTGAGAATGTTCATTGAAGGACTTAAATTGGAGATCCGTTGGGCCGTAATATCTGTCGACCTAACAACTTATGAATTTGCCGTGGAGAAAGCACTACGTGTCGAATCTGAGATTAAAGAACTTGTGAAGCTTGAAGAAAGGGTGAAGAGGAACAAGTCAGCTTCCTCAATGGCTCATGGAGGAGAAAAACAAAGTAATGGGAAGAAATATCCCCGAACAAACCAAGCCAATATGGTTAAGACGGGCTAGCCGTCCACCGCATCACAAGTTCAGAATATGCCAAAAGGACCTTATGGATTCTGTGGCCATCCAAACCACCATGAAACAATGTGCTGGAAAAAGAATGGGAGATGTATTTCATGTGGAAGTGATCAACACCATATGAAGGATTGCCCTAATAGAACATCAACACAAAAACAAGATGGACAGTCAGGAAACCCTAAGATCCAAGCTCGTGTCAATGCTATTGGAGCAGCTGAAGCAAATGTTGATCCAAATGCAGTGTTGAAGGTAACATTTCTATACTTGATCAAGTTGGCAAAGTTTTATATGATCTTGGTGTTGCACATTCTTTTATCACCTTGTGTTTTGTCAAAATGTTAGCACTTGAATCTGAACAGTTACCCTATGATGTCGAAGTGAGCACGCCATTAGGCTTAAGCCTGGTTACTGATATCGTGTATAGGGATTGCCCAATACAGATAGATATGGTTTTGTACCCTAATGACCTTATACAACTTTCGCTACGAGAGTATGATGTGATCCTAGGTATGGATTGGTTGTATAAATATCAAGCTGAGTTGAATTGTTATACGAATGAAATAAATCTTGGTACAAATGCAATAGGGAAACAAACCTTAAAGAACACTTTGATTGCCACCATCTCATTGATTGAAGCTAAGAAAATCCTTTAAGATGGGGCTTGTGGATTCATTGCCTACTTAATCAATAAACCCAAGGACAAGGATAAAATTGAAGATGTACTTGTGGTGAAAGAACTTCCGAAAGTATTCCCTGAAGAATTACAGTCTCTTCTCCCTAACACGGAAATAGAGTTTGTAATTGAACTTGTGCAGAATGCTGAGCCAATCTCAAGGACTCCCTATCGAATGGCCCCTGCAGAGTTAAAAGAATTGAAGATTCAGTTGCAAGACTTATTAAAACAAGGGTTCATATGACCTAGTACATCCCCTTGGGGAGCACCTGTACTATTTGTGAAGAAGCAAGATGGGTCGCTTAGGATGTGCATTGATTACCGTGGTCTCAATAGTGTTACCATAAAAAATAAAAATCCTTTACCTCATACCGACGAGTTATTTGACCTATTGCAAGGTTCAACAGTTTACTCAAAATTGGATTTGAGGCAAGGATACTATCAGTTGCGCATCCGAGATGAAGATATTCCAAAAACAACTTTCAATTCTAGATATGGTCACTTTGAGTTTGTCGTGATGCCTTTTGGATTAACGAATGCCCCAGCAGCATTCATGGACATGATGCATCGAATATTTCGGCCATATTTGGACAAGTTTATGGTTATCTTTATTGATGACATCCTGGTATTCTCCAAATCAAAAGAAGATCACGCTCAACAGTTGAGGACAATTATGCAAGTCTTAAGGGAGAACAAACACTATGCAAAGTTTAGCAAGTGTGAGTTCTGGCTAGATCAAGTGGCATTTCTGGGTCATGTGATTTCCAGCAGAGGAGTCGACGTTGATCCATCAAAGATTGAATCAATCATAACTTGGAAACAACCTGAGAATGTCACTAAAATTCGAAGCTTTCTGGGATTAGCTGGGTACTATCAAAGATTCGTTCAAGATTTCTCAAAGTTGGCAGCTCCACTTACACGACTAACTCAGAAGAATCAACCTTTTGAGTGGAACGATAAGTGTGAGGCAACTTTTCAAGTGTTAAATAATAAACTAACTTCTGCGCCAATATTAGCCTTACCCGAGGGTTCATAGGGGTTTGTAATCTACACAGATGCATCCAAGAGGGTTTTGGATGTGTTCTTATGCAGAATGGGAAAGTCATTGCCTACGCTTCTAGAAAGTTGAAACCAAGTGAAGAAAATTATCCAACACATGACTTGGAGTTGAGGGCAATTGTTTTTGCATTGGCGAAATGGAGACATTATTTGTATGAAGCAATTTTTGAAGTATATACAGATCATAAGAGTTTGAAATATATCTTTTCCCAGAAGGATTTAAATATGAGACAACGTCGATGGATGGAATTCCTAGAAGACTATGATTGTTCAATTCTCTATCATCCTGGAAAGGCGAATATCGTTGCAGATGCTCTAAGTAGAAAAGCCAAATTGAACCGACTTAGAGGCAAAGAGGCAGTAGAGGCAAAGAGGCAGTAACAACTAATGGTGAAGTGAATCATATTGTAATTCAATCGCGAGCTCGACTAGCAGGGATATGGATCCAGTCAGACTATCAAGTGGAGTTGCTAAAAGCCCAACAAGGGGACGATGCAACTGAGAAACTCAAAAGAATGTTGAGTGAGAGAAACTCCAAGTAGCACCTACACCCTACAGGACTATTGATGTTTCAAAATAGAATGTGTGTGCCACAAAAGCTTCGAAATGAGTTGTTGGACGAAGCTCAGAAGTCTAAATACACAGTACACCCAGGGGGCACAAAAATGTATCAAGATCTAAAGAAGCATTTTTGGTGGAGTGGGATGAAACGAGATATTGCTGATTATGTGAAAAGATGCATGACTTGTCAACTCGTGAAGGCCGACCACCAGAACCCAGCTGGCAAATTACAACCTCTCCCTATTCCTGATTGGAAATGGGAACAAATATCCATGGACTTCGTTACTGGGCTTCCAACAGTCAAAGGCGGTTATGATATCATATGGGTTATTGTCGACATGCTAACAAAGTCGTCTCATTTCTTACCCATAAAGACGAGCTATAAGGTTGAAGCCTTGGTAGAGCTATATAAGAAGAAGATAATCAGATTGCATGGGATTCTAGTAAGCATTGTGTCTGATAGAGACCCCAAGTTCACGTCCAGACCATGGAAACAGTTACAAGAAGGGCTTGGAACTAAATTGAAGTTTAGTACTGGATCTTATCCTCAGAATGATGGACAATCTGAACGTACAATTGGATTTCTTGAAGATATGCTGAGAGCATGTGTACTAGATCACAAAGGGTCTTGGGATCAACATCTACCTTTGGTAGAGTTTGCTTACAACAATAGTTATCAGGCTTCTGTTGAAATGGCAGCATACGAGGCTCTCTATGGAAGGAAGTGCAGATCACCAGTTCATTGGGATTTAGTTGAACGTCGAATCTCTTCTGATGGATTGCATCGAGCACTGAGACACGAGATCATTCAAGAAGCAATTGATAAAGTTCATATTATCAAGAAACACATCAAAGAAGCCCTAGATAGGCACAAGAGTTATGCTGATAAGAGACGCAGAGACTTGGAATTTGAAGTAGGGGATCACGTTTTTCTTAAATTGTCACCTCGAAAAGGATTCAGGAGGATCGGAAAAGGTGGAAAGTTAAGCCCGCGATTTTTTGGACCATTTGAAATATCAAAAAAGGGTTGAGAAAGTGGCTTACCAATTGGTATTACCCGCAAGTGTTACTGGGATTCATAATGTGTTCCACGTATCCCAGTTAAGGAAGTATTACCCCGATGAGTCTCATATTCTCGCACCTGGTACGGTTCAAATTGAACGTGATTTGTCATATGAAGAAAAACCAGTTAAGATTCTTGATCAAAAGTTCCAAGAACTTAGAAATCGGAAGATGTCCATCGTTAAAGTTCTTTGGCGAAACCACAAAGTAGAAGAATCGACTTGGGAACCAGAGCACAAGATGGGGAAACACTATCCATTTCTTTTCGAGAATTCAGGTATGAATCTGAGGACCATATTCCTTTAAGGAGGGGGTATTGTCACGCACCGAAAAATAACATTTTCAATTTATTTTAGTTTAATTTGCACTTTAGTCCTCCAACTTACACAAATTAGGATTTTGACACCAATTAGTTTCAGAATTTGCAAATTTAGTCCTAAACGTTTATGATTAGCTTATGATAGCCTTTACACAATTTATGTGTTCTTAAATTAGGTTCATAAATCCTAAATAATTATGATAATTTCACAATTAGCTTAAAATATGTTAATTACATAGTTATCTCCTTAATTATGTATATATATATATATATATATATATATATATATCTTTTATATAATAACTATAATTGCATATATCTTTTATATAATAACTAGAATTGCAGAATAAATAATCAATTACAAGTTGTGAATTATTTAAGATGAATATATAATCTGAATTTGATATTATAAGGTGCATAAAGTAAAATAAAATAAAAAAATAAGTGATAAGTAGACAACTATACAAGTTGCCAACTTGTTACTACAATTGCACATGAACCTATCAGCATCTGTCAGCACTCTAGATCTGACTTTGAACATTTTTAGTTGTCATATTACTGACGTGAATGCATCGTTATTCTTCATTATATTCAACAATTTTGAGTCTAGTTTCATAAAAAACTTGTTTCAGAATTTTTCCCATCATCCATCTACCCATAAAAGACCAAATATTTTCATTGTGCAGAAAAATGGCTTTCGAATCCGAGCACTAAAAACACCATAACTCATCCAAATCAAGTCCAACAATTCTGGAATTTTTGATCCAGATTCCCCTTTAAGTTAGGCATCTTGCATATTCTGGCACCATTTCAAAAGGACAAGTTTTTGAAGGCCGAAAGCAAGCAACATTCATCCTCTGTCCAGAAAACAACTTCTATCACACAAGGATTTTTACAAAATAGTAAAACTATTTTTTAATCACTATACTCCATGCATTTATTCCTATATATATGTTGATTCTTTAAAAAATATTTAACTATTATATTCATTTGTTTACAAAGGTCAATTTAGTATAAGAATCTATGCATTTCACTATTTTAGTTATTTGTTTTAGAATACTATGTAATATTTCACCAATCTCTTTATATGATGCTTAATATCAAGATTTGAAATGTGAATTCATGATAGATCTACTATATTGAAGGTTATTTAAGTAAATCACTCATTAGATCATAGTTTAGACTACGAAGATAGTAGTAGCCGAGTATGTTTTATTTTTACTAATGATGATGCATGTGTTTAAGTGATCTATAGTTAACTTTTATATTAATCCTTTGTATGAATCTTTGATGTATATTAGGACACGATTCTCTTACATTTTAACTTCGTTAGTATTAAAGGGTAGTCTAATTACTAGTTAGAACAACTTATGAAAAACATAAACTTACTAGCTAAGTGTATAACTATTAACACTTTATAAACCTATTTAGGGATTGACGAAGTTAACGAGGACAACTAGCGGCAATTGTGTAGAAAAGGTGAGGTTTGATTTTGATTATTTCAGCCCTGTTTGGCACCCGACCCTGAGGAACTTGGACAGAAAAATCGTGATTTTTGTGACTTTTGTTTTAGAATACTATGTAATATTTCACCAATCTCTTCATATGATGCTTAATATCAAGAGTTGAAATGTGAATTCATGATAGATCTACTATATTGAAGGTTATTTAAGCAAATCACTCATTAGATCATAGTTTAGACTGCAAAGATAGTAGTAGCCGAGTATGTTTTATTTTTACCAATGATGATGCATGTTTTTAAGTGATCTTTAGTTAACTTTTATATTAATCCTTTGTATGAATCTTTGATGTATATTAGGACACGATTCTCTCACATTTTAACTTAGTTAGTATTAAAGGTAGCCTAATTACTAGTTAGAACAACTTATGAAAAACATAAACTTACTAGCTAATTGTGTAACTATTAACACTTTATAAACCTATTTAGGGATTGACGAAGTTAACGAGGACAACTAGCGGCAATTGTGTGGAAAAGGTGAGGTTTGATTTTGATTATTTCAGCCCAGTTTGGCACCCGTCCCTGAGGAACTTGGACAGAAAAATCGTTATTTTTGTTCCCGAATCACGAGCAACTTCTTTCATCCTTTATATCGCCTTTCTGTTTCATTTACTTATTCCCTTTGGTGATTCAGTTTCTTTTATATATTGTTACTTCATGTTCAAATGCTAAATCTATGACCTGTCAATTCATAATTGTATTACCTGATCTAATATGATAAACTATATATTGATTCTTGGACTGTGAAAATGAGCAACAGATATTATTCGGCTTACTAGCTCATATGATATTATGTTCACCCATTGGGACGCCTTTGGGAAGTTGGGCTCGCGATTGTGTTAATTTACTGTTGGGCAGCAAGGGCTATCAGTTTAAGTATTTTTGCATATTACCCCTCGATCTAGGCGCCGCGTATAGTCAGGAGTTGATTATATCACGTGTGCACGATAGACGTGTACTCGAGCATGTCTTTTCGTTTTGTTGCGAGGTTACTCCTCGTTGGGAGGTATAAAGTAGTATATTCGTTGATATAAGGTTGAATCTAGTTGGTATGTGCACATGATCATTTTTATTACGTCATGTTCATATGTTATTAACGCTCAATGGTTATTTCTAGCCATTCTTTCCCGTTCAGTTTATTTTCGGATTTTACTTATTCTTGTTCAGTTTACTGCCTAAACCTATAAATCTCACTAAGTCATTAAAGACTTATTCCTCTTTTGTTTTCTCTGTCCATTCCTCAGAATAAAAGGCGACTTGCGTGTGGCTGGTGTGAGCGGTTTTTCAAATCAAGAAGTTATTTTGCTAAGTGTGATTTTGAGTTTGCATTTCAATAATCATAAATATTTTAAATAACTAAGTATTGTTGCTTTTATTCAACTATGGCGTTGTTATTTGTATTTTATCAAGACTTCCACTGTGATATGTAATAAATTAATTTTCTTTGTGTATGGTATGATCCTAGCCGTGAGACCTTTCCTTTAGACTAAATTAATATCGAGTTTATTTCTGTGTTGTTTAAACATGGGACGAGTTTGATATTAACTAAATCTGGAGGTGCGGTCCTCACAGGATGAGATCCATTTTTCATGTTCTGTCCCGCCGAACGGGGAGTATCATCCTTGTTATCGGCAAGGATTTGTTTGTACTTGTGATGTATAAGAGATACATGTATATCTGCCAGAGAGATAATGATATGATATAATATTTTTCAGTGTAGATGTGCATGTTTGCGCATCTCATTCATTTCCTTCTAAGGGTAAGTACCTGCAGTAAAGCATGCATATGTATCGCAATCGAGTATATTGATTGGAACGAAAATGAGGTTATAATGGATAACGGTCGAAGGCTAGGTAAATCCTAACCTACTTACGTATCCCGTTGTATGGGAATCAGACCGGCGTAGTTCCCCCAATTTTAATTACAGTCCAACCCAACGATGGGGCAATTTTACGAAAATTTAAAATCTCTTCAACATTGCTGAAAGTAAAAACTGTTCCAAATAGTTTTCCTATGTTGATCACTCCGCAGCTTGGTGGTTGTCAATTACGCTCACAGCTCCTCCAGCGGCATCCCTGATCTTTGTGAGAGTGAGGGAAGTTATGTAGCACAACCATCCTTCCTCGTGATTGGCAATGACTTCTCCCACGTCTCATGCTGCTGGGAACTTCATCTTCTGGTGGTATGTAGATACCACTGCTCGGATGGTGTTGAGAGCCGGCCTGCCTATAATAATGTTGTAGGCGAAAGGGTGATCCACGATTGTGTATTGGATGTGATGGTCCTCCTGTGTGGCTCCTCACCAAATGATGTTGGCAGATTCACCTATCCCAGTGGTATCACCTCGGCACTTCCGAATCCAATCAAGGGGGTGAATATTTGTTCCCCCACATGGAGGCCCAGCGCCATTTTCCCCAGAACATGTGCAAAAATGATATTCGTGGAGCTTCCATTGTCAATCAGTACCTTGCAAACACCATAATTGGCAATGTCAAGTTTAACAACCAAAAGAAAATCAAGTTTACCTACCTAGATAGCCTCGGGAGTCAGATCCATGAGGTCCCTGCTTGAAAAGGTAATGTTCTCCTTTGGCAGCTCATCCATTAGCGACATGAACCCAACATGGCGGTCCTCCTCCAGTCCTCTTGTGATCTTTTTCCTTTGATTGGTGAAGTCTGCTCCAGTCGGCCCTCCACTGATCATATTAATGACTCCTCTAGAAGGTGCATTAATGATTACGTTCCCACTCCATTGGGGCTTCCTATGGCCTTCATCTTGTCCCTTCTAGGGGAGCGGGACCGATCCTCCGGATCACCAGAATCTCTGCTGTTCTGGACATATTCGATCAGCTTGCCCTCCCAAATGAGGCACTCAATTTCATCATTGAGATCTATGCAATCCTTTGTTTTGTGTCCTTTCTGACAGTGGTACTTGTTGTATTTCCTTGATCGTTTGGTGCCTTGAGTCTCTCTCAACTTTCTTGGTTGATTCAACCACTTCTTCCTCTGAGCTACCGCAAATACGGTTAGAATATCCTCATGCAGTGGAGTGTACCTTTTTAGAGACATATCCCTATCATTACTGTCTCTGTTCCAACCTTCTCTGTCTCTATTGCGATTGGTGTGTTGGGGAGTCTGCTTCGTCGCCATCATATTGTATTGGTATATGATATTATGAGCAAGATCATTGATTTGATTGATAGTGGGTGACTTAAGCTTGATTAACTCTTGTGCGAACCTCTTATGCACCATCGTATTGAACAAAATGAGCACCACCTGGTCGCCTTGTGGTTCATCCACCTTCATTAGTTCATCATTGAATCTCTTCATAAACTCTTACAAACTCTTTTTCTCTTTCTGCTTCATAGCGTTCAGATGGTGCATGTTCATTCTCATCCTCTTCTAACTAGAGAATCGACTTTCCAACTTTTGCCTCATCTGTTCATAACTTGTGATTGATCCAGCCTCGATCATGTTAAACCAATCCAGAGCTTCTCCAGTTACGGTCGATGCCAATATTTTTGCCTTGATGCTATGCGAGAACCTATGTAGGTTTAGCACGTTATTAACACTGTGAAGATGATCGCTTGGATTATTTTTCACGTCATATGCCTTGATGGTGGGGACCTTATCACCCTTGTCCAACACTTCTGCCTCGATCTCCTCACAGAATGGGGTCAGAGTCTCGCTGCCCTCTGCCAATGCTAGTTTTCGACTGACCTCCTTTCTCTCACAGTCTAGTTGCTCTATTCTCCTGGTGATGTTTCTCCTCTGTCTCATTGGGTCAGGCGTTTCCTCTTCCTGAACCCTTGACCTAGGCCGGTCCATCGTGTTGTCACTCGTGTCCTCGCGCGCTCCTTCCCCAACTCTGGATCCAAGACCTCTACCCCTAGACTCTTGGGGTCGCGGAGGTGTATCGCCTGCTCCTCTACCATTCAGACGCACCATCAAAGTCTCCAAGGCCGCCTTCAGTGTAGTCTGAACCGTGGTGTTGATATGTGCCACGATCTCAGGCGTCAAAGCGGTAGGTGCCGCAGGTTCAGGTTCTGCTTCTCTATGTGCTTGATATTGTACGGGTTCATTCTGTCCCTCTCCAGGTGCAAAGGGTCGGACAGGTGGTGGGGGTGCACTTTTCGCCATTGAACTGTCAACCACAGGTCTTGTATACTGCGAGCGGGTCATCATTCATAGTATCTTGACGTCCTCGTCTGGGAACTTGGTGTTCCCACAAATGGCGCCGCTAGTTTGATAATATCTCGAATAGGGTCGGTTATAAGTGTGTTACAATGGGTATATCGCTAACTAGGCCTACTCTAACTATGCTAGTCTCGAATAGGCTTGGTCCAGAATACCTCGAACTAACGCCAGATGCAAGGGAGGATGTCAAAAATTTATTGGAGATGACGTCGAGGATTATGTCGGGGACGACATCGGATCTTCTACGTCGAAAGTGAACTCCTGCTTATGTCGAAGGTTGCGTAGGCGATATATATGTAATATGTCAAATACTATATCGGGGAATGCTCGATATAGGTGAACAGTAATTGCGGATAATTAAAGCTTACCTTGATTACCGGGAAGCGGGTATTTATAGGGCTCAGGATGCGGGGACCACTCACGTGATAAACACGTGAGCTGTACTATATCAGAGATTATATTCGATACATATGTCGGGGATCATCTCCGACATAAGTAAAACATGGGTCTGGCTCATGGCAGGCCCAATACGTGAAATACCCATATCAAAGAAAGTTTGTATTTTACCAAATATTAAAATAATAAAATAACATACAAGAGGTCAAGTCTCCTAATTCTCAAGTATTTAACCCTTATTTAGATTCTTTGGCGTATAGATTAAATGCTTTTGATGTACGTAATAAGCAGATCATGTATTGCATCAACATAATCTCGATAAAAAACGTGACATTTTCGATTTATATTCGCACAAAACATCGAAAGACAAAATTAAAACCTGACAACAACTTCTTGTTGAATAAACAACCTACACACCTTCCAATTTCTTTTAAATACTCACTCAACAATTAGCCTCCTATGTGCTATCACATATCATTACAGTACACCAATTCGTATAATATTACAGTACACCAATTCCTTTCAAATAAAAATCACCATAGATTATATATAATACATAGTGCTTGAGTTGTATTTTATTAAAAAATGTTATGTCCAAGATAGGATAAAATTTTCTCAGATGAAGAAAGTGATAAAACTGTTATGTAAGGTTTAAATAATAACAAGATTTAGCTTATAAAACTAAAATGTTCATATATAAGCATTTCAACAACAAATTCTAAATTATAATTAGTTCAACATAAGCCATATGTTACTCAATTAGAGAGACTTCTCGGCAAAAAAGGCTTACTGGAAAAGTGAACTTCCGAACCAATTCTTCCAATTTTACTCTGATAAGAACTGCAACATTACTTGTAAGAAAGAAAAAAATCAGATACATGCATGTCAAAATATATCATAAATTTTACCGGCGGATAAGAGATAAAATTAAATGAGTAGGAAGAAATTTCTCACCTTGAAGCTATGAACATATTGAATAAGCTATAAAAACACTACAAATGTTTTTTTTTTATGAATTCAGTAAACAAAAAGAGAAATATGGTTGAAGGCAAAGAAATGAGGAGAAAGAAACAGAGTGGGACGAGTGAACATATGAAGAAAATGACTATTTTACTTTATTACAATTAGTATTTTATGTGGGACCCATTTTTCTTTTGTGTTATGTGGCGAGTTAGATAATAGCAATATTTGATTTTTGATTTAAGTATGTAGCAATTGAAAAAGTGGTAGTACTTTTGTTTTAACGTAGCTAACGGCTGAAAAGACTGAGACAAAAAAGTTCACCACGTGTCATGATCTCATATCTCATTTGTGGCATATAAAATCGAATAGGCTTTTGGAATAGAAAATTTGAAGCCCCACTTAAGCTTCTTCAAATTTTCTATTCCACCACCATGTGCCATTTCCTGTGCCACAAGTCATATTGTAACACGTGGCGTTGTGGTTTACAAACAAACTTAAACCACTCTACACACACTCTCTCTCCAATATCTTGGTGAATCTCCATTTTCACTTACAACAACACCACGAACACAATAATCTTGAGGCCAAATTATTTAGCAAAGATTAAATGTATGGATTTTAATTATTTGAAAATGAAAATAAAAAAGAACAAAATAATAAATAAATAAATGCAACTAACTGAAGTCTAAATTATTTCAAGACCTATGAACTTCATCACGTCAAAAATAAATCTGAAAATACTAATTCAATCTCTAGAGAGATCATCAACTAATTTAAGACTTTAGAAAAACCAAACCAAAAAAGTGCGAGATGAGGAGCAATGGAGGAGAAGAAACTCCAGTTAATTGTACGGCTTTCGCCGCCTTTTTCTTTTTTCTTTTTTTTTTTATCGTCAAAACACTTTTTTCCCAAAGAACTTAGAACGAAGATTTGTATATTTTTGAAGTCTCGTGTGGTGGCTCGCCGAAAAACTTTCTCCGGCAGTTGGTGGGTTGAAGCATTTGACGGGGTGGTTGTATTTGCATTACAACTCCTTGTACGGTGAGATACCGAGGTCAGTTCCCAACTTGAATGAGCTAAGTGATTTGTATTTGAGTGTTAATAACTTTTCCGGCGAGATTCCACCGGAGATTGTACACATGCAGAACTTACAAGGTCAGTTCTTTTTTTTTTTTGTCAAATATATCTTCTCTTTCCTCTAATGGAGAAGAAAAGAAAAGCGCAACGCCACGTGTCACAATATGATTTGTGGCACAAGAAATAGCACATGGTGGTGGAATAGAAAATTTGAACCGCACTTTAGCCATCTTCTAATGATTGCCCTTATAGTTTTTCAGCCTATCGAGATACCTATTACACTACTTATCTAGCGCAAAGTAAGAAATCCATTTTTTTTCATATTCTATAATATATGGTATTTATGTATATAAAACAATTAACCCGTTATTTCAAATGAAATTCTTTTATTCTCCATATAATTTCTTCTATATAAATATTTGTCAAAAGTGAAAATACTGTCTTCTACATATAGTATTAGTATGTTTAAATATATTTGAACAAAATATAAACACTAATATTTATAATTAACTATTTAGAAAAACTATCGATTGGACCAACAATTTAACTGGTTGAGCCAATAAAACGAGTAATTAGTAACTTTACTAATTCAGTGTCCCTTCTGGTTCTAAAATAGAATTTAATTATGCGAAGTGTCAAAAAGTACAACCTCTCTTGCAAAGTATCTTTTAACCTTTATCCAAAGTTAAGTCTATGAAATAATTACTAACAAATTGCTAACTTAGAAGAAGAAAGCATTGCCAAATATACCAAACAACTTTTTGAATTCGACATGATCGGGCCTCTATCCTACGTGAGTTCGTGACTGCCAAATGGATAGAAGATAAAATCACTCGCCACTTCCAATGTAGCCAATTTTGACTTTGTTTTTTCTTTTTCTGTTATTCTTTTTTGTAGTTTGACTTATGAAAAATAATGCTTATAAATTTAATTGTAAATTGAAAAAAGACATTTTCTTCAACAACGTTTTTATCAATAGTTATAACAATTTTTAAACATGTTTGCTATTTTTTCCTAATAAAATATTAATGAGTTAACATAGAAAAGAAAAAACAAAAACACAAAAAAGAAAGTTGATTGTCATCTCCTCCAAAGCTAAAATTGTCTTCTTCAACATCTCCAATCGCCATTGTCGTTGCCGCCTCCTCCCCTACCCCATCACACTAAATCTTGGAGGACTCAAACGGCGTCGTTGGGCTCGAAATCCTCACTGGTCTCGATCATCGGAAGCGGGTTCATTTTGTCCACCAATGGTATATGCTGTTGGAGATTGTCGGCGACTCTTTGGGACTTTCTTGCAAAAGCTTCATTGTCGTATTAGATCTATGGAATGGAAGTTAGATCGGTAAATTAGAGGTAGTTTCTCTTGGTCTTTCGACACCATTAGTAATTTGACAATAGATCGTATATTGATAGCGAAGTGCGGGATTACAACACGATGATAACAAATCTTTTACAAATCAGTTTTCCTATCACTAGTGCTAGTTCTTGGTAGACTTAGGTCCGGAACACCTCAGAGTAACACCCAGATGCTTTGCAAGATGTTGAGAATGATGACGAGTTTGGATAGATATCGAATCTCTTCTCTATCGGGGATGTGGCTGATATCGGGGATATGGCCATGTCGGGTATGGATATCGGGGATGTATATCAGGGATATATGTCGGAAGTGTACGTCGAGTATGTATGTCGAATGATATATCGGATGGAATATTGGACGATATGTCGGTATGGATATCGGGTGAGAACTCGATATTAAAGGTGGATATTTGATATACGAATGAATAGTGTGGGATAATTAATGAAGCTTACCTTGATTAGCGAAGCCCGTATAATATAGACTTCGAGATACGGGGACCGAACATGTGACTTCCACGTGCACTATACCATATCGAATGCGGTACTCGATATCGAAAGATATATCGAGGTCCACCCTCATATAAGAGAGCATTAGGGTAATTCCTGATGGGCTTCGCCCATATAACTGGGATGGGTCGACTCAATACAGGAATCACCCATATCATGCAGTCCCCTAGTTTGGGAGTTATTGTTGTAAATAATAAGCCGTAAACGAACTAAATCAAATTTTGAGTTACCAGTACCTCTTGTCCCGCCAGTTCAAATGATGGAACTCGGATACGCGAATTTTATTTAAAACAATGGCGGACCCAAAATATAATTATCGTAGCACTGAGGTCCACACTCGAATTATGAGCTAAGGGCATCGGCGTATATGGTTGTGTAACCATCCAGTATCTCTTAAATTATTTCAAGAATGAGTGTCATATCAAATATTTTCAATACTGATATCCTGATATCGAATCTCGACGGAGTCGAAAGGACCGATGTCTATGAATAGGCATTGAGAGAAGAGAGCGAAAAAAATTATTTGTCTTTTGGCGAACACGTACCTCTCTTGGCAAAGGTATGTTGAGGATATTCGATGTAGCTTTCAATATAAGCTTTCGATATAGCTTTGATATGATACCTCGATATAGATTTGGGTATAGGTTTTGATATAGACTTCTGATATATCTTTTGATATAGTCTCGTGTCTATTCCAGATATTTTTGGCAATCATATTTGATTTATCGAATATGTGTTTGAAAAATGTGAATTCTCTAGCTTATTTATGATCATTGCTTGATTTAATTATATGGCTAACCTTTGAGTTTAATAAGTCAGATTTTGGTGATTGCATTTGTCAAGCCTCGAAGATCTTTCACTTTCAGTCAACACAGTTAGTCTATGAGACGGCGATGTCGGGAACAAGAGACGTGAACGTGCCTCATGATAATGCTGGCTTTGTTCCTGGTTTGGAGCCTGGGAATGATGATGATGGTCAGCAACACTACTCTCATGCACTCTCATCTGATATGGTTGAACTTACATTCGTTGGTGGACGATTATGATGGCGATACCCTTGGGAATGAGGATGACAGGGACGACGCCGAGGACGGGGATGAAGAAGAGAGCAAAACAGAGGGCGAGAGAGAAAATGATTTTGGCATGATAGATGTGCCGAAGGTGAAAAAAATATAAGACTGCTATCATATATGAAGACATAGTATCTCATGCCCCTCATCGTCCTGGTTACTATTGTATTGAGTACCATATTAATGGGCATAGGATTAGATTTCCTTATCCCAGCAAGTGGATGTGTAAACCCCCTAAGGGTTGGATTACGCTACTTTTCTCTATCGATCCTTTGATTGTTGCCATTCTAAAGAGCATCGGGGTCTTTTTGGGGCAACTCTCCCCAAATTCTTTTGGCGTTCGTTCTGGTGATGAAGGCCTTGGGGGCGCCGTCTGGCATTAATGAGTTATGGGATTTGTTCTTGATTATTACGAATAGGTAACCGAAGATAGAGGGTTTTTCTTTGTGAGATCTCGTGCTAGGCGAAAGTTTTTGCAGTTTACCCAAAGTAGTTATGACTTCGGGGGAAAGAAAGATTACTTCTATGTCCAGGAGAAGACCGTCGAGGAATTTAAGGGTCTCCCAGAGAAATGGTCAACGATGGAGAAGTACCGACGACCCGCTTTTGTGGGCACACGAACATGGGCTGATGGCTTTCTTGATCTCGTGATGGAACACAAATATGACTATCCTACCCTTGTGTAGGAAGAAGTACTTCGTGCTGGTGGTCTATCACAAGGGCCTATAATGGCCCATATAGCCTCAGTAAGTATTTTGCGCGTGTTGAGTCATATGCTTAGTATGCTCTGTCATTGATAGTCATTTAAACATTTGTTGATTGTTCTGTGTAGGTCAACTTGTGATGAGTCGTAGGTTGGATGTTATTACGTCAACGACAACCGATGTAGAGACGAGCCCCAACGTTGAACCGACATTGCCCGTTGCTTATAAGACTCACGGACGGGAGGGTTGTCGCACGAGGTCGAGGACGACTGGCGCGTCTGAAGGTGAATTGAGTACACAAGGCTGGGTTGGTGATCTCTCTGGGGATTATGTACCCCCCCCCCCCCTAGGGTGGAGCCGGAGTGAGTTCGAGTAGGAATTTGGCCTAGAAAGCCCCGGGCAGAATCCCTACACAAGTGAAGAGGAGAGGGGTTGAGTCCTCTAGAACGGCTACTGATCCAGCTGGAATTTCCACTACAGAGGGAGGGAGTGCTATTTTCCAAGCGGTATGTTTGTAGTTTGATTTTATGTTTGTGGAATGTATTCCACTAGAGATTCGTATCGAGTATGGTTATTTATCCTTATTTAACTCGCAAAGGTTGGCAAGTTTGTTTCTAATATCTTGAGGGTAGCCAGTGACAGCGACCCGAACAAGGTAGATTCCATAGAACGGATGATCGCCGATCTAAAGATGATGGGAAATTATGACCTTGTTGCATCGGCTAAGGTCGCATCAGAATAGGATGAAGCCCTGAGTGTACTCGCCGATTGTGAAGGTAACGTCGAGGCTCTCCTTGGCGATAAAGCGAGATTAACTGCTACAGTGAATCAAGCCAATAGCATTGTCCTTTCTGAGAAGGAGATGAAGGAAGTTGTAGAGGCAGAACTTCATCGTGTTAAAGTAGAACTTGCACGGGCCCATAGAGCTATACGCTACGAGGTAATGTCTCTTTCGTCTGTATGAGTGGTGTTTTATTTATTGGATATTTATTAACGGTATCTCGTATTGTCCCCTTAGCCACCCACTCGAGAGCAGAAACCGAGCATCACAAAAGTCTTTCTCCTGAGCAAGACCTACAAGGACATATTTGTGGAAAGGGGCATGCAAGATCGAGAGGAGGCCAAAGATGCCATCATCGGTCAAACTAAGCTACAGAAAGTCTTTAGAGAAGGATTTGATGATGAGTCGCTTGATCCACTACTTGGACCCAACGAGCAAATCCCAAAATATTCCGAGTCCGATGATGATAGCGGAGACACAGGGCCAAATGACTATGCCGATATTTTGAAGCAGAAAAATCTGGTACTGATTCATACCAAGGGTGCCCCAAAGTATCCCCTCTAAAGTCTTTAATCTTTGTGAAAATTTCGGATCGTGGATTGACACAACAACTTTGAGAGTTAAGCTGGAATTGCCTTAACTCTATTGTGATCTTCTTGACAATAATAATGTGCAGCGGAAGTAACAACACAAGAAGATATAATTTTAAGAAGTTTTCAATATTATTAAAAACTTCCGAGCCTTAGGCCAAATAACCATAAAGGTTTTAATAAAAATGCTCCTCACAACAATTCACTCACGCTCTTTGTTGATCGGACTCAACGAAGCAGACAAGTACGAACTACTTAACTTCTATGAACTAGACGTAAATAGTTGATACAAAAACTTCGCAAAAGCAAGACGACGACAATACAAATAATGATTAATCTCTCAGATTGTTTAGCACGATTGTCTTGTCTTCATCTTGATGAACTTCACATCTTTTATAGATTTCTTGAATCTTGCACGTTAAGATGTGTTGTTCACAGTTTTGGCAACTGGTAACTCTTGTTGTTTCCTTGTTGAATTTTGCCTTCTTTGTAAACTTCATATCTTTCTTGAATATGTGTTTCCTTTATTATTGATCTAACAATGTAACACATCTTCTTCAAATTGGAGAATCCTGGAAAGAATCAAAGTTGCAGAGAATCCAATTTGTTTCCTTCTTTTGAAAGCGTGTTGAGTTGACTATTCAACTTAGCTTGAATTATGGAAACTTCAAGTAAGAAATTATCCATAGCTCTTCCTTATGATTAAGATACCTTCCTGGAAATAAACATAAACAACTAAAACCGTGGAACTTGGTTAATAGGTGAATAAAGGCAAAACTTAAATTTGGCAACTGAAGAACAATTTTCGTACAAGATCTCGGGTTTCAATGTTATCCTCAATGTTGTCCCAACATCGTATAACATTGATTTCAGAGAACCTTGCACTTTCAATCTCCCCCCTTTTGCCTTTCTTCACAAAACCAACACCTGTTCCGATCAAGTCCTATATCCAAAAAGTTAGAATCAACAAGAAACACATTAAACTACTAAACTACTCCCCCTCAATACAAGCTAACATATCCAAAGTTAAATTAGCAAAGACAAGTATTAAGGTCATCACTACATCAAAAGATGTTCAGACCCCAACATTCATCAATGTTGCCTCAACATTGAAACCAGTGAGTTTTCTGCATAAAAGGTTAGCCAGACAAGCAGTTCAAAATGTGCTTTCATAAGAAATAGCAGTTAGAGCAGTTCAACAGTAGTAGTACTAAGAGTTACAGGCCATAGCAATATATCAAGGACATGTCCCTTGATCAAAATAAACCAAATAGAGATAAATGTACCAGCCACACAAACATATCATAAGTAGAGTTCATAAGAAGCAAAACATAAACTAGAAGACTAAAACATTTAAAAAACTTGGAACTATTCTCCCTCTTTTTGTGAAGAAGGGAGTTTCTCCAAATTTTTCACCATGTCTTCCAGTTCTTTGCCCCCTATACCAGTTCAGCAGATGATCCACAAAAGTAGAGGTTATGACCATGTAATCTTCCTCTTTGGACATAGGCACTGAAGTTCCAGTAAACTCCTGAGCCTTTTTCTTCTCAGTTCTTGGTCTCACAACTCCTTTTGGGTTCCAAGGAAGGTCTCTCACTCTTGTTCCAAACAAGTAGCTTGGATGAATTGTCAGTTCAATATCATTTTTCCTCCAGCCCACAGTGACACTTGTCTTCAATCCTTGCTTGCTAAGGATTTTGCAGATGAGTGAGGGAAAAGGCAGCATGCCATTCTTCCTTCCAGCAACTTCTGACATTGACTTCACAATCCTCTCCCCCATGTTCACAGCTAGCCCATTCTTAATTTTGTACACCAAGAGTGCTGATTCCTTGGTCAGTACAGTGACATTTTTGCTTGGCAGCCAGTTGAAGCAAGTTATCTTGTGCAGGACAGCACTAAGGGAGGTGAGTTTTGTGGTTGGCAGAGCATCTCTCCAGATTTTGACCAACCCTCCAGTCAAGTCTTCAATCACATCATCATAATAGGGGTCCTCAGATTCATCAGCAGTTGGGGATCCACAGATCTTGTTGATGGTGTAGGGTTCAATGTTGAAGAATCTCCCCCTCACCCAAGCCTTTCCATATTTTGGAGATCTGTAGTCCCTGATCCACTTGGAGAGATTCAGGTAGAACTCCATGACAATCTCAGAAGCATAGTCATGCAACTCCATCACTGATTGGTACATCCCTCTTGCCTCAAGCAAGTCCATCACCTTCTGTTCCTTAAAGTTGGCCATCTCTATAGCTCTTTCAGTGTGAATTTCCCTTCTCTTGAAGGAATCCCACTTCTTCTCCAACTCTTTGGTGAGATAATAAGGAGAAAAGTAGTCCCCCTCATCATCAGGGTAGATCACATACAGCCCATCTGTGTACTCTTCTGTCCCTGATGTTGCCTTAATATCAGCAGCAACATCCTGCTCTTCCTCAGTCTTTTCCTCTTCCTTCTCCTCCTCTTCCTCTTCATCATCAACATCCAGCACCTCTACTTCTTCTTCCATCACTTGCTTTCCTTTCCTCTTTCTCTCAGCAGCAACAGACTTCTTCTTGGCTTCAGCAGCCCTCTTCCTAGCTAATCTCTCAGCTTGTCTTTTCCTAGCCTCAGCGCGTTGCTTAGCAGTTTCAGACAAATTTCTCAACTTCTCCCTTGCACCCTTCCTCTTTTTCTTTTCAGCCCTAATCCACTTCCTCACCAATTTGTCCACAGACTTATCCACAGATTTCTCAACAGATTTATCAGCAAATCCACACCCTCCCCCTTAACAGTTATATTAGCATCAATTTCAGGGCTGGGTTCAGCAGTGTTTACCTCAATTTCAGGATCATTAGTGATGGGAGCGGTTGATTCAGCAGTTGGCTCAACATTGGAGGTCGATTCTCCATGTTTGGACTTCTTCCCTCGTTGCACGTAGGGGATCGCCTTCCTTTTAGCAGCAACAAGAGCATCATCTGATTTTGCAGCAGCACCTCTAGTGTGTGAACGGGTGCGTGCGGCAGTGGGTTCACTTCCCAGGGAAACATCTGCAAGAGTTTGCATGGGAGACTTGCTTGCCATTGTTAGTGAAGAAGATTTGTGAGTATTTGCAGAGAAAATCGAGAGAATTTGAGAGTCGAGAGAGTAATTTTGCAGAGTAAGCACATATAAGAAAATTGCAAGCACAATTAAGGATATTAGGGTTTTGATTTCTGAAATAACCGTGAATAAGGAAAGAGAATGAATGTTAGTGGGCAGTTACTAAATTTGAACCAAATAAAATCTTCCCACTATGTTTTTCCGCGCACACGCTTTAATGTTAAATTAGCAGTTAACCAGAGCGATTTTCAAAAATTCAAAAACTTATAAGTTCATGTTTTTAATGTTGGCCTGCGGCAGTGCACAATGTTGGGATAACATTCAATAACATTCAAACCAGAAGGTGGAGGTACAGGCTTCACCAAGGCAAATTCATGTGAGAGCTTGAGATACATCCAAAAATACATCTGAAACTTAACCAATATAGCAAGTGAGTATCTCATACATATTGTTCAGGTCAAGATCATGAGTAAGCAACATAGATAACAAGAAACACACAGAGATAAGCAGTTATGAATTCAAGGAAAAATTCATTTCCACGGCATAGAAAGTCACAGAAAAGTGTGTCACCTGCAGTATGCCACCCAAATTGTATGCCTCAACACATGAATTATACCCCCCCTAAGCCCAGACCGACACAACTCAACAACAAGAAAGAAAAACAATGCAGTTCTACATGAATGCAACAATGTAATGTCAAATAGGTAGATGGTAAACACATATGAAAAACTCTTCAAACCAGCACAGCACACATCTCTTTATAATCTTTATTAATTTCATAACTCATCTGAACTAAAAGCTGAAGGTTGCTAAAACACAAAGCTAATGTCACTACGGAATGAGGGCAGCCTGAACTCCACACACCCCAGTAACAACATTAACAGCAGCAAGATAGGCAAGTACAAAGGTCTTGAATGTTGGCAATTCATTTATCATGCACCCCCAACACCCCAATTCCTTATGCATACTTGTTTACTAACCTGCATTCAAGAGAATCACCAAGTGATCAGTGCTACTAAATGTAAGAAATCTAAACCTCAAACACCCTAGTAGAAATGATCACCCTCATGTGTTCCTTGGCCAAACACACAGGAACATATAAATAACCACAACTGAGTAACACTGAAGTTGTCAACATCATGCACCCCAGCTTCTCCACATGTCCTGTACACATTTCATATGAATAAGACAAAACTGAATAGACATCAAAGTAGTGAACTTTTTGTACCACAGCTTCTCCATATGTTAGGCTATCACAACCTCAGACAAACAGAAGAGTTTTATTACCTTTTCAAAACAAAGATGTGAAACTGATAACTAGAAAGAGTTGTTAATCACAGAGTTCAACCACACAAACCAAAACTGACAAAACAAAGATGAAATGAGACTCACAAGAAAATAAGTTTGACAAACGAAAACAACAGAATACCTACTACACCACAACCAATATACTAGTGCTAGACAGCGGTGTTATGTCAACACTGGTTTCCTCAATATTCTCACATATTGCGCATGCCAAGAGATTTCTTCAAGCTGAAGAATCTCTCACTATCTAAGGGTTTTGTAAACATATCAGCAAGCTAATTAGTTGTCTCAATATGTTCAATGTTAATCACTTTGTCCTCAACCATATCTCTCAGGAAATGATGCCTTATGTCTATATGCTTAGTTCTAGAATGTTGGACAGGATTCTTATAGATACTTATGGCATTTAGATTGTCACAGAACATGAGAAGTGTATCACTATCTAGCCCAAAATCTAAAAGCATGTGTTTGAGCCACACAAGTTGGGTAACACAGCTGCAAGCTGCTACATATTCTGATTCAGCAGTTGATAATGAAACACAGTTCTGCTTCTTGCTATACCAGGAGACCAAATTATTCCCCAAATAAAAAAAGCCCCCACTTGTGGATTTCCTGTCATCCACATCACCTGCCCAGTCAGAGTCACTGAAACCAACCAAGTTAGTGTTAGTGTCATAAGAATACCAAATGCCTAAAGGTGAAGTTCCAGAGATATATCTAAGAATCCTCTTCACAGCAATCAAGTGAGATGCCTTGGCTCAGCTTGGTACCTAGCACAAACACATACTGAAAACATGATGTCAGGTCTAGAGGCAGAGAGATATAGCAAACTACCAATCTGGATCTATACAATGTTGGGTCAACATTGCTGCCAGTGCCATCTTTTGTTATCTTCACTGAAGAGGACATAGGAGTTTTCCAAGGCTTGGACTCTTGTAGCTCAAATCTCTTCACCAGATTCCTTGCATACTTCCTGGTTCAAGAAGATACCATTCTCCAGCTGTTTAACTTGTAGTCCCAGAAAGTAGTTGAGCTCACCAATCATGCTCATCTCAAATGTTCCAGTCATAGACTCAACAAAGTTGTCTAAGGTAGACTTGTTAGTAGAGCCTAATACAATATCATCCACATAAATTTGAGCAATGCATATATAGAGCTTTTTCTAAGGACAAACAATGTTCTATGTCCATCTCCTCTATTGAAACCTGGGCCTAACAGAAAATCAGTTAGCCTATCATACCAAGCTCTAGGAGCCTGTTTCAATCCATACAAAGTCTTCTCAAGTTTGTACACATGGTCAGGATGTTTAGGATCAGCAAAGACTTTAGGTTGTCTACATAAACCTTTTTGTCAATTAAACCATTCAAAAAGGCACCTTTAACATCCATTTGGTAAAGTTTAATCCTAAGACAGCAAGCAATAGCAAGAAGTAATCTAATTGATTCTATCGTAGCTACTGGAGCAAAAGTCTCATCAAAATCTATACCTTCTACCTGAGTATAACCTTGTGCAACCAACCTAGCTTTGTTCCTTATAATTACACCATTCTCAGCAGTTTTATTTTTAAAAATCCATTTTGTACCTATTCATTCACATGTGATGGCCTAGGTACTAGATTCCAAACTCTATTTTTGGTGAATTGTAAGAGTTCCTCTTGCATGGCATTAATCCAGTAACTATCCTTAAGAGCTTCAGTTACATTCTTAGGTTCAATGGAGGAAACAAAACAAGATGCATTATCAACAGTACAAGAAGAAGACATACAAACACACAATTTAACCATATCCTTGTAATCAACCCTTTCTTTATTGTGTGTTCTAACTCTCTCAGTAATTTGTCCAATTACTTGAGTGGTTGGATGGTCTCTTTGTATCCTAGCAGGAGGATCTCTTCTGGCTACTGGAACTGTTTCATCTTCAGAATCTGACAATACAGATGTTGGTCTAACATTGGGAGTTTCTGGTGTTAGGTCATCATTTGTTCCAGTTTCTAGTTCAGCATTTCCAGCTTCTGTGTTCAATGTTGAGTCCAATGTTGGAGCAACATCTGAACCAGTGACTTCTTCAGTACCTGAAGAAACAGTTAAATCATCAAAAATGACATTCACTGATTCTTGAACAGTATGCAATCTTGGATTGTAGACCCTGAAAGCAGCACTATTAGGAGAATATCCAACAAATATACACTTTTCACTTTTGGGATCAAATTTGCTCAAATAGTCTCTATCTTTTAGCAAATAGCAGTTAATATCAAATTCATGAAAGTGTGCTACTGTTGGTTTTGAACCCTTCAAGATTTCATAAGGTGTCATAGTAGTACCAGGTCTAAGATAAACTCTATTACTAATATGACATGCAGTATTCAAAGCTTCAGCCCAGAGTTTCTTAGATAGGTTTCTAGAATTCAACATTACTCTAGCCATCCCTTGAAGTGTTCTATTCTTCCTCTCAGACATCCCATTTTGCTGAGGTGTCTTAGGTGCAGAGAACTCATGGAAAATGCCTTTAGTTTCACAAAAATTAGCAAAGCTTACATTTTCAAACTTTTTTCCATGGTAGACCTAATTCTTCCTACAGAAGTGTCATACAGATTTTTAATACTGGCATGCAAAATCTTGAATGTGTTGAATGCCTCTGATTTTTCTTTCAAAAACTTAATCCAGGTATATCTTGAAAAATCATCAACAATCACAAAAGCATACTTCTTACCATTCAGGCTACTAACCTCAATAAGACCCATGAGATCCATATGTAGCAAATCAAAGCACTTATTGGTTCTAGGATTAGTACTATGTACCTGAAGTGGTGGATGGATAGATTTTGTTTGTTTACCTTTCAGGCAGTCTTCACAAACAATTTTACCTGGGCTAGTCAACTTAGGCAGTCCTCTCATAGCCTCTAACTTCTGTAGTTTCTCCAGACTTCTATAGTGCACATGTCCTAACTTTTTGTGCCACATGACAGGTTCATCTACCTTGGCATGGTAGCATTTAGCTTCATCTTGAGCAAGATAGCAGTTATCCTTTGATCTTGTACCTGTCATGACACGAACATTGTCACTATTAAACACATCACATGAACTTTTATCAAAAGTAACTAGCAAGTTATCATCACAAAGTTGACTTATGCTAATTAAATTTGCTTTCAATCCTTCAACCAACAACACATCCTTGAGTGGTGGAAATCTTTCAACATCTAGTGCTCATTTTCCAATGATTTTCCCTTTAGTGCCTCCTCCATAGGTAACTGTTCCAACAGTCAAAGGGATTACATCTTTCAGGTTGTCAATGTTTCCAGTCATGTGCCTTGAGCATCCACTGTCAAAATACCACTTACCTGCAAGGTTAGAGTAAACAGCAGAAAAGACAACATTGCAAACAATTTTAACCTTAGGAGTTTTTTATCTTTTCTATCCAAGTTCTACTTTTATGTCCTTCAGCATTGTTACCTAATGTTGGGATAACATTCAGATTAGAGGTTCCCCTAACATTGGTACTGCTATTAATTCATGTTTTCTTCTCAATCACACTTCTGAATTTTTTACAATAAGACTTAATGTGACCAGGTTGGAAACAATATTCACAGATAAAAGTAGGCTTTTTCACAGTGTTGACAGGAATTTCACTACTCACACTACTATTTTCCTTGATAAAACCAGCTTTTAAATAGGCAGAATCAACATCTTCAGAGGAAGGTTTCTCAACATAGCCCAAACCATTTTTACCTTGATTTCCCATACTCGGCACTTCATCAAGCAGAGATGTAGAAGAGTTCCATTTGTCAATGGTATGTTCAGCTTTATTTAATTTTACCTTTACCTCCTTCAGTTCAGCCTCAGATTTGTTAAGGTCTTTCTCATACAGTTTCAGCATCTCCTTCATGCATTCAATCTCTTCCTTCAGACTTTTGTTGCTCTTGATGAGTTTATGATTCTCAAGCAGCAGTTTGTGGTAGATAGACTTCAGGTCCATGGATCAAAATTTCGGCATCGTATTATGTTTCGGTGGATCAAATATTGGAAACGTTTCGAATAATTTCGAAAATGTTTCTAGAAGTTTCGAGAATGTTTCGTGGACAATAGTAGAAAAAACAAGATATAAAATAAAACCCATTAATGTATTTAAAAGAAGAAATTTTTTAATTTGTTAAGAATTAATTACTATTATTATTTTCTGTGTCACATAAAACCCAAATAATATTTAGAATTATCATAAGTATCAATTATACATATGTGAGATGCAAATACCACAAATTATTGATAACTTAGTAAAAATGTTGTTGTTACCGAACACAACTTCATATTTTTGTCGGTCATAATATTCTTTATTGATTAAAACATTATAAAATATAGTCCACAATAGTTTCACACAACTGAAGTTTACAAACAATATCACTAGAAGGATGTTTTAGCTTGTTATTTCTTGATGTATATATATATATATATATATATATATATATATATATAACCATTAATTTGTAATGACAAGAGCTAATGCGTGGCCCATTAATACGTTCATATCATCTTAATTAATTAATAAAGCCATGATCTAAAGAAAAACGGTACACCAGGAATGAATCAGTATAACATTAGTTTCGAAAATGTTGTACCGATTCGTTTCGGCAAGTTCAAAAAGCGAAATATTTCGGCCGTTTCGTAAGAAACGGACCGAATTTTTAAACCATGTTCAGGTCTTCAATGATTTCCTCCTGGGACATTTCACCTTCAAAGAAATATTCTTCATCTAGATCCACTGAGGTATGAAAACAATCAAAGTTAGATTCATCAAAGTAGGACGTAAGATAAGGTTCAGTATCAGTATCATATTCATCCCAATCTGCAAAGAAGGTCTCCTGTTCTGATGTTGGATCCTGAATGTTGGGGTAACATTGAGATCCGAAGCAGTTCAGGGAGTCTTCTGGTATCCAGTCAATCTAAGTGAGTAGCGCAGCAGTTTGAACCTCTTCTGATTGTTCTTCAGCTTCTCCAGAACTAAAGTCATCTTCATTGAAATCATCAACACAAACCCAATGAGAATTTCCTCTTTTTCTAAGAGTGTTAGCACATTTATTAGCCATATGACCATATCCTTTACATTCAAAACATTGAACATCCTTTAACTTATCAGCTTCTAAAGGAGTAGGTTTTGATGCCATGTACTTCACAAACTTAGGAAGTAATTTCTTATAACCTGGGGAACTATTACTAAGATTTTTTTCTTTACCTTTTCCTTTAAGATTCAGCTTATTGAACTTCTTAGTAATTTTACCATAGTTTGAAGAAATTATTTCATAATCATCATCACTTTCATTCTCAAGACTTGATCCTCTTAAGGCAACAGCCATATGTTTGCTAGGTTGTGAGGCAAGTTCCATCTCAAATTCTCTAAGAGTATTCATCAAGACCTGAAACTGCAGATTAGCAAGGTTCCTAGATTCACTCATTGCAATTTTCTTGAGAGCAAATTTAGATGACAGTGTTCTCATAGCTTTATAAACCATTTGTTGATTAGTCATAGCAAAACCTATATTTTCACATTGGTTAGCAATATCAAGAATTTTCTCAAAATCACTGTCAACACTTTCATCTTCACCCATCTCAAGTTTTTCAAATTGCAGAAGCAGTTGTCTATATTTAGAATCTTTAACAGCAGAATCTCCTTCACAATGTAATTCAAGTATATCCCAAGCATGTTTGGCTTTTGTACAATTCTGGATTAACTTGAACATGTAATGATTAACCCAACTAAAGATAGCAATAAGAGCCTTTTCATTAGAGTTATAGAGACTTACTTCTGCTGATGTCCAGTCTGCTTCTGGTTTTAGTACTAGATCACCTTCACCATCTCTTGGTAATGTTATTGATCACGGATTGTCAGGCTCGAATATCAATAGCTTTGATGTGAGACCTCATCCTGATCTTCCAATATGCATAATTGGAGCCATCCAAAACTGGAATCATGTTGGTATTAGGATTGACAATGTCCATGGTGTTGTATCACCTCCAAACCACCAGTGTAGTCGGTGTTTGGCTCTGACGCCAATTGAAAATTTCGGATCGTGGATTGACACAACAACATTGAGAGTTAAGCTGGAATTGCCTTAACTCTATTGTGATCTTCTTGACAATAATAATGTGCAGCGGAAGTAACAACACAAGAAGATATAATTTTAAAAAGTTTTCAATATTATTAAAAACTTCCGAGCCTTAGGCCAAATAACCATAAAGGCTTTAACAAAAATGTTCCTCACAACAATTCACTCACGCTTTTTGTTGATCGGACTCAACGAAGCAGACAAGTACGAACTACTTAACTTCTATGAACTAGACGTAAATAGTTGATACAAAAACTTCGCAAAAGCAAGACGAAGACAATACAAATAATGATTAATCTCTCAAATTGTTTAGCACGATTGTCTTGTCTTCATCTTTATGAACTTAACATCTTTTATAGATTTTTTGAATCTTGCACGCCAAGATGTGTTGTTCACAGTTTTGGTAACTCTTATTGTTTTCTTGTTGAATTTTTCCTTCTTTGTGAACTTCATATCTTTCTTGAATATGTGTTTCCTTTATTATTGATCTAACAAGATAACACGTCTTCTTCAAATCGGAGAATCCTGGAAAGAATCAAAGTTGCAGAGAATGTTTCCTTCTTTTGAAAGCGTGTTGAGTTGACTATTCAAATTAGCTTGAATTATGGAAACTTCAAGTAAGGAATCATCCATAGCTCTTCCTTATGATTAAGATACCTTCCTGGACATAAACATAAACAACTAAAACTGTGGAACTTGATTAATAGGAGAATAAAGGCAAAACTTAAATTTGGCAACTGAAGAACAGTTTTCGTACAAGCTCCCGGGTTTCAATGTTATCCTCAATGTTGTCCCAACATCGTATAACATTGATTCCAGAGAACCTTGCACTTTCACGTTGTTTGTCTGTTGGCTAGATAGTTCCTGGGCAGTAGCCTTGCTTTTGTAATATGCCGAACAATCGCTTATATGTCGAACAATCGCTTTTGTAATATGTCGAACAATCGCTTTTGTAATATGTCGAACAATCGCTTGTATGTCTATTGTTTTATGTTAATTTGAAGAAACGTGCTTCCATGTTCGCTTCATATTCGTCTTTTTGATAGACGAGAACTTCATTTACTGTTGACATTCTTTCTTTCCTCACCTCCGTGGGTGGAAGATTAGCATGTCGCTTCTTCCCTTTTTATTTTGTCCTCCTTATCTCGATAGATAGGGGATCTTTTCTTTTCTTTTGTCCTTCATATCTTGATGGATAGGGGATCTTTTTCTTTTCTTTTGTCTTTCTTATCTCGATGGATAGGGGATCTTTTTATTTTCTTTTGTCGTCCTTATCTCGATGGATAAAGGATTTTTTTTTCTTTTGTCCTCCTTATCTCGATGGATAGGGGATTTTTTACCCGCTTGGGTATGTTTCTGCCTTACAACGTAGGATAAGAGATATTCGACCTTACTAGGTACTCTTCTCCGTATCATGTAGGATATCAGAGTCACTTTCTTTTGTTGAGGGAAGATTTTATTTGTGTACCTGCTGATTAGAGGATAACCATATATGGCAAAATATAATAATAAATATATGAGGTATTTTACCCGTTAAGGTATATTTAAATCTTACCTCATAGGGTAGGTTCGTCCCTACAAACACATTGATATCATAGAAGATAGATACATATTATATACTCAAGATAAAGGTATGTAACAGATAACGGTCGAGAACTAGGTAAATCCCCATTTGTCTACATATCCCGCTGATAAGGGAATCAGACCGGCATAGTTTCCCCCGTTTTAGTTATAAGCCAGCCCACGGGGGACAATTTAGGTGAAACATAAACTGTTTAGACATAATGAAAATTCAAAATTTAAAGGGGAAAAGGAATGGTGCTACTCTGCCATCTGTTGACCGTCGTTGCCAATGGCCACTGGGCTTCAGCTACCCTGATCCTAGGGAGTGTAGGAGAGGTTATGTAGCAAAGCCATCCTTCTGTGTGATTAACAATGATCTCACCAATTCCTCCGGGTGCGGGGAACTTCATTTTCTGATGGTATGTGGAGACCAACGCTCGGATCGCATTCAAAGCTGGCCTTTCTAATGATGATATTGTAGGCAAAAGGATGATCCACAATCGTATACTAGACTTTCATAATTCTTCTATAAGGTTCTTCCCTGAAAGAGGTAGCAACTTGACATATCACATCGCCTCCCTCAAATCCAACCAACGGGGTGCGAATCTGCTCTATCACATTGTGTCCCAAAGCCATATTCTCCAAAGCATGTGTGAATATAATCTCGGTGGAACTCCCATTGTCTATTAGGACTTTGAGTACCCCATAATTAGCAACATCTAGCTTAACTACGAGAGGGAAGTCAAGTTTACCTGCTTGTATAGCCTCTGGTGATAGATCCACCAAGTCTCTCCTTGAAAAAGTAATGACTTCATCGGGCAGTTCCTCCAGGTCTAGAAGCATTGTAAAACCCATGTACCTATCCTTCTGCACTCATCGGGTAATCTTCTTTCTCCCATTGGTGGAGTCAGCCCTTGTCAATCCGCCACTAATCATGTTGAATAACCCCCTAGAGTGTGCGTTGACTATCGTGTTTCCACGTCCGCTAGGAGCCTCGATAGGTTTCTTCTTATCTCTTCGGGGAGAGTGGGATCTTTCCTCAAGATCTCTGAAATCCTTGGCATTCCGAACATATTCGACCAACTTTCCTTTGCGGATGATCCTTTCTATCACACCCTTCAAATCTATGCATTCCTCTGTTTCGTGCCCCATGTGGCAATGATACTCACAATATCTCTTCGATTGTTTGGTTCTGGGGGTCTTTTTCAATTTCCTTGGTTGATTCAGCCATTTTTTCCTCTGCGCTACTGCGAATACGGTGAGAATGTCTTAGTTCAATTGAGTGTACCTCTTTGAGGATCTGTCACGACCCTTTATATCTCTGTTCTAACCCTCTTTCCCTTTATAGCGGTTCTGGGCCTAATGTGGGGCTTACTTGGTAGCCATCATGTTATCTTGATAAATAGTTTCATACGCCAGCGCTTTGATCTGATCAATGGTATTGGATTTCAGCTTGATCAACTCAGTCGCAAACCTCTATGAGAAGTCGCGTTTAATAGAGTGAGGGTCACATGCTCGCCATTGGCTCGTCCACCTTGAGTAACTCCTCATTGAACCTTTTCATGAAGTCCTCAAGGTTCTACTTCTCTTTCTGTTTCATCGAGTTCAAGTGGTTCATGCTCGTGTGCATCCTCTTCTGACTAGAGAACTGGCTCTCAAATCTTTGCCTCAACTACCCATAACTGGCTATAGAACCGACCTTTATCCTTGTGAACCAGTCGAGCACAGCCCCTGTCAAGGTTGTAGCCAATATCTTCACATGCACGTTGTCGGTAAAATGGTGCAAGTTCATGATACCGTCCATATAGTACAAGTGTTCGCGGGGGGCACACTTCCTATCATATATCTTGAGTGGAGGAATCTTATCCCTCTTGTCCAACACTTCGACCTCGATCTCCTCACTGAACGGGGTCAACCTTCGGTGTCCGCTAACCGATGCCAATTTGTGATTGACCTATTTTATTTCCCAGTTCATACGTTCCATCCTCATTGCTATGTCTTTCATCTCGACTCTGGGCATTCCCTCTTAGACTCCTCCATCTCCTCACGCTCTCGAGCTCTGGACCCCCTCCCATCGGGACCTCTCATCCTGGACTCCTGAGGTTGAGTAGGTAAGTTACCGGCACCT